>CM060821.1:8442667-9185167 GCA_030704555.1 Heliconius charithonia
CGATCGGTTATTGTTTTTTTGTACAACGAAAATTTTAAAAACTCATACAATAAAAGTGAAGACTACGCTGCAGATTTCTTTATTGAAGAAGATTTAGTATTGGTTACAATAAGCCATCGTCTCTCTTTGTTTGGGTTTTTGTCTTTTGAAGATGAAATACTATCTGGTAACGCAGGATTGAAAGATATTGTAGCAGGATTGGAATGGGTTTCGAATAACATAGAAAATTTTGGCGGCAATCGACAAAAAATTACATTATTGGGATCCCAAGGGGGAGCTGCTGCAATAGATTTTCTAATTCGATCAAAAGCGAAAGCTTTATTCAGCTCAGCCATCTTACAAAGTGGCACGTCTCAAAACCCTGCCTATCTACAACAAAACGCTCGCGGAAGGGCGTTCAAACTGGCTGAATTGTTAGAAATAGCCAGCTCAAGTGCCAATCGAATTTTACGAGATTTGAACGATTTTCCTGCCTCGAAACTATTAAGCTTGGACCTGAGGGCCTCGCCGCCCGATTACTTCAAAGAAAACCAACGAGGTATTTTAACATTTGGACCCATTGTTGAAAAAGGTTTAGACGACGTGGGACTCGTTATGGAATATCCAGAAAATTCATCCGAGAATATAAACATACCCATCATGATCGGATTTAACTCAAGAGAGGGATTGGCGGCTTCCTTTAAATATCTCATGGAGCCGCGTTACCTGAGATACGTGGAAAAGGATTTTCCATTTTTAATGCCCGTTCGATTGAAATACAGATTCGATCCGTTTTCCGATAGCTACTCCGCTGCTATAGATGAGATTAAAAGTTTTTATTTTAAAGATGGCAAAGTAACTGAGAATAGTCATTCCCAATATATAACGTATATGAGCGATCTTAAATCGTATGCAATACACAAAACGGCAAAAATGTATGCTAATGTGTCATCCAGTCCCGTTTATTACTATTACTTCGACTACTATAGTGAGTTCAATGAAAATAAAGATGATTTATTAAGGCTGTCTGTGGTGGAGGACGGCACTTGGGGGGCGG
The DNA here is from genome assembly GCA_030704555.1 of Heliconius charithonia. NCBI lineage: Eukaryota > Metazoa > Arthropoda > Insecta > Lepidoptera > Nymphalidae > Heliconius > Heliconius charithonia. The sequence goes on from CM060821.1 coordinate 8,443,704, forward strand.
CGACCGGAGATGAGCTCTGTTATATATTTAAATGTCCACGTCTCAAGGATAAATATGCAAAACACAAGCGTTTAGAATCTCAAAATATGAAAATACAGAGGAAAATGATTAAAATGTGGGCTAACTTTGCGAAGTACGGGTATGTCGTTTTTTTACAATTTCGACTAGTCTATTGGCATTTTAAATTTTAACGAGTTCTTTATAATAAAATATGTATATTTATTATTTATGACTTATTTATTAACAGAAGGGTTTGGTTGCGTAGCGACACTGCGCTTGAATGTAAGGTTCCGGTTGTAGGTTCGATTCTCACTTAGAGGAATGTTTTTCTTATTTCTACACTCTGATAAGAAGAGAAAGCGCTGCGTTGAGTTTCCTTACGTAACACTTTCCTTACAAACATTGCGTGTTAAGCGGAAAGCGCAGTGTCTAAACACTATGCCTCTGAAAAGAAAGAAACTACTTACTTAGAAAATGTACAAAAATTAGAATGTAGCGGGACTCGAACTCGCGCCTCCTGGAAACCGACCAGGCGTACTGACTACTAAGCCATACGTTCTCATCAAGCTACGTCGAAGTTCTTATACGCTTGTTAGAATAATATTGTAATAATATAATGATTTTTACAAATTTCCACTACCAAAAGGTTTAACATTTTTAAAGTGTTATTTCACACTTAGGAAAATAAAATACTTATGTATAAAAAGAAAAAGAAAATTACACATTTTTTCCGTTTTCTAAATAAATATTTTAGTTTCGTAATTTGTAAAAATCTCCCTACAGAGATGTAAACAACATAAATAAATTGTAACAAACGTATAAAAAGTAAAGACTCTGTATTAGAACATTTTTTCAGTTTTACGCTTCATCTCGCACACAGCCGGGTAGCCAGAGAGAACCTTGTGTTAAGATACTCCGTCCCCCACTTTTCGCTGATTTCTGGAGACATTACGTCTTTAATGGCAGATTCGACGCCGCGCTTTGCCTAGACACCAGAGCAAAGAAATGGAAATAAAAATTTAAGTAAATTTTTCAATTCCTCGAGTGGGGCTTGAACCCACAACCAGTCGCGTGTACAGTCACATTTAATGCCACTGCGCCACAACTGGCCTCACAATTTTTTTTGTACAAAATATTATTCTATTTTACATATTTTTAGGAACCCAACCCCTGATGAGGATAACCCGCTACAGACCATAAAGTGGCCGTCGTACTCAAACGAAGAAAAGAAATACTTCTATATTGGGGAAACTATGCAGATAAAAAAAGATTTATTGAATAAGAATTTCGAATTTTGGGATGAATTTATAAGAAAATGGGAGAAAACGACTAAAGAAGGAGTAGTAGCTGGAAATATACGAAATAAAGATGAATTATAAAAAAAACATCAACTGTAAAACTATATTTTTACCCATATACACAGCAATCAAGAATGAGTGTTGCAAGCATAGAGTTTTATAAAATGATTTACCCTACTTTTATGTATTTTCTACGTTCTCCACTTTTAACTCGTTGAAATATTGGGTGTTAGACAACTAAATCCAATCTTGCATTTTTTTTGTTATATCAGAAAACCTTTGCTGAAAATAAACATTCCCTTGACCTTGCCATTACTATTTACTACCATTGAGTGGGATACATATACATTTATTATACATTTCAGTTGTGCCACGACAACGTCAAATCTCTAATTTAAATATTAGTACCAGTAGCCTAATCCTTTTTTTTAATAGAAATCCATACTTTATCAGATAATAAGTAGACTGTCAAAGTAAATGATTAATAATAAGTTTACTGATAGTGCACTAAAGATAACCAATGAAACGTTGGTTATCATTAGGACACGTCAGTTTAAAGTCAATATGTGAACACTATAAACAAATATTTGAAACTCGGTAAAATGTTCTCTTTCAAGACATGGCAAGGGGTCCTTTTATTGTTATTTTTTTTAGTTAGCAAAGTTTTTGGAAATGTTATTGTCGAGACTAAATCAGGAAAAATTGAGGGCAAGGAAGTAAAGTCTATAATTAAAGATAAAAAATATTACTCTTTCTTGAGTATACCTTACGCTAAATCTCCAATTGGTGAACTCCGATTTATGGTGAGTTTATTTTTTGTGGATTAATTACAAAAAGCTCCATATATATATCACAATTATGATACTTTTCTTTTTTTTTCAGCCGCCAGTTCCTCACCCAGGATGGGAAGACGTGTTACAAGCTAAAAAGGAAAAGAAACATTGTGCTCAATTCAATTTGTCTATGAAAAAAAGAGACCAGTTTGGATACTGTGGAGATGAAAATTGTTTACACTTAAGCATTCATACCCCAAATTTGTCGAAAGAAAATAGCTTAAAATTCCCAGTCATTGTATTTTTATACAATGAACTATTCAAAGTATCTTCTAATGGTACAAAAGAATATCACCCAGATTTCTTCATGAGAGAAGACGTTATTATTGTCCATGTACATCACAGATTAGGATCTTTGGGATTTTTGTCGTTTGAAGATGAATTAATACCAGGAAACAATGGAATTAAAGATGTCATTTTAGCACTAAAGTGGCTCAAAGAAAATATTATTTATTTTGGAGGTGATCCTTCACGAGTAACGCTTATGGGCAACGGTGGTGGCGCGGTAATAGTGGATATATTAATTCATTCCAAACAATCAAAAGGTTTATTTAGTGGAGCAATATTGCAAAGTGGATCATCTCAGTATCCGAACTACTTCTGTGATAATCCAAGAAAACGGGCAATTGCACTATCTGAAACCCTGGACAGTAAAGCAACCACTAGCAAATCCTTACTTGAACGCCTATCGGCAGTACCAGCTTCGGAAATAACAGAAAATGAACTTTTAACAGTTCATGCTGATGAAGCTAGAGCTATCCAAAGGGGAATTCTTCCTTTTGGTCCAATTTTAGAAATCGATCATGCCGATGCTGTGCTAACTAAATACCCTGAAGAAACTGACATTGATATTAACATTCCAGTGATGATAGGGTTCAATTCTAGAGAAGTGTTGGAAGTAAATAGTCGATATCTTCGAATGCCTCAATATCTCACTTATGCTGAACGAGATTTTCTAATGTTATTCCCTAAAAGAACCGACTATCATTTTGCAATAAATGATCAAGTATATAACAAAATGATTAAAGAAATAAAAGATTTTTACTTCTCAGAGGGATATGTAAAAATTAGTAAGCCAGGTGAATATCACAATTACATAAGTGATATATTAACAGTTTACCCTATTGATAATACTGTCAAATACTACACAAATAGGTCTAACGCACCTGTACATTACTACATGTTCGATTATAGCGGAGAACTAAACTTTAGAAAGAAAATTGTTATGGAAGACGCTACTAGCATAGATGGAACGTGGGGAGCTTCAACGGGAGACGAATTATGCTACTTATTTGTTTGTAGTCGTTGGAGGAAAACGTATGTGAAACTGCTGGAGGACGAAGAATCCGAAGAAATATCAATATTAAAAAACATGGTTAAAATGTACACAGACTTTGCTAAGACTGGGTAAGATTTATTGCACATATTTTGAGGTACTTCAAGTTTTTACCTGTCATCACAAAAAAATCGCAGCCTGTAATAATTAAATATGTATATCATTCAACATTTAAGAAGTTAAAAATAACATTTTCTTTGTTTTCAGAAATCCCACTCCTGCAGGAAGTGAATTTGTATGGAAACCAGCTACGAAGGAAAACAGAGAATGTTTAGTAATTAGCGATGAGTTAAAAATGGTGCCAAAATTGTACAATAAAAGAATAAAATTTTGGGATGATTTTATTGAAAAATATAAAAATATTGCTATAGACGGCGTCGTTAAAGATGTCAGAGATGAATTGTAGATAATTTTTGTTTTATAATTTTTTATATTAAGCAATTACCAAATATTATTTTTCTTACTTCTTATATTAAAACAAATATATCCAATATTTTTTTTGTTTTTATTTATTTTATTACTACACTGACGTTTTTTCAAAGCTAAAGTATTTAACAATCAACATCATCATGATTAGATCGGTGAAGGTCTCTGAAAGCAACGAAGTAAAAAGTAAAAAAAATATTTTACATAAAGTCAAACGTACTTTGATTTTCTTAAAAAATAATAATTAAAATAAGATTTAATAATTTTGAGGTCGCCAAGTAAAACCAACAGGCTTAGTAATTTCATATTGTAGTAAGGTTGTTGTTGTAGCATAAGCTTGACACTGACTTCAAAATTATAAATCTTTTTTTTAATTCGTTGATTGTAGTTGGGTTTTTTTTGTTAAATATTAATTTATTTTACGGTTTTAAGTGATGGGTAGACCTTAAAAGGATGCATCTCAAGAAAATGCTTATCTAAAACTTCAAACTTAGTTAGGTATTATTATGCATACTACTTGCATATTGACAAGTACATACATAAAAAAAAATTGGGTGAATTGGGAACCTCTCCCTATTTTGAAGTCGGTTGAAAGTGAGAAAATCGTCTTCTTTGAAGTTATTCCGTAGATAGAGGAAATTGAACCATAAAACCTTGATCACTAACACAATGCTGATGCACCGCGATGGCTTTAAATTAAAAAAATCTGTATAATATTTAAAATATTTTTTTTAAGCACAATAGGATATTATGTTTAATGTTTATTTTTTATGTAGCGAACGCATGGTCATGGTGAAGTCGTAGCGCAGGGGCACACGCGTGTGACTGCAAACACGACAGGTTGTGGGTTCGATTCATGCTCGTGGAAATGAAATAATTAAGTTTGAAGCTGAAAAAAAAATGCATGACGCAGAGAGTCCAGTTTCTTGTTTACTATTATTTAACTATTTAACAATGTTTTATAACTGTGATTGTATTTTAAAGTACAATCTGTATATATTTCGTATTTTTTCCATAAAATACACACTTTATGCCCATCACTTTATATGGCACAAAGTGTGACTGTAAAATCGACTAGTTATGGGTTCGATCCCCGGTCGAGGAAACGAAATATTTTTTTTGGTTTCTTCGCTCTGGTGTCGAGGCAGAGCGCAGCGTTGAGTTCCGCCACTAAACACGCAATGTCTCCAGAACTCCAGGTTCCCACTGCCTACCCTGTTGTATGCGGGATACAGCGTTGAGCTGATATATATATTTTCTATTTTTCTATCGGATTTGTTTTTTTATTATGCATATATATTTTATTTAATTATTCATTTTACTCAATTATTACCCAAAATCCTCGTTCGATTAGTTGTAGGCGTCGGCCGTTATCTATAAAGATAAAGATTTTTTTATTCTTATCAATAACAATTTTTAATCTATTTTATAATTGCTATCATGGTGTACTTAACTTTTAGTGACAAGTTACTCTTTAGAAAATATGGATAAATATACATTTTCTATGTTTATATTTATAATTACTTCTTCATTATGTCTTGCAAATGAGATTATTAATGTCAAACTAAAACAAGGAGAGCTTTCGGGTAAAGTGGAGAAAACATTTCTGAAAAATCTAAATTACTATGCATTCAAAGGAATACCATTTGCTGAGCCACCTATTGGAAGCTTACGATTTAAGGTATAATAATATTTGTTTTTAAATTGTGTTTTAATATTTATTTTTTCTCATAATAAAACTGATATCACTCACATTTTGTTACAATTTAATTTACTTTTAAAATACTTACTAAGTAAATTATATTAAACTAAAATGCGCAATTTAATGAATTATATGTAGTTTATAATTAACTTATAGAATAAAAATATATTTTTTTAATGGAAACTTTTTAACGTTTGTTACTGGTCTGAAAGAATCGCCCTTAACACAGTGCCAAATTTCTAAGAAATTATTTTAATTGTAAATAGTTGTGTTTTGTTTAAGTTTAAGTTTTAATCGTAGAAGAGTTTATTAAAGTTAAAGTTAACAATTTTGAATCTAATCTATAACAATTTGGGTTTCAATATATATCCCTTTTATAATGTTTGTTGATAGTGAATTATTAAATGACTATACATAAGATGCAACTATCATAAAATAATTATTAGTAGATCATTTTATCATATTCTAACAAATGCTATAAAAATATATAAATTACAGCCTCCAGTTGCGCACAATGGATGGGAAAATGTTTATGAAGCTTATGAAAACAAGCCTACATGCTTCCAAATAAATCCCAGAAAAGGAATGAGAGAAGAATACATATCAGGATCTGAAGACTGTCTATATATAAACGTTTTTACAAATAAGTTAAAAGAATCTGCCCCAGTTATAGTATTTGAATATAACGATAACTTTAAAACAAGCTACAACGGAACCGATGTTTATTCCCCAGATTTCTTTATAGAAGAAAATACAGTTGTTGTTACTATAAGTCATCGTCTTACAGCATTAGGCTATTTAACAACCGAAGATGATATTATACCACCTAATGCAGGACTTAAAGATTATATAATGGGTTTGAAGTGGGTCAAAGATAACATAAACCAATTTGGTGGAGATCCTAATCGAGTAACACTGATGGGAAGTAGAGGTGGAGCAGTTTTAGGGGAAATATTACTGTATTGCAAGAAAGCAATGAATCTTTTTAATGGTGTCGTATTGCAAAGTGGAACCGCTTTAGAAACTGGATTTTTTAATAAGAGTCCTCGAGGTAAAGCCTTCCAGCTCGCCGAAAAATTAAATATTACAGTAGACAACAGTCAAGATTTGTTAAAGGAACTACAAAAAATTGATATAGCTACTATGTATGACAAACTTAGTGAAATCGTAGTGGACAGCGAAGAAGATGACAACTTTTTTTATTTTTCCCCTGTAATAGAGAATGAATATCCCGATGCAATCATCACTTCGTTGCCAGAAAACGCTGAAATTATTAATGATGTCCCTGTTATGATTGGAATGAATTCCAGAGAAGGGCTGGATCTTATTAGACAATATTTAAATAGACCTGCATTACTAGATGATGTGACAAACGATTTCCGTTTCCTGTTTCCCATCCGAACGGATTACAAATTCGATTTTAAAAGTGACATATATAAAAATGCTAGTCAGGAAATAATTGATTTTTATTTCAAAGAAGGTTACGTGTACTATGGCAACGTATTAGATTACGCGGTATATATTGGTGATATTTTACAAAACTTTGCTCTGAACCTCGCCGCAAAACAATTTACACAAAAATTGAATTCACCAGTTTTTTTCTACGTGTTTGATTTTAAAGGTCAATTAAATGAAAATATGGCATCTATAGAGAAACACACGAGGTTCAGTGTGGGGCAGTGGGGGGCGACGAGTAATGATGAATTATGTTACTTACATCTGTGTAGTCGTATTAAAAATATATATAAAGAACTCCTAAATTTAGTAAGTGAACAACCTGAAATGAAAGTTTTGAAGAAAATGGTCCGCTTATGGACAAACTTCGCTAAGACTGGGTAAGTTACATTTTAAAATGACATTCTTTTATTTGGTCGAGTGGAAATTGCAGGAATAGCCATATAGTATCTAGATGCGGGAGATGTATGGAGAAAATAATCCGTTTGCTGCGTTTTCTTTTTCTCAAAACGCTATTATTGAATATAATTATTTAAAGCAGTTTTTTTTTTGACAGGAGAGCAGTTTCTCGGATATATTTTCCTTATTAATTATATATATTTTCAGGAATCCCACGCCTTCGAAAAAAGACAACGTTCTTAAAAATTTCTCATGGAAACCTATTAATAAGAACAGCATCGATATCGACTATGCTCACATTACAAAAACCCTTCGAATGAAGACGAATCCTTTGGAGGAAAGAGAGATATTTTGGAACAATTTTTTGAAAAAATATGAAGCGTTGGCTGTAGATGGTATCGTTCAAGCAGCACAAAATGAAGGCAAACATGATGAATTATAAAATTTTTTATTAACTATTATTATTTTAAAAATACTTTAATAGTTAAAACATCTTGTGAAAGATGTGAAGTAAAAGTTGTAAGAAAAGAAATATTTTTTACTAACTACTAATCCCCGGATGTAGCAGAATAAATAGGGGGAGCCTAATATATTAAGACACTCAACTCCCAGCCTAATTCTTGAGTGATGGAACTCAACGCCGCCGCTTTTCGTTGACACCAGAGCTAAGAAATGAAAATATTAAATATTTTATTTGCTCGAGTGGAAATCGAATCCACAACCTATCGCTTATTCTATATTTATATTTTGTGCTTAAATTCTGTATTTATATTCTATTTCTGTTTATATATGTATATAGGTCAAACTTTTCGTAGGTTATAAGAAAATTATAATACCTATGATTTTATTGAATACTAAATTATATATCTTTTCTGTATATTAAAATAAGTTATACTTCTAAATATGACGTTTTTGAAAAAAAAAAATGTAAATGTATTTAAAGTTCACGCTTCACCGACATATAGATGAATAGGACCAGGCATATTGACGTTGAAGCCACCTTTTCTTCATTTTAAATGCCATAATCCCACGCCGCGTTTTTATTACCAAATTTAGCTTCACGCTGTATCCCGGTTATAACAGGGTAAGCAAGGGTCCCGCATATAGCAGGTCGCGTGTTGCGCGGTGAAACTAAACACTACGCTATGTCTGGTTACCAGAGGAATGAAATGTAAATATTATTAAATAATCATTCATTTTCCTGCATGACGTATCGATGGCGTTATGATTATTATTATTACTTTATTTGTACACCACTATAGATACACAAATAGAATATAATAAAAACAAGATGCATAAAAGGCGTACATCTTATGGCTAAGTAGCCATCTCTTCCAGACAACCTTTTGGGCGAAAAAAAGCTGTCATATATTAAAAACAGGTAGGTAGGTGGCAAATTAAAAATATGTATAATATACAAACAGGAAAATAAAGAAACAATACATATACCTTTATATGTATGTATATATGTTTTACTACATAACAATAAATTGATACATAGATATAATATAATACAATATTAAATATATAAAACACACATACAAACAAATAACCACACACAAATGGGTACACATACACACTTTATATTATACTCAATGTCAACATAAGCCATTTAAGGCTTTATTTTATGCTAATATAAATAAGCGACGACTGGTTCCTATATGGAAAATAACAATAGCAGACACAATAGCGTGATCATAATCTTTTAACAAAATTATTAGATAGAAACGTTAGATTATAAATTAGTTTCACTACTATAGATTTAATATATTTTATATACAATGATTATTTTACTACGTTAAGTATGCATATCTACAAAATCTAAGTCTAACTCTAGTAAATTAACGATTCCCTTTTTTGATTCTCACTCTATCTTGCGCTTAGTAGTACCTTACCTTACAGGCAGACAGAGGTAACCAGAGAACCTAGTATTAAGAGACTTCTTTTTCATAAATCAGGCTTGAAAGTCTTTTCTATTTTTGAACAATCTACGGCACGCCTAAAAGCCAAAAATAGAGAAACAGAACGGACATTAAATGGCTGAACTTCATACCGTGCTTCATTATCCATTTAAAATTAAATATTTCAGTCCTCAGACAGAAGATCGATCGTGTAACCATCGTGTTTTCAGTCAAACGCTGTGTTTGCTAAATATACAAAAAAATCAAATAGACTCAATTACTGAAACAAAAAACCGGTCAAGCCCGAGTCGAGCTCTTCCACTGAGGGTTCCGTACAAAAAATAGAGGTCTCGAGCTGTTTCTGAAATTCAAGGTCAGCGTAGCCAGAGCCCTTTTATCTGATACGTCACTTGAACTAGCGGCTTTAATACCAAATTTTGCCCCCTTTTAAGGCGATTATTTATTTAGGATTTAACCACAAATTTATAGTTTTTAGATTAAAAAAGGTCATGTCCTTATATGGTTGACAAAATCACGATTAACTTAGTATATCCAAGTTACTGTGCACTTGAATCCAGTTTTATCTTGTTTACATTGACACCGTTAAATGAAATAGTTTTGTTATTGATTAAAAAAAACGCAAACTGCTAATTAAGTTAATTTTATAACTATATAAAAAAAATTACATCACGCTGTATCCCGCAAATAGCAGGGTTTGTAGAGTGAACTGAATGTTAAAACACTTGGTTAAGTGGCGGATTTCATCGCCGCGTTTTGCCTCGACATCAGAGTGAATAAATGGAAATATACATTGAAATAAACATTTCATTTTGTCGAGTGGAGATCGAATCCACAACTAGCCACGTTTACAGGGACACTTTGTGCTCCGGCGCCACGATTGGCCTGGTTTTATTAAATGCCGTTTTGGCCGTTAATTATGCCGTTGTTAACATGTTACATTTTTTTTATCTGTGCAATAAAGAATAGAAACTATGTAATGAGTCTAAGAATATGAATGTGCATGTAGCACTTTTAATCATCATGAAACTGCGCAATTATATTGAGATTAGGTAAGAATACAATATTATAGTATCATCGAGCTGGTCTGATGATGAGACTGGGAGATAGCTGAGGGTACCTTGTAGTAAACATAACATGTTTGGGCTCATTCGATTCGACTTAACATATTTTGTTTATTTATCCTCATGAAGAGGACTTGACGATGGCTGGATGGACTGGAAGGTGGCTAATGAAACCTTAGACTGCGTATTAGTAAATATAATATAATATGCTTTAATTTATTTGATTGTAAAAGCGTGGGGCACTGGAACAGTAAAGACTTTCTTGTAAACAAATACTGGCGGAAACTGCATGAGCATAACGTGCTGCAGAAGGGAACTAAAGATATCTCATCCACGAACAAGAACTCGACGTCTACTTTTTTTCGACACAAAATTATAGCTAGAGAGATACTATCGCTAGTATTAATAATTTTTATAACATACCTAACGCAATATTTCAAAGCCTATCAAAATTCTTGCTCTGAACGAAACCGAAATATTAAACAAATCACAATTTAATTGATGTTAGTCATAACGCGTCCTCCTGTGTTGTATGTGTCGATTTTTACTTAAGGAATTTAAATATTCAATATTTTCATTTCTTTGTTCTTGTAACCAGAATTCGGGAAAGCGGGGGACGGATTTGTTCCAATGGGAATGGAGTGTCTTAACACTAGGTTCTATACATTGTCAAGAATAGAATGTACTCGCATCATACAAAAATAATTTATTTGTGATGCTATAATAAACAAAAAACGTTTTAATTGTTACATGTTCTCGTGCGTCAGTCATATTTATCTGGCGCTACCAATTCTGTTGAAGGTCTGTAACCTTCGGTAACTGTATATATACAGTATATATACTTTTCATGTACTTGTCATTCTTTTGTACATATTGTATCTTATGCGACCAATAAACCTTTATGACATTATAATCAGCTTAGATAATAATATGATTTTAGTAGAGTAAAGTAGTAGAGTAGAGAGTTAGGAGTTAAGACACTCCATTTCCTGTGTTTTTTCTAGAAGGTCTTGAAAATTAAAATATTTTATTCCACTGAGAGGAAATCGAAACCGGAATCATCGAGTTTATATATTTCGCTATGCTGCTGCGGCCTCATTGATCAGATTATTTTTTAGCAAAAAAAAAAAAGTTAAGTCAATACCAATTGTTATTAACAAAATTATCATCTATATATCTCGCAAAAATGTTACTAATGAGAAGTATAAACAAGGAACAATTTACAAGTCAATGGTACAATATAAAAATGACCTCACATTGTTTTTTTGTTAGTACAAGTAGTCATGTTTTGTTTTGTTACTAAATTATATAAAACTAAAATTTGCAGATGTTATTCACACATACTCCTTCTCATCAATGTTTTGATATTGGACAGTCGTGGTCAAAGATTACAAACGTGCGAGTATAAACCTGATAGGTTGTGGATTCGATTCCTACTCGAGCAAATTAAATATTTCACATTTTATTTCCTCGAGTAAGAATTTGTACTCTTGGTTGTTTGTACTCGACGTAATAGAAGTGTTTAATGGGAGCGCGGTGTCTTAATACTAGGTTCCCAGTTTCCCTCTGCCTACCTTGCTATGTGCGTCTATACGAGGATTCTTTTTCTACTTTACCCATGATAACCTTTACAATATAAACTGTCTTACCAGGCAAAATTAAATTAGATTGTTCAATTATAGCAGTAAAGAGATCAATAGTTATACTTCACAAAATGTGAAAAATGTACGAAAAATTTATAAAATTGCCTTTATTTAAAAAAATGAGGCCAGTCGTGGTGCAGTGGTACAAAGTGTGACTGTAAAACCGACTTGTTGTGGGTTCGATCCCCACTCGAGGAGATGAAATATTTACTTAAATTTATATTTTCATTTCTTCGCTCACGACACCAGTCGAGGCAAAGCGCAGCGTTGAGTTTTGCCACTCAACATGCAATGTCTTCAAAATTCGGCAGGAAGTGGGGAATGGAGTGTCTTAACACTAGGTTCCCTCTGCCTACCCTGCTAATTTAATTTAATTTATTTAAAAAAAAAAAACAAAAGAATCATATAAAACTCTATAGTGTAACAACATTAATTTTATTATATCATTCCGCGAGTGAACCTGCGTGACCACTTACGAACGATGTAAGGCCGACCGGGTAACCAGTTGTTGATACTAGTTTCAATATATAAATGATTATATCATTTTGTTTACATCTGTACATAATAAACATTTGATTTGATTTGATTGTAGTAAGGCAGAAATATATTGTAAACTATGCATTCTGGTCTGAAATATTCGACTATCATTGTCTAATTAAGTAGCTACCTACAGTTCTTTAGGCTTAGGTAGGCTTAGGATTTATGGGTTTTGGACCTGGAAGTGGGTGTGTGGTCCAGAAGCGTTTATCGATGATCGCGTGGTCGGTTCCGCATAAAAAGGGTTCCGCTATCCATTTAGCTCTATCTCTCCAGGATAGGAACCTCGGAGGCGACCATATCTCGTCATATGTCTATTACTCCCAATTACCATCACTACACTCCTATTCTTCTGTTCTGAAATCGCATTATTTAAGAATATTTATTTTAGTAACGTACCACCTCATACACCATTGTATGTAAAAAGATAAATACTTTAGCTTCAAAATCTTCGCGAATTTTAAAATGATGTATGCTCATCGATCTACATTTCTGTCGGTTCCTCAATATTTGCATACTTTCATAATTATCCTTATCCTAAATGATTTTTAGGGTTCCGTACCTTAAAGGAACTCTTATAAGATCACTTTATTTTCCGTCCATCTGTCAGTCTGTCTGTCTGTCAAGGGCACTAATCCCAGAAATGCTTGGAGATAACAAGTTAAAACTCAAACCATATACTCAGATCTATGGCCCTATGATTTTCTGAAAAAATCATATTTCTACATCTACTTAAAATCCCATCCTTCATCCATCATACATATCAACAATGAAACTAAAAAATACCAAAGGTTTGAATTTCATAGAAATGTTTTCTTTTGTTTAATTAAGATTTGATTTTAGCTGATAATATTTAGAAGTAGATCTGTATCCAGGAATATTGGCACACAGTTTAATTTTATTTTTCTTATTCATGCTGCATTCACCCCGCATGTAGCAGAGTAGGCAAATGGAGGGAGGAAATGAAACATTTACTATATAAATTTATTCGATCTGATTTCGAGGTAAAGTGCGGCGTTGAGTTATGGCGTGCAATGCTTCCGAGATACGCCGGAAAGCAGGGAACGGAGTGTCTTAACACTGAGTTTTATGACCATGTTTACATGCGGGATATAGTGTAAAGCAAAAAAATCTAAATAAATACATTTTGTCCTATACACATTTATTATTTATTATATGATAATAATTATCTTATTATAACAACACAAAGTAAATTTTAAATAAACACCAAATTTAAGGTTTCTTGCAAGGTTAAACAACACAATATAAACTTTAATTTGCAAATTTTCAAATGATTTCCGTACTGTGCGCACACGCAATGATTATAGGTTTAGTTTACGTTGCATTTGTTATAAATTTTATATTAAAATATTTATAATTTTGCGATCTGTTGAGTTTCATTACACAACCACTTGTGAATTTTCTAATATCTATTAAAGAAAAATTAAATCAGCTTCACGCTTTATCCCGCAAACAGCAGGGTAGGCAGAAGAGGCCCTAGAGAAACTCCATTCCCCACTTTTCGCCGAATTCAGGGGGTATTGCAAGCAATAGCGGAGGTAAAGCAAAGCACAGCAAGTTGTGGAGCGGAACTCAACGCCGCGCTTTGCCTCATCACTAGAACGAAGAAATGAAAAATAACCTAGATTAAATTTCTTATAAAATAACTTTTAATACCAAAAAAAATTAATCTTAACTGAAAGGAGTGAAAATATAATTGAATTAAATCATTTAAATAATTCGTTTAATTTTCCTGCTCTAACACGACTAAGGTGGCAAGTGGATTAGAAAAAGAACTTATAAATCGAACCTAATACATTTTTAAATTAAGTAAATATTCGATCGATTAAAATGCAGTGTTGTTGACAAATAAGAAACTTATATTATAAAGTTGTTATTCTTGTAGCCAAGGTTACTTGGCGTAAAATATATTCTCGAAATATTAAACCAATTTAAAAAATAGCCTTAAATTAAAAAAAAAAATTACGAATATTAATTGCAGTTTTTATATAAAAAAATAAGCATGTCGCCCATTTTGATTTTTTCTTTTTGTTTTTTTCCGTTTCATACAACTGAGACTGTTTATGTAAATAATGTTCAGAAGATGGGAGATCAAAGAGATCCAGATCTTTTACGTATACAGCCTTATACTAATTACTTATTATTATTAATTTATTTATTATTATGAGGCCACTCGTGGCGCAGTGGCACAAAGCGTGACTGTAAAACCGACTGGTTGTGGGTTCGATGCCCACTCGAGGAGATGAAATATTTACTTAAATTTATATTTCCATTTCTTCTCTCTGGTGTCGAGGCTAAGCGCGGCGTTGAGTTCTGCCACTCAACACGCAATGCCTCCAAAATTCGGAAGAAAGTGGGGATCTGAGTGTCTTGTCCCTCTGTCTACCCTGTTGTGTGCAGGATACAGCGTGAAGCTAATTTAATTTAATTTAATTTTTATTTATTATTATTATTATAATTAACTTATTAATATTATGGGGCCGCCGTGGCCCAGAAGCACAATGGTTTGACTAACGCGATAGTTGTGGGTTGGATCCCCCCCACTCACTCGACACTCGAAAACAGAGTATTTTAGCTCTAGGTTCCCTCTATATTAACAATGAAGCTTATATGTAAAAATTTTCCATCCCATAAGTTTATTTTAATTACTTACTATATATAATTTTTAATTACTATAATTACTATTTATTTAGTGCGAGTACTGCCATACGCACGCAGGGACTCCAAAATTGGGCAGAAAATGTTGACTGAGAAACCAAAAATAATTAAAAAAAGATCTTATAATTTTGAAACTGTTTGTTTCACTTAGTATCTTTTTTTTATTATTTTTGTCTAACAAAATCAAAGTACGGTTTGCTTTATTAATTTTATTTTTTTAGTTTTTAGTTCGTGGTTTGAAGTCGGTTTTTTTTAAATATTTGTTTCCTTTTAACTATTACAGTATAATTATGTTTAAAAAAAACACAATGGTTCCCATAATCAGAACCTAATCAAACCTTCACCAAACTATCCTCTAAGTGTAAACTTTCGAATAAAAAAAGATTTATCGTAATCGGTTAGCGTGATATTGAGTTATTCATCCATTTGTCGCGCACATACCTAATGCTAATTTAAGTAATGACTTATTCAGATCATTGTCAGAAATGGACAAAAAAATCATAAAATAATAAAAAAAAATAATTAAAATATAAGTGATAACCTCCTTTTCTTACAGAAGTCCGTCAAAAAGTACTTAAGAATTTACAACCATACTCAAATCCAATAACAATACAATATATGTTCATAGCATACCTGAAAGCCTTGTTAAGACAACTACGACAGTGACAAAGTAATTTTAAGCGCAAATTTGTATTATTAATAACTGTTTAAAGTATATAGTATAAGAAACAACATTTTTTTTATTCGCACACAGCAGGGTAGGCAGAGGGAACCTAGTGTTAAGACACTCCGTTCCCCACTTTCTACCGAATTATGAAGGCATTGCGTGTTGAGTGGCAGAACTCAAAATGGAAATATAAATTTAAGTAATTATTTCATTTCCTCGAATGGGGATCGAATCCACCACCAGACGGTTTTACAGTCACACTTTGCGACACTTCGCCACGACTGGCTTCAAAATTGAAGTTTAAAATATTTTTTATTGCAAATAGATTTTTGTACCGTCGAGTGAACATAAAGCTATCACTGACGCTGGTGGAAGTTCTTCTGAGATCATCATAATTATCGACTGGATGGTTAGGTAGTTTATATTGTTAGACAAATATCCGCATCTGAACACGCAATGTCTTACAATGAGATTGTCGCGAAAAGTGAGTAAATAAATTAAAATTGAAAACACTAAATCTTTATCTATGCTGCCTTCCCTATTTAAAATATATCAGCTTCACGCTGTATACCGCATAAAGCAGGGTAGGCAAAGGCTAGTATTATAACAGTTCGTACCCCATTTTCCGCCGAATATTTCGAGGCATTGCGTCTTCAGTGGAGGATCTCAACGCCGGGCTTTTGCATTGGAGCTAGAGCGTATAACAGAAAATATTAATAAATAATAATACATTCCCCCGATCGAACCAAAGACCGTCGCGATTCAATCACACTCTTGTTCCCCTGCGCCTCGACGTTGTATTACATGGAAAAGACGGGAAACAAACCAATATATGATTATATATAAAAGGAAATCAGGAAAATCTTTGAAACAAACGTTACATGACTTTTCCTAGTGCATAACGCGAACCACGTAATATCACAGTCCAATTACAAGTCATGAGTTGACAAAACCTGTAATTCTAACTGACGCCATCATGCATTCTTTAAATGCTGTATACTTGTATGTAATTTTTTACAATTGTATAGACAATGTACGTTTTTGACTTTTAGTATAGTTCATCATCACATTAATAAGTAGAAATGTATTTAAAAACCAATAAACCTATAATATCTTTACTTTTATTGAATAGTAAAGTTTCGACCAATTCAATGAAATAGTTTTTTGTAGCATTTTGTCCAATAATAATCATTATAACGGTATGACTTTTTTTATAACCCGATTGAAATAAAACAAACCTGTTCAGCTTTTCACAAATTAGCGTGACTAAGCGCACAGACAAAGAGACAAAATTTTTAAAAATCATTATTTTGGATTCTATTACCTTGTTAAATTCCCTCAAATAACAATCTTCTAATATATCCTCCATGTACTTGTGTGTTATTATTCCTTAGGAAAAGTCAAGTACTCTATTGTGATTGATTGATTTCTTAATTAATGGCGTTTCGAGCGTGCCAGTTGACAATTCATTTCGCCATTTCCAATGTCACGTTGTATGTCACGTTGTACTTTATTTTGTATGTGTCATCAAAATGTGCCACACTCCATGACAATAATAAGTTTTGGTAATGATCTTCTGATTTCTTATGGATTAGACCATAAAACTCCTACATCCTAATTGGTCCTGCTGTTTAGGAGTAGTAGTGAGACAAACATACCCACAGAAATATAGCAGTATATAATAGTTTTGGTTTAATTGATGTCAATGGAGGCAATTTTCTCCCTTTTACAAGATCTATTAACTAAATCACTAAACTTTGCTATTACTATGGAGGCTCATCCTTCATCAAAGAATTTCTCTGACGCTTCATTTTATAAAGACTAACAATATCCCTTAAGGCAAATACAAATAGAAAGTAAAAAGCTACCATATTAACAAATCCTATAACATTTGATGAACTGCTTATCATACTAGACCCAAATACATGATATTTTAAAATCTAATAAGTGTACACGCACAATAGGCAGAGGGAACCTAGTATTATGACACTTCCTTCAACATGTGTTTCATCAAAATTTAAAACAAAACTACCTAAATGAAAAGTGAAATCTGCATTTTTTGAATTATATTTTTAGTAAATTTCTTCTTTCAGTCTATAATAAGTAATATTAATAAACATAAAAAAGCTTAAAATTAAAATTTTATCGTAAATTTTGAAATAAGGCGGATGGAGCTATTGTTAAAATCGTTTAAAATTTGCGTCAATAAGTAATTCACAATTAAAATCTAACTTCAAAGAAATAAATATATATTGTGGTTTTATATGACAATTTTTAAGCAAATTTATTCATTAGAAGATTAAAAAATGTTTTGTTCTTTTATTTTATTCGTGCGTCGACCGCATAACGTATTATGCGGGTAGACAGAAGCCTGGCGACATGTAACTTGTGTCATCTATTTTTTACTCATTTATAAACATTGAATGCCCGGTAATAGAATTTAATACAGCTTTTCGCGCTTCATCGTTGATATATTTTTATTAAAATATTTTTTGAGAATCCCTCCAGTGATATTTGAACTTATAATAATCGCTTTCGCTGTTCTAACTGCCGCACTATAGTATTGTAATTATTATTTTTTAAGAAGAAATAAAAATATTTAATATCTTCGTTCAAGTGGGAATCAATCCCACATATTATAGTTATCATAACAGTATAATACCCATAATTGTAAAATAATATATGTACAACTAGTTTAATGTATAAACATTTACATTTGTGATTTAAAAATACATTAAAAATAATTTAAAAATACATACATAAGTTTAAATTTAAATATGGTCCATTTCCGGCCAATTTTTTTTTTGTGTTTAAATTAATTCAATTGCATTTAAATGCATTCAATTCATATATTTATTTATTTTTTTACATTAATAAGGCATAGACAATTCCTTATAATGCTTTAATATGTACTGTAAATATTTAATATAATTTCGTTTAGCATATCTAAAATATAATAATCACGTGTCAAATTTAAATCACGCTTTGCATCACGCTGTGTTAGCTAAACAAAAAAAATATACAATGTTTAGCAGTTGTCGATTTTGACCTCAAGCAAGTGCACGAGCGAAGTAAGGTCGCCAGTTGCGATGCCATCGCCGGGTGTACAGCACGCGAGTGATAGTGAGGTGCACGTTATCGATATAGACACAGATACAGAAACACCGGTGATACAGATCGTTAAGGACATCACTATGAACGGAAACGGTGAGTTTTCTTTATTTTAATTTTAGTATTTTTTTATTGTTATATTTTTTGAGTGTTGCCCTATTTTTTTTTTGTTGTTGTTTATATTTGTGTTATTCATTTGGTTTGTATAAATTATCCGACATATGACTAAAATTAAATCAAATCAAATCAGCTTTCCGCACACAGCAAGATAGGCAGAGGGAACCTCGTGTCTTCGCTCTAGTATCGAGGCAAAGTGCGGCGTAGAGTTCCGCCACTCAACACGCAATGCCTTCAGAACTCGGAGGAAAGTGGAAAACGGAATAAGTCTTAACACTAGGTTCCTTCTGCCTACTGTGTGCGGGACGCAGCAAGAAGCAGATTTTTTATTAAAAGAAAAAATAATATTTATCTTAACTGCAATTATATTGTGATTATCGTGGTAGGTATTTGATCCAGGGTTCAGTTAAATCAAGTTCACAATGGCAGTTTTTTTTATATTTTTATATAAATTATGTTTTATATAGATTGTGTGCATTGTTTTTGTTATCGCCTTTTATGATATTGCAAATGTATTTAAAAATCATATGTTTATATTCATCTTATTAAAATTACAAACATAATCTAGTCTAGAGTTAAATTTTTAACTAAGAAAAGGTATTAAAATTTGAACATAGCGGGGTTCTTATCTCGCTATGTTGCGCCTCTTTCCAAAAATGTTAGGGTTGGGTTATTTTAATATCATTTTCATTTCCTACGTGTGGAATAACTGTTTAAAATGGTAAAAATATGGTACATACTATTTCTTAAGAGATAAGTAGAGAGAAATCTTCTGCAATACATATCCATAGGCAATGTGGGTTCGATTTTCAGTCGAGGAAATAAAAACAAATAAAATCAGCTTCATGTATCCCGCACATAGCAGGACAGGCAGAGGGAGCCTTGTGTTAAGACACTCCGTTGCCCACTTTCCGCCGAATTTTAAAGGTTTTACGCGTTAAAAGTTCAGAGTGAGGAACGGAAAATACGATTTATTGAATTTACTTTACTCGCATGGAAAGTATAAAAACAACTTAAAATATCAGCCATAATTTTATAAAGATATTTAACAAAATTACAAATATATATGAACTTAGCCTTGACTTTTAAGCTTACGACAGGACTCAGTCTTCTTTAGCAATTTAGTGTATTAGGACTTGATTTTTAATTACCAAATACTCAAATACCTAATTTTAATAAAAAAATATTATTAACGCCGTCCAAGCTTACTCAGAATATGCTGAAATAAATGCAATTATTTTAATTTTTAACTGGCATCAAAAAAATGAGATTTACAGTTTGATATACGTGTATCCGATTGTTGGATTCAAAAAGGGAGCGTAAATATATTTGTATTTTTCTCCATAAACTATAAATCATATCGAGGTGAACAATTTTGATTTAAAAACGGAAATTCGATTTAAAAATAAAATGAATAAAATCGCTTTCAATTATTGAAATAATTTTTTAACACTTTTGATTCGGTTTTTTCACTTAAATTATATTTTACGCACATTTTATTACAACTTTTATAAAAGCACACGAAATGCAGACATTAATAGAAGATCGTCGAACTATTAAAAATAAAAAAAATATTAAATAAATCGGCTTCACGCTGTATCCCGCCCACAGCAGAGTAGGCGTTAGGAGTTCCGCACTCTCCGCCGAATTCTGAAGGCATTGTGTTTTGAGTGGCGGTACTCAACGCCGCGCTTTGCCTCGACACCAGAACGAGAAAATGGAAATAAAAATATAATATTTGTTATATTTCATTGCCTGGTGTCTGTCTAAGATAAAAGAATCTTTCTTATTGTAGTGTACCTTTGTTTGTTTTTTTATTAAAAGTTTGTGTTATGTGACCTCTGTGTCTTAATAAAGTTAGTGTTATAAGTCGTAATCATTGGCAATCAATCTTCATCAAGTCATCGTCACGTCCATTAAAACGAACGTTGTTGAAGTAAATTGTGTTTAACTGAAAAAGTAATAAAAGTTTTTATTTTATATATATATTATAGATATTATTTGCTTTTTACGTAATAAATATTTATTAATGATATTTTATTTATTTATTTAATTATATTTTCTATTATTATGCTAATATTATTCATCGTCGTCGTCGTAGTCGAGGAAAATTTGTTTATTAGTGGTGTGGACGCAAAGGTTAAGGGTTCGATTTCCATTTCCACTCAATTAAATTTAGTAAAGTGATAAACGTAGTGTCTTTACACTAGTTTCTCTCTCTATGTGCATCCTTTCATCTTCCTTTAAAAAATAGTTCCAATTATTAAATTTCAAAATCAAACCATTTTTTCTCTCATATTACATGTATATGACAATAACAAACCAGCTGCGGCTTCAGCCATATATTATTTACGTGGTTGTATGTTTTGTATAGGAACGAAAAAAATTGACAAAGCGTCACTTTGGATACGGTATCAATTTCTATTTCGTTTTCACCTGTGTTTTATAAACACTTTTTGCTTATTTACTTCTTTCCAGTGTCACGCTTTCGCTTTGATTTCTTCGCTATTTTCTTGAATTCCATTTCTTTTGAGCAATTTTAATGTAAAATACTTGACTGTCAAATTATTATCATTTAGGTTATTTTGTTTTTAAACTAAAAAGAAATAAGGAAAACTATATAATACAAAACACAGGGTCGTTCGTTAGCTATATTACGCTCTTCAAGAACCTGTTTTAAAAATGTTTCACTAAAATCGACGCTAGTTCAAAAGTATGTACTTCCTAGCTCAATGTGGTATTCGAAGGTCGTTTGGAACAACTTCCGGAATTTAAATATTGTTACTCATTAGTGTGTTAATTTAGACATGGACGTTTTATATTGTAATCATTTTTTTGAGGCCAGTCGTAGCGTAAAAATAAATATTTATTTAAATGTATTTTTTTTTTCAAAATTAGGTTCCCTCTGCCTACCCAGCTGTGTGCGGGTACAGCGTGAAGCTGATTAATATTTTTTTTTATTTTTTTTTGTCGTCAAAGTAAATATGTATTTATGTTTCCGACATTTTACAGACCAAAGCTGATTGTTGCTTCTGCCGAAACCAGTCTATAGAATTACAAAAATAATATTTAGGATAAAAAAATCGTAATAGAACACAAATCTATGACTTTTTCTTTTTTTTTTATTGTATATTTGTAAGTCTTGGGCAGGATCCAGGCTAATAATTGATTTTGAATATTGGCATACCTGATAGTACCATAATAGAGCATAATTTTTCTAAGAGATATTGCAAACTTCCTTATATATTAGTAAGATCGCGAATTTTTATTTGTAAATAAGAATAATTGAAAATTGAGGCTTCTCTGAAATCGTGAAGGATGTGTAATCAAATTATATTATTATATTTAAATTGTTTTCTCCACTTCAAAAAGACAAACCTAATAGACATACGGAAGAGAACTTAAAGAGAGAAAGAGAGAAAGAGCTTCGCGAGTTAGATTTCTAGGTCATTGTCAAGTCTAGATAGACTGTCAATAAACATATGTATATGTAGGTACAATATGTAAGTTGTAAATATTGCAAGTCTAAATACATCGTCCCTGTCCGTGTGTGCATAAATAATATCATCTTTTACGGTATTTAATTTATTGTGTACACAAAAGCAATCGTGTAATTCCAAAGCAGTTATAGAACGATTAAATCATTCGTTCGACTTATACTTTCTAGTAAAAAAGCGTAAAAAAATCTTATGCAAAAGAACTTTAAGAATCCCCATATAACGGTTATTTTGTTTGGGAATACTTATAAATAATATATTCAAAAAATATAAGAACAAAAGGCACGGTTGAAATTACAATAGAAATTATAAGAAAGTGGGAAACGGAAAGTTTCGACACTAGGTTTATAGATTCCCTCTACCTACCCTGCGGGATCACGTGCGGGACACAGCGCGAAACTGAAGAAAAAAGAATATCAAATAAAGGTCATGATCTAGACAAAATTAATAAGTGAACTTCGTGATCTCGTTTAAAAGTCATCATCAGATTGATCGCGGTCGTCAGCTGCTCCTAATGTTTGCATCAATTTTAATGTAATTTTAACGAGGCGCATACAACGAAGATAATTTTTTAAAAAGATGTTACGCTCTTTTATGTCGATATTGTTAATTTACTTATATTGTTAGCGAACTTGTGTAAAAGAGGGTAGATTTCAGTGAAAATAATTATAAAAGCAGTGGAGTAGTTTCAATCGGGGGGCAGTTGCTTGTAAGTGACGGCCCCTATTGGAAGGAAACTAGTGTGAAGTATTGTTAGTAGGTGATACATATCACGTATTGCAATTACACAGTATCCCGTTCCAAATAGTTTAGAAACATATAGACGATGTGCGTTTTAACGTGTTTTATTTAAAACGTTACCCACTTCCGATTTCTAACAATATAGATTTCCATTTTTCTTAATTACTTCTTAGCTTAACGCTGTATCACTGGTGGTCGGGGTGGTCAGGGAGATAGTGCGATAAACGCTACGTTCTTTTATCATTTATAACAAAAGATGATCGTTTGTGATGGCGGATACATAAAATATCAATTTTAAACGCTACTGTGAGTTATACGTGTGAATTATAATTTGAATGTTAATGACGTCAATAGCACTAATTTTTGCATAATCATTTTTAGGGTTCCGTACTTTTTAATCAAAAAAGGAACCCTTATAAAATCACTCTCTTGGCCGTCAGATATAGGGTCTTGACAGACAGACGTCTGTCAAGACCCTATATCTCAGGAACGCTTGGAGACATCCAGTTGAAATTCAGACCATATACCTAGTTCTACGGTCCCATGATTTCCTTATAAAATGATAAATATTTCTATGTATGTATTTGGAATAAATATATGACCGTTTATGTGGCAAAAAACTCGTATTTCGACACTATAAAGGGAATCAAAATTAATAGGGCCAGTTAACTTAATTGTGAAATTTGGCATAGCATCTACAGGTACAAAATTAATTGAAGTGAATTAAATTATTGTTTTATATAATACCATAAGAGTACCCCCAATTCTTTCCTTTCCTCCTCTTCTCTTCCCCCTTTTCTGTTGCGTGGACTTTACAAATAGGAATCTTAACTTCTTCAGTTCCCATAGAAGTCTTGACATAGATGATTGTACATTATGTTTGCTCAATCATCATACATTGGTTATTTATCCGTTTCCTTTATACATTCTAGTTTAGGTCAAAAGTAACTTCTAGTGTTCACCATTTTTCATATAATATTAGAGATATGGAGTTAGAGACCAGTCGTAGCGCAGGGCACAAAGGTGTGACTGTAAACGCGACTGGCTGTAGGTTCGATTCCCACTCGAGGAAATGGAAAATTCAATATTTTCATTTCTTTGTTCTGGTGTAGAGGCTAAAAGCGGCATTACGTTTGGCCAATCAACACGCAATATTGTTGTTATCATACTTAGGTCTTATTAGTACTTGGGCTGAAGACCAATATATATATAGATGCAATTTATGTATTTATTAATAAGTCAGTGGTTAGTAGTTAGTTTGAATATGACTGTTCTTTAACGTCATGCTTTTTCTTATATCAGACTATGAAGCTATGTTGCATGTACAATTAGACAATGAAAACGAAAAAAAAATCATTAAAAAAAATGTGTAATTTCCCATATCATACAAATATTTGTTAAGTGAAAAAAAAACCTACTTCTGATTGGATGGAAACATAAATTTCATATAATAATTTTCACGCGAGACGGACTATAAAGAATCCCAATTTATTATGAAACGGATTTTAATTAAAAATGAATATTTAATTAAGAACATTATTAACCGATCTTAATTATCACTGTAATATCGATTTTAATTCTTATATGCAATATTCGATTGGATAAACACTTCGGGTCAATGCTTTTTCTTTATATCTACATCAAAATAAAAACAAGGCGACTAAGTAATTTAAAGTTACACAAGAGTTCTCCATTGCCAGGTTACGATCGTGAACAGTAAAATGTTTTATAATTTGTATAATTTGACTGCATTTTTTACTTTCACTTTCGTAATACAGCACTTCATAATAATATGAACGTCCAGCATAGATACATTATCTGAATGCGTTGTTTCTATTGTGGCTATAGTAGTAGAAAACGGATTTTATATAATATTTTTCAGCTTCACGCTGTATCCCGCACACAGCAGGGTAGGCAGAGGGAACCTAGTGTTGAGATACTCCATTTCCCAAAGTATAATATTTTTAATATAAAAAATAACTAAAATAACTAAACAAATCTCTGTAACAATAATTTTAGATGCCAGGCTTTCTTGGCGCATGGGCACAAGCGTGTGATTGTGGATTCGATTCCCACTCGAGGAAACGATATGATCATATGTTTAATATTCCGATTCTACGCTCTGATGACAAGGCAAAGCGCGGCGTTGAGTTGCGCCGAATTCTGGAATCACAGCGTATTGAGTTCACGCTATGCTTCCAGAATTCGGTAGAAAGTGGAGAACCTTGACACTAGTAGTATTCTAGTCCGAAAATGTATTATGTTCATATGCATAATTACTACTCCCAGTCGAGTGTAAACTAAAACCACCCAACAAGAATTAAATTACTAAAAAAAAAGTAACCTTTTAATGATAATAACTAAAGTTTATGGAATATAGGAATATATTAAGAAATGTTAGGGTCATTTTTTTTAACGTGCAGACTTAATTATTAAGTATTTGCTAGTTAGTATACATCCATCTTCTAATACAAATATACACATTACTCCAGTTTCCAGCTTAAAACTGCTGTTATTTTCCCAGCCAAGTTCAAGAACATACTTTACATAGATATTTCTTTTTATATATGTACCGATCGATAGAAATGTTAAGGAAAGCCCACCAAAATACAATAGTCAAAACACAAACGCACAGACATACGGACAAAATATTTTAAAATCTTTTTTAGACTCTATTACATTAATATATGTAGGTTTATTCATATATCTTCCATGTACATACAATTATCAGTTTCAATTTTTAAAAAATAAAATAAATCAGCTTCACGCTGTATCCCGCACACAGCAAGGTAGGCAGAGGAAACCCAGTGTTAAGACACTCCATTCCCCACTTACCGCCGAATTCTGGAGACATTGCGTGTTGAGTGGCAGAACTCAACGCCGCGCTTAGCCTCGACACCAGAGCGAAGAAATGGTAATATAAATTTAAGTAAATATTTCATCTCCTCGAGTGGGGATAGAACCCACAACCAGTTGGTTTTACAGTCACACTTCGTGCCACTGCGCCACGTCCGGCCTCAAATAATAATATATAGAGAATATTTTTTGCACATAAAAAAAATAACAATAATAAAATTGGAAAGATTAAATTCCAATAAATGATTAAATAAATACATTGTCAGTCACAATATTTTATAAAAAATAAAGGCTGATTTTAAAAATAAAATTTATTATTAGCTTCACGCTATATCCCGCACACAGCAGGGTAGGCAGAGGGAACCTAGTGTTAAGACACTCCGTTCCCCACTTTCTGCCGAATTTTGGAGGCATTGCGTGTTGAGTGGCAGAACTCAACGCCGCGCTTTGCCTCGACACCAGAGCGAAGAAATGAAAATAGTAAATATTTCAATTCCTCAAATTCCATGGGGAATCGAACCCAGAACCAGTCGCGTATACAGTCACATATTTATGCCCCTGCACCACGGCTGACCTTATTACTTTTATTATTTGAGTACAGATTGTTTAAAATGATATTTCCAATGTTATAGATTCAAATCTCACGCAGTTTGTATTCACTATTGTCTTTTTTGGATATTATTATGTTTTACAAAATCAGCCTTGAGAAAGAGGCCAGTCGTGGCGCAGTGGTACATAGTGTGACTGTAAAACCGACTGGTTGTGGGTTCGATCCCCACTCGAGGAGATGAAATATTTACTTAAAATTTATATTTTCATTTCTTCGCTCTGGTGTCGAGGCAAAGCGCGGCGTTGAGTTCCTTCATTCAACACTCGGTGCCTTCAGAATTCGATGGAAAGTGGGTACGGAGAGCCTTAACACTAGATACTCTTTGCCTATCCTGCTGTGTGCGGGATACAGCGTGAAGCTGCTTTTTGAGTTTTTAATTCTTTTCTCCGCTCTGGTGTCGAGGCCACATAGCAAGGCGTCGAGTGTTACTACTCCAGAATTCGGCGGAAAATGGGCAACGGGGTACAGTGTGAATCTGATTTATTTTATTTATTAAGTAAGTATAATTAAATCCGATGCCACTGTATATTAATATCACTTTTGTAAAATATTATGATACAATTACAATGACGTATTATTATTAACGCCATCGTGGCACAATGAGACAGCGTTTGATTGTTTACCTGATAGTTGCAAATTCGTCTCCGTTTTAATAATAATTATATATTTTAATTATGTTTATTTCTTTGGCAAGACAAATTGCAGTATTGGTTTCCGTCACTTAACGCGGATCGTCTCAAAATCAAGAGGAAAGTTCACAGTAGTATCTTGACACTAACTCCTCTTTATGAAAAAAAATTATAGAAATACATATAAAATAAATACATTTTAAAAGATACTCCACAAATAAAAAACTTTAACACATTTTTTTCAATCTATTATTATCTGTTATCTAAAAAAATATAATGAAAATTGCTTATTAACTATTAATAATAATAGTTGGTTACACAACGACATTGATATTAAAATGAAATTATATATTGTTGGAATATCGATCGACCTAGCAGATCAATTACGATGAGCGTCCCGGCGTCGATTCACGAGCGCGACGTGCGTGTCACATTAGTTGATAAAAGTGAGATTGTGGTCGACATAGATAATGGTAATCACGGTAAATGTCTTATATTAATAATATTTTAATGCTTATATTAGAGTTTTCATTTCTTCGGTCTGGTGCTGAGGCAAAGCGGGGCGCTGAGTTCCGCGATTCAACACGCAGTGCCACCAGAATTTGGCAGAAAGTGGGGGAGTGGACACGTGGTTCCCTCTGCCTACAGTGTGAAGCTGGTTTTTTAATTAATAGATTATGTTAATCGCGGTATATGTCTTATATTAATAATATTTTAATGCTTATATTAGAGGCGTACATTAACGTGACAGATTAGTGGTTAGGTTCCCACTTGAGGAAATGAAATATTTAAAGTATTCATTTTTTCGTTCTGGTGTTTAAAAAAAATGATACCAGATTTTGATAATTTCAAAGATTAGAAATTTAAATCTTCTATCTATCTTTAAATTGTGTATGAATTTGTTTGGTATCTCACTAACGTCTTACTTAGGTAAAAAGAAGTACAATTATAATTTAATATATTTAGTGGTACTGGCTTTGAATTGATTATTTTGATTATCTATATGCTGTACACATTCCAAGCGGGTTAAACAGGAATCACTTTAAGTTAAAAATGCTGTTTTCCGATTCCCTTCCGTTCGTATACTTTGCGTGTTGGATTGGACAATTGAACAACAACAAAACAGAAATTATAAGCACTACAAGGGATTATTAAATCCACAATACGTGGTTACACACAGTCAGACAATTCTTAGCACAATGCCGATCTTTATATTTTATAGTGTACATTTACATATTATTGTTGCTTTACAAGGCTGTGAACGATACTAGATTTATTATGAGCACGCGTGACGTCTCCTGTCATATGTCTCACATGTCTCACAACTTGTTACTCCGGTTTCGATAAAAGATAAAATGAAAAAATATATAAATCGTATACAGTGGCGTACAGTGGCATCATGCCCCGGGCGCTACACACGAAGGGACGCCAAAATGTCTGCAAAACTATTTAAATATATTTCTCAAATTAAAATCAAAATAATACGTAGCGGACGTAACTCGGTGCCCGGTGCAAAATACCTTTTCAGCCTCCCCCAGACGAACATCATATAATTATATATAGAACATCAACACTACCAATTTAAAAAAAATTAAATTTAATTTAATTAGCTTCACGCTGTATCCCGCACACAGCAGGGTAGGCAGGAGGAACCTAGTGTTAGACACTCCGTTCCCCACTTTCTGTCGAATTCTGGAGGCATTGCGTGTTGAGTGGCAGAACTCAACGCCGCACTTAGCCTTGACACCAGAGCGAAGAAATAGAAATATAAATTTAAGTAAATATTTCATCTCTTCGAGTGGGGATCGAACCCACAACCAGTCAGTTTTACAGTCACACTTCGTACCGTTGCGCCACGACTGGCCTCCTGTCTACGTCCTTTAAAGTATTTATATTTTTTTTTGTATTTACAAAGGCCAGTCGTGGCGCAGAAGCATAGACTGTGTCTACTGTACGAACTGTGTACACGCGACTGGTTTTGCGTTCGATCCCCACTCGAGGAAATGAAATGTTTATTTAAATTGATATTTCCATTTTTTCGCTCGGGTGTAGAGGCGTAGAGTTCCGCCACTCCACACGCAATGCCTCCAGAATTCGGCAGAAAGTGGGGAACGGAGTGTCTAACACTAGGTTCCCCCTGCCTACCCTGCTGTGTGCGGGATACAACGTGAAGCTGAAAAAAAACATACTTAGATATTTTATTAGTACTTTTTCACGAATAAAACTATTTTTTATTATTATGATCATATTTGTAACTGACGACGACAATGATCATCTACATAAGATATATTAGAACGATGTGTTAGAAAATAATCATATACTAAGCAACTGGATTTGGGATTCGAAGCCAGAGCCACCAATATATTTCTCAAATTAAACACACACAAGTCTAAATTTATTATAAAATCAATTATTCATATTAATTTAACACAGAAACAAATAAAAAATACTAAAATATAATTGTTTAAACACTCCGATTGATAGACTGTTTTAGAAAAAGCGATTGCGGAAAAGTGCCACTTGAAAGTTGGAACTTTGCCATTTTGTTTTAAATTGCAAATATGCTGCGATATATATGATGTGTTTCTAATCAAAGCTATTAAACTTAAGTTTTTTTTATATAAAATAAATAAATAAATCAGCTTCACGCTATATCCCGCACACAGCAGGGTAGGCAGAGGGAACCTAGT
The DNA here is from genome assembly GCA_030704555.1 of Heliconius charithonia. Taxonomy (NCBI): domain Eukaryota; kingdom Metazoa; phylum Arthropoda; class Insecta; order Lepidoptera; family Nymphalidae; genus Heliconius; species Heliconius charithonia. The sequence continues at coordinate 8,473,913 of CM060821.1, forward strand.
TTTTTTTTTTTTTTTTAAGACACTCCGTTCCCCACTTTCTGCCGAATTCTGGAGGCATTGCGTGTTAAGTGGCAGAACTCAACGCCGCGCTTAGCCTCGACACCAAAGCGAAGAAAATGGAAATATAAATTTAAGTAAATATTTCATCTCCTCGAGTGGGGATCGAACCCACAACCAGTCGGTTTACAGTCACACTTTGTGCCGCTGCGCCACGACTGGCCTCTTTCTTCTTCTTTTTTATAATACTATCAATATCACTTTTATTCAAGAGAAACTACTTAATTTTCAAATTAATTGTGAAAATTCTTAGACAATATATTTACAGAATACAACAAGTATAAAAACACCTGTTAATCTAAATATATGTACTACAAATAAAAAAAATACAGTCAATCTAGCGCTGCGCTGCTTACTATATTTTTTTTATATCTAATAAATCAAATCAGCCTCACACTGTATCCCGCACACAGCAGGGTAGGCAGAGGGAATCTAGTGTTAAGACACTCCGTTCCCCACTTTCTGCCGAATTCTGGAGGCATTGCGTGTTGAGTGGCAGAACTCAACGCCGCCCTTAATCTCGACACCAGAGCGAAGAAATGGAAATATAAATTTAAGTAAATATTTCATCTCCTCGAGTGGGGATCGAACCCACAACCAGTCGGTTTTACAGTCACACCATCGTGCCACTGCGCCACGACTGGCCTCAATCATAAGTAATAAGAGATAGAACTACTAAACTAAAGCATCAAAGACCTCAACCAATACCAAATAAGGTTTTAATGAAAAAATAGAAAAAATACATCAAACTTTCCATCTCCTAATTTACCACGTTATTTTAATTAAATATTATAAAGGAAATTATAAAAGGGTCTTTTTATAAAAATCTTCAATTAATAAAGGGTTCCTTTTGTAATTGTTAAGCGTTTTTTTCATACAAACTGATTTAACAAAAAAATATGATTTTATATTAGACCTTAAGAATCTACGGTCCGTTTTTAAAAATTTCCCTCAAGTCTAACCTCGATCTCAAGATGCTTTTCATTCATAGATGTGTAATTTACGTATGAAAACGGCACCTCAAGATCGATCTCAGACTTGAGAGCGGTTACAATACGAACTTAGGACGGCATAAGCAAAATATACCAACAGTAAAGTTTGTAATATTGTTGTCCATGCATATATGAAATATTTTTTCTTTGTTTGTCATTGGTCCGTCAAGTGAGGCAGCCATTTTAATCTAGCAGTTTTAATCCAAAATTGGTAAACTGTTGGTAGCTGCTAAAAAACAAAGAAACTCATACAATGCTACTGCATAATTAAAAAAAATGTTTACCATTGTTATTGAAAGCAAACAATATACGAATTCATTTAAATGTGATATCAAAAGCTTACTTCGAATAATTGATGACCTAAAATGAATGTGATCAATGTAAATAAATATATTAATATGAATAATTCTTTAGTTACGTCACTTCCGTCTACATGTAAAAATGGAAGAGAAGATCTAGTATAAATATTTACTTAATAACGAGGTACCACTACCTCTTGGTTATGGTAGGTTGTTTTTTTACGAAGAGGAAGAGGTAGTAGACGACGTTTTTTTTCAGCTTCACGCTGTATCCCGCATGTAGCAGGGAATGCAGAGGGAATCGTGTTAAGACAATTCACTCCTCACTTTCCACGGAATTTTGGAGGCATTGTGTGTTGAGATGCGGTACTCAACGCCGCGCTTTCTGCCTCGCTACCAGAGCATGTAAAATTCCCACGTAAGGAAATATAATATTTACTCGTATATTTCATTTCCTCTAATGGGATCGAAACCACAACCTGTCGCGCTTAGTCACACGCCTGTGCCACTGATTATGGTATCTGGTATTTTAAATTTATTTTTTAAAAATAAATAGTTTTTAAGATGTGTATATTCTGTTTAACGTAAATATATTCAAATGAGCATTATATTAGTAGAACCTTGAATCTTATAACATGATAAATGTAGAATAGAAAAAGATATTTACCGCGTAAATAGGTGTCTAGTGTCTGTTTAGTTGGTAAGGCTGAGTCAAATGTCAATAAAACATAATAATAAGTTATACAAATCTTAAGTTATTATGTACAATATTCTACTGGTAAATCAACAATTATAATGTGATCGTAATTCACTTTAAAAATTCATTTGTTCATTCAGTCTCTTTCTTCTTCTACCGCATAATCAGAGTAGGTAGAAAGAGCCACTCCCACGTTCTACCGAATTTTCGGGAAAATAATCGTTAAATGGCCAAACTCGATCGATAGTAAATTAAATATAAGATTATTGGGAATAATTTAGTTATAATATTAGTTCGAACTTAATATCTTAACTCGTTTACGGTAATCCTTGGTCATCTGAACTCTATCGCTAAATTAAATAATCCCATGAATTATTAAAAAATAGGTTTTATGATTGTAAGCCAAGTAGATCCACGGAAAGTAACCTACAGGTTTTGATAACATTTGATATTAATTTCATTTATAACATCGACGCGGTCTCGATATAATTTCTCTTGACAGACAGACAGACGCACTATAATATGATCCAATTAGGGTTCCGTTTTCCCCTAGATAAATACAGGTCAAGTTATTAAAAGTGTGTTAAGAATGCTAAATTCAAAATATTACTGATACCATCTGTAGTACCATTACGACCTCCATGATTTGTTAGGTACATAAACAAAGTATACCTACATGCAATTAACTATAGTTAAATGTATTATTCTTGCATCGTAATTTAATAACGAGCAATTTTTTATCTACAATAGAATAAAACAAAGTCACTTTGTATAATCTATATATTATAAAGTGAAGCGAAAAATTTAAACTTCTTTTTATAAACATTACGCAGGCTCAGGTTTTATATCTACTAATATAATAAAGCGGAAGAGTTTGTTTGTTAGTTTGTTTAAACACTAAGATCTCTTGATCTTACTGGTCTGATTTACTTTTTTTTATATGAAAGCTGCATTCATGCTTTACACTATAAAACATTACGGGGTAAGTCGTAGTTAGCCCTAAATAAAGAAATAACAACAATATGGAACGCCATGAAGTACGTTGTATGACAAAAATATATAACATTTATTAGTTCTAAAAACAAGTTCGCTACACCGTATATCTATCTCTTATAAATAAATGACAATAAGGCATTTTGTGAAAAAAAAAATATTGTAAGGTGATATTTTATCGATTTTTATTTGACATAGATGTTGAAACTTACGAGCGAAAGCTATTTCATCATCAAGAAAATTTTATGAAGACAAGCTTCGGCTTTAATAACATGTAATTTCGACGTATACTTGTCGAGAAAACGTAAAATTAAAATAATTAATTGTTTTACATATTTACGGCCACAAGCCTATGTTCGTCTCGCAGAGAGGACGCTCTTGCCGCCGACGACGTCCTCTCATATAGCCACGTAGTGCTTGCACTTTCTCAAAGTTATTGAGACAAGTTGTTCATGATTGAATATATCAATCTGTTCGCAAATGCAGCATAATAAAAGTATTAGTATAGGTGGTATGCGGGCGAAGCCGCGAGTGGGTCTCTAGTAGTTTGTATGAAGAGGAGTGTGAAGTGTTAATATTTTTTTAAAAATACTCCATAAAAACACATTAAGTTAATAAAGTAAATTTAACACACACTATTTGACAATGTGTACTTTTTAAATACCGATGCAAAAACAGGGATGTTATAAATTTTACGTATTCTCTATATACTCTACATATTTAATTATTTATTATGGTGGTAAGCAAAGTTCTCGTATTCCCATGCAAATAACAATGTTTTCGTGAAACTGAATGTTATCTTGATAAACATTTGATTACATGTTTATATACATATATGAGGTTCGATTCCCACACGTGGAAATGACATATTCCATATTTTCATTTCCTCACTCTGGTAACGAACAAAGCGCCGTGTTAAATCCCAACCTCAAGACGCAATGCCTCCAGAAACCTAGGTATTCAGGTTCCTTGTGCGTTCCCTGTTATGTGGTCGGGATAGGGCGGTGAAGATGAAAAATAATATAGATATATGAAAATATACCTATACGTACGTATTTAAGATTTATCCAAAAAAAAATCTAGTAATTCACGTGACCCACACTTACACGTGACCTGCCTCTAATACAATGGAATAAAATTTTTATTTCTTAATTTAAGATTCTTATTTTACAACTTATTTTTATTTTATTTTACGACTTTTAAAATTATAAAATAAAACTTCAATTATATATATGTATGGTTACAAACACGTTTTACTAGTAAAAAAAGTACATTAATAATTATTTCCTATTAAAAATAATAGTGTTTTTTTACTGCAGAGAATTTACCTAAAGACAAAACATGAAGTTGAATTCCACCACTCAACAATATGACGTCTCTATAGTATGTAAAAAGTAAGTAACGGAGTGTTAAAACATTACGATTCCTCTAAAATAAAGAGTGGAACTGCTATTATATCCATGAATAATTATAGCCGTGGCGCAAGGGCACAAGCGTGTGTCTGTAAAAGCGACGGTTGTGAGTTCTATTTCCACTCAGGGGAACGAATTATTATTTATTAATAATTGCAATTCTTCGCTCTGGTGATAATGCATGAAATACTTCAAAAATTCGTCGAAAAGTGGGGAACGGAGTATATTAGCGCTAGGCTCGTTTTGCCACTTCTAGATGTGGAATACACATACAGCGTGAAGCTGAAAAAATAGATATGAGGCCAGTCGTGGCGCAGTGCCACGGGCGTGTTGTTAGCTGTTAACGCGACAGGTTATAGATTCAATTCCCATTCAATGAAATAAAATACACAATATTTTCAATATAAAAATAGAGTTGATACGTTATTTAACAAGTGACCATATCAAACTATAAAATTTCATATTATTTTAACGTTCACTTTCTTCACGTATACGGTTACAATAATACAGTTTATAATACATCGTTTGCATTCCGCGCACGCAGTGTGATGTCTAGTTGTGCCACACACGTTATAGTGGGAACACGTGACCATCGCCCTTATGCATTATGCTGCCGTATACTCATTGTTTCATATAAATTGCCAATTAAGTAGGATTACAAACAGAGAAAGGCACTGAAATGTCTATTTTAGTATCTTACGTGACAATAGTAAGATTTTTTTTGCTTCACGCTGTATCCCGCACGTAGCCGGGTAGGCAGAGGGAGCCTAGTGTTAACTCTCTCCGCTTCCGACTTTCCAACGAATCCTGGAGGCTTGGGCTATATATTGCTTAATTTTCATTTCTTAGCACTATTAAGAGCAAAGAAATATTTTCATTTCTTTGCTCTTAAAAGTGTTAAGATATCAAAATATTAAAACATTTTATTTCCCCGAATGGGAACCGAACCCACAACCTGTCACGTTCAAAGTAACATTTTGTGCCCATGCTCCATGGCTTCATTGATACACAGGAAATAGTTAGATAAAATGTTTAAATTTATATTTCCATGTCTTTGCTCTGGTGGCCAAGCAAAGGGCGGCGTCGGGTTCCGCCACTCAATACGAAATCTATCGAAATCTTTCATTCCCCGAATGGGAATCGAATCCACAACCGTCTAGTTTACAGTCACATACTGGCGTCGACACAACCGGCCTCTTAATAAATATTATTAATATAGATATACATATAGAAATACAACAAGCATAATGATTTGGCGTTCGTGCTTTTGTCATATAAATAAATTATCAACGTTAGTCTGTGGATAGATTACAATTCCGTTCTGAATGTCTCTGGTACATACAATCCGCACTCTACCTAACAAAAGAAATAAATAATATAAAAAATAAGTTAATTTTGGCTTCAAAGATTATTTAAGTTGTTCGAATAAAATAAATATTCATATTGTGTAACGAACCGTTGCCCGTTATTGCGGGTCATCGATACAACCATTAATCTCGCAGTGGAAAATTTTAAAACACTACGAGTTGTATATACTTCTAGAACATTCCATTTATGGATTATAATATTTGTAATAAAAAATATTGACTTCATAACAGATAGGTATGAGTATATTAATGAAATCCTAAATACCTAGATCAATGTTATTTTGAAATTTATTAAGGAAATATCGTTTTTTTTTTAATTAAAAACTTATAACACTACAGACATTCAGTGTACTTTATTTCATTTAAGTTTATTTGTGTTTATTTTTATTATTTTCAAATTAGTAATTAAGTGGCCAGTCGTGGCGCAGCGGCACAAAGTGTGACTGTAAACCGACTGATTGTGGGTTCGATCCCCACTCGAGGAGATGAAATATTTACTTAAATTTATATTTCCATTTCTTCGCTCTGGTGTCGAGGCTAAGCGCGGCGTTGAGTTCTGCCACTCAACACGCAATGCCTCCAGAATTCGGCAGAAAGTGGGGAACGGAGTGTCTAAAAAACACTAGGTTCCCTCTGCCTACCCTGCTGTGTGCGGGATACAGCGTGAAGCTGATAAAAAAAATTTTTCAAATTAAGTATATAATTATATTTCGTCGTATAATTAGTACATGCAAATGAATTTTGAAAACTTTACAAGCTTCATTCAGGGTTACAACTTTAATTGCAACGGGTTGTGTTATTTCATATTTTCCTTTCTCTATCTGGTAACGAAGTAGAGTTCTGCAACTCAACACGCAATGCTACTCTGCTATGTGTAGTATACAGCGTGAAACTAATCTAAAAAAAAAATATTACGTACCTATGCAAATTTTTAATTATCTATATATAGCAGCGCCATCTCGCAAACGTAACTAACTGTAGGGGCTTATGCCTAATAGTCAATAACAATTGCGTAATATTTTCTATAAAATAAAGTAAATAGAAAATACATAGGAAGTAATTATAAAAATTTGGTTAAGGGGGTAAAAATAAAATCGATTTAAAGCTCCAAAATACGCTGAAAGGAAATAAACAGGAACCTAGTCTTAAGACACTCCGTACACTTTTCGCCGAATTATTCGAGGCATTGCGTGTTGAGTGACGAAACCCAACGCTAGGCTTTTGTCTTGTGAGAGCGAACAAATGAAAATATTAATAAATAATAATACGCCCACAACCGTCGACTTACCGTCACACCCTTGTGCCCTAAAAATGCAGCGAAAATAAAATTGATTTTATTAGTATTGTAATTTAAAATTATGTCCAATATCGAATATTAAATCTTTAATTCAAATTTCAAGGCTGCTTTAAAAAAATAAAGATTAAACATAAAAATTTACACTTACTATTTGTGCTGTTGTTTTTGCAATTTTCATTACAACAACAATAATGCCCTATTTTGAAAATAAAACTAAGAAACTGACAAATTTCAAGTTATTGATGCACATTTGTGCCGCGGTATGCGCTGCGATCGTTTATTACTCTTTGAATATATGTATTCTGTGGTTTCTTATATTCCCGCCAAAAAATTTTGCAAATATCATTCAAATATCACTTACAGGTTTTTTATATGGTAAAATAAATTTTCCACCTGGAAATCTGCAAACAGTGTACCCAATTATACATATTAGGTTTTGTATATAATCATAAAATAAGAGAACCGTATTGCAGTGCGATGGTAACAGCTGTTCTGTTATTTATATTCATACTGTTGGAGCTACTGGTGATTTCTAAATTGGTGGACTGTATAATTTGACATAGGCGGTTAATAAAGAAAACTTAACAAACATAAAATTCAGTATGATTGCGACGCCCGACATTCAAGTGTAAACTGTCCGCCTAGCAGCACCATCCCGCAGCACCAGTGCCAAACACATTCAAATTAAAATAGCTTCACATTTTTTACATTATATAGTAAAATTGTTTAAATTATATATTGTGCAGTAAAATTATTTGAATTATTTTAGTGTAATAACACTCTGTTAAAGCGAAAAGTGGTTTCGGCCTAATTCAAAACAATATGTATTGAACGATGGAACTCACAACCGCGCCGCACTTTATTATAATAGTTAGATTAAATCTGAAAAGGCTTAGAAGAATATATTTTTAGACACCTTACTTGTACTTATGTGCCATATAAAATTGTTATATGAAAAGTAAAAAAACTTAAATTTTATTTATTGATAGGTACTTCTCTTCTTTTTAATCAATTCGCGGTTATAATAACTTTTAAGTTTTAATAAAACTTTTAGTTTTTCCTCGACCAAACTGGTTTCGGTCAAAATGATAGAATGTGACATTTAATATTTCTAATTAATTAAATTTAAAAGTCACAAGCAACAACATTTTGTATTTGGAAATGTATTTTTTCTAGACTGCATTCATACATAATTATTATGTAGATACAACATAAGATTTTAATACACCAACGTCAAAACATACATAGGTATATAGTACTTACTACGTAATATAAAAATATTAAAAAAAGACTTGTACATATTAACATTTTGAAATGAAATAATTAATTTTATAACCAAATAAATCATTTAAGCTTTTAGTTTACATTCACTTTCTTTTTTTCGCGAAACTATACGAGTGCAGCGCTATGTTCGAATATTTTGTTTTATTTTGATGAACTGCTTATCGCTTTTATTGGTATAGCAGAAGCTCTGTTCCCCATTTTTCACCAAACTGTTGAGACATTGTTTGTAGAATGGTGGAAGTCAATGCCGCGCTTTGTCTGTCAAAGCAGGAAAATGAAAATATTTTCATTTTAAATATTGTATCCACCCGAGTTGCTACTGAACCCACAATTCTTTAATTCCAAAAATCTTCCGCTACTTATTGATTGACAGCACACCAAATCTGCTGCGCTATGCTGAAATCCGGTGTGTGGTTTTTTTTGGCGACTATTGGTTTGGTTGGTTTGGATGGATTGCTGAAAATACCTATCAGAACGTGAAGTAGACGACTTCTACATTTTATGATCCACACAAACTAAGTAATTTGTTAAAAAAAAGGTTAATAAAAATAAATTCATTCATAAGTAAAGTTACCACGTACCAGACACCCGTCTTTAACAATAACATATGAAGGTTAACAGGAATCCAGTTTGAAAATATAAACAATATTTTTAGATTCGGTTTTAAGCTTAATACAGTAAGGACGTGTTCGTTAAATGAGCTGTGGATCTGCACCCAGAATTGATTTTAGGAATTTTCTTACTTTTGATTATTTTCTCCCCGAGTGAGAGAGTAAATGTATATATAATTTTATTTTTATTGGAGATAAAACTAATGAGTTTTTAAAAAAATCGTACATTCAGTGAATTGGATTGATGCTATTGTAGCGCAGTTAGAAATTTCTATTTTAATAATTATATCCCTCGGCAACTACCATCTATTACACAATGCTGCAAAACGCACGTTCTTTAGTAAGACATTCGATATTTTTGCACTAGAAAAAAATTATAAGCAAAACAAATGAAATTGTGATGGCGCTGTTGTCACTACTGGTTTAAGCTAAAATGCGCAATTAATGTTCTAGCGCCAGAAACACACCATGACATTCAATGATGACTCTTACATTTACTACTACTAGCATAGTTTATTAGCAGCTCCATCTACCATTATTTCTCAGTTTACATTATCAAAATTCGATGTATCGACTCAATTATATATTTATATTGGAAAAATGTGTAATATCAACTCATATCTCAATTTTCAAGTAAAATTGAAGTCTACGTTATATAAAAATAATACATTGTTGTCTTAATAAATATAATTATTATTAAAATATCTGTCTAATTGACGTTGACTATTGTTATTTATTAGTCTGTTACCGTCCAATGTCATGTCTTCCCTTGGGTATATGTGTTCTGTGGACATGATATGACATATGTATATAGTGATATTGAGTTGCTTACAATTTCTGTATTGCGAAAGAATACGAATAACTTATAAGTTATATTTCATTTAAATTTATTAGTTGGCCGTATCCACACAACTTTTAGAAGTTAAAGTGAAATTAAACAAAGTACTTTTTGTTGTTGTAAACCAGTGATACTTCTGAAAATGACGTTAGGTAAATAAATATTGTATTTAAGGAAATTTTCTTTTTTGATATATTTAAGTTTCGTATGGTCATGATTTAATGAAACATCATAATTTTTGATATACCTTTCGTGAACGAAGATTATATTACAAGATAAATAAGCCATTGCGATAAACTTAACGTTAGAACAACATATAAGTATATAATAAAAAGTTTCTAAATTATACAATAATTGAGGACTTTAACCCTACGATAAGTATAAAATGTAGATAGCCAGTTAAACTCGAGTTGGCTTGTATTTATTCCAGGCTTTCAAAGTGTATATTCGATCATATTTTAGAATTACATATAATGTCAATAATTAGAAAAAAAACCACTTTCATGCTTTATAATTAATTACGGTCTTACAGCATACAAATTTATATATATATATATATATATATATATATATATATATATATATATATATATATATATATATATATATATATATATATATATATATGTGTGTGTGTGTGTATGTATATATTTAATACTAAAAATATTTTTGTTTCTAGTATGATTATTATTAAGTTACAAAAATTTTTTTTAGGGGACTGATAATAAAATGTCATATTTTAATGTAAGATGTTTGCAGTACCTGTGCTCTATAATTTATATATATATGATTATATTAAAATGAGTTTGGGATTTGAAAATAAAGTGCCTTTTGGGTGTTCTTACATGTAATTTATTTTCTAAATAATTATTATTAAAATAGAAAAATAAGTCACTTATAATATATAATTTTTACCAAATCTAAAAAGTTTTATTAATATCTGTCAATAGTATTATTATATTACATTAGCAAATAACGTCCATAATTTTTTATATAATATATTAACTCCATCAATTGTGCCCTATAAAGCAACCTCTTTTTATTTGTTTACCTTTTACCTCACAGTTCCCTGAATAGAGTATAAGTGTCTCAACACTAGGTTCCTTGTAGTAAAGCAAAGGAAAATTCTAAATTTTATTTCTTAAATGAAATAATATAAAAAAAATATAATATCCTTTTTTTGTTTCAGGACCATTATCAAACTCCAAACCAAAGGCAGTTAACATACCAGAGGTACAATTTTTGGCATTATAATATATAATCATTAACTTTTTGCATACATTGTATATTGGAACAGCTTGTGACTATAAATGTAATCTATACTTGGGGAAATGAATTATTTCCATTTCCCTTCTCTGCTAAATTAAAATGTGCAGTTGAGTTTCACTATTCAACATACATTGGTTGGTAAAAGGATTAAGTGTCTTAACACTAGGTTCTCTCTGCTTACACATACAGAATAAAGCAAAAACAGAAATAAAAAATTTACATAAAATTTGTAAAGAACTATTAAAATTAATTTATGTTCCACATGATGTAATATTGTTACACACATTTTATTTTTATTAAGGCATAAAATAAGGAACAATTAACTATTTATGTCCATTTTATGATTCCAACCCAAGTAATTGTATATTAATGATATAACATTAAAAATTTTAGTTTGTATCCACTTGAAACAAGGGTTATTTTATAATTATCAGAATTCAGAATTGTCTTAGTACTTCCATATTATAGTATAGTGTATTTATAAATATTTTTACACAATTTGACTTATCAAAATGTTAATTAATGTGCATACTTTAAATACGGTAGTTAGGTTTTTTCTGTATTCCAATATATTGACAAAAATGTTAGTTAACTTATCATTTTATTGATTCTTCGCACTTTTACCCATACAGCAAGGAAGCCATCTAGTGTAGATTTTTTTATAGCTTCTCGCTCTGTCCCAGATACAGTAGGACAAGCAGAGGAATCCTGGAAATCTCTGCTTCCACTTATCGCCCAATTCTTGAGGCTTTCCGTGTGGAGTAGTGGAACTTAAAGTCGGGCTCTTCCTTGTTACGAGAGCTAGAAATTGAAAATATAGAATATTTTATTCCTCCAATTGGAATTGCACCCACATTCGTCGCGCTTACAATCTCACACTTGTGCCCCCCAGTTATTTGGATTTTGTTCCCTTTTTCAGTTTTACTACAATTCACTATGTTAAAATTCACAATTTTTCTTCAAAAAATTAATAAATTGTCGATAAAAATTTGATGATATTTCTTTTAATCAACAGGTTGTACAAAAAGCACATGACACATACAACAGTGGTTTAACGAGGCCAACAGAATGGAGAAAGAAACAACTAAAGAACCTTATGAGGATGTATGAAGAGAACAGGGGGGCTATGGTCGACGCCCTCGTAAAGGATCTACGGAGAAGTAAAACTGAGGCCATATTACTTGAAGTGGACTACTTGGTTAATGATCTTAAGAATTTATTGAATAAATTCGACGACTGGGTCCAGCCTGAACGGGTGAGTAGTGACTTTTTTTACTTATCACTTTAGTTTAATACTATTGTACAGTATGGCCCACAAATACAATGCGCGAAAGTTAAGATAGCCTGGCTTCAAGGTGGCCATATCTGATATACTATAGTACAATGTAAGGTATATTGAAAAAAAATATTTGGCCTTGTATAACTAAGTACCAACCATATTGGTTTCCTCCAGCTTACATGAAACACGAGGAAAATAAAAAAAATGAAATCATTTGTAAACTCGTATTTCATTAGGACTCTATCAACGAATCGGTTGCTTTATTATTTTGTTTAAAAAAACACGATATTATCAACAAGTATAAGTCATCATTTTACGTTTTAAAGTACTCATCAAAAAGGTGTTTTTTTTTAATAATGACTAAGACCCACAACGATAAGGTGTAATGGCGTCGATATTTACATATAATATTAAAAACGAAACTTCTGATTTATACTATGCGCGCTTGTTATTAAGTTTTTTCTATATGTTTTTTTATCATAGTTACTGTAAAATTCAAGGACAAACACAAGCATTTACATATTTTATTTTTATTAAATCTTTTAAATTACTTGAGATTTAATATTTGAATAAATATCAGAATTACTTAATGAACTTGTTATTAAAATACTTTTGTTATTGTAAAACCAAGTTGATCCTAATACATATGAAGCGTCTTGGCTTTGAATCCTACCCTTAAAAGTTTCTTCTCTTCTAAAAGTTTAGTTAAGGTATATTAAAACATTTTTCTCTTACTGTACCGTACATATTTTAAAAATCCTTCATTAGCTTCACGCTCAATCCCGCTATGCTGGTTAATCTAGTGAGACTCTTAAGACTCCATTCTCTTTCCATGCCAGTTGGAGTCCAGACTTTTTTCTTGCCATAGCGGAGATATGAAATAAACTTATTGGCCGTGAATGGGAATGGAACTGACCCACTACACCAGAATTGCGTATGGCCTTCATTAAATCAAAGCAATTCAATACGTTAATTTCAATAAAAAGTTCTCGTGGCTCTGTCATATTATGTTCAAGCACTTCCTATAAAATGTTCTGCATAGCTAACTACCAAGATTATTATATTGTTTTATCCAATTATAAATATTACCTGTAATTACTTGTAACTATAAACTAATTGCAGGTGTCGAGGTCACGATCCGCGTGATTCCATAGATGTTTTAAAAAACAGATTATAATATACATTTTTCTTTTTCTCAGCTTCACGCTGTATCCCGCATAGGGTAGGCAGAGGGACTCATGTGACATCAGACGTTCTGTCCCTCATTTTCCGTTGAATTTTCGGAGTATTACGTGTTGAGTGGCGGAACTCAGTGTTGCCCTTTGTTACTACTGAGCAGAAATTAACATGTTAATAAATTATAATTCGTTCCACCTAGCGAAGTGGTTCGATCGAAGATCGAACTCTCACAACCGTCGCGTTTACAGTCAAACACTTATGCCACTGCGCTACGATGGCCTCAACTTAAAATAAAATATATTTTTTATATCGATATTTATTTACTCAATACATTATTTTGATCGGATTTTTTTAATCTTTTTATTATAAATCTCAAGTCTGATTGCAAATATTATTAAGAGATTAATGTATATACATTATATTTATTGTTAAATTTGTTTAACATGACCCGTACATACATATGTAGCAGCTATCCTAATCTTAAGTAGCATTCGATTATACTAGCAATTAATCATTTTTATCAATTTAATGATAAAACAAATTATAAATTATTTACTCTATTTTCTGCATGTTATATTAAAAAATGATTACTTTATGTCCGAAAATGATTTATATTCAAAATCGTAGAAAAAAATATTCTTTTTAAATATTAAATAACAAACACTGTTATTAATATATAAATATTTTTCTTTTATAATAATTTAAGTAGCGGTAGCCTACGTTAAGACGCAAAGTCTAAACGAGCAGTGAATAAAAGATAAAATAGATTAAAATATTCATAATACTCATAATACTCATACCCTAGTATGGGATCGAACCTACAACCCTGGCGTAAAAAGTTAGACGTCAACCAAATGTGCCATAATGGAGTCATAAATCCTAATATAAAATAGTCCTGTATCAGCAGAGCAGTGTTATGTTGTATGTTTAAAGTAACAATTTATTCATCTGAATAAAACAAGGCACTGCATGCAGCAGGGTAAGTAGAGGGAACCTAGTGTTAAGACACTCCGTTGACATTAAGACACTTTCTTATTTACACCAGAGCGAAAAAATTAAAATATTAAATATTTAATTCCTCAAGTGGGACTCGAACCCACAACCTGTCGCGTTTACTCGTGCCCCTGCGCCAAGACTGGCATGCGTAGTTGAGTAGGAAAAAAAAACATGCAAATCAATATAACTACTAAAGTAAAGTCAGCACAACTAAGTACTAACAAAGGTTATTAAATGTCAGTATTTATTGATGCAATGTATTTACAATATGGATACTTTTTATAATATATAAATATTAATGCCTTATTTATATATTATAAAAGTCATTCTAAAGAACACTATCATATATTTTTTTTATCCTACTAGGAAATTTTATAATAAAAAATAATTTTATATTTTTAAATTATGTGTTTTATGTGGAGGTAGCAGTTGAAGAGATATCATTTTATATTTCCTAGAACTATTTGACAGTTATTTAAGTGCTCTTTTGTTTTTATACAGTGTTGATTATACATAGGTCTACAGTTTTATTTCATTAAAATCAGCTTCAGGCTGAATTCCGCACACAGCAGGGTAGGCAGAGGGAACCTAGTGTTAAGACACTGCATTCCCCACTTTTTTTAAATTTATATTCCCCTTTAATTACGTTACATTACTTATTTAAATTTTATAAAATACCTTTCATATTAATTACTATTAAAATATCAGAAATTTCTTAATTCTACATAATTTCACATTTCAGCCACCAAAAGGATTAGTGAACATCCTAGACGACGTAGTCATATTCAACGATCCCTATGGAGTCGTTCTCATCATCGGAGCTTGGAACTACCCATTACAACTTCTATTACTACCAATGGCTGCAGCCCTCGCCGCTGGCAACGTGGTCATACTGAAGCCAAGTGAACTGGCAGTGGCCTCCGCGCAGTTCATAGCTGAAACATTGCCTAAATATTTGGATAATGTGAGTATTAATTTTTTTTTTACATATTTAATATGTTATTCTACATCTAGAAAAGGAAAGTACTATTTAAAATATAAAACTATTTCAAATATACTTAAGAGAAATATAAAAAAATATGAGTTTAATTTACCTAGTTAGATATTTTATATATATACCGTAGTAACTACCGTCACTCAATAGTATATGATGTACATAAGCTTATTAAATTTGCCTTTTTCCTTCCTCTACTAACTATGAAACATAGTTACATAGAATTAACATATGAAAACTGTGGATGTCATTTTAAAAACAATTGTAGTGGATTTAGATAGTAATTTATTCATAATAATTTACACTTTTTACATTTTATTACTTAAAGTAAGGGGCCGTTCAAGTATTACGTAAGCAGTTTTTTTGCAATTATTGAATTTAATTTTGAATTACGAACGAGTAAGTCAATTTCACGCCAATCGATTTAGTTAATTCGTTTTGTATAGGACCTCGACATCAGAGCGAAGAAATGAAAATATAAATGTAAATAGATATTTCATTTCCTCGAGTGGGGATCGAACCCACAACCAGTCGATTCTACAGTAACACTATGTGCCCCTGCGCCAAATCAAATATCAGTCTAAATTAAATACACATTTTTGTTTAACACTTAATTTATTTTCAATGTTGATATCTAAAATAATTGCATTTTTTATTTATTATTAACTTTGCAACACTTAATCAACACAACAATCTCATTTGCATACACATATATAAATACATACTCAGAAAACAAGTTTCAATGATATTTGAAGGTTACAAGTTAATATTTAATAGAAAATTCTGGCCAATGATGTTATGTCATACCATAAAATACAATAGACAATAGGTATAAACAAAGACTTCCTCTTGAACTTTGTTTATTATACTATATTTTTTTAATTTCACGATAAACGAACCAATCACCGATTCTGGGAACCCAGTATTCACACACTAGGAACACACTTCGTTCCCATTAAGACACTTCTGTCCAGGTTCACTTCCATTCAGGGGCACACGCGTGTGACTCATAACGCGACCGTTTATGAGTTCGTTTTCCACTAGAGGAAATGAAATTTCTTATATTTTGCTACTCTATGCGCATTGCCTCTAGAATTCTAGAATTCGGCGGAAAGTGGAGAGCGGAGTATCTTAACACTAGGCTTCCTGTGCCTACCCTGCTACATGCGGGATACAGCATGAACCTGAACAAAAATGAACTATGCTATTAATATTATAAAACATACGTATATACCTACAGTTCCTTGCAGGTATATAAACAGTTCTAGAATTTTAACGATTATTATTATGAACTATAAACATTAAAAAGTACCGTTACCCTCGTTTGTGTTCGTTTATAATCTTTATTACTACTAAAACGTATTGCTGTTATTGTTACTTAGATAATAGTTAAAATTACGTAACTATTATTATCCATATCAATATTATAAATTCGGTAGTAAATCTGTCTGTCTGTACGTCTGTGACGCAATCAGGGCCTAAAGGCCTGATCTGATTGTGATAAAATTTCATATTATTTGAGGGTCTATATTTGAGGGTCTTGGGCCTTGTGGGGCTTTTGGGGGAGGGATGGACATATGTAATTTTCTCGACATATACCGATGTATTAAAATATATTTCAATTTGGCATGCAATTTATTCTGCCATGTTAATAAGAAACGTCGCTATGCAACAAGAAATTTTATTGTTTTAACAAAATGGTGTCCAAAATGGCTGACCCAACCTTAAGAAACACAGCAATAATATTTTATAAAAATATTGTCTTTAAAAAAATCTATTAAAAAGGATTATTGTTAATGTATTTTCTATATGGTATGAATACTGATTAAAATAAATATAATAGTCACCTTTAGATATCGATCACTGAAAGTCCCATACTTGACGCACTTGGACGGTTTCCAAGAGTCGCGGGTTTAAAGCCCGCTACGTTCAAATTTTATACGTTTTCTATAAAATATTTCCTTTCCTAAGTGTAAAATAAAATTTAAAAAATGAAATGATATGATGATGATTTTATAATTATTATGTTTATTATGACAGGATGCCTTAGTAATAGTGGAAGGTGGTCCAGAAGAAACAACAGAGCTGTTGAAACAAAAGTTCGACTATATCTTCTATACTGGTGGCACAAATGTGGGCAGGATTGTGTACGCAGCGGCGACGAAGAATTTGACACCTGTCACTTTGGAGTTGGGGGGAAAGAGGTAATTTGCCTTTTGAAGTCTCTATTTACAAAACGTATAAGCATTTTAACGATTTTTTTTTCTATAGAAAGTGTGGAATAATATTTTAAAGAAATATAGAGAAAATAAATTACGTATACGTCGTTGTTTTGATGGCGCGTGTTACTGTATATTTTAATCTAGCTTACGCAGTCTGGTTTTATATTTTGTTTATAATTCACATTTGTTTATATAAGAATTAAAAACAGCCATATTAAAAGTAACTTTTTTATATTAATAAATGAATTTGAATAATTTTGTATGAACGATTAGCAAAAACTAGCTTGAATATCTTCACTTAATGAAATATTTTCGTTGCGTTCCGCCACTTGACACGTAAAGCCTCCTTATTATATCCTATTCATGGGAGCGGAGTGTCTTAACACCAGGTTCCCTCTGCCTATCCCGCTATGTGTGGGTTACAGCGTAAAGCTAAAAAAATTATTTCTCCAATAATTGTTAATAATCTTATTGGTACACTTAAATATTAATTTGCTGTGTCAAAATTTCTACGGCCTCTAAGCCACGAAAAAAGCAATGTATAATTCCAAATAAGATCCAAAATTCGATACTAATAATATAATTGGCTTACACATGCGTCGAAACCTATTGCTAAATATGTATTGTATTACAAGGACAATGTTCTAGTTTTTTCTGGTAATGCACGTTGTAAGAAATAGTTTATTTAATTTGATTCTGCTTCAGATTTCTTATATATTAAGTTAATAAATGTGGATCGGCACTATAAACTCATGGTTGTGGGTTCGATTCCTACTCTGGGAAATTAATTATTTTCATTTTTCACGATCTGGCAAGACGAAGCTCGCCGTTGTTATTCACTAATCAACACAATGTATCGTATTCTGTTCATTGTCTAGCTAGATAAATAAACATGATAATTAACAATTCGCCTTAAAAATAAAAATGGACTCAAAATATTATAATAATAAAAAATATGTTTATTAGTTAATATAATATACATGTGTAAATTACATGTAAATCATATTTTTCACTTTTACAATGTGTGTATTAGTAAAACCCGCATTTAAATGAAATTTTAAAAAAATATTCATCAGTGGTAAATGACTCTTTATTTGTTAGTACAAAACAGAGTATAAATATATTCACAAAAAAACTCATAATTTACACAAAAAAATAATAATTTACAGTCCAGTATACATAGACAACACAGTGGACATGGAAGTAACAGTGAAAAGGGTGCTTTGGGGTAAATTCATCAATGTGGGACAAACGTGTATAGCGCCAGACTACATACTCTGCACTAAGGAAGTGCAAGAGAAGTTTGTCGACCTTGCCAAGAATGTACTGAAGGAATGGTACGGACAAGAACCGCAAAAATCACCAGATCTATGCAGAATTATTAACAATAGACATTTTAGGTATGTTAATAATCTTTAATATTGAGTATTGAATAAATTTAAATATTATAGAATTATAGAATTTATAAAAAAATCAAGCTACATTTATAATTTATGTGTATTTAAAGTTAAAGTTTTTATCGGTCCTGAAAAACAAATTATACTATAGTTAACTAATTGTAAAGCACAATTTTATCTATAACTTCTAGTAATAACTGGTTTTATTACGTGCTTATTTTTTTTATATTTTAAGTAGTAATAATTTATATCATTGAAGTTTACAAGGTCTATTTGTTTAAATATTTTTTTTCGTGTTTGTGTAAAATTAACGTGAAGGTTCTCATAGTTGCTGTTAATATTTGTTTTTTTTTATTATATTTTTATTGGAGAAATACTGTCTGAAGAAGCACATAATCATTTAATTTTTTTAAATGAAACTATTTTAACCGGATTAATCGCGTATATTTTGTATTTTTATACATTTTTGGACACCCGAGGTTTCGAACACTTTGCAGTAGTCCGTGGTCACGGGTAGACTGAGGTACCATTCGTCTATCAGTTGAACTAATTATTATATCAAACTACCGCCAACGATTTCTTAATTGCCTCGCGTACTGCCCTGGATTTCTGCAGAATGAGCAGATAGTATCTTGCCCTCTGATATGGTGGGCTACAGGAACCCGTGACCACGGACTACTGCAAAGTGTTCGAAACGTCGGCTTTCCAAAAATGTATAAAAATAGAAAAAATATACGCGATTAATCCGGTTAAAATAGTTTCATTTTAAATGTGTAATAATCTTGAAAATCATAGAACTTATATTTTTATATTATTTCATTTTTGTTAATATTTATCAAATATGTTTTATACTTTTTGAGATTTACAAAAAGCAATTGGGACATAGTTAACTGCTATTTATGGTTTTGTAATTGAACTCGTCGAAAAGTTAATTTTTAAATATTTTTAAGTACTAGTTAATAATCAAATGTATAGCGTTACGTCCCTTCGCAACTTTTTAAAGTAAAGTCTCGTACATATCAAACTAAAAATAAATTATATCAATACATCCTCTATAAAAATACAAAAAAAACTCTTAAATATTTTAAAATATTACAGTCGTCTCCAAGCCCTAGTAGATGCGAGCAAAAGTAAAATAGCCATAGGTGGTCAATACGACCCCCAAGAACGTTTCATAGCGCCTACAATATTAGCTAATGTGAACGGTAACGATAAAATAATGGAAGACGAGATATTTGGCCCCATCCTCCCCATTGTACCCGTGGAAAATGCATATGAAGCCATAAAGTTTATAAATGCTAGGTAAGTTGGTTGTTTGATATGAATTAAGGGTTCTTTAAATGTTATTTTGATTTGTAAACGTTTTGTGATTAGTTTTTCTATGTTTAGTTTTGCTTAAGCAAATCACAGCTAAATTCGAATATAAAAACAAATTATGAAATTACTTTTAAATACTACACTATAAATTCTACTACTACAAAAATGCAACTACAATGAATACATACTAAAAAAAACTAAAAATTTCATTACTTATTTTATTACTATAGGTAAAAATTATTTTGAACCATTTTATATCAATTTACTGCGCCATATTTATTAGCAGTACAGCAGCAATAAAATTTAACACTATACGGTAAAGCAGTGTTACCCGCTATCTCCGAAATTGTTCACCAGTGTCTTAGAGGTAGTATTCCGGAATCTAGCGGCCGGCTGGGAGGATAAGGGTGTTGTCATTGGTGTAATAAAGTTAACAAACCTTCGATTTGCTGATGACATCGTCCTATTGCCATTATCCGCGTCAGAGCTGCAAACTATGCTTGACGACCTAAGAAAGCCCTGAGGTTGGACTAAAACTGAGTATGGCAAAGACAAAACTGATGACCAACGGTGTACAGCAAAAGATGACCAAAGGTTCAGAGGAGATACAATATGTCCAAGTCCTAGTGCTCGCCTATGGTGCCCTGACATGGTCTTTTACGAATTTACAGAAGTCCGCTCTCAAGATCAAGATCAGAATCTCCAGACTGCGCTCTCGCACAAAAACCTCTGACGTGGGTATTAGAGCCGCTACGTTAAAATGGGACTGAGCCGGACACATCTGCCGCATGCCTAAAGAGTCTTGGGCGAAATCTTCCACCAGCTGCATTCCAAACTCTGAATTGGCAGACGAAATGGCGATGACGAGACGAACTGGACCGTTACAAGCCTGACTGGTCTTCAATAGCACAAAATAGGCCAAAGTGGAAAATGTAGAGAGAGGCCTTTGCCCAACAATAGAAGATACAGGCAATAGTAGAGCAGAATACTGGAAAAAATTATACCTTAAAAACAATTATAAAATTGATAAAATAATAATATATTTCATTTAATTTATTTTTATATATTATAAATCATATATAAAAAACGTTTTACAAGTCAAAATAACAACTCAATTCCATGGTGACATAATAAAGTGGGAAACAACCAGGCACTATTAAATAGGTCATATGCTTTGCATCGGTACGAGCTACCTTATTAACAACTGATAAGGCGCATTTTACAATGACCTGGGTCAATCATCAATGGAGTTCATTTCAATTATTATTTTTTTACTTTGGATATGTGTGTGAAGGGAAAAAATATAATGTATAAAAAGATGTGCCACAAAATTTAACTGGTATTTCAGTAACATTTCATGTTATAATTATAATACCATTACTTTTTCGTTAGTGTTTTTTGTAATTACTTCATATATAGTCTGTCTGTTTGAGACGTTGTAAAAAACAGAATATTATTAAAAGTTTTTTAAAGAGATTATAATGCAGGCCAGTCGTGGCGCAGTGGCACAAAGTGTGACTGTAAAACCGACTGGTTGTGGGTTCGATCCCCACTCGAGGAGATGAAATATTTACTTAAATTTATATTTCCAATTCTTCGCTCTGGTGTCGAGGCAAAACGCGGCGTTGAGTTCTGCCACTCGACACGCAATGCCTCCAAAATTCGGCAGAAAGTGGGAAACGGAGTGTCTTAACACTGGGTTCCCTCTGCCTACCTTGCTGTGTGCGGGATACAGCGTGAAGCTAAAAAAAAAACTTAATTGTTATATATTGAATAACTGTTTGTTTTACAATTTTTTTTATTACTTACTTTTAAAGCACATCTATTTATATTATCTATGTTAAAAATATCGAGTGTGCGTTTTCATTTGCCTGTGTGTGTGAAAGTGTGTGTGAGCATAATTAAAGATACAATAAATTGCAATCATGTGACTCTTTGTTGCGACGTATAATAATGAAAAAGAAGATGCTTAAATATTATAAGGGGACAATCACCGATAAATAACTTTATTATAGAGTTCTTTTGAAACGCAGTTTAGCTCCTGACAGAACTAAAACAAGGCGTCACATAAATCGCTTTTTTTTTCTAAATCATTTCGTGTAACAACGTACATACAAAGGTACCAAGGGGACCATTATTTACAGGGAGCATCCATTAGTGCTATACGCGTTCAGCAAGCAAAAGAACATACACAAATTGTTCACCGAACAAACACGCTCGGGCAGTGTCTGTGTGAACGATACTATCATGTTTTATGGCGGTAAGATCATATTAGGGATGGCCTTTTGACCTATCATCCTTTGTCCTCTGGCGGTTGGCTGTATGGCTGACCTTTCGACCTTCAACCGCTTTGACCTTTGAAGGTCAAATGGTCCGAGTTAGTTGTGGATTTATAAAAAAAATGTTTTTAATGTGTGTCTTTTGTATGATTATCATTTATATAATGATGATCAAAGATGGTTTATTAATTAAATTTATAACCCATAATTATTAAAAGCCATTATACATCTGCACTTTCATAATTAAAATGAACGAATCACGTTTCAATTATACTTTTTTTGCAATTTTTTATTTCTTATAACGTGAATCGTTTATTACATTTTTTGTTGGTTGAGGTTTTGTAATCTCTTTGAAGGGTGTGTGGTTGCGGTGTTGGTTGTAAGTTGGTCAATAGTTAAAAGGTGATGGTTACTTTGTTAAAAGAAAAAACTTTTTAATTATTATTTTATGTTAACTTATACTTGCACTCTATTGTATTTGTAATAAAAAACAATGCATAAAATCTTATGATTATTTAATGTGTAATCTATGCTAAAATAACGGTGGTGGTATATGTTATCTGTATTAGGGAAAAACCCCTGGTGTTCTACGTGTTCTCTACAAACAAGAAGACTGTGGAAAATATTATCGAGAATACAACGAGCGGAGGGATGTGTGTAAACGATACTGTAATGCAAATGGGAGGTATGACGTCATCACCGTCATATTATTTCAATTTCTTTTTAATAAAATAGTAAATTTTAGTATCTTAAATACATTCGCGTTGTTTTGTTAATTTAAAAATATATTTTTGCTAATATGTTTCATAATGCAGATTTAGGCAAATTAATGTTCCCAAAAATATGAAACTAATATAAAACTATGTGAACATTTTGAATAAACGGTAAATACGACTTTAAAACACGATATTCTTGCAAAATTTTGTTTGTAAAATTTATATGAAAAAAAAAAATCGGTACAATGTTCCTAGTTCCCAATTCTCTAGTCCTTAAAGTTTATTGTATATTTTTTGTTGTTTGAGTTAACGGCTACTGGTTACGACGCGCTACGTCATTTCTTAGTGTATAAGACTGTTTGGGTTTCATAAATAACTTTTTTCTACTATATAAGTAATCTATTTATTAAAAAATTTTAAGTCTATTTTTCTCGAAAATATATATTGTTTTATTATCGTCTAAATTTATGCTCAACTTTTAATGCATGTATGTTTGTATGATATAATAATATAAATGGTATATTATATATTTTTAGTGTTTTTAGTGTTTTTTATATATGTTTAGTGGCCAGTAGAAAAATACTAATTTTATTCAGTAATATTATAAACTTTTTCCTTTTACAATTAATATTTCAATTTTCCTACCTTTAATACGAATTTTGTAAATACACCTATATGTAGCGTAATGACTAACAAAAAGCATGTTTAATAGAATGTTACTAGAATTTTGAAAAATATACAATTTTATTAATATTCTTTTTTACGTACAACAAATTATTACGTATTATTATGTAAATAGAAATAGAGCAATATTCACAGAAATTTC
Organism: Heliconius charithonia; assembly: GCA_030704555.1. Taxonomy (NCBI): domain Eukaryota; kingdom Metazoa; phylum Arthropoda; class Insecta; order Lepidoptera; family Nymphalidae; genus Heliconius; species Heliconius charithonia. The sequence continues at coordinate 8,498,234 of CM060821.1, forward strand.
TTATACCAGTAGTAATTCAATTTCACTAACTTAAGAAATATACCATTTTTAATTATTTTTATTAAAATTTCAGTTGATACTTTACCATTTGGAGGAATTGGTAACAGTGGTATGGGAGCTTATCATGGGAAAGCATCTTTTGATACTTTTACCCATAAGAAAAGTTGTTTAGTAAGAAACTTTGCTGCCATTGGAGAGAAATTGGCGTCGTAAGTAGTGTTCATAACGGGGTTTTTTTTTATTTTATCGATGAAATTTTTTTTGTTGTCTAAAATCTTACCTTTCTAAAGATACCTAAATAATAAACTACGCCGTACTGACGCAACGTCCGGATGAAAGGGTCTTTAACGCTAGGTTCCTTCAGCGTATTCTGCCCCTGTATTTTTTGAGAGATACGTAACATAATTATGAAGTTAAAATGAAACAATAATAACAGTTTAATTATTACAGTGGACGGTACCCGCCATATACTGATGGTAAATTGAAGCTTATTTCAAATCTAATGAAGAAACGCTCAGAACCATCTTTCAAATACTTGCCATACATTTTAACATTTGCCCTAGGAGCTGGACTCAGTTATGGCATCTTCGCTTGGCAGAAGGTAAAGAAGTGATTCAACATTAATATTATTTACTTATTGACAATAGTAGTCAAATAACTTTAATTTTGATATCTAAATAATTATAAATGAAAAAGGAAAAATAAAATAAAAATTATTCTCAATATCGTTCACGTTAGTGTCAGAGCTATCTAATTGCCATTTATGAAAAAATCGTGAAAATACTTGAATTTTCCTTCTGTCTAGATCCATAAAACACTGCAATATAAATAGTACTTTTTAAAGTATTCATATAATTTTTAAGGCAATTTTCACTGACTACTATAAAAAAAATATGTTTTGCAATAACAAGGTCCTGCACTGACTGCATATATAGATTAGAAGTTTATATTAACTGTATAATTGATATATTGCAAAAAATAGTTTTATACCATACCAATGTATAAATGAAGAGCAAACTTTTAGTTTATTTGCCTTATCGTTGCACAAATGATATAAAAATGCACAAAGTTATTAAATATAATATGTATTTGTTAAAGAATATGTATTTTTAAACTTTTTGTGTAATTTTCTATAAATGTATTAAAGAAACAAAAGTATTAACATATATTTATATATTGTATTGATTCAAATAAATACGTCATATATTTTTATTTTGGAATTTTTGAATTGAAAATTTTAATTATAATATTAAGCGTGTCAGTTATACAGATTATTTACAGTTAAATTGAATATGAAATTAGATTGACGTAAACTTGACATAAATTTATTTGACATATGTCAAAAGATTTGCATCTTAACGTTTAGAAACAGGAGTAACGCACATACTGTTAAACCTGTCATAGATATAAAAAATAAACATGGTTGTAATTCTAATAATAGTATATTTTAACGTTTATAAGTAATGTAAACAAATATTTCTCATTACAATATAAAAGTATTAATATTTCTGTTGTTTTATTGAAACCCTATAGCTTCATATCATTATTATAAAATTAAAAAGTAACTATAGAAAAAAAATTAACATTTAATATTAAAATTACTATAATTATAATATGCTATAATAATCATTTACTTAAATTTTGATGTTGTTCATAGATATTACACGATGTTAATTCGTCACAATTTCATACAATTTAACATTTAAGAGTCAGACTTATATGAAGCTGTAGGGATGCTTATAAAAAAATTAAATAATAATATTTAAATGTATGTTTTGATTATAAAAATGTTTACTTGTATAATTTATGTTTCTTTTTACAGATGGCCTCAGAAGATTTATAAAACATTTGACAAGTGAATCATATAAATTGTTACAATAAGTTGCAATAATATTTTAAATAATTATGATTGATAGGGTTATTGTTAAATTTTACAATTTTATCCTGTTTGTCCTTCTATTTACAGGATACAGCGTGAAGCAAATATATATATAAAGATTTAGTTTATTTTGTTAACTTATACAGCTCAAAGAGTTTATAGATTTTTTTCAATATACTAATGTCTCAAACACAATAAATGGATGGAAAGTGCACTTAACATGCATTTATTTTATTTTCTACTATATATTTTTTTATTAATTTCTTGATAATTTTATATCAATTAACTTTTTAGTTAGTGGCTGGTACAAAGAACAAATGGTTTTCGTTCATTTGCCAGATTTTTTTTAAAGTATGTGATACATATGGTGAATGATATTTATATTAATATCTAAATAATAAATAAGACTGCTTTGTAATTATTAATACAAAATATTAATTGAATTTAGAAGATTATGAAACTATATTTTTGAACAAATCTAATATATATGTAAACATATATGTGTTTAAAAATGTCCCTTTTATGTAACTTGAAAATATATTTTAGGTGTTTTATATTTTCATATTAATATTATTAATAATGAATACTTATATAATTTTAAAAAATAAATAATCAATGTGTGTGTAAATAAAAATGGGGCAAGACAATTGTATTTTATTTTTAAATTATCCTTTTCATTATATGAGATGAGGCAATTTTGGTGCAGTAGCAAAACATGTCAGATGTTTTGCTACTGCACCACGACTGTTCATGTGATGGTTATGTGTGTGACTGTCACAGGGAATAAACCAGTTTCATCTCTGGCACGACAGTGTGGCATTGGGTCCTAAAAGGTAACAGGAGGTGTCTCAAATTTAAGAAGAAAATAGGGATCAGTGTTTTGACACTAGATATTCTCTACTTGATCAGATTTCTGATTTATGAATTGTTCACATACTGTCTAAAAACTTATGTTTGATACAAAGGTTTATTTATAAGATTATTTCATTGTGCATGGCATGCAGGGAAGATGAAAAAAAGTTCTTCTATTGAACCTTTTGGCCATACACAATACAGTAAAAGTACTAACATTTTTACTACAGCAAATTAGTAGGTATTGCAATGAATGAATGCTGTGGAGATGTAAATGTATAAGTGCTCTGTAGGATATGCTGAGGCAGATTAGTTGAGTTGGGAGTTACTAGCCAGGATATCATAATGACAATGGATAAGTATGTGCACCAGTAGTTTGGGTACTTCAAATAAATTAGTGATGATAGAATGGCAAAAAAGATTTATTAAGAGAGGTAGGAAGATATATTTGTTACCCCGGATTAACCTTTGAAAACAAAGTTTTGAAGATACTGGAGGAAACTCACGTACAAAACATTAGGATCCCCCAAAGAGAATGTATGAAGAGGTTGATGTCAGTGGATGAGACTAAAGGGGTATGCAGAGACCTTTGTGTTTGGCGCCCTGTTCTGTCTGTCCACCATACACATCAATAATGTCCTAATTGTATTAGATAACTTATTATTTTGATGATATTTAAGCTTGTTTGAAACCTGTTGTGTTACAATTTTTTTTATCCTTCCTAAGTACTTTAGGCAAATAATGGCTTGCAACTTTTATAAATATTTTACACTACAAACTCTTATTCAATTACAAAATATTAATATCTCCCATATGACTCCATTACAAAGAGAAATATAAGTTTTTCCAATTATATAGAAATACAAAGTATAACACGATTAAGATGAAATTGTAACAATATACATTTAGCTTTTGAGAATAATAAATAGTTTGTCAAAATTAAAATCATCTACTTGTCAAATCTACTTGAAGTTAAACTTGAGCGGTTACGTGATAAGTCTACGTCAACTTTGATTGAAAGATAAAACATCTGTTTAATAAAGAATGTATTCACGGCGCATATGTGTACCGTAGTCTAATTGTCTACTTTATTACAAGTAATCTTTCTATATAAAAGACTAGACTAGGTACGATACCTTTTCTAAGTCTATTATTTGTATTATTTTAATTAATTAAATATAGTCTTAATTCAAGGTTCTCCATACCTTTCAACTGTGTGGGGAAAAGTTCTTACACGTTTATCGTTTTTTTTATTACTTATTCTTAATATCTCAACTGTCCTTTATTTATACTTTTAATTCAGACTTAATGATTAGATTCATCTTATAGTTTTAACTTAAATTTATTATATTATAAAAAATATATCGTTGTATAAAAAATATTATTGTATTTTTTTAATCTAATCATAAAATTTGTTTTATTTGTTTAATTCTTTTCAGGCTGATTTTATAATATGTTTGTAAAACATTTGCAAATTACATATAATTTTACTCTATTGTATGGGTGGCCTTAAAACTTTATGTTTGTAATTTTTTGATGTTGCAATACCGATTTACGAATGAAACGAAAGTGCTTGTGATGAGCAAAGACGAATAAAAAAGTGTCGATAGGTCAATATTCTGCAGAAATTAGCCAGAATCTTCAGGTATCTACAAAATATACTAAATAACCACCCTCGCATGTGAGGGTACTATGTGGTGGTGCTGTTCTTCTTCCGCTAGTTCAGGTGCTTATTCACATTTGAGGGCTTGTCTGACTACTCCCTTCCCATATTCCTATACGGCGGCCATATTTATAAGTCATGAAAGGCGTTGACGCTCATCATAATTATTTGCGTTGTATTCTTTTACAGGACCGATGGCTGCAATACGCAAAAAATTAGTGATAGTTGGTGACGGTGCATGTGGTAAAACATGCCTGTTGATCGTGTTTAGTAAAGATCAGTTCCCGGAAGTGTATGTGCCGACAGTATTTGAAAACTACGTCGCCGACATCGAGGTTGACGGTAAACAGGTGGAGCTAGCCTTATGGGATACGGCCGGCCAAGAGGATTATGACAGGCTGCGGCCACTCTCGTATCCGGACACGGACGTGATCCTCATGTGCTTCTCGGTGGACTCTCCCGACTCTCTCGAGAATATCCCGGAGAAGTGGACACCGGAGGTGAAACACTTCTGCCCCAACGTGCCCATCATTCTCGTGGGCAACAAGAAGGATCTACGCAACGACCCAGCCACAATCAATGAGCTCCGCAAGATGAAACAAGAACCTGTCAAGCCTCAGGAGGGCCGTGCTATGGCTGAGAAAATTAATGCATTCGCCTACCTCGAATGCTCTGCCAAGAGCAAGGAGGGCGTCCGCGAAGTATTCGAGACGGCGACTCGCGCCGCGTTACAAGTTAAGAAGAAGAAGAAGACTAGGTGTTCTCTGCTGTAATTGTGCTGTTGTCGGAAGAACTCTGATTTATGAATCGTTCGCATACTGCCTGAAAACTTACGTTTGATACGACTCGAACTCTGCAGCAGTCGCGATGTCGGCCACACAGTGCTTCCTTCTGATACTGACAGCTGACGCGACGTCGCGGCCCGCGTAGCACGCACACCCACTCAGTATTCGTGTGGCTATATTTTCACAATTGGTACTTGTATATTTTATAGATTATCTATAAAGAGTAAGCGTAATTGCCTTAACAGATGTAGTCGGGGCATAGCAGACTCATATTCTATGAAGCTGCTGGTATATTTCGTGTTACTATCCTGTTATATAATCAAGTAGCATTTTTCAACATAAAAGTCCCCAACTATTTTCATCTCACTGAGATTCCTCAACTTTTGTTTAGTTTGATATTTTGTATTTTAATTTTTCAATAAAATAGTAATGTATAAATCGAGTAGGAAATTTCTTTGACACGGAGCGAGAGCCCCGCCTGACTCCGCCAAGTGCCTGTCAGTTAGACGTACATGTGCGCCTCTGAGACGTACAATCCCATTCTATTTGTTTAAGGCAGTTTTATTTTAATGTATTGTGTGAAATTTTTAACTTTCCGTATGGTTATATTGCATGCTAATATAATTTATTAGTAATAAAGGAACCCCATGTTTTAACAATTCTTTTCTAGACTTTTTGACTTTTATAAAAATTTAATACAGCATTTATAAATGGAAAGGTATCTAGGATGGGGGAATATTTAAGTTAAATGCGATGATCATCTATGTTATGTTTTATTAGTATTGTAAGTACAAAATTATCTTTCAAATATACATGAATTAACATAATTAGACTTCCTTTTATAATTTAAGATATTTTGGATATATTCCAATTACAAATTTATTAACTAATTAACCAAGCTTTCAATTTTGGCAGTTCTTGTTACTTTTAGCAGTTGCAGAGGATTGAATCTTCTGCGTGGTGTAGACATAAGTTGTTTGAGTTGGTCCTGTGTGCGGGTGCGGTAGGGGAGCATGGTGCCTTCGGGCAGGTGACCCTCCAGGCCCACCAGATCGGGCACCCAGTCAGCATACACCACTGTGTCTACACCACGCAGATCACTACTCTGCACTGGTGTAATAACATATAACAACTCCTTTTCCCAATCTATTCCTCTTATAAGACCTGCAAATACGACATTAAATTAGATAAAATTGGTTTGATGTTTTTGTGACTAACGGACAGCTGGCTCCACATTTATAAAGTAGTAAGAATGTATTTGCACTTATCAGTTAATCAAGCACTATATTATAGCACTCTTATTGATAACACAAATATGATATTAATGTACTTTGTTCGAGTTACATCATCTTTTGAGTCATTTAGGTGGTTTAACTTGAAGTAAAAGATAACACACTACAAGCATAGGTTTATTTGATTTTTTTTCTAGACTTTTATATTATCCAAATAAAACATTGTTATAATCTTATTGTGAAAAATGAATAATTTAAATGTAATGATAATATATTTTCTATTATAATTTATTCTAAATTTTTTTCACTGATTAATGTCTATTAAGTGAACTGAGCAATCTTATCTTATTGCAAATCGTACAAATAATAAAAAAGGATGACGTCACACTGTGTGGCATGAGTATTGAGCATGTTAAGTAAAAAAATAGTTTTTTAAAGACCCAAAATATTTTCCAATGGTTTCTCACCATATCCAAAACACAGTAGCGGCTTATCGGCCAGTGTAAACACCCTTGAGCTATCGCATTGTTTCTGTTGACATAACGCCACTATTTTCCCATTGATCACTTTAGCTACACTATCACCGTTGACAAAGACGTTGGTACCAATATACAAATCCTTCAGGGACACCCTGGAAAATAATTCATATTAATAAATTGTCCCAGATTGCTTAATTCGGTGTAGGAAATTCCATAACAATACATTCTATCTGTCTATTAGTCATTCTGTTTGCTGTATATGTAAGCGTGAGAACTGATTGTAAACGGAGTCCCTGATAATATTTTATTAAAATAAAAGTTATATATTGTCATTTTTTATAATATTACAATGCAAAAACAAGTGATAAAGTCATTGTAAAATCCCACATTTTGATTATAAAAGGACAATATTCCTTAATAATATTTGTAGTATGCATCCGACCGTCATTTATTAATAGTTTCGATATTAATAATCCAGTAGGTACACTGTGTGACATGAATAATTCTCAGAAATTATTGATAGCAAGGATAGAAGAACGATGATGATGTATTGGCGGTGGACTGACTCACGTTACTTTACACGCAGATATCGTAGCTCGTCACCAAAACAACGTTTTAATCGCTAATTTTATAAACACAAAAACAATCGCTATACCCTACGCCATAAGGTTTAAAATTGGTTAATGATGTGCAACACCTGTTGCTTCCTACCCGAAGCCCCTTACGTTCCGAGGATCATCGTCTTTTAAAGTTTTTAAATGAACTAAGTTATGTGTTTACAACGATTTATAATATAATAGTATGTCACTATTAGACATAATTCGATTGGTGACCAATCAACTTAGGATAATCGGTGTTTTACTAATCTTAGTGATAACCCAATGGTTCTTATGATATATACGACGTTTGCACTTTTGATAATATTTTATGATTATTTCAGATGCTCCCCACGTATAAAGGGATAGGGTCAAATAAAAAGGTATACCGGAGAACGGAATAAAGGCGTCAAATTTATTCTATATTTACGTTTTTATTTTTTGCTTTCTTTAAGAGCAATGTGATTCTTTATTCCGTTCTCTGTTAATCTTCTTTGATTCCGTCGATTTGTTTCAGGATTCGAACACGCAACCTAATATTTGAAATCGTAAACAAAAACTACAAAAAAAAATATTAACAAGTTGAACGTCCGAAGCGAACCCTCTTTAATTAACGTACTTGTACTTCATTTTAAAGGGCTACGCTATACGGTTTCGTCAAGTGGCCCGTATGCAACTTTTATTATTAATAAACAATGGTATTGTCTCATACAGATGGAGTTTCCGCTTCATTAAGGCTTAGTATTAATTATTTACAGTGCAAATTTTATATTAACAACTTGAAAATATATTTAAAAGTTTAAAAATTCTTTTAGAAACGGTAGAAAACTGTATAAATATATTTTTTTTAAATTATTTTCTTCGTCTGGTGCGGGCAGCGACGTAGTGACATCACTGGGTGGCGGATGCGTCATGTATTATAAAAGACGTGACGTGGTCACCATCAGAACTGGTTTGTAAACATCGCGAAACACTCAAATATAAATATATATACCTACAGACGCTGGGATCTAAGCTGGGTAACTGTCCTTAACTTGCGGTTAGTTTTGTATTGACATAGGTTTTTTTTTTTGTATGTAACTTTGTCTTTATCGATGAATTCGAAATATAAGTTTTATTATATATTGTAGTTCTTTTATTTTAATTGTGTATTTTTTTTGTGATTAGATAATTTTAGTACTTATAATTAGATACATATTCTTCTTTGATGTTAACTAATATTTTGTTAAATCCGTAGCTTCGTAATTAAGACCCGACATTCCCTTTAATTCACCCTGCACGTTTATTTGAACACTGAGTAGCTTTATAAAAAAGTAGCAATATAGGTAATTATTTTTTTTTAAATTCCTGTATGTTTCTTTTGATATACTACTATATAATAATGAAAAATTGATATTATTCCTTTGCTTTTTTTTTAATATCATATATAATTGAATAACAATTAGATACTAAATAAAAAAAAATTAAAGGCAATGCAAATTTAAATTAATTGTTGAAGTTTAATTAGAATATGAATTTTCTATCCATTAAAATTATGAAGACATGTTTGTTGATATAAGTTTTGTAAACAAGAATCAGTACCAGGATGGTTGACAGCGTAAAGTTGCCAATTTACTTTACAACTCCCCTATTTAAAGAAATAATATGAGTCTACACTAATTATACTTACTGATATGGCGTAATTGCTAGCAAATTTTTTTGAATGGCCGCCAACTGACTGAAATATGCCAAGAAATTTAAATATCTTTCATCTTTAGGAGTCAAGGAGAAGCTATCCTTCTCAGAATCGTCTGCATCGTACGCGACCACGAAAGAATAGTCCAAATCAACTGAAGATGATATACTAGCAAATAAATAGTCTCTTTTATGTTCTTCATATAATTTTTTAACAATCGATGGTCGCAGAAGAGTATCGAAACGTCTTCTAGCATGTTTCGATTCATATTGTAAGAGATAACTCGGTTTTGTTGCTAATATTATATATGTTATAAATTTTAGTCCCAAAGTAGTGGTCATTCCCATAGTGTTTACAATCCACGGCATGTTCGAGAAGCTTTTTGTTTTCGTGGCACTGAGCTAGCAGCGTGTGGACGGCGGAGAGGTATCGCTTAGAATTGTCCATTGTATTAATCATTCCTATGTTTAGCATTCTGAAACAAAGAAAGCAGAGTCGTTGGTAACGATACGAAATGTTGTTTATTGGAAATAAGTAAGAATATGGTGTTTTGTCTCCAGATTCATGATGTATCCCTCGTGTAACAAGGAAGGCAGATGTAGCCTAGTGTTAACACACTCTGGGCGTCTGTTGGGTGGCGAAACTCAACGCCGCGACTCGAATTTGTCTCGACTCGCCTCGGCATCGAAACCACAACCTGTCGTGTTTACAGCCGCACACTTTTCCGCCTGTGCCACTTTTTGCATCAATATTGTTTTGTGGACATAACAATGGTCTTTTGATGTCTTTTTGCATTGTTCTAATATAAATTAGAAACGAGATGAATCCTAATGAGAAATATGTTTTTATACGATTTATACTTTATATTGTTTTATTAAAACGCAATGAATTTAATTGCGTTTTTGCTGCAATAGCTTATAAATATAGCTGTTCAATGTAAGTTTGGCAGTTGTACTACAGCTGAATGAAATAACATTGTTTTTGTAATACTTAGTTTCTGTAACAAGTTAATTTTAACACTACCATTATGATGATTTATGATGATGCATTTTAAGTTACAGTGTTAATGGATAGGATATAGATATAATAAAAGCACCAGGAAATGCTCTGTTTTGTTTCCTCACACAGTAGAGTAAGTTGATTTCTAGAAAACAAAGCATCAGGGTATGCTCCGTTTTATCAAAACCAAGAAAAGTGAAAATAACAAATAGATGGGATTTATGCCAAAAATCACATGCCAACTATATCATAAAGACAATAGATGAAAAAAATATTTTTTTCATCAATTAAAAAACACTATTCTCTGCTTCCTGCCATTGTGTCTTGAGTGATTTAGAACTGATTGACACCATACTTTGTATTGCCAGAGTGAACCGATATCATCATGTTTACAGGTAGGCTGTGTCACAATGCAATGATGACCAGTAAATATAAGATAGTATAAGAAAATTCTATTATACAAACATTTCTGGTTTCTTCAAATGTGTGAAATTAGGTCCCAATAAAGGTTGAGTAACAACTGTAGCTGAGATATTTCCCGCTACTGTAAATTCACACTGTCCTGGATCCAAGTCCACAACCAGTACTGGTCCCTTGCTCAATAGTTTATTCACTTGATATCTTAAATATGTAGATTTTCCCACACCTTTGCCTCCACAGACAATACCTCTGCTAGCTGGACCTATAAAATTACAATGAATACATAATTTAACATAGAAATGTTATGCAGAAATATTAAAATTATTTAAATTGCTGGATACTGGGTTAGTGCTTAAATATAAAAAGACTTTTTTTAAATTATTATTATTGGGCTCATGATCATATGACACTATATTTATTACATTTTATCTTTATACTGTTTTAAAACCCATCAGCTTGAAAGTTATAATATATCAATACAAACAATCTCCCAAATGAGAGTTTAATCCACTAGATAGACCAGCTAGATATTTTCCAACACCATAATAATGGTGTCAAACTTAATATATTTGTTTTAAGTTCATGCTGTATTGCTCAAATAGCAGGGTAGGCAGAAGACACCTAGAGTTATAACACCCTGTGTCCCATGTTGATTGTGACATAACTCAAAGCTGTGCTTTGCCTCAACACCAGAGCTAAGTAATAAAAATATTAAATATTTCATATTGTGAGTGAGAATAGAACCCACAATCTATCATATTCACAGTCACACTTAGTGACCTTGCGCCATGACTAGCCTCGATATAATTATAAAGTAAAGATATCAAAATATGTGGTAAAAGCTTACTTTCAGCATATATTACAGCTTCCTTCCAACTAGGATGCTCCCGGAAAGTGTTAAGTGGCCTTATAGAATACAATGAACATTTTAAACTATTAGAAACACTCTTAAAATATGGTTCAACTACTTTGTTAGATTTTACAAACAAATATGTAGAATTAAAATTATTTTCTATAAATTCAATTTTATTATTATTTAATGATTGCAAAAAAATTATTCCATCTTGGTGCCCTACAAAAGTAACTATGTCTTCAGCTTCTGTAACAGATAGACCACTGGAAGTTAATTTTCCAAACAAGCCATAGTATGCATTTGGATTTTCAACAGTTTTTACACATTGAGCAAAATTATAATATGGAGCATATAAATTGTAAAAATCATCTTTTAATGTATATCCAAAAATTTCAAGAGTTCCACCCAAGCGTCTTATTTTTACTTTTCCTTGAATGTAAAGCTTAGAAGGATGCTTCAGTACAATAACGCAACCCTTATGACTGTAATATATTTTAAATAATTCATCTACATTATTTTGTGGCTCTATCATTTGGTCTCCTTCAATTATTTTTTCAGAATCGGCTGTATTTTCTAGATCTGGCAAATTGCTGTCATTTGTTATATCAAGATTGATCAATTCATCAATTTCTTCAATAGGTGGAGTGTCATCTAATTCAGGTATTAAGCTATCAATTTCATCCTCTGTGTGTATATCTACACTCATGCTTTCTTCAGCTAAGAATTCAAGGTTGCAAGATGACTGGATAGTGTGCTGGTTATCAGATGGTATATTTCGTATTGTTGAGTACTTATACTCTCCTAATATATCATCCAACTTTTGATGTGGCATGTCCACTGCAGTAATAGAAATGAAAGGTGGAGATATTGGATTAGAATCAACGTCACTATCTTCCACTGAATGCTCATTACTAATTACTTCTAGATCATCACTACTTAGCTGTAATTCTCTAATTTCTTTTTCACTGATAGTGGATATTGATAGTTTATCATTGTCATTGGTGTCTATTTCACTGTGCTTACGTTTGTTCCCCTTCTTGTTTCTTTTGTATTTAAGTTTTCTAATCTTTTATAAATTTTCATTGCTAATTCACCATTTGCATCAAATATGTCTGAAGAACTAGATTCTAAATCTGAGTCTAAGATATGTTCACTAGTTAATGATACTTCAGAGTCACACAAGGAAGATTCAGCTTCACAAATTTGAACATCGTTTTTTGATTCTTTAGAAAGCACAGTAATATTTTCTTGTTCTGAAAGTAAATTTTTAACAGCATTGTCTGTTGATGATTCTAAGTTTTGACTTAAATCAGTTATATTACTTCCTTCATTCAAAGATTTCTCACTTTCTGTAATATTATCTTCACAGCTAGAGTTAGATAGGGTTAAATCTGAGAAGCCGCTTACTGATGTAGTATCGTCAAAATCATGTTTACTTTCTGCAGACTTTTGAATAAGTTTATTGTCACTAACTTTGTATCCGTGTAACATTTGTTTAAGTTGTTTTTTAACATTATCTGCTGCTTTTGTTTTCACAACGTGCGCTCTTTCAAAGAATTCCATATTAAGCGGCTTGTAAATACTGTCAAACAATTTGAATAAAGTGCTGATGCTGGGAAATTATTAATTCTAATTTATTTTTATGTAATAGTTCTAATTTTATTCTTAATCATTTAAATTTCTATCAATGTTTTGAAAGGAAAAAACGGCATCGGACACTCGGAGCATGGTCGCCACCTGTCAACACAGATGAGCTGTCAACTGTCAAACACATAGGTTATAAATTATCCTTTGAGCATAGTGACAAAAGGGGTTTTTTAGGCATTGGTTGTATTCTATATACGGTATGATATATTTTTAGGCTGAATATAAATTTATTTTTTACAATCAAGTCGCCAAAAAAATTGTATTAGGGATAAATAAATGTGCCCCATATAAAAATGTTATTTTTTTAGCACTCTGTTCTTCGCTTTCTATTCTATATTTTGTATTTAATCAATATAATATTTAATCATATTAACCGTAGCTCTGGCTACCCTGCTAGGGATAAAGCGTGAAGCTAGTTTAGTTGAGTTTCGTTTTTTGAATACGATCGAACGCACTACCATATTTTTTTGTACTCAGACGCTGTGCCGCTACGCCACGACGGCCTCGGAAATTCCTTATCAGCCTATTGCTTGTTGATTGATATCAACCAGTGGTCCGCGGACTACCAGTGGTCCGCAGAAGCCTAAATGTGGTCCGTGAACGATTTTAATTTCAGGCGAAGTTTTGTTTAATTATTACAGTTAATTTTTTATTATACCTACATGTATATGCATATGCGGTCCCTGCTACCAAATATGATTTAAAAGTGGGCCTTGATGAAGAAAAGGTTGGGAACCCCTGATGTAAACCATTACTTTTGTTTTGTAACACGAAAAAAATTAAATTGATTAATATAATATTAATAGAGTATTTAGTATCAAACCCACATTATTTTTTCTGATGATATGGTTTATTCTTTGTTTACATGCAGTAGTACAAGAGTTTAGTAATGTTTCAATAATACGTTAAAAAAATTATTGAAACATTACTATACCATATAATTAAAAAAATCGAATTGTAAAGGTTTTATCTGAACTACATTATATATATAGTTTGGCAAATAAACCATGCTTACAAAATTAAGTAACAAAATAAGCAAAAAAAAGCTGATGTGGAATTTTCTATAAATATTTGGTGTGTATTATTTTTCTTCATATTACTATTTTTAAAATACTAAATATATTATTTTAAATCGGGGGTTCCCAATCTTTATTAGATCAACAACCACTTATATATCAAAGCAATATTTTATAAAAAGCTTTTTGTACTTTTGTATTAATGTAATTCTGTTAAAACATATAAATAAAATAAAATATATAATTGAACGTATTTTAATAGATTTCAAAGTCAACACAATTTGTTTTACTGAGAAAAAAATTTACAACTAACGGTGGACGTTCTATTGTCTTTATCGAGCCATCGGGTCCTCCACCCACACCCTTCTCACTACACGGTGACCAATGGCTGACAGCCCGCTTAATTTAAAAACAATTGCGGATCATACTTTGGCTGCTGCAACCGTTGGTTGGGTGCCATTGCTCTAAATGTATAATGTGAATAAAACACAATAAGAATTGGGAACGAGATAATCTTAATAACTATCAAAATAAAAGTCACATGTAAATAATAATTTTATTTATATATAACCAGTGCTGACGCCATAGATAAATACATTCCATGATTGTATTCACATTCAGTACAGTCCATACGAAATGACACTACAAGACCGTTTATAGAAGTATTGATATAAACGCTTCCATTGACGATCACTTAAATATTTAACAGTACTTGAAATTATATAAATTGTAAATCGATTTTTTTATAACTTATATAATTTAAAGTTTATTTAGTACCACATTTATTGTCCTAAGAAAGTGGCTAAGAATTCGCTGACGATCTTCTTCAAAGCAGCATCAGACTCGGGTGTGATCTGGCCGTCCTTGGCGATGGTGTTCAAGAGACCTTGGTGGCTGGTCTTGATGTGCTGGGTGAACTCCTTCTCAAAGGCTGTGATCTTGGTTGGGTCCAGCTTGTCGAGGTGTCCACGTACACCACAGTAGATGATTGCAACCTATTGAATTACATTAAAAAATATGAATATTTTTTTTCGGAAATAGAAAAATAATAATTATTATATTATCACGACAACCTCAAATATGTCGTATATAGAGTTTTTCGAAATCTATAAGCATATAACTTTGTTTTATATATTCTCTTGAGCTTCATTTATCTCCAGCAGAGTAGTGAACACAGAGAGGAAACTATGTATCAAGACTCTACTACCCTGTCCTATACATATATAAGAAAAAAAACAAAGATAATCAATAAATACAAAATGAATATTAACCTGCTCTTCAATGGCCATTGGCACATATTGTCCTTGCTTGAGCAGTTCAGTAAGACGTTGACCACGGTTGAGCAGCTGCTGGGTGGCGGCGTCCAGGTCAGAACCGAACTGGGCGAAGGCGGCGACTTCACGGTATTGAGCCAACTCAAGCTTCATGGAACCAGCCACCTTTCGAAATAAAAAATATTTATATTATTTCATACAAAAAAACTTTTTTTATTGGCTTGACCAGCAAATTGTAATGTAAGAAAATCTGTTTAACATTTCTTTGTTTGTCAATGATACATGAATTTCATTTGCTTTCAATGTATTTTATTTAGTTCAGATTGCAGTTGAAGCATTTTTCTAATAATTTTTTAATAAGATAAGAATATGGAATATACCTGCTTCATGGCCTTGGTCTGGGCAGCAGATCCTACACGGGACACAGACAGACCGACGTTGATGGCGGGCCGGATACCCTTGTAGAACAATTCAGTCTCCAAAAAGATCTGTCCGTCAGTGATAGAAATGACATTGGTTGGAATGTAGGCAGACACATCACCGGCCTGGGTCTCGATTACGGGGAGGGCAGTGAGGGAACCGCCACCCATTTTGTCGGACCTGGTATAAGAAAATAATAAATTAACTATAAAATCATTGGATAACAGCTAGCGCTCAATACTTTGATGCTAACAAAATGTTTTACTTGTTTCTATTTTAAAAGATTGTTGAAAAAAATAAATCTACATGTATACAAGTTTTTGCTTCTTTCCATATAACAGAAAGTAAAAGAGGATCAAGAGTCAATACTAATCATTTGTTTTTCGTTTTGCGGTTTAATGCTAAACGTCGAATATTGAGCGACTCCATACATTTCTGGTCACATCACAGGTCTTAACCGTTTTTATTTTACTAAATGTATAAAAAAATATGGTTAAGACGGTTAAAAAAAATATATTTTATTCTGCATACAGCAGAGTAGCCAGAGTAAGCTTAGTGCAGATAAATTTCATTTTCCACTTGCCACAAATTTTTTCAATCTTAATTATGTGTTAATCAATTATAGCAGCAGCAGCATTTTGTGAAATTCCGGAGTTTGTGGAGTTTTTATAAATTAAAACGAATATTTACATCTTAGCCGCACGCTCGAGCAGACGGGAGTGGAGGTAGAACACGTCACCGGGGTAGGCCTCACGACCTGGGGGACGACGCAGCAGCAGAGACATCTGTATACAATGTAATATTTGCCTATGTTAGTTAATGTTACATAACAGGTTATGTAATAGTAATTTATTTTTGCCTTTCTGTAAATATTAATTAATGAAACAATTAAGTACTATAACTTATAAAACCTGACTGTAAGCGCGGCTGGTTGTGGGTTTGATCCCAATTCGAGGAAATAAAATGTTTATTTGTGGAGGCAAAGAAATCCGCCACTTACAATGCCTCCAGAATTCGGCGAAAAGTGATGTAAGGAGTGTTTAACACTAAGTTCCCTACGTCTATCCAGCCGCGTGCATTGCGGGATACAGCGTGAAGCTGATTTTTTTACTTATAAAAAATTATATGCCATAACAAAAGGATCGTACTAAATAGAATTTTTGGAATCACCCTGGAGTTGGAGTTAATGTAAATTATTTAATATGAAATAATTGCATAAATGTTTTATTTTGATGTAGTCAACAACAAATTCATGCATATTATTTAAGATTGAATGTGTATATGGAGTTTGACATTGTTAATAGTACATATTAATAATTTAATTAGTTCTATATTATTTTTGAATTAAAAAATAACAAACCTGACGATAAGCAACAGCCTGTTTGGACAAGTCATCATAGATGATGAGGGCGTGCTTGCCGTTGTCGCGGAAGAACTCTCCCATGGCGCAGCCGGAGTATGGAGCCAAGTACTGCAGGGGCGCGGCATCGGAGGCAGTGGCGGACACGATGATGGTGTAGTTGATGGCACCTTTGTTAATCAATAAAAAGGTTATGCTTGTACAGTACTGTCGACAAATAGTGGTGAAAAATAGGAGAATAAGTAGAGATAACCTAGAGTCAAAACATTCTAATTTCCTATTACTGAATTGAGTAACAGAAGACAACACCATGCTGTCTTTATACATTTGTTTTTTATTTTCCCGCAATTTACTTAATAACTTTTGCATCAATAAATTATTTTACAAAAATATTTTGTTTGAATAATAATTTGGAACCTAACAAGGATTACTACAAATTATCAAAATCCCATTTTTTTTCATACAATAACTAACCGGCATCTGTCAATCTCTTCACAATTTGTGCCACGGTGGACCTCTTCTGTCCGATGGCGACGTAGATGCAGTACAGCTTCTTCTTCTCATCCTCTCCTTTGTTGAACCTCTGCTGGTTGATGATGGTGTCGATGGCGAGAGCGGTCTTGCCGGTCTGACGGTCTCCAATGATCAACTCACGTTGACCACGACCGATGGGTACAAGGGAGTCCACGGCCTTGATACCTATAGTTAATAATTTTAAAAGTTATACAATATTTTGAGATATTTTTAAGAATTTATTTATTCAGTAAATAAAATTATTTTGTATTTAATTTTAATAATAAACAATAATTAAATCAAATAATAATATATATTATTTATAGCTTATTATTATTACATAATATTTTCTTTAATGTATTAGCACTGTAACATTATTCTCATTCCTTTTATTAAATTTATTCTTTCATTTACCAAAACTTGTCTGTACGAGATTACTTAAAACAATAGGGCCACCTTAGCATACATCTTATAAGAATATATTTTAATAGTTTTGTGTTATTTGTATCTTGTATTCAATTAAAAATAATTTCCTATATAATCCATTCTAAACAGCTTATTATTCGACTTATTAATTAATTGTATTAAGAAAAATTGATATAAAACTAACAATCTACAGAAATTACGTAATCTTACCAGTTTGCATAGGCTCGCGTACAGACACACGTGGGATGATACCGGGGGCCTTGATACCGACACGCATACGGGACTTTGTGTCGATGGGTCCTTTTCCATCAATGGGGTTACCCAAGGCGTCCACAACGCGTCCAAGAAGTTGTTCACCGACGGGAACGTCTACGATAGCACCGGTACGCTTCACGATGTCTCCTTCCTTGATCAGCTTGTCATTACCGAATACTACCACACCAACATTGTCGGGCTCCAAGTTGAGAGCCATACCCTATTGGCAATTATTATTAGCATTAATATTATGTTATTGTTTAATTGAAAATGATATTTATAAAAGTATTTTTAAAATATATGTTAAAATATATAATGTCTCATACATAATACCCTACCCTATGGAATAATTGGTTTTCTAATAAATTTAATTTAATTATGCTGTTTTGAAAATCCTTTTAACCACCATTTCATTAATAGGTAACAAGGGTTCTTTGTGACATTTTTTTTTAAATAGCCACAATCCTGAAGTACCACTTATATATATTATCACAAAAATCGAACTGGTACCTGAGGGTGATATATGTGGAGGGTTTAACATAATTAGGTTGGATTAAATGATAAATAATTTTGTTACAAATGTAATGATGATATATATATTTTTAGCTTCATACTTTATTATACCATACTAGACACTTTTGTTTCTCATTTAGCACTAATTTCTGTAGGCACTGCATGCTTAGTGGCAGAACTCAATGCCACAACTTGAAAAGTTTTTAAAAACACAAAATGAAAATATAAAATATTTTGTTAACTTGAATGGAAATCAAGCCCAACAATAGCCTAATGTACAATAATTTAATATTCTTTAACTTTACAAAAAAAATAACTGCATATTATAAAGAGGATAATTTTTTTCTGATTTTTTTTAACATGTTACTTAACAACTGCATTGCAGATATTCTAGCAAATTTCTTCTTTAAGTATTGAGAATTTATTAATAAATACAAACCTTAAGGCCAGAGGAGAATTCCACCATCTCCTCGGCCTGGATGTTCTTAAGACCATACACACGGGCAATACCGTCACCGATGCTCAACACACGACCAGTTTCTTCTAAGTCGGCCTGTAATTATGAAATTATATTTACTTTTTTTAGGTCACCATTTATTATTTTTGGAGAGTTTAGTCTTAGTAGAAATAAATAAGAATAAAAATATATTCATCATAAAATTTAATATATTTTAATAAGATAAACATAAAAATTAATATGTAGATTTTATTTGTTTTTATGTAATTTTAATTATTGGATATAAATTAATATTATATTCATAAATTTTAAACACTATCACTTTCTCATATTTAGATATTTTTAATATTAATATCCCATTCAATCTATGATTTACATAACCTTACCAATTTGGAAATATTGATATGATTTATGTAATTATGTACATACCTTAGGTGCGGCACCGAGGATTCTCTCCTCCAAGATTGTGGAGATTTCGGCAGCCCGTTGTGGACACGAGACATGGAGCTTGCGGGAAGCCACTGCCACCGCGGGGAGGGCGACCTTCGAAACCTACCACCGAACATAATCAATTTAGTAATATATGAACCTAAAAGTAATATATATTATAGTTGACGCTGGTATTAGATAATGTTAAAGATTTCTCGTTAACCGCACCTACTAAAGTGCAAAATGGACATGCCTTTTGACAGAAAGCCGATCGGACTCATTACATAACATGATTTGTCTTGGTGAGATAACTTTAAACGAATTACATTTATAAGCACTTAACATACGTGAAAACGAAATGTTAATTAATTTAATATGTATGTAGTATATAGAATCTAAGGCAAAAGTATAATTTAGATAATGGGTAGATATTGGTACGGATAGACCGGAGATTTTTATTCCTATTATTAAAAAGAATATAGTAAGAAAATACCTGGGTAGCGGCATTAGGCAAGCGCCTGGCCACCGAGGAGGCCAAACGAGCGGAGATTAGAGACATTTTTC
This sequence comes from Heliconius charithonia, assembly GCA_030704555.1. Taxonomy (NCBI): domain Eukaryota; kingdom Metazoa; phylum Arthropoda; class Insecta; order Lepidoptera; family Nymphalidae; genus Heliconius; species Heliconius charithonia. The sequence continues at coordinate 8,518,541 of CM060821.1, forward strand.
ACAAATATTCAAACTAAATGGCAGACCGAAGGATCGTGGTATACTCCGCTCGCGACTCGTTGCGATATTACAGGAAATGACAAAATCGATCTTTGTCTGTGGTTAGAGCACTGCATATAAGTTTAGAAATAAAGTTACATAATAAACGTATAAAAGCATAAAATACTAAAAAAGATCAGTCAGACATTAAACAATTTGAAAATTCTGTGATCAAAATCTCCTTTTTATATATTATACTAAAGTAAAATAATATTTTAAATATTGTAATAGCGAATATTGAACAATTATATAAATTTCCGAACTAAAAACAGGATATAAAATATTTATTTATGTATGTCTTAGGAATTATGCAAAATTAATATAGCATATATGTTTTTTAAATATATAGTAACAAAATTTAATAAAATCTATTAAATAAAAACAAAACTTAAGTAAATCATATACTCAAAACTATGGTTTATGGCTTCCGAGTGAACCAAATAAATTGTCAGCTGAGTTACGTCAACGTCTAACGACATCTCAAATGGTTGACAAATAAATGACAAATGTGATAACAAAATGTTTATTGCTTACTGTGTATTTCCGATGAATAATTATTTTAAATTTATGTTGTTGTGATGGCTATATTCGAACGTTCATCGAACAATAAAATCCGAATTGATGACACAGAAAGGCTCACCTGCTCTCTAGAAAATGCGCAAAATATTAATAAGCATACCGTAAGTTCTTTCATTAATTACGACATATTAGTAAAAGGAATATACATTATTTGTATTGTATCGTCGATTTACAGGAGTATATTCTACGGGTGCAAAGAGGCCCTAATAAAGAGAATAAATGGACGGTATCTCGACGGTATAGGGACTTCGCCGCTTTACACGTCGGCCTTCAGCAGGCTAACATTGACCTTCCTATTCCCCCTAAGAAACTTATTGGAAATATGCAACCATCTTTTGTTGCAGAACGACAAGTAGCTTTACAGGTAATGAGCTTAATTTTAATTTGTTTGAATTAAATCAGAAAGCTGGAATAGAATACATAAGAATATTTACCTAACTATTATTTACAGACATACATTAATGAAGTATTAAAACATCATGTGCTGGCATTATCATTGCAAGTGAGGAGTTTTTTGGATCCTCATAATTATTCCTTATCTATAGCAGGTATGTGAAATATCACAACAGCAAGAACAGTTCTATAAAATAATATTATGGTGTAGAATTAAAAGAGTGTTTTGAGAACACACTCTTTAAATTCTATATATAATAAAAATTGAAATTTAATTGTTTTAAATAAGACAACATATTTTGTAGATAGTATTCTTTGTATACAAAGTTTTTTACTATGAAATAAACGTTTTAATATTTTTTTTTTTCGTAGAGCAGGCCTTGCAGACAATCTCAATAGCTTTAAGGGGTGATGGTCAATATGAATTAAAGGGTCCTGTTATGGAAATTGGATGGAGAATAAGAAAACATTATTTTTTAGTAAGTTTTGCAATATATACTTATTTTTTTTAATTTTAATATTAAAGAATATATATATATATATATATATATATATATATATATATATATATATATATATATATGTGTGTGTGTGTGTGTGTGTGTGTGTGTGTGTGTATATGTGAAGATTGTGGCACAGTAGGTCAGTGTCAGACTGCAAATACAATGGTTTTGGGCTTTTCCTCCTTGGCATAATGAATTCTTTTTTTGCTAGAGGGTAGATATCTGTAACTAGGAAAGTAGGGCATTTATTATCTTGTCACTGAGCTCTCTGATTATATTGTGGAAACAGAATGAAGATGAAAAAATAAATAATTGTTTCAAACTATAAATTACATGTTAAGCATATTACTCAAAGTGATTGGAAATAATTTACAAATACCTTGAACAGTGTTAAAACAATGAAGTAAAAACAAGTAGTGAACTGTGATTCATCATCCTGTTATCATATTTTTAAAAATAACTTTTATTAGTACATGTAATATTTTTACAATACTAAGAATTGTTGGTTAAAATTTTAATAAACTTATGCCACTACTTATAGTATTACAGTACTCAGAATAATAAATTTTAACTAAAAAAAATTTAACTAGATTAATTTCATTTAAGTATATTCTTATTTCAAATACATTTTAGAAAACCTTGCAGTTGAAATAATTTAAAATAGTCTATAGTAATAGGTAAATTGAGGTGGTGTTTCTCTCTCAGTTGATATAATTATTTTTTTATTATCATTGAACATAATAAAATATATCACTTTTCAGGTCAATGAGTCACAAACTCAAGTGAACTGTATGTTATCTTGGCAGAGTTATGGACCTGATCATGTATTACATAGTAAAGACCTGCAGACAGCCTTCAAAAGCTTGCAAAATGTATCTGTAAGTTATTTAAATTTTTTGAAATTTTATATTTAAAAAATATGATTTTAATTTTTTTTTTCAATTTAATTATTATATCTGATTAATCTAAATGTAACATTAAACAATTTTAATTTGATTTGGAATTTTATAGTTGTATATAATTTTTCTTAGCTTACAAATTTTTATTTGGTTTAAAAGATGGAAGTAGGTAGGTCTGCTGAATGCAAATAAATATAAAATAATTAATATAATATAATATTATAGTACATTTAATAGTTTCTTATAAAGAATTATTTTTCCAAATATAAATTTAGGTATATTTGGAAGATAATATCTGTGCAATTTTGATGTAAATGAATGATTTTCACAAACACATTTTGTCATTTAATAAAAATCAAATTAAAATTACAAAAACAGTTGTTGAAAAAATATTGATTGTTTTTGTTATTATTTTTTTTTCTGGGTTCTTCAATGCTGTTTACAAATCTTTTTTTAAATAATATTTCTCTAGATCTATTTTTATAAATAAAATTATTATTATCTTCTAGCATCCTTATATAGACGACATATTATCAACACATATATTAGAAACTGGTGTCTATGTAGTTAGACGTGTCCACGAGAGTGGGAGTATTAGAGACTTACTATATGGTACTGAGTATAATAAGAGTTATTTATCTAAATATGGCAACCCTAAAGTGAGAAAACCTCTCACGACGGGTCAGATAGCTCATTATGGATACCAAATATTGCAAGCGTTAAATTTTTTACATGAGAAAGGGTTGCCGCATGGTAAGTTGTTGATTTTTTTATTCTATATTTGAAAGTATTTTAGTTAAGGGGCTTAAAGCCTAATAAAGTTTATTTTTTCGCTTTACCCTGTATCCCACACGTAGGCAAAAGGAACCTGGGAACCTAATGTTGGTGTGGAGCCATTACCTGTTGAATGTTGGAACTCAACGCCGCGCTTTGCCTCGATACCAGAATGAGAAAATGAAAATTATAACAGTTATATGACTGGCCACAATGACTTTTTCTTATAATAACAACGACATTTATTCTTATTTTAGCTATATTTATATATCGTGTGCTCTTGGCATTTTACAATTGAATCAGTTTTCACTTCACCATCACTAATCTAATCATTTTGAAATAAAAAATACTTTAAATTTACAAATAAAAATACTTTTCAGGTCACATTCACCCCGGTAACATAGCAATAGAAAACCAAAGAGCCTTATTAATGGATTTAGAAAATTATCTAATGGGAGTGCCGTGTCTCTATCGGCCATTTCTAGTGGAACTAAAAAAAACTAACACTCCAGAATTAGTAGATGTATACTGTTTTGGTAGAACATTGCACGAAATGGCGTTTGCGACACCCCTAGATACGTATTATTGTGATATATATCCGGAAGGAATTCCTGAAGATTTAGGTTAGTAACTTCTGAAGATAAAGATTTGTGCTGTGTGTTGAGTTAGGAATTAAATGTGGCGTTTTGTGTTTTGTTTTTATAATTAAGTAAAATGGAAAATTTAAATAAGAAAAACACATATATTTTGAGGCCAGTCGTGGCGCAGCGGCACCAAGTGTGACTGTAAAACCGTTTTAATGTCAATCAAATGTCATCGCTTTTTTAATGCTTTTTTATGTACTTCAGGCACAACTTTTTGACCATATTCTATATGTTTAGTTTAACATAAACAATTGCTTATGCTTTTCTTTTTTAATGTGTATTACAGAATCAATACTCCGACTTTGTCTATCAAATGTGTCGTGCAAACATGGCGGGCCCACTATAAGCGATTTGTTATATCATCCTTTCTTTACAAGAGCTACATTGAATGGTCTAACACCTAAGTACGATACGAGGACTCACTTAAAATTTCCACTGAACACAAAGGATCAAATTAAATTAGCGGTTAACGCGACGACGGAAAGGTTGGCTAGAGATCAGAAATTGGTAGGAATCGCTTTATTTTACATGCTGATTTTGTTTTAACAAAATAATATGCTTAGAAAAAATGTTATTAAGATTGGATTATTAATCACAAGATTATACCTAGAACTGTAAACAGGCAATCATAGTTTTAACAAAAAATCCATTAAAATAGTTTAATAAAATAGAGGCCACCACCTGAGGCCGGGCTCGACTGGTTGTAGGTTCGATCCTCACTCGAGGAAATGAAATATATTTTTTAATTTCTGTTTCTTCAATCTGGTGTCGAGGAAAAAGGCGTCGTTAAGTTCCATCCTTCAACACGCTATGTTTCCAGAATTCGTCGGAAAGTGGAGAACTTAGTGTCTTAAAAGTAGGTTTTGCCTACGCTGCTGTATGCGGAAAACAGCGTTAAGTTGATTTAATTTAATAAAATAGAATGATATGTAAATTTTTCTATATATTTTTATAATTAAGTAATTTCATAATAAGTAAAATTAATTTGACAACAAATATGTTAAAGAATATATTATTTTTGTAATTATAGTTCCGAAGTGCAAAAAGGGAAGTCAGGATACAGGAGATACTGAACTCTGAACAAGAATTAAAGAAACAAAAGAGAAGAGTGGTGAGATAAATTAGTATTTTGTTTGTGCTTACGCTTTCTGTACGTCCAAACAGGAAGTATTTGTGAGATTGCGGAACTCTACTATTGAGAGATCGACCGACAAACACACGGACAACAAAGTGAACATATAGGGGATCTATTATTCCTATTAAGATTACGGAAACCTAAAAGCGTATGCACGTATTATAGTATTTTTTTAATTGCAGAAAAAACGAGAGTCCGCGTGGAAGTCTACGTCGTCCCTAGCGGAAGTCCCCTCTCACAGCGCCAGCACCGCGTCCTCCCCTACGCCGCCCACGCCCCCGTTGTGTAAGTGTTTTAGTTCATTTTTAAACAGCATCACGCTGTAGCACGCACACAGCAGGGTAGGCTCTGTAGATTTTCCACCGAATTCTGGAGGCATTGCGTATTGAGTGGCGGAGCTCAACGCCGTGCTTTGCCTTGACTCCAGAGCGAAGAAGTTAAAATATAAATTTAAATAAATATTTCATTTCCTCGAGTGGGGATCGAACACGCAACAAGCCTACAGTCACCTTCGTACCTCTGTGACACGGCGGTGACTTATTTAGGCATTGAGACCAAAATTAGTTACCTTAATCATAATATAATTACACTTGATCGATTTTTCCAATTTCTCGCTTTTTTCTACATGAAGAGTAGGCAGAAGGAACCTAATGTTACACTTCGTCCCTTGCTTTCTCTCGATTTTTTTTAAGACTTGATAAGCTTAATAGAAAATCGTATTTGTAGTAAATTTACAGTATATTTATTTTTACAACTCACATACAGCAGGCGACACGAGCGCTGCAAGTTCATTCGCGGGCACCAGTCCCGGGGCTGCGGTCCCCGGGGCCGGGGGGCGGGGCGCCCTACTCAGTGCTATATGCTCCTTCGACAAGACGCGACTCGCGCGGGTCTCCTCCAGGTAACTGATGCCTGGTTGCATAGAATTGAATATTTATAATTTGTCAACAAAACGCGGCGTTTTCTCCCACTTAACACGCCAATGCCTCCAGGACTTGGCGGAAAGTGGGGAACGGAGTGTCCTAACACTAGGTTTCCTCTGGCTCCCCTGCTGTGTCCGAGATTCAGCGTGAAGCTAATAAAAAATATATATATTATTGCAGAATATTCAAAGATGTGCAATAATATCGAGCGTGTTTGAAGTATTGAAAAGGAATAATAAATATTGTACAATAAATTGTACAATATAATTAAGTGTTTTTGAGTAGCCGGTGTGAAAGTACTCCAACTTCAAGATAAATTACCTAAGGCTAGTTTTATACTAGTGCTTTTGTGTATCAAAAATTCTTATCTGAACATTTTCAGTTAACCAAAATTCTTTATTTTCGTTTGACAAAATATTAATTAATTATATAATACATTTATACAATACTTTGTATTTTTATTGAGAATATGGAGTTATATTTAAGTAAGAGTTGGATAAAAATTATCAAGTCGAGGTCGATTTGAAAATTAAATCAAGACTACTCATATTAATAAATAATTATATAAACACATATATGGCAAACTTTAAACGTAAAACTAGGAAAAGTCACTTGCAAAGATAACTTTCGACATTCATTTATTTTTAAATTTAGAAATAAAAAAGCATTTAAGGAAATTAAATACATATTTTTATCAAAATATTCAGTTAAAAAGGAGACTATTTTTAATATTAATTTTATTATTTACATAAATCTAGTTTTAAAATAAAGCTTTACTTGAATTAAGATCTCGAGAAGGAATACGTATATACATTTATTGATAATAAAATATGTGCTTTCTCAAAAAGTTTAATATTTTTTAATTATAAAGAATAAAAATTATACACGTCTATATGTATTCAAATCATATCAAGAGATTATTTAGTGTCTACAAATATGTCATTGCTTTTTCCGTTTATGTAAATTTTATTTAGTTAAGTTATTTCTCATTTCGTTCCAAAATTTTCTCATTTCGTGTATTTATTAGTAAATAATGATGTATTATTACTATTGTTTTTCAAAAGGTTTCTGTATTTTTTATATTATGTTGAAATTGTGTAGATATCCCAGTGTTAAGCATTTTAGTTTTAAGTAGCACTTGTATTGTATTTTAGTTTTTTTTTTTAATTTGAGCAAATTAGTTAAAGAAATATAAAATATATTGCTGTTTATAAATAAAAGAATTTATTTATTAACATTTTTTTTCTGAATTGAGTTTGTTGTACTATATACATATATTTGATTTCCGGAACTATAAATCGAAATGTATGCATTTGGATTCTTGTTTTTACATACATAAAAATATATAAATTAATTTCAAAAGAATCATTATGATCTCCAAAATCTATGATATTGAGAATTGTCCTTTTATTTTGTTTCTAAGATCTTTTTGCATACGTGAACATTATTGTCTTGTGTTTCTCATTTTTAATCTTACTAAGATTATGTTTTTTACTTTTACCAATAGCCCAAGATGTCATGCCATGTCAGGGCCCCCAGACCTATGTCATTTTAGCTGAAATTTTGTTTTTAAAATGACGTAGGTCTGGGGGCTCTGGATGTCAGTCTATAAATTTTTATAAGAACAAATGTAGTTTCGTACCATCTAAAATGTATATAATTACTTTAATAAATTAATATAATTGAGGCCAGTTGTGGCACAGGACACAAGCGTGCGACTGTAAGAGCGACAGGTTGTGTATTCGATTCCTACTTGGGGGAACGAAATATTTAAAATATTTTTTATTTAATTTTTCTGATGTCAAGGCAAAGCGCAGCGTTGAGTTCCGCCACTCAACTCACAATACCTCTGGAATTTGGAGACAAATTAGGGAGTGAAGTATCTTAACACCAGGTTTCTTCTGCCTACATGCAGGATATAGCGTGAAGTTAAAAAAAGTTATAACTTTGTTTATAATAAATTGAATTTGTTTCTCACTTAACCCCTCTCATGTAATGTTATTGATATGACAGTCTTATTCTATTTATAGTCATTAAATATTCTTATAAATAAAAAAAAATATTTTAAATAACATTACATACATTTCTATGTACAATACATACAAATGTTGAAAAATTATAATTATTAAGGAACATATTTGTCGTTTAAGTAAGAATTAAGTATAGTGATAAATCGACTGGTCACATGCTTCTTATTGATTTGATTCTAAAAATGTATCTAGCAGCTTTAACATATAGCGTAAGAACATAAATTATTTTAATATAATTATTTTGTTGTAATTTTAAGAGAATATATAGTTGCAAAAAAATTGTTGTTTTCATTTTTACCAAACTTCTCGACCAAAATCGATCTTGAGACGCCGTTTTCATTTATAGAAACATAATTTATGAATAAAAACAACATCTCAAGTTCGATCTCATACTTAAGACTGGATTTTACGTGAGGGCCTGGGTTTTATGAACGTTACAGATCGTAAATTGAGTAATGTCAGCCTGTGATATTTGGCTGTATTTTGCAAGAAAGTATGAATTAATATATTCTCCATATAGTTAGCTGGGACTGTGCGAAACCAATTCAAAACTTTGTCTAACTATAATGGGGAAACACATTCAAAACCCAGTCAATGGGAATTTCAAAACTGTGACATATACGTTTTAGTCATTATTCAAAAATATATACATTAAAAACATATTATAAACAAATTTTCGATTTACACTAACGCTTAGTAATTTTCACTTATAACTCATTACTATATATATTTGTAAAATCACATATTTTATAGATTAAAGGTAAATAAAGGAAACAATCGTTCGAATTAAATTTTTAATTAATATATCCAGAGATTATATCAATTTTACTTTCGATATAAAGTATCTAATAAACTCAAGTAGTGGTTTTTTCCATTATTGTTATTTAACTTAAAAAAATTAAATCACACTATCAACGAAATATACATTCCTTACGCATGTTTTAACACACCATTATATTTATGTTATTCTAAAAAGCTACCATTTATTATAATAATATATATTTAGTTTATAATTATATCGAAACATCTATATTAACGGAACTACACTTCTCACATGACACAGAATTTATATTCCATACATTTTCAATTTAATGTAATAAAATAATAAAAATTGAATTAAGCGAGATTCCTTATATTTAAATCTTACATAGCGACTATCTATAAAGACAAATTAAATATGATTTTTAAAATCACATTGTGTACTTAGTAATATAGTTTAAGGTTTTGATCACTTACAATAATTCAACAAAATTGTTGTATGCGTGTATAGAGATCAAAATCACCAAATAAAATAGGTATTATTAATAATTTATTAATGTTTAAGAGGAATCTTATAAAATAAATTCAAATGCTCAGTCTATTTCCGGCATTAAAATTAGATTTTTACTTTACGTTACACTTGTTTGCTTTTGATTGAACTTATCATTTTTTTAATTATAATATTCAGCATGACGCTGTATCCCGCATACAGCAAGGTAGGCAGAGGGAACCTAGTGTTGGACACTCCGTTCCCCACTTTCTGCCGAATCCTGGAGGCATTGCGTGTTGGGTGGCAGAACTCTACGCCGCGCTCAGCCTCGCAGAGCGAAGAAATGAAAATATAAATTTAAGTAAATATTTTATCTCCTCGAGTGGGGAACGAACCCACAACCAGTCGGTTTTACAGTAACACTTCGTGCCACTGCGCCACGGTGGCCTCATATCATAATATTATTTATCATAATATTATTGGATGTAATTAAATATATTCTAGAGCGTCACACGACCTTAGCAACACAAACAAAAACTGAACACAAGCAAAAGATTAGTTTGAAGTTAAATTAAAATGCCATATAATTTGGAATAAAAAACCAAATGTATAGTAATGTAAAGCTTTTTTTACAAGTTTACTAACTCTATAAATGCTCTAATTAAACCATATTTTTATTTTATACCCATTTAAGTGACAACAAACAAACAGAAAAGTTTCAATAACAAAACTATACGAAATAAAATAATTTTATATACAAATAAAACTAAATTCAGGAAACATGTAAACTATCGTATAATGTCTTACTAAAATACTTTATCATGAAATATTCTATCTTTATGATTTGTTTTCAATATATGCACTGTTCATTTATTCCAGTTCAATAATATCATCGAAGTCGTCAATATCGAAGTCTTGAAGCATCATCGGTTCTGAAATACAAAAAATATTAGACGGGTATTCTTATAAATAAAGAATGCAGGCAAAGCAGGAAATAAAAAAAATATAAACTAATTTTATTGACATTCATTCATATAGTTGGACTATTGAAGAATGGACTACAGACTCCTAATAAGTGAACACCGTGTTTGAGGAGTCAGTGACTTCCTTATTAGAGACACAAAACTGAAATTAACAATAAATCATGGAATAACAGATATATTAAAAAAAACCACGAGCAGTTTTATGTATTTTTTTAATAAAATTATTTAACCGTATTAATCGCGTATATTTAGTATTATACATTTTTGGAAACCACCTTAGTCTACCCGTGACCACGGACTACTGCAAAGTGTTCGAAACGTTTCCAAAAAATGTATAAAAATACAAAATATACGCGATTAATCCGGTTAAATAGTTTCATCAGTGAAAGTAAAAAAATAATCTACTTTTTTTAATGGGTATATTTAATTTAATGTCTATATTTTACATAGAAACTATTTGAAGCAATCATGGTACAGTGGAACCGTACCGTAAAAGCGACGGTTACGGGTTCGATCTCTATTCGAAGGAAGAGAACATAGACAGAGACAGAGATAAACAAGGATAATCGAAGTAACTTAACACTATATAGGAAAGAAACGTTAAAATAAAATTAAAATACAATCAGGCGCGAGCTTGAGTTCGGCTATGATTCGTTCAAATATGATTCCCAATAATACTAATCTTACTTTTTTGTTCTGGTTTTTTCTTAGCAGTAATCTCCTGCGTTGAAGACAGACGTTTCACACTTCCGGTAGGAGTCACTTTTACAACTGGCGTTGATTTCTTTGTAGATGGAGTGTTCGTTTTTTTTCTATATATAAATAAAATATATATTATATATATCAGTTTAAATCAGTTTTAGTAATAATGAAAACATATATTATGGAAATCGATAGTTCTTAATATGATACTTGGCATATTCTATAAAAAAATTATAATGATAGGGTTAATTCTGCATATCATTATTTGTGAAAGATGAAATATTTCATACGTATTTCTTTTAATTTGTCTCAAATTAAACGAAAAAAAAAAATACTTACGTATTATCCACAGACGTCGAGGCGGCCGCCGCCGTTTTGTAGAGAGCGCCAACTTTATTTATAATTATATCTTTAGACGAGCCGCTCACCTTATCCCAGTCTTTTCTCTTGACTAGCACTACTTTCTTATCAGCAAGAAATGTTTCTGTGAGATCAATCACTTTCTCACCTTTCTTTGACGTAGATGCAACGTTTGAAGGAAACTTCAAAGAAATTTTATTCTTACCACTCACATTGGTCACTATAGATTTCTTAGTTTCAGAACTCTGTGGTTTATTTAATGTAATTTTTATTGATTTCGTACCATCCTTTATAGTGATCGGCGTTATTTTTTCAGGTTCTTCTATAGTGATAGCTTTGTTCATTTCTTCATACTTATCGGCATGTATGTGTACAACATTCTTAAAGACCGATATAGGATTTTCATCGTCGCTATCATTTACATTATGTACCTCCACTGGTTTTGTATTAGTATTGTTAATGGTCTTTTTTGCACTTTTTAGTATTCGAGGCTTATTTTTTTCCTCTTTAGATATCACAGTTTTGGGTTGAGTTGGCACGATTTCAGTTCGTCTCAATAATTCTATTTCGCCTCCTTCTGAGATTCGAATGATTTGTTCTAGTTTAGATGATGTCTCTCTCTTGGCCACTGCATTAGTAGCATCAGATTTTTGACGCGTTTCATTTTTTTCTGTATTTACAATAATTTGAGGTGTCGTTTTCTTCATAAATTGAGCATTTAACACGGTTATATTGCTGTTTTTTTTAGATATCACCAACGAAGGCAGTTTAGTTGTAGATTTCAAGGCTTTGGCTTTCGGTTTAAGTATAGGAACAATTGTTTCTTCTTCATCGCTGTCTAAACAAATAGTTTCATTTAATTTTTCACTGGATTGATTAGAACTTGGAGCCGTTTTGGGTAACGAATTCTCAAGTATGGGGATCTTAACTATAGCATTTTGATTTTGTTTGGTTGACTGTGTACTTGTAGTTTTTGGTGTACACATAGATTTCCTCTTCGATTTAAGGAGAGCATCAGGGCCAAAAGGTCCTGATGTTCTCCTTATTAACTCCTCAGAACTTTTTGCCGAAGACTTCGCCAATGGAGGTTTTGAAACAGATGATATATTATTAACGACTATTTTAGACATCACTCTTTTTCTAATAATATGTAGCGGTGTAGTAGTGGCTGGCATTGAGTCTGTAAATATAATGTCATCGTCATCTGGCAAGATACATTCCTCGTGTGCTGGAGGGTCACTTGGTTGGAAAGACGCTGGGCCTCTGAACCTATAAAGAAATCAGTACCCTGGTATAAATATTATAAAAAAAATTGTTTTCTTTAAATATTTATCTGTAGTACAATTCCCACTCGGAAAAGGAAATGAAAAAATATTTATTTCCATTTTCCTCGCTCTGTCGTGGAGGCAATGTGTGTTTCGCCACTCAAAATAAATACTTAGAAACCTCCAGAATTCGCCGGAAAATGGGAAACGGAGTGTCTTAACACTAGGTTCCCTCTGCCTAACCTGCTATATCAAAAATACAGTATGAAGTCAAAGCGTGATATCAGCATGTGTTTTATACTTACATCCCTACTGGCACAACTTCAGTTGGCGTAGGACTAATGGCTGTCAAGTTTTCTGATAGTACCGGTTCAATTCTAAAGGAATTGTCGCTTATTTTATCTCTCTGACAATTGGGTTTCTGTAAATTCAAACAAAACATCATATATCTACCCAAGCATTATATCAAGTTTAAAGGTGTCCTCGTATATACATACTCCTGGACAGTGTCTGCCTGTTGAGTTTCAAGGATTCAGATAAATTGTGGTAAAAAAAAAACAAAAAACAGGGGGAAAACACCTGTAAGGGACAGGGAATTTGAAAGAAAAAATCCCTAACCTTAGCTGCTTTTTTAGACGTGTTTGGCGTACTTTTATTATCATTACTATTTGATTGTATGGTTACTTCTGTTTGATCCATCTGAGTACTTGTTGTTGTATCATTGGGAGCCAATACTGAAGTTATTGACAAGCTCGTCTCTTCGTTTATATCAATGACACCATCTTGTTTATTCTCGTGAATAGATTGTAATTTTTCTAATAGCGGCATACCTAAGACCTGTTAGAGTAAAATTTATTAAAAATATATTTAAAATTACTTTTAAACTTACAAAACTAACAATATTCTACTGAGGAGAATAAAACAAACAAATAATTATTATTCAGTTCCACTGACCTGTATAGCGATATCATAAATAGGTCCACTATCAATGTCCTTACCAGTCATCTCGACTTCTTTCAACGCTTTAAACGTACTGTACTGAGCAGCGAGCACTGCTGCGTCTTCATCCAATTTAGGGTTACCACTTAAGTACGTGTGCGCTACGATTTTAATAAAATTTTTATTCGTTAACAACGATTTATGTAACGGAACCGGTTTCACTTCTTCTATATTCGATTTCTTTCGTATTGTTTCTCTATCTGATTCGTCGTCACTTAATATTATACTAATATCCTCTTTATAGTTAGTATCTATTGACATTGCTGTTTGTTTATTATTTTCTCTTTCTGAGTCCAAATCTCTGGATGATTCATTATTTGGAAGATTTTGAGCAGCTTGTATTAACATATTATTCTGAACGCCATTACTCATTGTGTTTGTTAATTCAGAATTCATATGAGCGTTGTCTGAAATGTTAGTTTCATTGGATTTCCTATTTGTGTTTTTGTCAATTGTTTTGATTTTTTTCTTCTTACGCGGTGCACGAGATGTACCCGCTTCTGGCACATATTCTTCATCTGAATCAGCTTTTTGATTCTTTCGTTTTCTTTCCGATTCACAGCCGCCTAGAAAATCATCATCACCAGCGGGCACATTGCAACTTACCGTTATTTCTATAGCTGGCTTTACATCCGTGTGTGTATTAAACAAACTATTTAAAATCAAACTTTTCGTATCATTTACCGTCGGTTTTTCGCTATCGATCAAAACCTTAGCAATACTTGCTATTAGAGGATCAACATTATCAAAACCACTTTCATCTATATTCGCTACAACGTTACGAACTTTCGTAATTAACAAAGGTATTTCTATCGGTCCTTTGGCCTCGTGAAATTTGTGTTTAATTAATATACTCATTATTTTCTTGACCGTCTCTTCTTCTATGTCAGGATCAAGACTAGGATCTATTTGGGCACTGGTCGAAGGTACTGCTGTCATGTCATTTTCAAGGTTTGCATTTTTTTTACCTTTCTTTGATCTAAGGTTATTTCTTTTTGGCTTATCAGTCGGTTCTTCTTTAATTTGTATGTCTCTCTGGTCATTGTCATTATTTTGTATCGAGGGAATTTTTATTTCGATATTTTGTATATCTGTATGGAAAAATGGAACTGAAGTTTTATTTGAATTCTTTAAAAGCATATAAAATTAATTTAATATAATTTATATGCGTTTTCAAACTTACGTTCAAAAAAATTTTGGGCTAATGTGAATCAATATTAATTATATCATACAAAAAACTCACATTAGACTTTGTAAATAAAAAAAAAATCAATTCGATTTTCGATTTGATATATCTTTTGATCTTTGCAGTTTTTATATAAGTTGACAAACACAAATATATTTTTTTTTTTATAATGAAATAAATTATACATACTATTATGAGTACTAGAATGTTCCTGCTGAAACTGCATCCAAGCTGCATTTCTTTCATGCTCCGGCAACCCTGTCTCCTCAGAACCGCGTAAAAGTGAATCGTGTTCGTGTACCGCGTGCAAACGTGCATTGACCTCGCCTGGTCCTTCTGTAGTCCCTAATGTGCGTGCCACGCGGAGTAGAACGCCGTCACGAACGCCGGGCGCTAGACCTGCGGCTACGCTGTAGCCGTCTTCATCTAGGCTGTAAGGATATGTAATTTTTATGTTTTTTAAAATTTAATAAATAGTATATTCAAAATTTAACCATTCCTTTGAGTCACCAAATTACTTATTTAGCAAAAGATTTCATTTTTTGTATGGACAATCAAAATTTTAATAATACTAAGTGTAACAATGAATTCTTTTCAATCTGTTATATTTAATGACATTCAAATTTGTCAAAATGTAAAAAAATATCACTGTTATTAAAAGAGTATAAGTAATTGACACCATCCAAAAGGAGTAATTGACTTCGCTTCACTCATACATACAGAAAAAAAAACAAAAAAATTATAAAAACACTCAATTTGTATTAGTTTAAAACATCTTATGAATATTTAGAAAAAACCAACCGATATAACTCCGAGAGCTCAGCCATATTGTAATGCCTGTCTATTTGTTGCTCGTCGACAACGCGGCACGCGACCGCCTGCTTAGTTACAGAACGCTCGTACATCTTCTGTTCCATCGTGCCCTGGGAAAGAATAAACTTGTATGATGATATACAAAAAATAAACAGCCATCGTAATGATGACCAAATGATACATACTTTTGGTATTTTTTTCTTAAACAATTTTTTTATATCACAAAATTTTAGGTAAACATCGTAGTTAAAAAAGGAAGCAATTGTTACCGGTGCGATGAAAGAATAGCAAAAAAGATTTATGATGTAAAAGTAAGCGGTAAGAGAGGTAGAGGGAGACCTCGGCTGACCTTCGAAAACACAGTATCAAAGAACGGACCCCCGGAGGGCTTGTATGAAGAGGTTGATGACAGTGGACGAGACGAAGGAGGTATGTAGGAACCGTAGCGTTTGGCGCTTCGTTCTCTGTGACGATCTCGCTAGGGACACATAAGTAAAGCTAAGTTAATATGTAAAGTTAAGGTATGTTTTATTCTTACCATAGCAACAAGTCTATAAATATAACAATCCTTCTTCTGGCCAAAGCGATAGACCCTGAATATGCTCTGTATATCGTGTGCTGGGTTCCACGACGTATCTAATATTATAACACGGTTGGCGGCAGTCATGTTCAGACCGAGTGAGCCCGCACGGGTTGATATCAGAAACAATCTATAATGTAAGAAAGGAACGAAATTAATGACTACCAACTATGTGATACTATAAAAAACGCAATGCAATAAAAATTTATTCAATAATGAGTCCATGCGAATGTAAATGAATTTAAGTTATAGTCAATATAATAAAATAGATATATGTTATTATAATATATAACCAATTAAGCTGTAGATTCTTATCGAGCTACGTTGAAATTCTTATATGCGTATCAGAATGTATACAGATATCCCTTTTTTCTCTCCATACAGAGGTGCTAACAACAAAAATGAATACGTATAAATAAATATACAGCGCAGTCAAGGAATTATGACCTCGTAGACGCTACGGGTATGTAGGGTAGGGTTTTTCTTTTTGTTATCAAAAAATATACATATTACTTAAATTTATATTTCCATCTCTTCGCTCTGGTTTCGTTTCTTCTGCCACTCAATACCCAATGCTTCCAGAATTCTGTAGAAAGTGTGGAACGGAGTGTCATAACACTAAGTTCCCTCTGCCTACCCTGCTGTTTGCAGGATACAGCGTGAAGCTGAGGATTTTTCTTCCTTTTGATTATTTTGTTCCCGAGTGAACAATGCATAAGTTCAGAAAACCTAATTTAAGGGTGACCACGATTCGTTGATCGTAAGTGAGCTCCTAACAAACTAAACTTACTTGGTAGTAGTATTATTAGGTGCATTAAACTCCCTGCACCATTTCTGCCTGACCTCAGCCGGCACCGACCCGTCCAGCCTGTAGTACTCCTTACCAAGACTCCACTGTTTTATACGACGCAGGAAATATTCGAGGGAGTCCATCGTGTAGAGGGACGTTGAGAAAATAAGCCTGGTGTTTAACAAAATAATTATTTAAAGTTCAATGCCATTATTTATATTGCCATAGTGTGGTAATAAAAAAAAGAGAATTTAAATATAAATATCAATCATCCATTAGGCTAGTTGTGGCGCTGGGGCACAAAGTGCGATTGTAAAATCGCTCGCTCTGGTGTCGAGGCAAAGCGCGGCGTTGAGTTCTGCCACTCGACGCGCAATGCCCCCAGAATTCGGCGGAAAGTGGGGAACGGAGTGTCTTAACACTGGGTTCCATCTGTCTACGCTTCTGTGTGCGGGATACAGCGTGAAGCTAATTTATTTATTTTATTTTTAATCATCCATCACATCTGCTTATAGTCTAAAATAATTGGTTGCAACACAAAAATAGTAAAATATATAAAATATTTATTTCCCACAAGTGCGAATTGTAACCATAACATAATTGACCCAAAAAATTTTATTTAAAAAAAAAAACAGGCCAGTCGTGGCACAAAGGCACAAGCGTGTGACTGTTAACGCGATAGGTTGTGGCTTCGATACCCTCGAAGACCTTCGATACGCCCGGAAATGAAATATATAATATTTTCATTATCTTCGCTCTAGTGTCGAGACAAAGCTCGGCCTTGTGCCCCGTCTCTCAACAAGCAGTGCCACCGGAATTCAGTGGAAAGTGGCTATAGATAAGTTCCCAGGATCCATCTGCCTACCGTGCCTATGTGTGCGTTTAGATAAAAAGTAAGAAAAAAAAATTAAAACCATCAATAAATACTAACACTTTGTCATCCAACGCAATACATTCATCCAGCAAGTGGAACACAACGAGGAACTTGTTGGAACTTTCTAGACTGTCCAAGCTGTTGCTGTCGGCGACGTGTGGCAGCCACCATGTTTCCGTCGCATTTGGTTTTATATCCTCTGACGCGATTAAATCCTCTCGAGCTAAATCATCTTCGATTTTTTCAGCTGAAAAAATATATATTCATGTTGAAATAAAAAATAATTGTTTTTTGTATATATTTTTTGTTCATCATA
This sequence comes from Heliconius charithonia, assembly GCA_030704555.1. Lineage (NCBI taxonomy): Eukaryota > Metazoa > Arthropoda > Insecta > Lepidoptera > Nymphalidae > Heliconius > Heliconius charithonia. Next base: position 8,536,577 of record CM060821.1, read on the forward strand.
TGTATACATATAAGAGTGTAATAAAGTAATATTTTTTTTAGCGTCACGCTGTATCCAGCAAACAACAGCAGGTAGGCAGAGGGAATCTATTGGTTAAGACACTCCGTTGCCCATTTTCTGCCGAATTTTGGAGGCATTGTGTGATGAGTGGCGGAAGTCAAAGCCGCGTTTTGCCGTGACACCAAAGCAATACAATGAAAATATTGAATATTCCGTTTCCTCGAGTGCGAATCGAACCCACAACCTGTCGCGTATAGTCGCACTTTTATATTTTATGTTCAGTAGATATGGAAGATACGAGATGGATGCGGGAAGGCGTTAACAGATTTAAAAGTGCATTGATGAGATGGCGAAACGTGGGTTAGATTATAGAAGAAGAATGAAAAAAAGATTAATGCTGTGGAGATGCGATCTCTTCGTAGGATATGCAGAGTCAACTTAGTTGATCGGATCCGCAATGAAGAGATACAGAGAATGACAGGATGAATAACGTACTGAACTTAACGAAAAGGGAGCGGAAACAGAGGTAGGGGAAGACCTCGGCCCCAGAGGATAGGATAGGTTGATGACAGTGGAGGAGGCGAAAGAGGTATGCAGAGACCGTAGCGTTTGGTGCTCTGTTCTCTCAGAGAATCCCACTAGAGATACAGCGTAAAGCTAAGTTAAGTATTATTTTATCTCTTTTCAGTTTATGTTATGATTCTTGATAAGTTTAAACAGAAATTTATAAATGGCAATTATCTGCATTACAATTGCTAAGTTATTAATTATTAATTTATTTTTATATTTTAGTAAGAAAAAACTTAAAACATTTGCTACCTTTAATTTTTACTTCTTTTTCATCACCTCGAGCCCTTGTCAAGAAACTATGCAACACCTGTGGGTGCGTCCATATCTTTTGCAAAATATGGAAGTCTTTCAACACACTCTGCTTTGTCCCTTTAGCGTAGTTCTTTAAATAATGCTTATATAAATCCCATTGGCATCTACTTTGAGATATAAATACAGTGTATTCGTATTTCTTTGGTAAATATGGATATAGAACAGATGCCTCTTGACGTTGAAGACATCCTTCTAGAACTTTGTGAAGAATGTGTGTTCTCGCTTTCATGAGCTTTATATCTTCCTCTCTTGAATCTCTATGCTGACCGTTCATTATCGGGTTTTCAAATCTGTAAAATAAAATTGAATTAGAACAGTTGTTTTCTTAAATTTTTATTATATGAACACATAAACGTAAAATATACATATAAGTTGACATTATTTGTATTTTACTCCATTACACGAAACCAAATCGAAGTATGTTAAAACTAAAATTAAATTGGTGTTGTTAGTAAAATTTACATACATAATACATATATAACATATATGCAATTGAATATAGGCCATATATATATAGGCAATAGATTACGGGCCAGTCGTGGCGCAGGGGCAAGTGTGACTGTCAAATTGACTGGTTGTGGCTTCGATACGAGGAAATGAAATATTTATTTACATTTATATTTTTATTTCTTCATTCCCTGCCCGTGGTAAACGGACTGCCTTTCCCTATGCCTTACCCCGCTGTGTGCGGGATACAGCGTGAAACTGTATTTTGTTTATTAATATATAAATACAAGGTGTACTTACCTATTTGAATATTCAGAATAGGTCCCAAGTAAATTTGGCTTCACAAAATTAACCATACAATAATATTCCCTTAAATTGTTCTGCATCGGAGTGCCTGTCAATATTATACGTCGTTTTGTCACAACCCGACTCATGGCGACTGCTAGTACCGATGAGTCGTTCTTAAGAAGATGCCCTTCATCACATATAATAATATCTGGCCCAGGGTCTAACAAGGCAGTTCTAATTTTATTAACTATTGTTGGTCGGACACAGTCCATTACAGGATCTAAGGTGGTGAGACTTCGGAATAGTTCGTAACCAATTATAAATATTCCTCCGCCATTATACCAGTCTTCTAATTGGTAAGCACGTTCGTAGGTTTTCTTTAGTTTGGACAGTTCGAACACCTAAAAAGGTTATAATATTTTTAGATAGTAATTTTAAAATTTTTACATAAATTTTAGGAATTATTTTTTTTCTTTGAAGTGCTAAAGTTTATTTAGTATAAACGCTTGCCGATCCGCGGAGCACTTAAGGACTCATCTGCTCAAACTTCCATCGGTCCTTCGACAGACATGTATAGCCCATTGCCATTTCGAGGTACTAATTCTGCGAGCGATGTCGGTAACTAACTTTTCCGGATAACCTTACTTCAGATTTTATCTTTCAAAAAGACTCCGATCATAGCTAGCATAGCGCTCCATAGTACGTAGGGTGACTTGCAACATGTGGACTAGATCGACTGTTAGTGACCACGTTTCGGCACCGTACGTGTGTGTGTACTGGTAAAACGCACTGGTTGAAGACTTTTGTTTTCAGACATTGCGAAATAGGCGACGAAAAGATTTGACGTAATTTGCCAAACGCTTTCCAACCTAGCTGAATTCTTCTATCAGTCTCTCTCTCAAAGTTGTTTTAACCAAGCTGAATAGTTTGCCTTAGGTACATATATTCCCGAACAACTTCAAGAGGAGTGCGGTCCAAATATGTCGGTCCCGTTATGACATTCGATATCTTTGACTCCAAAGCCGATCCAATCCAGGACCAATGCTCTATATTGTTTTCGCCTATTCATAAGAGAAGATTCTATTTAATTTCGCATTTTTACGCAAATAGTTTAAACTATCAATTTGTATTTTTTTTTTATTTTCGTAAAAGTATAAGAATATATTTACACATTGAGTTTGTTTATAGATAGTATCTATTAGAATAAAAAAATCTTTACGGTCTAAAAATACCTGCAACTTCCTTTTAATACTTGGCTGCATGAAAATTATATAAAATTATGATTATTATAAAAAATTATACACACATACATAGTGCATATTTATTTAGAATTAAAAATGAAATTGTATTTAAATTTACTTAATTATTCAATAATTTTATTTATATATGAAAGTTAGGTCAAAGTGAAATAAAATTTTTGAACGTTAAACAATTTACCACCAACCAGTTCACATAAGTTAATTGCCTCAGACCTGAGAACTAGGAGTAAGAAACTTAAACTTTTGCCTTAATGCATTTTAATGATTGCACGAATAGCTCGCTACTGCAGGACAAATATTGATTGAATACCGGTTGCATTACTCCAAAGTGAAGTCCCATAGGACATACTACTATGGAAGTAGCTAAAATAAACAAGTCGAGCCGTTTCCATGTCAGTTAGTAATCTAATTTTTTGACCGCGAGAGCTGCTGAACTAAGTCTATTTGCCAATCTATTAATATGAGGTACTGCACTGTAATTTGTCAATTTTGATACCGAGAAATATAGTATAATAGAAGAATCGACGGGATCACTTATAAATATTAAGAACTGAACTTTCTGAACTCTGTGGGTGGATAGCTTCATGACTTATTGTGTGTGCTGCACACAATGAAAAGCTTTGGACAAATCAAAGAACATAAAAAGAGAATCCTGCGATCCCTCCCAAGCCTTGAAACAGGTTCGCAAAAATGAAAGTTATTTTTTCAAACAAAATAAATAATAAAATTGTCGTTTTAAACAAAACGCCATTTGTAAGGACGACGCACGCGCACATAAACCTATCAAAGGAACACTGCCGCACATGCCTCATTCCGAAATCAAGTCGTAGATATTAGCGATAAAGTTCAAAATTGTTTAACCTATAGTAGTATTTTTGTAGTAGTCGGTGTTTATGTTATTGGGATCTATACGTAATTGCGTCACACGAAGTACAGGTACGGATAAAAATCGTGAAACGAAAAAAAAATACTACGTCCAAACTGTTGAGACATCTTGATTAATTTCTTTAGGTATAGGTTTGAAATATTTTACCCTATATGCTGTTTCCGTAAAAGGAGCGCTGCCTCTTCCGCCCTGTATATGTATCTCTATAAGACGTATACCAGCATATGCAGCTGAGCTGAGCCTTTACTAAAATCATACTGTTTATTGTGCATAGGAATATGTGAATTCAAATGCAGCAATATTTGATTTAGAATAAAATTTGACTAAACGAGGGTGTAGTATATATACGAGTCGAATATTATTGGGATCAGATGTACTACCCGATATAAATATAGGTATGACTTTACTAAATTTTATTACTACTTATTAATTAAATTACTTTTATTAATTCAATTTACCTTAATTTTGTTAGTAACAGGTCCGATCCACTTGTTGATCTCATCCACCCAGTTAAGGACGGTGGACAGCGGACAGCACACGAGGACACGACGCATACTCAATTGCGGATGCATTAAAACCTAAAATTTGTAAATTTATACTGTACGGTACGGTCGACAAATTATAGCACTGAAATAAACCGTGAATACTTTCTCGCTTACCAGAGCTTAACGGTTGCTTTACAGCCAATACCATGTAAATAGTTCGAAATTAGATTTAATTCCCATTAGTAGTTTAGATGAAAAAAAAACATACAATCGAATTGATAACCTCGTCCTCTTGCAAAGGTCGGTTAAAACAGTAAAATATACTACAAAATAATAAATACACTGGAGTACAGCCTAATACTTACAGTATGCAGTAAGGCGAGCACTTGCAATGTTTTCCCAAGGCCCATACAGTGCGCCAGTATGCAGCCCCCGCCGCCGCGCGCCGTCGCCGATACGCTTTCGAAGCACGCGTCCCACATGAACTTCACGCCTTCGTACTGAGAATATACATATATATGTCACTTTTTTTCAGTTTCACGCTGTATCCCGCACCTAGGGGGGTAGGCCGAGGGATCCTAGTGTTATGACAATGCGGCGGGAATCAACGCCGCTCTTGGCCCAATACCAGAGCGAAATTTTATTTGTTTTCAGTACTAGTTTGATTTAGCTAAGTTTAGATTCGCTATTTGTTCCTTCTATCATCGAGGAAATAGTATATAGTAACTTTGGAATATCTTTTAGTATTTTTTAATTAATTAAATTTAGTTTATACGAAAATCGTATTTGTTTAACCCTCCTACTGCAGCCGTCGTAACTTATATTAAAGAATCAATAATAATAATTAATAGATCTTACCTGATGTGCCTTCATGACTTTGGTAAAGAAGGAATGAACGGTCACGAGAGGTAGTTTGTTCTCAAAGTCATACTCCAGACATAGTTCGTCATTGATGACCACCACATTGACGCCCTCCTCACAGCCCAAAACTTCTCTCTGATATAAAGAACATTGTAATTTAAATTAAAATATTATAGCGTTTGACTTTTCCTTTATCATTTTAAAGCCTCTTGTGGCCAGTCGTGGCGCAGAGCCACAAGTATGCCTGGTAAACGCGACACATGGGTCGATGGGTGGGTCCGATTCCCACTCGAGGACATGAAAATATTTAATATTTTCGTTTCCTCACTCTGGTAAAGAAACAAAGCGAGGCGATTAATTCCGCCACTCAATACGCAATGCTTCCAGAAATTGGAGGAATGTGAGGTATGGAAGTCTCAATGGGAACAGTGTCTTAAAATTATGTTACCCGACTATGTGGGGGATATAGCGGGAACTCTACATAATAATAAATTCTCTAGTCTTCTTCTTTTCATTAGATTGTGTTGTACCACATATAAATATATAATGATTTTATTTATGTTGTATCAAAATGTTCTATAATATTTATTATTAACTTAATTTAACAATAACAAAATGTAGGTGTTAAGAATTAAAATATATATATATATATATATATTAGATGATCTACAATCAATATTAATAAATCAAAATCTAATTATCATTAATAATAAAAATTGTTGATGTAAATGATATCATTTAAAATTTAAAATACATTACCAATTGTGCCTCACGCTGGACCAGTCGCCTTTTCCTTTCGAATTCATCCATATTTGCTAAAACCGTACTCCGCGACAACGATTTCTTATCTAAAACCTTTAAAAATATATTCAACTTCATATAATTATAATCACAAAAATCAACATTACTCAAAAATTTAAATAAATATAATTCTAATAACTTTAAAGTAAATTTTATATAAAGAATTTCTAGTTTGTAATCAAAAAATAATTTAATTTGTCATGATTTTCCTAGTCATGATTGTTTTCGAACTTTTATACATATCGTCTCTTCTCTTTCCTAACTATAATTCTTAGTAATTATCTTTGGGTAGCGGAAATTTGTAAAAACTTGATTGTAGCTAGAACGTATGGCTGAGTGGTCAGAACGCTTGGACGGTTTCCAAAAGGTGCGGGTTCATACTCACTACTTTTAATAAATATTTTTCTTTCCTAAGTGTGAAATAACACTTTTAAAAATGTTAAAAATATTTATACATATTTGATAAAATATTATGTTTTTAATTTTAATTAATATTAAAAATTAAAACACCGTCTTAAAAATGGTATGTGATGTAATCTTTGAGTAGCACAGACCTTTCTAATATTACGACGGCCTTTGCTGTAGGCCTGCGATTGATATTTTTTGCCGGAGTGCGATTCATCGCCAAAAAGCTCCTTTGATAGTATTCTGAAATATAGGCAAATTAAGTAAACAACGCTGTTTTTTTTCATATAATATCAATCTCTTATTACGTAAAAAGTGTTTTTGACATAGAAGCACCTGGTGTCAAAGATCATATTTTGCTGCTTTGAGACTTACTCTAAATTTACAAAAATACCAGTTTCACTCGTTTTCCCGCATTGCAGAAATGATTTTTTTAAATACATTAACAACGGGCCTCGTCTTACCAAAGTTGGATAAGTGATTTAATCAAAATTATTTCCACAAAAAGGAGCCGGCCGTGCTGCAGGGGTACAAGTGTGTAACTGTAAACCCGAGTGGTTGTGGGTTCGATCCTCATTCGAAGAAAGGAAATATATTTTTCTTAAACTTAAACTTATATTTTAATTTCTTCGCTCTGGTGTCAATTCGCAACGTTAAAAAGGCACAGAAAACCTAGTGTTAAGACACTCATCGCTGCGGTGCGCGAAGAGTTTAATATTTTTTTGAATTTTAGTATAATATTTTTCATTTTAATCCCTAGCTCTTTTAATTTTAATAAATAAATTGAAGCAATCATCCTTATTTAATACATTTACACTGACTTCATTTGTTTCCGGCGTTCTAGCAATTTTTTCTTCGATCGGCCTCTCGGTCGAGAGCGTTTCCGCGTAGTTTCAATACCGTCGTTTCGTTTCTCTATGAACTCGCTAACGATCTTGGCTCGTTTTGCATCGTCCACACTGTAAATTATATTATTAAATGTTATTAAAGATATAGACTAGTATTATTTGAATATATAAGGAGATAACAATAAACATACCTAGGTGTATCTAATTTCTTTCCTAATCTTTTCAAAAGTTTTTCCTTTGTTGTGAACCATTGTTTTTCTTCTTCAGAAGAAGATGCATCGTCCTCTCTTATTCTTATTTTCACAACATTACTTTTGGGAGATCTTTTCTAATAAAAAAAAATATATAAATTTTGTCATACAATTGTTCTACAACAAACCAATTTACAATGCTAAAGATAATTTTTTCAATAATAATTAATGTTGTTTTAAAATAAAACTTTAAAATAAAAACAACCGTGATGTTTACAAAATACTTACATTACAGTTTCTAGTATTAGGTTTATTGTCAATATCTTTGGCATCTATTGGTTCTTGTTTTAATTCTATTTCAACGGGTGCATGTAAAAGTTTAAGGTCCTTGTCCATCACTTTATCAGCTGTAAGCATTAAATTTTCACATTTTGGCTTAATTTGTTCTTCTTCAACACGTCTAGTTGGTTTGATCAGACGTCCTGATCTACTTTTGACAGTGATTTCTTCCTTGGGTTCTACTTTAATTTTTAATTCCTTTTCCTCTCCATCACTATCGTTGTTCATTAAAAGGTTTTTGGCAAAATTATTCTCCGAATTTTGTTCAGGAACCTATTGAAGAGAATATAATTTGATATATATATTTATTTATTACGATAAATGTTATAAGCCCTTCTGGCGTGGCGCAAATGCACAAGCGTGTGACTATAAACGCGACAGATTGTGGGATCGGTACCCACTTGAGGAAATGTAATATTTCATACTTTTATTTCTCGGCTCTGGTGTCGGGGCAAAGCACGTTGAGTTCCGCCACTCAACAAACGATGCCTTCAAAATTCTTCGGAAAATGGGAAACTCTGGTAAACTAGTGTCTTCACACTAGGTTCCTATTGCCTACATTTCTATGAGCGGGGTACTGAGTGAACCTGAAAAAAAAATGATATAAAAACAATTGGACATACTTACGTAGTCGACAAAATTATCAGCGATTGCACCTTCATCCTCTGATAATGAGAGTTCTTGACATTGTTGAGATTTATCACTATCAGAATTATTATTAGCTTCTGCAATATGCGACTTGAACTTGTTAACAGAAATAGTTTTCGTCTTTCTAACATTACAATTTGTATGACTACGATGTAAGGATTGTAGATTTGTTAATCTGTAAACACCATAAAATTACAAAATGTTGAAAACATCCAAAGTCAAAGGGGAAATTATATACGTACTTATCGATTTCTGAGTCAATATAACTTTTTGCAGAAATACTTAGATATTTATTATATGTTTCTACAAAAGATTCTGGCAGTTTTTCCAGCGGTACGTAAGCATATTGATAGATTTTACTGTCCTTGTCATCAATTGGGTAACACGACCATCCATATCTATCTATATAAGTTACTTCATTTGAATCTGTGTTATTAGATATTCCTACTATCACTCTTGACATGATTTTCATCACCATACATTTCCGATATTATAGAAGGTGTACATTGTAAAAGTTCAATAGGCTCATCAGCTGGAAAAAAGGGAGTTAATTCATCTTTGTTTTTTTTTTCACTTTGGCTTTCAATAATTTGTTCAGTGGAATCTACATCATTACATTGAATCTCTTTTTCTTGAAAATTATTTACAGGGTCACTTGATGATTTGTCAGTTACTCTATCGTCACTTTTCTTCTTTTTTAGATTTAAATCAACATCGTCTACTTCAGAATCTGAACAATTTCTTTTTTTCTCTTCTATTCTTATTTTTTCTTTCATTTTCCTTGTCAACATTTCTATTTTCTCCATGGTCTTTTCTTTTGTAGGTTCCATTTGACACTTATTTTTTTTCGTTTTATGTTTACGTCTCTCTATTTTCTTTTTGTTGCTTGTTTTCTTGTTACTTCCTTCATCAGAACTGCTTGCCATTAATCTATCCTTAGCTGTTTCTTCACTTTGTGGAATCAATAAGTTCATGGTATCAGAAAAGGTATCGATATCATCATCTGAATCAGGTTCGTACTGTCGACGAATGCGGTGAACACTTTGGCTGAAAATTTCTTCATCGTCAAAGTTTGCCACAGCTGTTATCATTTTATTTGAGGCTACAAAAGACTCAAATAGATCTTCATCGTAACTAAATTTTCTTTGTGCAGGTTTCTCAGGGGCAACCACGTCTTCTTGCTTAGTAATAATGTCTATTGATGCGAAATTTTCCAGATTTTCGTGTTCCTCCACCGGTTCAGTTTTAACGGTATTAGCATCAATAGTGTTTCCAGCAAAATCATCCAGTGGTTCAATTTTGACGTTAAGTAAGCAATTGTCAATTGTCCCTACAAAATTATCTTTAGCGAAATCTAAGCAAGAACGTAATTCTTGCATCTGTACTTGTGCAACCCAGTTGGTTTCCTCAACTAGATCGTCTTGATAATTAGCATCTAAGTCATTATCAGAGTAATCATTTTCATCATTTGAAGAAGCTATTTCCTGTTCATTGTTATATTCTGAGTTTTCTAAAAAGGTATCTTCCGATACTGTATTAACATTATCTATCGTAAAATCTAATATTGAATCATTTTCAATACCATTATTCATTAAAGATATAACTTTTTCTAAAGAAAGCGATTTAAGAGAAATTTCGTGAGGTATTTGATTTTCATTAGTCTGTAACATACTACTAGGTGCATCATAATCATAAATTAATTCCAGACACAGTAATGACAAACTTTTTACTGGATTAATTTCATTTCTGTCCTGTACACTTTTGTGAATAGCTGTCGTCTTCAAGTCATGATAAAATATTTTCTTAATTGTTTTTAGTGACAAATGCCTTAAGGTATTTACTTTGTTCAATGTTTCAACATTTTCAATTTTTTTAATACTATTAAAGTGGTTTTGTAGCACCATTACACACATTGATAATAGAGATTTTACTTTCATAATATTACAATAGCTTTTTTTAGTACAATATAAAATATTATTATTCTCACAAGTAGTATGATTATCACTTTTTTCTATAAAGTTTGCTGCCACTTTTTCTGTTTCATTTTCACTGAAATTAGGTACATAAATAAGTTGACAAATTCTTTTATAACAAAGCACTTTAAGTGTAGGAACACTACCTATTTTCCGTTTTTGTTTTATTATGTTCATCTTATTGTCATTCGTATTTAAGTCTTCTAATGATACACCACTGTCATTGACATATTGTTGAGTCACACTTATCAAGAACACATTATCTTTAGAATGGGTGTCACAATTTAATGTATTTTCAAAATTCATAAGTCTCTGTAATACTTTCATACATATTGACAACAATGAGTCGGGGCATGATCTATTCAAGTCTGACAATAATACTGGGTTATGTATTTCATTTGATCCTATGTCATTATAAGTTACTATTTCTGTACTGGGGGTTATATAAGACTCCAAAGGTTTGTTTGTTATTTCAAAAAAATAATTACAAATGTAATTTGTTTCTCCTTGATAGAATATATTATTAATGTATGGAGCGCAGAGTGATACTGCTTTTTGGCGCTCATACATCTTAAAGAAATCACTTACCATTTTCATTGTTATGAAAGTATCAGGAGGTTTTTTATTTCGGCTGTCCTGGGCTAAAAAAGACTGTGTTGGTTTAACTTTTTTTACCATAACTGAATCATTAATCCAAACTGTATGTCTGCCTTTAATATTTATTTTTTCTTTAGCTTTTGGTGTTTCTGTAGGTTTTTTTGCTATTTTAATTGATAACTCTTTGTTTAAAAATACAGTTTTAGGATTAAACGGTATTTTTTCTTTTGCTTTCTTTTTAACTGGTTCTTCAACAATTTCACAATCGCTATCATTGTCTTTTGATGTTGATTGTATAACTTTTGGTTCTTCTCTATGTTGAATCAAATTATTTTCTTTTAGAAAATCCTCATATTGTTTTGACAAATCTTCCTCCATCTGTAGTAAATTATGTTTAGCAAGTTTAAATAGTAAAAATGATTTTTTTACACAATAATCCATTTTGAATGTATCAGTCACATATGTAGAATTTATCTTTTTTGCAATGAAATCTTCACTTTTTTCTGTCATTAGTTGACCCAGTTCTGAAGTTGTCTTAACAATACCTGATAAAAATTCAATTGCCTTTTGAGATTGTTCTGCTGTTAGAGCAACCTGATTTTTCATAGGAATTTCATGAAGTGTATTTGTTTGCACTGAAATGGACTTAGTCTTTACATTATCAGTTTGAGAAGATACCTCTAAACTTTTTTTCTCCTCCATGGGATCAATTGTAGGTATTTGCAATGGAGTTTTTGTACTATCAATACTATTGGCTTTTTTAATTTTGATATCCGTTCCTTGGACTATTTTGGCCAAAAAATTTTCAAATTCATTTGTAGCACCCCAAGAATTATTTTGTTCACATTTTTTGTCATCATCGATTTTAATTACTGATGTTTCTAAGTTAAGTTCAACATCAATATGATCATTCAATCCCGATGTTTTTTCCAGATTTTGTTTGGAAACCTTTTTAGGACTTTTTTGTAAAGCTAAATAAGATTTTCTATATTTCTTTTTTCTAGGTTTCCTAACATCATCTGATACTTCTTCCTCAATATTAGTGTCAGTGTCAGTTAATTCTGATTCTCTATTACCTGATTTTCCACCATCAGGAATATATTCATCATCTGAATAAAACCTTCCACCTCTTTTACGTCTCCGTGGTTCATCATCAGATAATTCCACATTTGCAAAAGGATCTTCATCAGATCCTTCATCATAGTGTAAATTTTTTTTTGCTTTACGGCGCACTGGCCTTGATGATTCAACTAACTGTGAATCTGAACTATTAGGTTTTTCATCTGTGATGTCATTAACCTCATTACTTACAATAGTGTCAATATTGTATTCATAATCAGACATAACAGGCTTTTTTAAATTTCTTTTACTAATTATGTTTTTTTCTATTTTCTCCTCTAAGTTCTGCATAGGTGTCATGACTTCTTTATTATTTTCTCTTATCATGGGTATATCTGCATCATCTGATATGGTTGAATCTTTCAATTTACTCAAACTTATTTCATCTTCCCTATTATTTTGCTGATTGTGGTTTTTAATCTCATCATGAATTTTAGTATTAATAACACATTTTTGAGATTTTCTGGGCCTACCTCGCTTTTTATGCCAACTTTTTGAAACATTATTTGTTTCTGCTTCTATTTGTTTTTCATGATTAATTGTAATATTATTTGATATTTTATTTTCTTCCATCTTTGTACTTAATTTTAAATTGTCTACAGTATCTGCAAACTGTTTAATATTGGTGCTTTTAGTACAAAGTGCAACTAAAGGTAAATCTTCTATATCATCATCAGATATATTACCTTTACTATTACTCATATTTTTTTTTATCTGTGTATATTTACTTATATTTGTTTCCTTTAATGGTGAGGCAGTACATGTTGTATCTCTACATTGTTGTTTTTCACAATCTAAATCTTGTTTTGTCATATCTGTACTTACTTCATCATTTCTTAAAGACTTGTGTGTAGTGCAGTCAATATTTTTTTCCTTGTTTCTCCTCGAAAATCTTTTAGAAATATTGCTTTCACCTTCTCTTTCATTTTGTAACACATTTTCAGACCCTTTATTTGTAGGAGTACAAATATTTATTGGCTTCGGTGGTCTACCCCGTCTTTTAGTTGGTTTATGCTGAGCTATAAACTCATTTAATGAATTTATTTGTGTATATTCTGTAGTGCTTTTCGAATTCTCCGAAGTATTTGCATTTATTTTTTGTTCATTTTTGCTTAGCTCTTTATCCATATTTGATGTATTGTGATCTAGTACTTTTGATGATATAAAATTACTCTCATCACTTTTATTTGATTGTATGTCACGTTTCTTTTTATTTCTACCCCTTTTGCCTTTTGGTTTTTTCTGAATACTTTGCGGAGGATTTGCAGTGTTTTCTTCTGGCAGAGGAGTTGTTAATAATAGTTTAGGGCCCCTTTCTTCTTGGACAATTTCCTCGGGTGTAGAACCATTGTTTCCGAGCGAATCGGTGAATATTTCAGTTACTTCGTGTTTGTTTTGCGATGAGGATACAATATCAGAAAGAGTAATATATTCATCCTCTTCATACATAGATACTGATTGAAATTTTTCAAATGCGTCCTCTGTTGTGCAGAGGTTGTTCGCTTCTAAATCAATTTCGTCCGACATTATAACATTCTAGAATTCGTTGGTATACTAAGCACATTATACATGGATTGTTTTAAAGATAAAACACAAAACTATAGAATTTCTATCTAGTTACAAAACAATACGGAAAATTGCAAATATTTGTTGATTAAATGTAATGTTAGAGTTTAGCATAGCAAAACAATGTTGCCATAATTTAACACAGATAAAGATAATAATTTAAATTCATATGTCAAATCGTTTTTTTATATTAACATTATTATTTTCAAGCTTATATCTCGCCGCAAAATTTCAGCTTTACAAGCTGGTAAAAAAAGACATAATTTTTAGTTAAAAATAAGAATTTTTGGACATCTACCAGGTAATACAAACAGGGAAACAAGGAGGTGTACTGAAAAATTATTGTTATTTATGGTTGACAAAACACAACAACATACAATACACATACAACAGCCAACACTAAATCTTATATCAAATGTCAAAGCAATGGCATATTTGACAAATGGAGTCATAACTTGCAAGTGTTGACGAAACACATGAAACGAAAATCTTAATTTTAATGCAGATTTTTATAGTTAGCTGCGTTTACGCTCTGTGTTTCTTGTAATGAGTACCCAACGTATTAAAACGATGTTGTAGTTTTAATGTTTATGACTTAATTATACTGCATTTTTAGAACTTTACGTAAAACTTGTTTAATGAGAGAAAACAATGTATTTTCCTATAGGATGGCCAAAAGTTCTAAAAAATTTAGGGACAGATATTCAGTTAGTGAAACAAATAGTATCTAATAGAGATAAAATATTGTTTGCGTCTTTGAGTGATGAATGCTTAGTCGTGTGGTTTTGTAAGGTACGTTCTAGGTATTATAACTGGTATTAACTGAGTTAAACTTTGAGTTCTAACATACTGTACTAATTTAATTAAAAAGTCTTATTCTAGTTAGATTAAAACTTTTGTGTTTAATATTGTTAATAAAGAGCTGGTTAATTACATATAAGTATTTAATATATTATAAACAAAGTGGTACTACTGTGAATAACATATGTCACATGTTAATGCTTTACATTTATTTTTTTAATGGGGGCCCATCGTAGAGCAGGGGCAAAAAGTGTGCCTGTAAACAGACCTGGTTGTGGGTTCGATCCCTACTCTGGTGTCAAGGTGAAGCACAGTGTTGAGTCCCACGATTCAACACACCATACCTCCAGAATTTGGTGGAAAGTGGAGAATGGAGTGTCTTAACACTATAACATATATATATATATATATATATATATATATATATATATATATATATATATATATATACATATTTATATAAAAACTTTTATTTTCAGCCTTCTGTTCCTATAGTTTATCATAAAAGGAGTGCTGAATCTCTACAAAGACTTGGCGTTAATATTGGTGTGGAGTGGAAACCAGACTCGTCTATGATATGTATATCTGTATGTCGATTATTTTTATAATGTTACCCTTATAAATAAAATAATTTATTGTGTTTAAAGTTTGTTTTTCTATTATTATCCAGTATTAACTATTTTCAACTTTTATTTCATTTAAGGGATATTTTTTAACTTTACTTTTTTTCTAATTTCAGACATCAGAAGGTCATTTAATTTTATATAATGTGGAAACTATAAACGATTTTACATCTTACCAACAATGTGACCCACCTACTGCTAGTCTAAGAAGAGATTCTGCCGAACTATTTGTTAAAGAAGTAATTCCTTCACTCAAAATTACAATAGTAAGTATAATTATGTAATGATGCCAGTGGATCAGCATCTGACTGTTCATAAGTACATAAGTGTTGCTTTTAAAAATTATCTTTTATCTAATTGATAAAAGTCACAAAGTAAAAAGTTTCTTTTTATTTACTATTATTGCGGTTTAAAAAAATATATTTACATAATAAATTTGAGACAAAATTTTTTTTATGGAAAATGTACATTTTTTTATATTATTGGAAATGTGTTTGGTGCTCCATTCTCTCTGACTACATAATGAGGGATATAGTGTGAAATTAAGTTACTGTATTTTTTAGTTTAAGGAAATTTTAGTATGGGATGGTCAAATTACAAGAATGTGTTGTATATCTGGAACTGAGATACTTGTATGTACCACTCGCGCCCATCTTTTGCGATATCGTTGGGACGGCACTCAGAACAGGGACTATTGCCTGGATCTAGGAAGAATACCTTTTTCAATTAACCAACAAGTATCTAAAGGTAATTTAAATATATTTAAATAACATGATATATTTCATTTTTCGAAATATACTATTAATTAACATAGTGTTATTCTAAATGAACTCTAATAATATTTATCAATATTTTTATTTCTTTTATTTTAAAAATGTATATTGTCGATGTTTGTTCCTCATTAAGGCAAGAACTTTTAAATGGATAAAACAGCACAATAAAATAACTTATAAATCAGAATAATATATAAACTATAATATTTTTTGTATAATTTGGCTGTAATAATACAAAACAAAAAGTAATATGTTTGTATTGGTAGTTAGAAATAAATTGGGAAGATCTGGATTTTCATTTCTAATTTTTCTACCTGTTTAAAAGGCCCACAAGAACTCAAGATGTAATCCTTTAATATCAGAATAACATTTTTTTCTTAACAAGCTTCCTATGTTTCTCTAGCTCACATATACACACTAAAAATATAAAGTGAAAATTATGGTGCAGAGGCCAGTTTTGGTACAGGGGCACAATTTCTACTTGAGGATAGAGTCCTTGTAATGAGGCAAAACGCAATGCTATTCCACGCTACGCGCATTCCTCAGAAATGGCCTAACTAAATTTAATGCAATTGTCTCTTGCATTTTGACTAGCTTCTTCTTACTATTGTGTACTTGAAGTGAATGAGGAATAAAAATCAGCTTCACGCTGTATCCCGCACACAGCAGGGTAGGCAGAGGGAACCTAGTGTTAAGACACTCCGTTCCCCACTTTCTGCCGAATTGTTAGAGGCATTGCGTGTTGAGTGGCAGAACTCAACGCCGCGCTATGCCTCCACACCAGAGCGAAGAAATGGAAATATAAATTTAAGTAAATATTTCATCTCCTCGAGTGGGGATCGAACCCACAACCAGTCGGTTTTACAGTCACACTTTGTGCCACTGCGCCACGACTGGCCTCACTAGTATAATAAATTAAAAATAAATAATTATTGTGATTTTTACAGCGGAGCCGATATTAGAAGATAATACTAACGTGAATGATATTGAATATTCACCGCTAGTATGCGGATTTGGTATAACGTTAAACGACGGAAGAGCTGCTTATTTAACTGCACCTAATCTCAAATTTGACCCTAACGTAAGTAAATCTACTATTTTAGGCTAATATTTTTAACTATTGAGAAAATAATAAAAAATATTCATATTCCATAAAATGAATAAATTTGAATTATTTTTTTGTTACCATAGATATGTTTAGCAATGGATTTTACGGTAAGACCGAGTGATTCTCGAGTGAATCCCTGTAATGCTATATTGTAATATGTATTATATCCTATCATAGTAAATATAAACAAATGTTGTATAAATTATGATTATTATTTTTATGTTTGTTACTTTTTTCATTTGTTTCTTTGTTCATAAAGTATCCGTTGTGAGATTATTTTCATTCAATCTATATGAAACAAAAAGCGATATGCTACAAAAACATAAGCTACTTAATAAAAGTTATAATAGCTAGAAAGTTATTATCTGTATGTTTTTAGTTACCAAGAAATAATATATTTTGTTTTAATACTTTTTTAAGGCAGTACAAGGTATATGGGCGCAGGGCATCGACGATGCGACGTGTGTGCGTGTTAATCACAAATTTAGATTGATCGCCATTGGCAGGAGGAAGTAAGTTATTATATTTATTTAACACTAGTGACCCAAACGTGGCTTCTTCTGCATAGCCAAATACATCATTTCAAATAAATTGTAGCATATATGTTATTCTTTGGTTTAAGCACAATAATACATATAGTAAAATTTCATCTAAATCCTTTCAGTAGTATTTGCGTTAAAATAGAACAAACGTCAAACCACACAAACTTTATATTTATGATATTAATACGAATACAGCGTGAATAATATGAAAAGATATTGATATTATGACTATTTTTAAAAAACATTGTTTTGTACTATTTTTTACCTATTATATGCTATATAATTCAATATATTTTCATAAATTTCTGATTCACTGGTTATATACAAAAAATGAGAGCTAAAAAAATTATTTTACTAAATTTTATTTGTTCATAGTTCACAGGTGGATGTGTTCACGATAGATGAAGCGACTGGGGGCCTTGAGCTGTCTCATACAATGCTACTTAGTTCAAAAGACTTTCCTGGAGACCCAGGGCCTGTTAAATGTATAAGGTTTGCAATTCAAAATTTCTAGTTTTTATTTTTTTTATCTCTCATTTTCATTTTCTCGCTCTCGTAACAGAATTAAGCGCGACGTTGATTTCAGCCACTACATACGCAATGTCTCCAGAATGCGGAGAGAAATGGGAAACGGAAGTGTCTAATTACGAATGGAGTGTCTTAACACTAGGTTACCAAGTATCCACTGCCTATCCTACTATATGCGGGATACAACGTTAATCTTAAAAAAATCCTTAGATGGACGGGTGACGGTCGTGCTGTAGCAGTTAGCTGGGAGGGCGGAGGCATATCTGTATGGAGTACATTTGGCGCTTTACTCATGTGTTCTTTAGCCTGGGACTATGGCCTCAGTCAGGACTTGGCTAAACATAACCCACTTGTCGTTTCTTGTATGGTGAGATATTTTATATTGTTTGAATTTATTTAAAAAAATAATAATAATATATGCTGTACTGTGTATGTATTTAGTAAATAGTTTTCTCTTTCACAGAACTCACAAAAGAAGTAATATTTATCTTCTACATTAAATCTGAGAGTAAAAGGCAAAGTACTTAAAAATATTCCCCTGTACAAAGTTTTGTAATAATCGAAAATAAATTATTTTATTCTACATATTATTTATTATATATTGTTTTATAGGAATGGGCAACAGAAGGCTATCAGTTATGGATGGTTAAAGTGGAAGAAGAAACTAAGTCTAACTTAATTCAAATGGATTTTGTGAAGAGCCCACTTAGTGTTAATCCTTGCATGGTAAGTGACAATAGAATATGTTGCTAAATACTTACTTAGAAAAAGTATAAAAATTTTAACGTCGCGGGACTCGAACCCGCGACTCCTGGAAAGCCCCGCGACTCCAGACGCTCTGACCACTAAGCCATACGTTCTACGCTATGTCGAAACTTTTTCAACTTATTTAGCATCTCTGTAGGGAGATTTTTATAAAGATAATTACTAAGAATAATCTTCTGGCAAGAGAGAATGCTAATTAATAATATTTTTAACATGTTTAAAGTGTTATTGCACACTTATAGAAGAAAAATATTTATTAAGAATACATATAAAAATGTTAACAGGACTGGACAACCTGTTGCGTTAACAGTGAACAGACAGAGACACAGTGCCTAAATCAAGGAAAATTCCTAGATTTAGAAATGCATGCATGTTAGGTAATAACCTTAAAATTAGCTTCACACTATATCCCGCACACAGCAGGGTAGGCAGAGGGAACCTAGTGTAAGACACTCCGTTCCCCACTTTATTGATAAAATGTATTTAATTATTATATTATTAATTGTGTATATAATAATTTGACAATTTCAGAGCAACCAAAGACATTTGTACCTACAAGCCGACGACAAATTATACATAAATTTAGAAGACAATCTAACGAGACGGACGATAATATCCATAATAGATTCATCGTCGGACGCGTTCCAGGAGAACGGTCAGGACCATGTGGAGTATGACAGTAGTACAAAATACAAAGACTTTGTGGACGACAACGAATGTAGGAAACAGTGGATTGTATTGCAGCTGCCGGCTACGTATATAGCGAGTAATTGGCCTTTGCGTGTGAGTGTTTTGTGTTTGTGTAAGAATCAGCTTCACGCTGTATCCCGCACACAGCATGGTAGGCAGAGGAAACCTAGGGTTAAGACACTCCGTTTCCTACTTTCTGCGGAATTCTGGAGTTAGAACTCAACGCCGCGCTTTGCCTCGACACCAGAGCGAAGAAATGGAAATATAAATTTAAATAAATATTTCATCTCCTCGAGTGGGGATCGAACCCACAACCGAGTCGGTTTTACAGTCACACTTTGTGCCGCTGCGCCACGACTGGCCCCAAGAATGATGAAGATGATGATTATCAATAAGAATGTTTTGTCATTTTTACTTTGCACTGTAGATTGCTTACAAATAAATGAAATATATATAAGTATTTATATAAGACAGAATTCAAAGAAAATAAAGTAAAAATTTTCACTTGTGCTACTGCAATGGTGTGTATAGTATATAGAATTACAGAAGGAAATAAATTAATAAACATTTGATTTTTTTTTAAATTACTAATTTAATTGATATAATCATACATATCATGCTAGATCGAGCTTAGTATTAAGGATTTTTAAGATCTATTCTTAAGAAACTATTAAAATAAATCATAACCGTAGAAATAACTATTTCAATACCGATCATCATGCTACGTCGGGTCATAAAAAAACTAATAAAGTATTAACTAAAAATTGCATACAAAAATACATATGTTTTCATAATCTTAAAATAAATTAAAATAGAGGCAATCGTGGCGTAGAAGCAGAAGCGTGTGACTGTTAACGCGACGGTTGTGGGTTCGATTCCCACTCAGGGTAATGATTTTTTAGTAATATTTTCATGTCTTCATTCAGGTACTAAGGTAAAGCGCAAATTCAAATGTTGATATCTCACAGATAATTTAAATAATTAAAAATAATATAATACAGTACAGTGCAATAGACAGCAGCGGGCAGCACGTGTGCGTGGCGGGCCGCGCCGGCCTCGCGCACTACACCAACGCGGCGCGGCGCTGGAAGCTGTTCGGCAACGAGGCCCACGAGAGGGACTTCATAGTCACCGCTGGAGTGCTCTGGTGGAGGGATTATATTGTGGCTGGTATGTCTTTTCTCCTGATAATACATTTGGTACGGCTTTGTAAAGTCTGTTTGTACAGCTGTTGTATGGTATATCTATATGTTATATAAATATTCACTGTATGAACCTTTTGTATTTAATAAGAAAATAACGAGAAACTTATTTACTTATGAAATACGCAAAAAAAACTGCACCGATTATAAATACACAACTTTTAACCATGCTTTTACATTATTAAGATATATTAATGCAAAAATCTTAAGTGAAACTCCATAACCTACTATTACCTACTATTTACGGTAATACTATGGTTACATAATTATCTAAAAATATATTTTACATTAGGTTTCATCTTAAAAAGTAAATTTTATAACTTGCTTACAACGCCCTAGTGTAATACATAATCCTAGTTCCATAACTAAACATAGATGGCGTTATACATTTTTACTCGATTCCTGAATCGCGCTGGCAAGATTTTCTCGCGAAACATGACTACCTAAAAGTTGGGCTCAAACAAGCATACTTACCTGGCGTAGGGGACACCGTGATCATGAAGGCGGTTCCCCCAGAGCGAGGCCCCTCCATTGCACTGCGGTCGGGTTGACCTCTGCGATTATCCCTAATGCGGATAACTCGGACGCGTAATTTTTGGTAGTGGGGACTGCGTACGCGCCGTCCCCCTCTTTGAATCCCTTATATCATTAATTTAGTAATCTCATCCGGGGACCGCCACTAATCCGCTGAGGCCCAAATTTAGTTGGCGAATGCAATATAGCGTTATATTGCATTGCGTTATTGAATGTTTGTATGGATTTTTTTTTAAAACTGCACCGATTTTTATATAATTTGAAATTCAGACTCTTAAAAATATTTTATTGAGCACGTGTTTCATGGTTTTTTTAGAATTCACTCCCTAGGGGTTCAAATAAGGGGTTGAAAGTTTATATGGATTTTTTTTTAAATCGCCACCGATTTTTATAAAACTAAATTCAGACTGTTAAAAATATTTTATTGAGCACGTGTTTTATGGTTTTTTAGAATTCACTCCCTAGGGGTTCAAATAAGGGGTTGAAAGTTTATATGGATTTTTTTAAATCGCCACCGATTTTTACAAAACTAAATTCAGACTGTTAAAAATATTTTATTGAGCACGTGTTTTATGGTTTTTTAGAATTCACTCCCTAGTGGTTCAAACAAGGTTTTGAAAGTTTATATGGTAAATTTTTTAAATCGCCACCGATTTTTACAAAACTAAATTCAGACTGTTAAAAATATTTTATTGAGCACGTGTTTCATGTTTTTTTAGAATTCACTCCCTAGGGGTTCAAACAAGGTTTTGAAAGTTTATATGGTAAATTTTTTAAATCGCCACCGATTTTTACAAAACTAAATTCAGACTGTTAAAAATATTTTATTGAGCACGTGTTTCATGTTTTTTTAGAATTCACTCCCTAGGGGTTCAAACAAGGTTTTGAAAGTTTATATGGTAATTTTTTTAAATCGCCACCGATTTTTATAAAACTAAATTCAGACTGTTAAAAATATTTTATTGAACACGTGTTCTGTGGTTTTGTAGAATTCATCCCTAAGGGTGCAAATAAGCAGGCGAAGCTGCGCGCGCCCGCTATTATATATATAAAACGAAACAGAACCTTAAAGTTTCATTCACATTTAATATTTCTTATACCTACATAGTGGTCCCTGCTACTAAGAATGATAATGCATTGAACATGCTTTGTCAAAATACAAACATTTTTTAAAAATGTTTAATGAGAGCCGATCGATCGACGATCCTTTTATTATAAACAACGTTAAAAAGCCAGATAACATTTATTTAATTTTTTTTTCCTCATATAGTAGGTAGTTTTAGCCATAGACAGATGTGCTTCCCAATCTTTACAACCATGTTAGTATTCACATGAACACCATTTTTGCGTTTTGATTTTTACTTATTATTATAACAGACAAGATCAAGAAAATTTCGGTGTATTTTTTTTGTTACATTTTATTATTTCTAATTCTATAATGGTAATAGATGATTGTGTTTAATTTCAATAAACAGTTAGGCAAAAAAATCATTTTTTTTTAAATATTCTATATGTTCAGACATTGATTTAAAAAAATAAATCGATTTTTATTACACCAAGTGTATATATATATTTTTTATGCGAATTTGTTAATGCTTTAGTATTAAGAAAATAGTAGATAATAACACTTTAGTATTAACAAATTCACATAAAAAAATCCGAGTAGACATTAAAAAACGTCCAAATAGGCATAATAAGGTAGAATAATAAACCGAGTACAGTGTATTCAAAACAGACCATATTTACGAGTGCAGGTTAACTGCATTGTATATAATAATTTGGTTAACATCATTATTATATAATTACATTTATCTGTAGCAGATCCAACCACATCATTTTTATCCAAAATTTGTTATCTTATCTAATTACAGTATACTGAATGAACTACGATTTGATTGGCCTTTTAGAACAGAGGTTTCGTAGCAGTCAAGTCATTTATTTCATTTAAATTTTATTAATATCGATCTTGTTAGACGTAAGATAGAAATTGTAGTTAAACTTCCACACAAACTTTCACACTACGTTATTGTTCAAACTTATAACAACAAATATTTAATTATGTCTTAGCGAGGGCCGAAATACATAATGTTATAGGTTTTATTTTCTACAATACCAAAGTTCCATACAATCTTTGATCCCTAGAACCCTAGTTCAATAGTTATACCGTTACCGTCTGTTTTCATTACATTTGATACTCTGTATTAAATTCTATGGAAAACGATCGAGGGAATAGGTGTAAAAGCGGAAAAAATATATTTTATTATGAATATTTTTTCGAGCTTCACGTTGTATCCCGAACATACCGGATGTGGAGATGTGGAACCTAGAAACATATGGCGAATTCTGGAGGCATTATATCGTTTGGCGAAATTCTGCGCTTTGCCTCGACACCAGGGTGAAGAAATGAACACGTTCAATATTTCATTCACAACCTGCCGCCGTTAGCTATCAACAAATAGACCATATTAATATATAAACATAATTATCACAAACAGGGTGCTACAGCATTGCTGAAGGTCAAGACGAGATACGATTTTACCCACGCGACGCGAAATTGGACAATCGCTTCGCCAAAATAGTCCGTGTACAGGCTCAAGTGTTTGTACTTGATATTCTGGATGACCAACTTGTTGTGTTTGGCGCTGATGCCCTGGTTACCATATATGAACTGAATAGGATAGATGATGGTAAGTATACATGTATATGAGACTGAGTATCTAAAATTCTAAATAAAACTTAGAAATTTAGATATTTTTTTTCAGCTTCACGCTATATCCCGCGTTTAATAGGGAAACTAGTGTTAAGACGCTCCGATCCCCATTTTCAGCTCAATTTTGGAGGCATTGTCTCGTTTACATTCACATGTTTGTGCCCCTTAGTTAATAACTTAGAACTTTAAATATGCAGTCTTTTATTTAGGTTATTGATTATTATTTTTTATTATTATTATTATTAGAAATTGGGTAAACTGACCATGAGCGGAAAAAGGGGAGGCCGGGTGGTCCGGGCACACCTCCGAACAGTCCTGTGTCCACTCCAGAGTTTTTAATAACAATAAATTTGCCCTAAAAACTTAGAAAATAATACTAATAATAACTTAGATGAATATATCTATTCAGAGCTAAACTTCCATGACACCCCCACCCCGTCACCAGAAAATATCTTTAGAGACTTTTTGTTTCATGGGCCTATCTACATTCACATATAAAACTGAAGGCTATTTTTTTAATTTTTATTATAAATATAAAATTCTTGTCAGTAACTAAATACATTGACTCCTACAGCGGGTAACATAGAGGTGCGTTGCGTGCAAGCGGTGGACATCTCGGCGCTGTCGCACCCCGCGTGCGTGGTGTCCGCGTCGCTGTGCCGCCTGCAGGACGCGCCGCCGCACCCGCGCCGCCCCCACGCCCACGTCCACCCCCACGACCACGCCCACGCCCACGCGCCGCCCGTAGCGGCTGTGCCGGACTCCCTGGTAAGATAGAAATTGTAATTAATTTTATACAGTCACTCATTAACACATACATACATTGACTAGCATAAACAGACAAACACAATCTTCACGTGCGACTTACGACGACAACAGAGCAACCGGCGACAGTAGATATGTTGGTAAGGTGTTCATTGAGTATGTACGGCTACAAGCCTGTAAATGACATACAGTAAAACACTGACTTTAAAGATATTCACTATTTATATTAGATAAGATAGCGCTACGTAGGTTTTTTCAGCTTCACGCTGTATCCCGCTAAGTAAGTCCTCACCTCATCCAGACATTGGGAATCGAAACCACAACTTGTTGCATCACGACTGGCCACAATAGATAGATACATAAAAATCTAGATACAAAATATTTCTTTATAGTACACATTAAATTAATATTCGCTATGCTGTTATGAAAGTGAAAGCGTAACTGAAAAAGAATATGTAAAAATAAATCAAGTCAGCTTCACGCTGTATTCCGCACACGGCAGGGTAGGCAAGGGGAACGTCGTGTTAAGACACTCCGTTCCCCACTTCCCAAAAAAAGGATATGTGTAAATCATTATAGCTATCAAATGAATCTCAGCGCCATCTAGAAGCAAATTAGATTAAATAGTATTCCTTACAATTTTAGTAGTTACTTTATTATTTCCGATTATGTTGTTTAATACAAGAGTAACAGATCTTCATAAAATTTGATTGATTGAAAAATAAAATAAATATATTATTATATATTATTTTAAATTATAATAATATATATTTTTAATAATATACTATTATATATTAATTTTATTATTATTTATATATAGGTGATAAATGCGAGCGGCAAACTGATGATGGTACAGCGAGAAGAGTACGATGTGGATGAAGACAATAATCCGGTAAGTAATCGAAACAACCATTGAAAGTGATTTAAGCTCAGTTTTAGTAACAAGTATGACGAAGGTGGATGGCGAGAGTTCTTCAGTGGGGCGGAAGTAAAACCAGAGTTTTGCAGCAATGTCCTCTACTGAGAGGTTTACAAATTTATTAACTCGTACAATCGATACATGCTATTTTATACTCTTTTTAAAATACAATTACCCACTTTTACAATTTATATTTAAACACATTCCATTTCTCGATATCAAATAATTACTTCATATTATTATTAATTAATTATATTTTATTAAATAACTATTATGTATATTATAATTATCCTCATAGATTATTATTGTTAATTCAATCATATCATATTGAAGTATAAGACCGAATATAATTATATTAAATAGCGGGTGGTATAATGCCAGACATTATATTATCTTGTTACACAAGAGAAATGTGCCTAGCGTATGATTAACTATAATTTATTTATTAGATTAGCTATAAATTAAAATATAATAATAATAAGTAATAAAATATTATATGAGGCAGTCCTGGTGGCACTGTGACGGTTGTGGGTTCAATCTCGAGGAAATTAAATATATATTTAAATTTATATATCCATTTGTTCGCTCTGGTGGTTTGATTAATTTGCTAAGTAATGAATATAGTGTAGATCGATTTAATTGGATTCTAAGAAAACAACTAAGGGAAGAAGCGTTTAGCTGAAAAGGATAAAAAAACTATATAACTGACAGCAACTGAGCATGACAAATAACAATATATCTGAACTTGATAAACGTGCCAGGTTGTGAGTTCGATTCAGACTCGAGGCAAAAACAAAAGTATTGGATATTTTCACTTCTTCTCTCTGGTAAGAAGGCTAAGCGCGGCGTTGAATTCCACCACTTAAGTCTCCTCACGCAATGCCTCTAGAATTCGATGTAAAATGGGGAGCCAAAATGGTCTAATGGGAATGAAGCATCATAACTCTAGGTTCCCGGGTGCCTTATTTTCTACCCAGTATATATGCAGAATACAGCGTTAAAAAATGTTTTATTTGATTATATATATATTTTGCATCATATTAAAGTAAAGGATTTTTATCAACATAACAATGTTGAAATAAAACATGAAAGTTAGATTAATATTATTTTAATAAAATAATATTATAATATATATAATAATAATTATTGTATGAAGATGAAATCGTGCTATGAAAGATAATCGTTGTTTTTTTTGTATAAAAGTACATAAAAAAAACAACAGACACCAGTCTTGGCGCAGGAGGACAAAATGTGACTGTAAATGTGACAGGTTGTGTTTCCACTTGAGGAAATTAAATATTAAATATTTTAATTTTTTCGCTATTGTATCGAGGCAAGGCGCAGCCACTCAGAATTTGGCGGAAAATGGTGAACGAAGTGACTTAACACTCGGTTCCCCCCCCAAACTAGCAGTTAAGATCTGGCATTCAAAATGCAGTATCTTAAACATGGGCAAATAGTGAAGTGATGGTATCACCTGCCTGCTCTCTCTGCCTACCTTCCTTTGAGAGATAAAGCGTGTCACGTATTTAAACTTTTTTTTTTTTTAATTACTTGATAAAATTAAAAATAAAGTATTTTTTATAAATATGATATAAATAGCCAATTGTACTAATTTATGAAATTAATATACAGTAGCAATAAATACATTATATAATTGTATTTCTTCAAGTACCTGTAAACTGAATCTAATTGAGCCTTTTTTCACGTATCACTTCCTTTATAAATTAGGACGGCGGCGGCTTAACTGTATGTTATTACTTAATTATATTTTAACTTTAGAAAAAAGTTTAGATGGCGCTGTCCGCCCGTGCTAATGAGCTCTGTATACTTTTTACTATTAAAATTATTATTAGTTATCAAAGTAGATTTATTTGTTGTTAAAAACATTCATTTTGGCCTAAATTTTATGTGTGAGTGTTATTCTAAAAAACTAATAATGAATTATATTAAAAACTGAGTGCTAGTGTGTGAACAATCATAAAGATATTTTTGAGTGATAATTGCTTAAAAACAGGGACTAAGTGCCAAAAATATCCTATAAACTTGTGCTGTGCATGCTGGACTATGAAAATGTGCGGTTTATTGTTGTAAAATCTAAAAATGTTTAGTTGTGAGGACGTGTTCAACGTTTAAATATACGATTTGTAACGGACTTACTTCAGATAATCAAACATATGGAAGTATAAGCAAATTTCGCGATTGTTCGTTACTAACTATTAGCGCAACTGTCCAAGCTGAGATTTAAGTTTGTGTATCTAAGATCGAGTCTTACTGCCCTAAGTAAAGCTGTGTTTTTTTTAAGTATATTATTTTTACAAGGCATCTTCAAGACTGCAATTGTAATTACTGTGCACGATATTTTAAGAAGGCAATTTACAACGAAAAATTATTAACGACATCTAGTGACAAATTATAAGATCAATATTAAGATGTCGCTGTCTGGGAAATCGAAAAAAAATATATATGTTCCGCGGGAGGGAGTAAGCTCAGTGACTGATTCTCAAAATGTAACAACGCGTGCAAAAGTTCCTGTGTCGGTGAGTCCGCCGTCAGTTACATGCAATGATATTCGACAAATAGTCAAAGAAGAACTTCAATGTGGTTTGGATTTACTTAAAAAGAATATGATAGAGCAATTTGAAAATAAATTAAAAGATCTTCTCGACCACGTTGCTGGCATTACCTCGTCAATAAGTTTCCTAGAGGAGAAATATGAAACAATTCGGGAAGATATGTCAAATAAAATTAAGTGCATTAAAACACTTGAAACTGAAAACAGTACTTTAAAGACAAATATATCGGAACTTACGACTAGGTTAAATCTAATCGAACAACATGGAAGGGCTGACAACCTAGAGATACAATGCATCCCAGAGCATAAAAATGAGAATTTATTGAGTGTAACTAAACAAATAGCTAACTCAATAAATTACAAATTGAATGACGCGGATATTCATCTATGCACAAGGATTGCTAAACAAAATAGAGATAGTAGGAGGCCTCGGTCGGTACTTGTTAAATTTAGTAATCAGAGAATACGTGACGCTTTTTTGGCTGCAACTATTAATTTTAACAAAAAAGCAAGTAATCCTACCGAGAGACTTAATACGTCGCACTTGGGTATAGGAGGGGATAAAAAGCCTATTTATGTGCTAGAACATTTATCTCCATCTGTGAAGTCACTACATGCTGCAGCAAGACTTAAAGCTAGAGAGATTGGGTATCGATTTGTTTGGGTTAAGGGAGGTAGCGTTTATATGAGAAAATCAGAGGACTCTGCGTATAAAAATATTAAGAATATAAACTGTTTGAAAGATTTAAGTTAATTAAGAATGTAATAGTAATATATCATGTGCATGGTACGTTGTATGTATAAAATTCTCAGAACTTAGCTGTTTTTATCAGAATGTAAGAGGTCTTAGATCGTTTACTGAGAGAGTGCGTCAAAAGCTATTAGTAAATCATTATGATATTATTATTCTTACCGAAACGTGGCTTACTGATAGTGTTTTTAATAATGAGATTTTTGACACTAGATATAACGTTTATAGGCGCGATCGTCAATCTTCTTCCTTCAACAACTCAAAAAAAATGGGAGGTGGCGTATTAATTGCTGTTTCCACGAGGTTAAATTCAAAACGTGCCCTAGAATGGGAATCAGACTTGGAGGATTTATGGGTTGAGGTAAGCATAAGGGTAAATAAAAGTATTGAAATTCTACGTATATGCTCGGTTTATCTTCCGCCTCCTGTATCAAGGGAAGCATTGGGTACGTTTATTGATTCAGCCAACAAGGTTATTACAAAACCGTGCAAATATACACTTATTGCTGGAGATTTTAACATGAATGGCATAACATGGAATTCAACTAATGGATCTATGAACGATGACGGCTATACTTCTACACTTAAAGATATGTTGACCGATTTTGTGTCTTTGCATAATTTAAAACAATACAATTATATACTAAATAACAAGGCCAAAATTTTGGATTTGATTTTTTGTGATGCGGAGATAATAAGTGTGAATTTATGTACGGATCCTATTCGTGATGTGGATGAGTTCCATCCTCCCTTAATTGTTTCTATTGATATTCCCAAACCTGAATCATCTATCAGAGCGTATGGATCCAAGTATAATTATCGAAAAGCAGATTATGAATCAATATTGCAATCTCTGAATAAAATTTCTTGGTCAAATGAATTAAAAGGCGATGTAAATGATATGCTTGCAATTTTTTATGAAATTCTTCGTAAAATAATTGAACAACATGTTCCCAAACGAGGTTATTTTCGTAAAAAATATCCAATTTGGTTTAGTCATGATTTGATCCGCATTATAAAAATCAAGTGTAAACTTCATCTTAAGATAAAGCAATATAATAATCCATTGGATGTCATTGAATTTCAGTATGTTCGTAAAGATTGCAACACAATGTTAAATAATTGTTACAGAAGGTATATTTCTTCCATTGAAAATAGTTTACTTAAAAATCCTGCACTTTTTTTTTCATTTATAAAAAACTTGCGAAATAAGAACTCGAACTATCCAACTGTGATGTATTATGATAATGCTAAGGCGTCTACCGCTAGTGATATTTGTTCTTTGTTTGCACACCAATTTGCTAATGTATATAAAGACACAGTAAGCGACAATGATTCAATACCCAGTACAGAAGTAGATGATTATATATATTGCAACAGTATCATTGATAAAATTACTTTGACCGAAGACATTGTTACTAAAAAGTTAAAATTATTAAACATTAACAAAAGCTCTGGTCCAGACGACATCCCACCCATCTTCCTTTGCAACTGTGCCAGTACATTGGCACCACCACTTACTAAAATATTTAATGCATCTCTTAAGCAGGGGGTGTTTCCGGACGTTTTGAAAGAAGCAAGAGTAGTACCTGTACATAAAAAAGGTAATAGAACGGTTATTTCTAACTATAGGCCCATCTCAATTTTATCAAGTATCGCAAAAGTTTTTGAATCGCTTATTTATCCTCTGATACTCAGTCATTTGAGAAGCTCGTTAAGCATTGATCAACACGGTTTCTTGCCTAAAAGATCTACGAATACTAATCTTGTGGGTTATGTTAATCAGGCTGCGGAGCTGGTTGATCAGAACATTCAAGTAGATACAATCTATACAGATTTTTCAAACGCATTCGATAGAGTGGATCACAGAATATTGGTGCAGAAGCTAAGGGCATATGGTGTAAGAGATCCACTTCTCAGTTGGTGCAGGTCCTATCTGAATAATCGCAAGTCGAGAGTTGTATTGGATGGCAGTGCCTCAATACAATATAAGATTGTTTCAGGAGTACCTCAGGGTTCAAATTTGGGCCCATTATTTTTTAATATATTTATTAATGATATTTGCCAACATATAAAACACTCTAAAATATTTTTGTTTGCTGATGATCTTAAGCTTTTGTGCCCAATTAAGACTAAACAAGACGCGGATCTACTTCAAAGTGATGTTGACGCTATTGTTAAATGGTGTAAGCATAACCGTATGAAGCTAAATGTAAGTAAATGTTGTCATATGAAGCTGACCAGAAAAAAACATATATTTCAGACTACATACAAAATTGCAGGAATAGTCTTAAAGGAAGTCAGTGAGATACGTGATCTTGGTATTACCGTTGATACTAGGTTGACTTTCTCAAATCATGTAAACGACATAGTAAGCTCTGCTACATCTACTTTAGGATTTATATTGAGATGTTCCAGGGAACTCAAAAATCCTCTAACCTTAGTATCCCTCTACAATTACCTGGTGCGCTGTAAGCTGGAATACTGTTCTGCAGTTTGGTCGCCTCATCATAATAATCACAGGCTTAGAATTGAAAGTGTTCAAAAAAAATTTGCGAAACATCTCAAATATAAAATGAAACTGCCTAAATCTCTCACCTATACTGAACTCTTAAAAAAGATTGGATTGATTCCACTGGAAGATCGACGAACTCTGTTGAATTTGCTATTTTTACACAAGTTGTTTAACCACAGAATAGACTCGGAATATCTAGTCAGCCAACTTGAACTATATGTACCCAATAATACACCTCGCAGACCAAGGCAATATTTCAACTTAAAATTTTACAAAACTAAGCTAGGAATGAATTCTCCCGTGCCGACTCTCTTGTCTCAGTATAATAAAATAGCCACTAACGTAGATGATTTAGATGTGGCGCACGACGCTCTTGGAATTTTTAAAAAAAAAATTAGCAAATACTTGCAAGGCTATTGACTCACTCTCTTAATTTGTTTTATTCTTTTATCCATTATCACGTTTGGTTAATTGTTGCTTCTTTTTTTTTTTTATTGTTTGTTAAATCTGTTGTTTAATTTGATCCCATTAGTCTGTCTTTTTTAATAGGTATATAATGCTTAAATTTATTTAGTAATATTATTAAAGTTAATAACTAAAATGTAAATAACAAGTATACTGTTGGTGCATGTTGTGTCTACCTATAAGGGGAATAACACTTAGCAATGTATTTTTTTTTTTTTTTAAATTTAACTTGTGTATTTTTTCATGTAATGTGTATATTCTGTTGGTGGGCCTTATATATAAATAAATAAATAAACTACATACAACACTCGTAATAGAATCAGTATCTGCACGCAATATTATTTTAAACTTTGTATATATATTATTGTAGTATGAAAAATAATAACTGGATCTGGAGAACACGTCAGCGATTAATGATTTTATTTGATAAAAAAATCAGCTTTACTCTGAATTCCGCACACAGGGAAAATCTAGTGTAAAAACATTCCGCTCCCGACTTTCCGCCGAATTCTGGAGGCATTGCGTGTAGAGTGGCGGAACAGAACGCCGCGCTTTTCCTCGACTTCAATAATATAACTTTAGGGTCGAGTTTACAGTCACACTTTTTGCTTCGATTTCATTCGTGAATATTAGTTTCGCATAAGATTATAGGCCAAAATGAGAGGTATTCTTTGATTTTTTTTATTAAAACAATGTGATGTCAACGTTGAAAATATAATAAATAAAGCTACAAAATTTTCTTAAAAGAGAAATTTATTTACAGCATTAGTTAGCACTTCGTTGCTACGGAGATACAATCAGTCAGCTTAACTTCTAATGGCCTAAGTGTATATCTTGCATTTGTACATCATGCAAAGACACACTAGTGCCGTGAGTAACTAAATAAGGTTACCTATACACGTAGAAGTTTATACGCTTATTAATATTGCTTATTAATAAAACTTATAATAATTTAATTCCTTGTTTTAATTGTTAGCTTTTGACCATCCATGGGTATGGGGCCGGCTGTCCATCTGCGGACTATGTTGCCTTTAGAACCGTAACTTGATCCTCTAAGCGTGATATAAGGGCCTAGTGGTTGTAAATAGTCGTTATAGTTCAGTTGTGCTATGGGTGCGATTTTGGCTATGGGGGCAACCTCGTAATTGGGCTCATAAATGGGTTTCGTAATTAGACCATAGTCATCTAGCAGTGGCTCGTAGATGGGCTTTTCGATGGGTGCTACAACTGGTTGTAGCAAGGGTTTAGCAACTGCCACTGGTGCTGCTATGGGCAACGCCACCGAATGAACATTAGGACCGCTCCGTTTCACGATGGCGTTGAAGCCGCGCACTGGGTCTGCGGTGTATTCCACCACTCTTATGTTGCCATCAGGTTCTACCAGCGAATATGCTCCTCTTACTACGTCACCTTCACGGATCTCCCATTGCGCTTTGTTGTCACCCGTGGAGGGGTCGTTCACGGCGTAGTTGAATTGATAATTTGGATTGGGCTGTAAATTGTAAATTACATTCGTTTTTTAAAATATTTGAAGGTTAAGATCATCTTGTTTTGTAAAATCGTAAAATACAATAGGACTCACTATGCTTCCAACCTCGGCGTAAGATAATAGACCGGGTGGATTTGCCGCCACTACGCTGAGTGCGACCAAATAGGATGCCTGAAATCGAAATATACATTTAATTAAATTAATAACGAAGAAAACTTGTTAATGCAACAGATTGTGAGTTCGATTTCCACTCGGGGAAATGAAATATTTATTATTTTCATTTCTTCGCTCTGGCGTCGAGGAAATCGCGGCGTTCATTTAAGCCACTCAACACTAAGAATGCAATGCAATGCCTTCAGAATTCGCGGAAAGCGGTGAGCGGAATGTCTTAACACTAGCTTCTCTCTGCCTACCTTGCTACAACGTGAACTGAAAAAAATAAATAAAACAAAACATTTTTTCTCTTAAGATATCTCAGTCGTATCTATTATCAGGATAATTATTTTTATTATTTTGATTGACATTTACCACCAAAAGCGAGTTCATATTTCCGACGATGTATTCCAATAAACAAACGAAGTGCACTGTGCTTTTGTCATCGCCAACTTCTTTATTTATACTATTTACGTTAATTATTCGTACGCCGGTTTTCATCGGAACCCCCCAGTTTCAACGGATCGTCGAATTTTACTTTGCCCTGTTAATTTTCCAACAAGATTCCCCTGTGTTCCCAATTGTTAGGAACTAGTTCTATAATGAAATCATCAGTCAGTTCAAATTTAAGCAATATTACACCAATTTACCTAAGCGAGTATTCAAATGACATGTATATAGGACGCGCTGGCTATTGTACTTCAAACAACATAGTATACCGGTGGGCGTGCCAACAAAAACGCAATCATTTTTCCTGTTAGTTTATATATATTTTTTTAATTTATATTTCTATGAAAATGGAATTGATTATTAAGTATTTATAAATTTTGAAAGAAAAATTATTTTAAAATGCACTCGTTTGTTTATTTATAAATTATTGCTATCTTCTCGAGTTTATTCCTAGCTAAAAATAAATAATTACTTACTGTTTATCAAATATTTTTACCATTTTTAGTTAGGGGCCGTTCAAGTATTACGTAAGCAGTTTTTTTGGAATTATTGAAGAAAAATAACAACCAAGACGCAAACCCAAGAAAACAGTGCTTACGTAATACTTGAACGGCCCCTTATATGAATTTTTATTAAAAATTAAAGTAAACCCTGTAAAAACAGTTTTTTTAAATCAAATAGTATAAAAATAATCTTTTTGGATATAACGGTCGTAAGCCCAATTTTTTTGTACCTCTTGTGTAGAATGTTACTTGTGTAGAATGATACTTCCCTAAACCTATAATTTAATTACGGTTAAAGCTTATGGAGTGCGAATGCTGTCGTTTCACACAAACATAACTTATTATTAAGATACTTCGCTCTTGACTTTCCGTTCGAACTCAGTGCATTGCGTATTGAGTGGCGGATCACTACGCTGTAGTATTTAATTGAAATGCCACACCGACTACAGTCGGATACTGTTCGACGCTGTATTTCGTAGTCCAGTCAATTCACCCTAAAATCCGCGGCAAGATAGAGGCCGCCGCGACTAGGTAGAGAGAGGTCCAGATCAGGGACTGGAACAGAAATATGCGTATGGGAGTCGAGAGGTGGATCGGCCGACTTCTGTCAGCTGACACTTTTCATGTTTCGGACCATATAGCAAGATGCTGGTGAGGCCATGAGGTGGTGGTGAGAATTCATCCTTGTATAAATTTTCGCAAAACTGGAATCGAGATCCTAAGCTGTTGCGTTTTCAGTCAAGCGCTATACCGATACACCACGGTTTTCTTCAAATAAATTGATTACCAATCTTGATAAGGTTATATTATCTTTTGTGATCTTTTTGAGTAGACGTAAAAGAACATGATAAAAAGTGGTAATAAACAACTTTGACATTGAATAAAATTTTTTGCAGACAGGATCGATTACACAATTTCATTACAATCACTTACGTTAGTGTTATCACTATGTTATCATAGCACGAACATTTTCAGCTTTCTAGACATTAATGCTATATTGATTGCCCTAGTTATATCATAATTGTTGTTTAATAATAAATAATATTTAATTGGCCAACTCACTAACTAACTAACCACATATTTACACGTTTGTAAATTCTCGGTTCCAAATTTTTTTGTTCGTTCGCCACTTTTTCACCACTTTCACTATAGTCATATTAATGACGTACTAGTTGGTGGAACCCAGCGCTGGGTTTTTTAAATAATACTATATAAATGTACATTTGTACAACAGAATAGATATAGGTATAGAACCTGGTGTTAAGACTCCCCGTTCTCTCTTAATTTTCCGTTCAAACTCAAAACACACGTACTGCGCGTTTTTTATAAAATGGTTATCTATTGCGTCAAAAATTATTTCCGTGTCCACTGTATTAATCATACATGCATATACCTTAATTTCTTTTAATAAATCATTAATTCGAAGTTGTTATTAGTATTTTGATATTTTAGAATTTTATATTGTAAATACGAGTATGTCGTAGAATATTACACATCGTCATAGTAAAATAAGTAACTCATTTCATTACGTTTAGAACTAAATACCGTGACGTCACTTGTCAATGTAATTGTGTCACCAATACAGAGTTGTGATTGAGGGTAGGGATTATAGTGTAGAGTCGGCACTCGGCAGTCTCGTTCCGGATGCAAAGCAATAAACACCTGCAATCGAAACTGTCGATTTTTTTATATTTTTGTTCTATATTTACAACCGTTGGCACTACTAGTATGTTATTTCTTTTACATTTTTCATCTTAGAATAACTTAGATAAGAGATTTAACAGATTCTAGAAACAAACTGAATAAATAATTGAATAGGACTTTTGTAGGACTTTAGCATAATT
This sequence comes from Heliconius charithonia, assembly GCA_030704555.1. NCBI lineage: Eukaryota > Metazoa > Arthropoda > Insecta > Lepidoptera > Nymphalidae > Heliconius > Heliconius charithonia. Next base: position 8,572,877 of record CM060821.1, read on the forward strand.
TACTTTTTAATTACATTGTATTGTAATAATAAATAAATAAATTATGTATTAAATAATAGAAAATAACTTGAAATGGTGAAATGACTGCGAAGGCGGCACTAGTAGGATAATGTCATCATGTCATGTCTTGTTAGAATTTTTTGTTTATTTTTAGTTATTAAAGATTAAATTAAATTAAATTAAATTAGCTTCACGCTATATCCCGCACACAGCAGGGTAGGCAGAGGGAACTTAGTGTTAAGGACACCCAGTTCCCCACTTTTTGCCGAATTTTGGAGGCATTGCGTGTTGAGTGCAAAACTCATCGCCGGGCTTTTGTCAAGACAAAACACACGTACTCCGCGTTTTTTATAAAATGGTTATCCATTTATTTTTTAATATTTTAATTTAAAAATTAAAATGTTAATAAATCATAATTCGGGGATTGAATTCACTTAATTTCTCAAGTAGGGATCTAACCCACAAATGCCGCGTTACAGTCACACCTTGTGCCTCTGCGCCTCGACGGACTCGTAAAGTATGTTAATGTCAAATAATAATTGTAAATAATGTAACAAACTCGTACAAGTGTCACTTTTTTGTCAATCTATAAGTGTAAGAAAATTTAAGACAAATTGCACTGAAAGTATGTTTTTTACTTTATGTCCTCGCATAGGATAACCAGGTTTTTTTAAGACCAATTTATGATTTTATTAAAAAAATCTTAAATTAAACTCACTATTCGCACCAAACATATATTATCCATTTTTTATAATTAATTATGTACTATTTAAAGTTATATTATTAAGATATCGTGTTTTCCATGATACTATTGTACGCAAATAGTATCGAAACTTGTTCTAGCTATACAAGCAACAGACTTAAACACTATTGGTACATGAAACGACTAGACAGTTCTCCACTCATAAAATTAACACAAAATCACTTAATCATAATTAATTTTCTTCCTTTTTATTACGATAACTGATCTATATGGTAAAGGAATAGGTATATACATTACTCTCCGCAAATGCCCATTCACATATTTCTTGCTCTTGATGGTAGCTCTTGGTATTCTGCGTATTTGTCTTTTCATGGGTACCCATCCTCCAAAAGAGCCAGTTTTAGGGTCCCAGGGTAGACTGCTGCCAGATATTTTAACACTGGGAATACCAATGCCTAAGTTTGCAGCACCAAATCCGTACGAACGGGGATTTACAAATGGCAAGGATTTATCGGGGACAGGAATATAGAGAGGATTTGAATATGGATGTGGACTGTTCAAGGCAGCTGTAATGGTTTTCACGAAAGCACTGAACCCATAACCATCATCGGTAGCGTATGCCTCAACTGGTTCCAGTAAAGAATATGGTCGATTCACTTGGTCGTCCTCCCAATGTGCCGTGTCACCTATTGCAGCATTATTGAAGACATACCGAGGATAACTCTGTAAAAGAGTAAACTTTAACCAATACATACAAAAACAAGTTTCAGCAGTAGCATTATCATTCTTTTTTTACAGTAAAATAAATAATCATTCAAATTAATAAAGTTAGAAAAATGCATAAATTTCTTACGTTTGCCTCAGGTTCATCGAAATTTGCTATTATTTTAGCCCAAACCATTGATGATAAACCTAATATAAACGTCACCTGAAAAAAATACTAAGTATTAAATATATATATATATATATATATATATATGTATGTGTGTGTGTGTGTGTGTGTGTGTGTCAAATATATAATTAAATATCAATATAATTTACCGTTACAATAGTTTTCATGACGAAACTTTCTGCCGCTGAAGAAAGTAGGCAATGATTAATCTCCATTATGTGATGCTCTTATATGTGCTCGTATATTACAGCTCAATGAATACCCACCTGAAAAACCAGCGGCACTTGTTGCTTTTCCACTTGATTGGAGCTTTATATAATATTATATCAGTATACATAATTTATTCTTAGTAGAAAAATTTATATGAATGAAAATATGTTATATATGAAATTGAAATCATAGGTACTGTATGTACAGTGAGCCCAGTAATATATTTTTTTTTTTCAGCTTACGTCGTATCCCGCATACATTTGGGTAGGCAGAGGGAACCTAGTGTTAAGACCCTCCGTTCCCCACTTTCCGCCGAGTTCTGGATTGGCATTGCGTGTTGAGTGGCTGAACTCAACTCTACGCCGGAGCGACAGAATGAAATTATAAAAAATAAAAAAAAATTAAATCAATTAATGTAAATAAATATTTCATTTCCTCGAGTGGGGATCGAGCCCACAACCAGTTGATTTTACAGTCACACTTTCTGCCCTTGCGCCACGACTGGCCTCAAATAAAGAAATATTATTATCATCACACAAATAAAAGGTAAATGAAACAAATGCTTAATACCACATAGTGGTGAATGCTTTATTGGTGTTTATACAATGCTTGACTTACATATATTATATCATAAATTAAACTTACATCAATATACGAGAATTCGCTTATAAACTAATATTAGCCAAATACGTATAAATATAGAACCATTTAAATGTTACGAACGTATTCACAGGATTTGCGTACAAATAGCGGCATATTTTCTAATTATTTTAATAATGGCGATGTCGTTGTATTCTCAATTTTTTAAAAATACATTTATATTAATGTCCATATCCTCCTTTATAGCCAACACCAGAGTAGCCTAATCCCGCATCGTAACCTTTGTAGTCGTATACTATTTGGTTACTGAGTAGTCCTTTGCCTAGTAGAGCCAAGTCGACTCCCCTATAATTTTGAATTGGCGCCGAATATTTTATTTCGGGTAGTGGAACTTTCAGGCCGGGATATATTGGATATATAGATTTAGCATACGGTTGGAACAGCGGTTTTTCGAGGACAGGAGCTTGGTACAGAGGATACGGTTCAGCTATGATGGGACTTTTTAATATGGGAGCAGGAAGGATTGGGGCAGGAATTATTGGTGCAACCTCCTTGATAATAGCTGGAGCAGCAGCTTTATATAGAGAAGCAGATGATATAGCGTTACCACCTAGATACGGTCCTTTCAGAAGTGGAGCAGCCTCGAGCTTCTCAATCCCTGCTAATGGTGCAATCGAGATTGGTATTTCTGCTTTATAACCAATAACCGGGAGAGGTGCTTTGTAAATAGGAGCAGCGACTGGGTGTAGATTGGGGCCAATACGCTTAACGACTGCGTTGAATCCTGACTTATCATCAGCCCGATACTCCACGACACGCACACTGCCATCAGGCTCCACCAACGAATACGCACCTACATATAAAATATCAATCAATATTAATAAAATTCAATCTTTCGTTTAACGAATTACAATAAATTTCTTATGTCTACCTGTTACAACATCTCCGTCTCGTTTTTCCCACTGTGCTTTGTTGTCACCGGTATGGGGATCCCGCACTGCATATTCAAAAGCGTAACTGGGATATGACTGTAATAAATAAATAAATAAATAAATCAGCTTCACGCTGTATCCCACACACAGCAGGGTAGGCAGAGGGAACCTAGTATTAAGACACTCCGTTCCCCACATTCTGGCGAAGAAGTTGAGTGGCAGAACTCAACGCCGCGCTTTGCCTCGACAGCGAAGAAATGGAAATATACATTTAAGCAAATATTTCATATCCTCGTATGGGGATCGAACCCACAACCAGTCGGTTTTACAGTCACACTTGGTGCCGCTGTGTCACGACTGGCCTCCTAATGCTGTGTTAATAATTATTAATTATTGTCATGAACCGACCGATACTTATTTTCGCAAAAAATATGAATAGGAACTTACATAGTAATCTACGGAAGAATATTTAGGTGCGTATACATCGAGTCCAAGTCCATCCGCACTGATTGTCACGGACAGCGCCAGGAGGCACGCAATCTGCAAACAATATCATTGTTGTTATTTATACCAAAAATATTGTAATTTCTAATTTAAAATGATATAAGACTAACAGATGCAAAAAACTTCATTTCGATATATAGACACGCTGACTACTAGGTGTCAAAATAGGACTGATTTGCAAAGAGTTATGTAGCTCATTTATAGGTTTAGTAGAGACCTTCGACTCCCGACGTTCAGCGGAAGTCGAATGTTTCACGCGTGTACGACCACCGCCAAGTGTAATACTGAATACCAGCTTGCATCAGGTTTCCTCATTTTCATAGAACCTTCAGTTGGTGAAAACGGATAAATAATGCGAACTTAATACTAACCCGTTGGAGTCGCTTAAGCAAAAACATTTAATTATTTTTAAACATTTTTAAACATTTTTTAAAGTGTTATTCCACACTTAGGAAAGAAAAATACAACATTTAATTATTAAAAAGACTCACATTAATTGATTTTAGAATTAAACGTACGATGTTGTTGCTGTGTAGTGTAGGTTATGAATTTGTGGATATGTAAATGATAAGGAGGCCTAATGATGCATGATCGGTCTGATGCAATATGTGCAAATGAATGTTGTGACGATTTGCTCTAATTGTTTTTAAGTAGCGTGCATGTTTGACAGGCTGTCGACAAACGGACATATCAATCATCCTAGAACTTGGAGGCCCGTTAATAATAAACTTCATGCTTATATTATTTATGTAATTCTAATGTTATTCAATAATTGTTATTGCGCTGAAATACTTAATATTATTGACTAAGAACTATACATATGTATACTGTTACATACATATATAGGTACATATATAAACGCTAAAATGATTTAATTTGAAAATATTGTTGTGGTATTCCAGTTTTTAATTTTATTGTTGCATATAGTATTAGTGCGCAATTTGATCAGTAATTATCCTTGAAATATCAATTAAATAAAACATATTTAAATTTTATAGTTATTGATGTGAGGCGATTTTGTAATACGTTTATAATCTACGTTTATTTCTGATTATAATTTCTATATACATTTTTCTTTGTCTTCATGCTGTGTTCAGCATGTTGAGCATGCTGGGCAAGGGAGTCAAGTGTTAATACATCGTTCCTCATTTTTCTGGAGGCTGTAAATGTTGAGTGACGGAACTAATCGCCGCGCTTTTTGCCTTGGTACCAGAGCCAAGAAATTAAAAAAATCATAAATATTAATAATTCATTTCCCCGAGTGGAAGGCAAACTAACAACCAGTGCGTTGACAGTGACCATTGATATAAGTATTTGCTGTTTATACATATGCTCTGGTTCCAGGCGTACAGCTGCCTGCCGGCGACGGTGCTGGCGTCGTGCGTGGAGAGCGTGTGGTCGGGCGGCGGCGCGCGCGCGCAGACGCAGCTGTCGCGCGCGCTGTGGCTGTGGTGCGGCGCGCACGGCGCGCGCGTGTGGCTGCCGCTCATGCCGCGCGACGCCACGCGCCGCACCGACCCCTCGCGCCACACCTTCATGGCCAAGAGGATCATGCTGCCCTTCCACTTGAATATATATCCACTTAGTGAGTGAGCGGTTTTATGTTCGGTTCCCACTCGAGGGAATACCATTTCATTTTCCTTCGCTTTGGTGTTGAGTTCCGCCACTCGCGAAGGGGAGCGGAGTGTATTTACATTGGGCGCACTCTGCTACATGCGGAATACAGCATGAAACTACCAAAAAATTGGGCAATGTCTCGAAAATTCCGCGGAAAATGCACTACTCTATATAAAATTTGCTATAAAAAAAAGAAAATTTATTTAAACATTTTTGATTACTTATTATTAGTACATGTTATTAGGATTGAAAATTTATATGGGAATTTGTTTCAGCAATTCTCTTCGACGATGCTATTCTTCTAGGAGCTGAAAATGACACGACTTTATACGCGTCCGAATCAAATTCTGTATTTTCTTTACCATTCTGTGTGATTAATAGAACGGTAAGTTCGTCATGTAAAACAGAAGCACATTGTAATATTTACCTTCTCTCATTTCTTCTCATTTTTTTAAATAATCGATTATATTTGTAGAGTCAAGTTTACTTACATCAAATATTGCGACAATTACTTCGGCGGAATTTAGGATACCATGCGTGGGAAATTGCAAGATCTTGTTCCCAATTGCCATACTTCCCGCATTCCCTGGAGTTACTCCTTCATGAGGTTCTGGAAGAGGAAGCGACGAGTAAAGAACCTATACCGGACGCACAACTACCAAGTGTTATAGAATTTGTACATGAATTCCCCGTATATTTACAAGTAAGGATTAATTTTTTTTTTTAGCTTTAAGCTGCATCCTACGGAAATCAGAGAGATACCGGGAACCTAGTGTTAAGACAATCCGTCCCAACTAAGACACTTCCAGTCACCTTTTTCTGCAGATTTGTGTAGGCATTGAATGTTTAGTGGCGAAACTTAACACCGCGCCTTGTTTCATTACCAGAGCGAAGAAATGTACAAAGTATTTTATTTCTTCGAGTGGCCATCGAACCCACAACTTGTCCCATTTACAGTCGCAAGTTTGTGTCCCTGCGCTGCGACTGGCCTCAATAAGTCTACTAGATAATCTTTACTGTTATTTAAAAACGTCAATACATTCAAATTTATTTGTATCTATCTTTCCCTCCCACACACTAGTTTATTTAGAATAGTGCAAGACACAGAATTGTAAATTTATCTATATATTAAAATGTGAAGCAAATCTTTTGGGACCCATTTTTTACGTAAATTTCGCAGACGGAGGAGTACGAAATTGGCACACATATACTATAAAGTAGAAGAAGCGCAGAACGAAAATATTCTTCAATAATAATGCTTTATAAGCATTCAATTAATAAATAAAACATTACATACACTACCATACATTTAACAATATTTACACTTGTATGTTTACAAAGTGACATACACGTTGCTATGGCAACGTCAACGCGTCAATTGCTCCTCTAGATGTAATTATTTTGCCTTTTTTTTGAACATTTTTTTTTCATATTACTAATTTTTACAATTTTTCAGACAGTTGTCCAATGTGCGCGTAAAACTGAAATTGCACTGTGGGCGTACCTGTTCTCCGCCGCCGGGAAACCTAAGGAACTGTTCCAGGAGTGCTTGCAGCGCAAGATGTTGGACACGGCCGCTTCTTATCTTATTATATTGCAGGTCATTTTTAGTTTTATTTATAAAAAATGGAAAATATTCTATTTTTTTTTGAATCTATAATAATATCAATCAATTTATAATATCCCTAATATTTTTATTTCTAAAAATGCTTTTTTTTTTTGTTTAATTTCGTTGTACCTCTATGTTTCACTCAGTTTTCCATCTTGGACAGTTTGGGTGTGTGGATTTTTCTACTAGGGACTACTTTCGATTAATTTTTATAATATTAAAATTTCATTTCAGCTATCATCAGGTGGTGTATGTTTAATTTTTTTATTCAATATACATTTTTCATTATATTATTATTACGTATACAACATATAAAAATATCTGAAATTATATAATTACAGAATCTAGAAAGTTCTACAGTAAGTAGGCAGCTAGCTACACAGTTGCTTGACACAGCGCTACAACAAGAGCGATGGGACCTTGCTAGAGATCTTGTCCGATTTTTAAGAGCCATTGGTAAGAAATTTAAATGTATATTAAACTTTCTTTCCAATATAATTATCAGCTTCGCTCTGTATCCCGTTATCAATATTTTATCTTAGAATACTTAAATTAGGCCTGTCGTGGCGCAGGAGCTCAAAATGTGACTGTAAAATCGACTTGTTGTAGGTTCGATACCCAGTTTTAATTTGATTAGAATACTTGAACGATAGACCAATATATAAATAAGTACCAAATTACGACCAAGAGAATGATTTATTTGTTCAGTCTGTTATTCTACACATACATAGTATGTTATCTACAAAGCCCAATGCCGTGAGATGAATCTCCAATCGAGGCGCTTTATTCTATCAATCAGTTAATTTATTAAATGTGGTCAATTTATTTGTTTATATTTGTAATAATTATATTAAAAAATCGAAAGAAATAATCATAAAAATCACCTTGTTGATTAAACTGGAGAATTGAGGCGTTCAGACAAAACACGTTGCCATAGCAATATTAAAATATATTTATGGTATTATGGTAAAATAATTTGTTCATTTTAAGTATTTCTAATACATTAATAAAGAGTAATGATAACTAACTAACTGACTAACTAAGTAACTGACTGTCTGTCTGTAACTAACTAGCAATAATGAAATCGCAAGTTTTTAAAATAAATGTGTTTTCAATGGTATATATAACATCAAAAAAAAGTAGCGGGCAACCAAGAAAAGAAGAAGAGAACCAAAGTGTAGTTTAAATTAATTACAAACGGCAAATAATTATGTAAAAAAATAATGTATATGTAAAAAATAATATATAATAATACTTCGAAAATGTATGAAACTTTATAAAACCGTCAACGTCAACTGCCCGTTCGCGTCGGTCATACTATGCTGCCGGAAGGCTAGGTCATTTCGAAATAATGACAACTCCTTATTATTTATTAGAATGTTATACAGTACACTATAATTTCAATCTAGATAAAATGCTAAAAGTGATATTTATGTTCATAAGAATGATTATCAAAATACAAAAAATACATTTAATAAACCCAATAAATTTAAAGTAAGTAACTTTTGCTCAACGTTTAGATATAAACATATATCATCGCGGACTTTTTTAAACATTATTTAAAGAACAATATTTCTGTTAAACATTGTTTTTATGTATCTCATAAGGTTGAGTCAGCAAGTTCATATTGGGTGACGTTTTCTTAAAACAACAAACAAATTTGGCAAACCGTTGCTTAGCAATGGTCGGTAGTTATTAATATGGCAGAATCAATTGAATGTCAAATTACAAAGTATTTTAATATATTAATATATATGTCTAATGTAATATTATATATATAACCTATAGCACTTCTGAAGAATGCAGTTTACACACAAAACAAAAACAAAGTAAATCGGACCAGTAGATCCATGGATCTTAGCGCTTAAACAAACAAACAAATTCTTCCGCTTTATTATATTAGTATAGATAAATTTGCCAAATTTTATACTCCTTATCATTTTCATTCATTATTAGGTATAGATTTCCCAAGGTAATCTACCTTTCTAGGTGAATTTTGCCAAAGTACTAGCTAACGTTTAGTATTTAATAAAAAATATTAGAAATACCCGTTGCTCAATAATACTCGAAAGCACCATACAAAAAATGCTTCATTTAATAATTATAAAATATTCCATTGTTCTAGATCCAAACGACGTAGATTCCCCAAGAAATTCAGTGAATGTTCAAACGAAGTATGGACAAATAGTTCAGTCTCAAACCGTCACTCCTAATGCAGAGGATTTGTCGGTTATACTTGGTAGTATGCAGGTAAAATTAATTATACTAATTTAAATATGAATATGTTCTTTTTTATTTTTTTTTACTAAATTTAAAGAGGTGATTTGGGTAGGCAGAGGGTACCTAGTGTTAAGACACTCCGTTCCCCACTTTCTGCCGAATTTTGTAGGCATTACGTGTTGGGTGGCAGAACTCAGCGCCACGCTTTGCTTCAGCACCAGAGCGAAGAAATGGAAATATAAATTTTAATAAATATTTCTTCTCTTCGAGTGGAGAACAAACCCACAACCAGTCGGTTTTACAGTCACACTTTGTGTCCCTGCGCCGCGACTGGCCTCAAAAGACTTTAAAGTTATGATTGCTATAAAACATTAATGTCATTTCCCGTTTAAAGGGTTAAATAAATAAAGTCAAATATATGTCAGTTTTATCACAGGGATGTCCCTTGAGAGAGGCAAAAACATACTGATAGTGTTAATTTCTTATCTATAGTAATTTCTTTTACTTTTTAAACTATTTCAAATTACCTTGAAATTTCTGATTCTTGTAAGATATTTTCAGAATCAGTTAATGTGCTTAAAATTTATCGATATTAAATAAATTAATGTCGTGACTATTATCAAAAGTAAGTCTACCATCAGAATTCAGTTGACAATATTTTAACCATGAGGTCACAAGCGTGCGACTGTAAACGTGAGAGGTCGTGGGTTCGATTCTCACTCGAGAAAATGAAATGTATAATATTTTCATTTCCTCCCTCTGGTAACGATGCAAAGTGTGGCGTTGAGTTCCGCCACTCAACACCTATTGCCAGCAGAAAGTGGGGAACGGAGTGTCTTAACACTAGGTTTGCCTACCCTGCTGTGTGCGGGATACAGCGTGAAGCTGAAAAAAAATCTTTAAATCTAGTGCCTCCAGATAAATACCTCTCAAATCAAATATCTCCAGAATCGACGGAAAGTGGGAAACGGAGTGTGTTAAGCTAGTTTCCCAGGTTCTTTATGCCTACGCGACTATGTGCGATATACAGCGTTAGCTAAAAAAAAATATAAACGTAAGTTATATAGAGTGACGTAAAAGCGTAGCTTACATAAAACTGTATTTAATCATACATTTTAATTAAGGATGATTTGATTGATATGAAGATTTATTTGGCGTGCAGGAAAAAATACAATATTGTTGTAGTAAAGTTAATTAAATGGTAGATTAGGCAACAATTGGAAGTGTTAATTTTAATAACATTTTTAAACGCCCAGTTTTTTAATAATATTGTGTAAGGAATACCGAAGTTACACAACAGTATAATGGTAGAATATCCTGTTATGTTTATTAGGTATATGGATAATTGAATAATTATACTAACGAATGAAAAATTAATATAACACGCCTAGTCTCTAGATGTTTCTATCGTATCTATTAGTGAGGTTTAACAGTTTTATAATATTCATAATACATGAATAATATTTGTCGTCCGTATGTAGCTGGCGGGCGGTCGCGGGCGCAGCTTCAGCACGACGGCGGCGCCGCGCGAGCCGTCGCCGCCGGCGCCGCGCCGCCCCGCCGCCACCGCCGCCGTCAAACGGAAGAAGTCCGTGCCCGCCAGGAGTGATAAGTGAGGCTTTTTTTGTTATATTTTGATTTAAGGTCAAGTAGAAACAGTAAAATTTTATTTTAGAAGGCATACACGGTTAATATTTAAAAGATAAGGTCATTAATTGAATTTCAGGTTACATTAATTTAAATTGTCAAACAAAACAAACCAAATTACAATTGTATTTATTCGTGAAATTATCTTATAAACATTGAAAACAAGTAACTTCCTTTTTCCCTTATTTATATATCTTTCCTTTACCATTCTAAAACTGACAATTCTATATTTATATTGTAACTTTGGAAGTATTAAAATCGTGTCGTTACTTATTCATCATATTTTATACTTATTCCTATAGAGACTCCTACAACGGCACAGCCGAAGAATTCTTCATAGACATGATGATACAACGACACGCGCGTCTCCTCTTGTCCACCGCCCGACTCCTCGCCCTAGGTCGACTAGCCGCGTCCCTCGACTTGCACCTGGTGGCGTGGCTGACCGGGGAGAGGGAAAGGGCGGCGAGAGTTGATTGTGCTGTATTTTGCCTAAAGAAATTACATGAAGAATTCAACTGGCCTTATCCGGCAGCTACCGAAATGGATTGCGTACGGCGGGATAGTGTTACGCCTGGTAAGTATTATATTTTAAATATGTTCATGTAAGTCTTTACTGCTAAAAAAGTAAATTTTAATAATGAATATAAAATTAAATTTTTGAAGTTATTATTCAAAAAGAACCTGCTTAAAATTTATGAAAACTTAAATTTTTTAGTCAGTTCAATTTTTTCTTAACAAACATTTAGCATGCGTCATGAGTCTCATATTTAAAATGAGTTTTAGCATAGACCTAAAGTCACGTCATTATAACATTAGCTTATGGGTGTGATTTGACATATTATATACATTACTAAACTGCGTTGCGAACTCAATTTAGATCTACTTACTGTATGGAAAAACGGATAAATTATATAGAATTTTGAAATACCGTGTTTTAGAACAATTTATATTATTAGTATAAAATTGGTCCAATACTTATTATTAATTATGATACGTGTATAAACTATATATATTACAAAATATTTCCAGCGCCATACACGCCGTCAGCGGAGACCGACAGTCTGTGCGGCGACAGCGGGTACGTGTCGTTGTCGCTCCGCGCAGCGTTGCCGCTCGCGGCGCCGCCTCTGTCGCCGGCGCCGCTCAGGTGAGTACTTCCTGTACTGTGTTGTGTGCGTCCTCTGCCTGGGGAAAGACGGAGGGGCGTGCCGGACTCTTATCGACTAAAACCACCCCGGTGTCTCCTCCTTCGCATTCATCCGCAGGTCCCAAGGTATCTTGGTCCAACCCAAATGCCTAACTGAAAAGCCCCAATTTTGATTAAAATAGCTTTTTATGGGACAAAAGAATTACTGTAAACGCGTAATAAGCTTAATGTCAATAATGGTGCTAAACCGAGAATCTACCATAGGTAAAGACAGCCCAGATACGCTGTTTTACTCGAGAAGGTTAAAACTTTTTATTATCGTTAACTTAAGTGCAAGTGGTCTCATTTTAGTAATAATTGATATTTTTTCTTTGTATATTTGGCATAAATAATCCGTTACAGTGGTTAATTTAACCGGTACGCCGGTACGCGGTGATTTGTTTGACCACGATCTTATTAAATTGGAACCTGACAGTAAGTTACGCAGTGTTGAAATGCACTTTTTAAGACAAGATCGTGGCAACAACAATTTCAGGAACTTAGTTCTTAATTGCTGAGTTTTTAAAGTTTTTAATTGCATTCAACATCAATTTACATATAAAACGCCATTATTGAAGAAATAAATTAAAACGGTTTGTCACATCGTTCTCGATAGCGTTTTTGACATTTTAAAGTAAAAAAATCTTGTGTTATTTAACGATCAAAATTTGGTATATGTAATTAATAATAGACGTCTTGCCTATTAATAATTAAAAATTATAATCAAGGGAGAAAAGATATATCAAGATGTTAAATTTAGACTCAATTGAACGCTGGGAAGTGGATCAAACTGCATGCTATGCCAGATTTATATATTCACGTTCACCCTCTACTACGATGATTTTTTGAGATATTGCGCGTTGAATAGCGGAACTTTATATAGTTACTCTAGCAAAGAATAAAATAGTTGAATAATGTAATAATCGTTTCATATTCTACAGTTCAGCAGGTGAGGGCAGCGTGGCGGAAGGCGGGCGCGTGGCGTGGGGCGCGGACGAGGCGGGCGAGGGCGGCGCGGGGGACGCGGGCGACGGGGGCGACGCGCGCTACGCCGCGCTCATGGAGCGCCTGCACCACCACCAGGCCGAGCGCGGGGACCACACCGCGCACGTGCGGCTCAGGTACATACGTCTGCTTAGCTTGGCAGAGTCGACAAATGCAAACTATCATCTATATATATATATCTAACATGGGACTTGGGTATCTTGGTATATTTGATTCTGAATCTATCAATTTTTTTTGTATTTCGATGGAACGGATTTTATTGTTTAATTGTATTTTTAATTTGGTTAAATTGGTATGGTCTTAAATTTTACCACGATTTTCTAAGGTTTGTAGAATGTGTAGAACAGTGTTTTAACACTTTTTTGTTTGTTTTATTTGTTCATCCGATTAAACACGGAAGATGCCTCAATGTAGCAATATCAGTGTTAAACTAATACAAGTTTTAAAATGTAATCAATTCAACATAGCCATATATAATGTTACGTTCCACAGGTACCTGCTACAATTGATGACGGAGGCCAGTTGCGTGGAGTGGGCGCTGGTGGTGGCGGTGGCACTGCGCGACGCGCTGGCCGTGCTGCGCTGCGTGAACGCGGCGCGCGGCCCCGACGTGGCGCTGAGCGCCGCGCGCCGTCTGCGCGCCGCCGCGCTCGACCTGCGGGCGTGGACTGAAGCCGAATGGTGGGTAACAAGACTACGTAATGTTGACTTGACTTTGAGTTAAAAACTTTTAGTTTATACTTTTTGATTTACATAATTAGTTAATATTTGTTAACTATATATTTTTTCTTATTATAGTTAATAAATATGATTGGCTGAACAAAAACATTTTTTCAAATATTTCAGTCTCGGCTATAAGCCCTTCATGATGGCCATTAGTAACCAAATACCGTTCCTCACTTCAATAATCAACGCGCGAGAGCGACGCATTTCATTAACACAATCAAGAGCAAGAACTCCAAGCACCAGTTCCTTAACAGAACAAAAACAAGCCCCATTAGAAACAAAACTACCGCCGCCTCAGAAAGCCCAGGAAGTCTCTAAGCAGTCTGTAAGGAAAGATTCACCGAAATCAATGCCCGAACCGGAAATAACTGAAGTGTTACCACCAAGACCTTTGGTACCACCTCGGGAAGAAACTGCATCTAATTGTGCCATAATGTAAAAAGGTTTAGAATTTTATCAAAAATACATGGCGGCTTGTGTTAAATGATTCATTTTAAAATTCAAAGATTATTGGTGATATTTTTTTATAAAACCATTTACAATTTTAAATACTTTATACTCCATTTTGGGGAGTATAAACACAGCTGTGTGGAATTTATTGCAGTGATGTTAAAATGAAATATTTTCCATTATTGTGGCTTTTTTCATGTTTAATTAAATACTACTCCATATTTATTATCTGTAGAGTTGCTGCTGTCAGATGTAGTCTATATTCACATGTTAACTGTGCACTTGGTTAAACATTTTTTTTATTATATCCTATTTCTAACTTAAATATTTATCTAGAAAACATTGAAGCAATCTTGCAAGGATCCCAAGCAATTTAAAAAAAAAGATAAAAAATATGATGATAATTTGGCTTAACCAAAATTATAAATATGTTGAAGTTTTTTTTTCATTTCTTCCCAAAAAATATGAAAATATGTTCTCCATTAGGTTGACGGCTACTACAGACTTAGCTAAAGGCATGGACTGCTTCAATGAAACATTGAAAGTTGTCGAGTGTATTGTTTCTATACATGTAATGATACAAGAGCTATATTATAATGTCTTGATTTGCTTAAAATATTTAATGTCTTTTATAATTTGTATTTATTTACTTTTACTCTTTAGGATTTATAATTTCCAGTTTTTTTTATTAATACATACGTTAATTTCACTGGTGCAGGGAACATTGAGTATTACTTGATTCACAGAAAAAATATAGTTGTCAGTCTTTATGTTTGTCAGCATCTCTAGTCCATATTTTATTTTCTATTACTATGTATTTTCATTCACTCAATTCAATTTATTTTTATCACAATCAATATTTTTATTTAATTGTTATCATTGGACGCTAAAAATATTTAGGTACTGATTAGATATAGTGAAATTTACTTTGTAAATCAAAATTTCTTAAATTGTATTGTAAATATTTTAAAAATTTATAATATATACGAGATCACCGTAAACGCGCCCCTCCACACGCTAAGTCTCGAAATTTGGGCAGTTCATGAAGGACGGAGCATCTAAACACTACACTCACTACGCCCTCACTACCTTGCTATTAAAAGGAAATTACTATTAGAATAAAACGATTCTACGGGAATCCAGGTGAGGTTCATGGAAACGAATCACCTTAACTACTAATGTGTTAAAAAATATGAGTTGATAAATTACAACATTAAATTACAACTTAATTAAAAAAGTAAAAAAAAATGCTCCTATATAGTATTAAGAATTATTAATAATTTTAAATTTTCATTCACATACTTGATTCATTATTAATTGTGATTGTTAATATATTTTTAATAATTGTAACGATAGCAAAATGTTTTAAATGTTTTAAAAATTTTACTACTTAATGCATATCTTTCTACTACTCACGACGCGTCATCACGTGGATCTCGTCATTCTCATTATCTTTATGAAAATAAAAACATTAAATAATGATAATTCATTTTTCTTCACATTTTTATTATTTAATAATTGCTATTATATTTTTTAGAAAATTTATATTAACATTAATAATAAAAGTTAAAACTTAATTAATCATTTGAGAACTTTTTCATTTGACATAAAATGAAATGTAAATATAATAACTCAAAATCTTATTTAAATCTAATTCGTTTACATTGCTCAATTTAATAATCTCATTTTCTCACCGATAGTTTCCCGCCATTATGATGCCACACTTTTTATTGAATATATCAAAAACATGTTATGTCGATGTACTTGTTTAGCCTTTATATTGCAATCTAAAGATAATAAATTGATAATAAACTTGGAAAATCTAAAATTACAGACATTTCAGTTAGGTCAATTAAATAAAATAAATATCTAAAAAAAGTATTTACTTTAATTCTTTTCTTAGTATTAAATGAACATTTAAAAAATGTTGTAATATAATAAATGTAATTGCAAAAAAAAAATACTTTGTATCGTATAGACAATAACAGAACAAGAAGAAGATGTTTGTAATTTAATTACTAAAATAAAAAAATACTTAAGTAATATTTTTACTTAAAAAATGGGCACTGTACAATCACATCGACATAAAATCGTATTTTCAGATTTAATTTAGTACAAACTATTTATAGTGTTATTTTTAGTGACCATAGAGAATATTATTAGATTTTAAATATTTATTAACAAATTTATAGGTAGGTTATTAATTTATATTATTCAAGAATCATCATTTAGACATATATGTGTCATTTATAATTGTTAATTATTAAAATTATTTGTAACGTGAAAAATGTCCAAAAATAATTTAAATATGTCTAAGTTTTAAACATTATTTTTGTGTCATGGTTCAAATAATGTCAAAAATTTCAATATGAATTTTGTATCTTATGATTTTAATAATTCTGTTTTTATATGATATTATAAACTTCTATCAAATCACGATTTATTATTTAATAGGTGTAAAAGTAATTTAAAACTTAGGTACTTTTATACATTCCGAATTTTCTAAATTTTATAGCAATAATGTAGTAACAGTTTATAACTTAAATGTATTTTTGACTTAAGTAAGTAGTTTAAAGGGTTTTTATTGTATTAAATTGTCAATTAATTGCAAAAATAACAAAAAAAAATCATCCCTCGTGAATACACACCGGTGCTAATAATTAAATTAGTTATAATTACTGTAACATCGTCATTTTTATTAAATTTGTTTCTATATAATAATAAAGTGCTTATTATATATGAATGGTAATTGAAATATATAACAATATTAATTTATAATGTTCTTTTTTATTCAATATAGATGTATTCAATCATATCTTGTTGCTATTTATTTTTCCTCTCTGCACATCCTACTTTTTAAGTATAATAGTAATCGCAACCCAATACTACTTTTATCTAAGCAGATAGGAAATCATCTACAGCAACGAGAAATAAAGATAAGCTTGTTACGCCAAGTTTTCGCCTCCAAAGAAATAATAAATGTTTTATGGATCTGAGTTTATTACACTGTTCAAGAATATTTAGAGGATAAACATGAATTAATGTATATTGCATGTGATGCAGGATAGCTGCCAGTTAATGTAATAATTAAATTATATCATTGACATTGAAAAGAGCAACTGTTAAGTTTCTTGCCGGTTCTTCTCATTAGGCAGTTAGGCAGTTCGCCTACTGAATCGGTGTCATTCGACGATTCATAAGTACTTATAATAGTTTATTTGAATAAAGAATATTTTGAATTTGAATTAGGTTTTGTCTGCCTGCCGTATTTAATTTGATTCTTTTTATTTACATTTATTTACTTAATTTATAGAATACGTTGAGTTCATAAGCCTGCAAACCGTTGACCATCAATCATGAAATTTATATGGAACTCTGCATTGGCAAGTCCAACTCAGACTTCAACGATTTTTTGCGTCATTTTAATTTTTGACAGAGTTCATTTAAAAGTTGAAAGAACAGTTAGTGCGGTTGTAACACCTATGTAAACTTATATTTAATAAAACTTCAAGCAATCTTTGATCCTTATAGAAATTGCTACAGAAACTGTATTTCATAAAACGAAATTAAAGAAAATAATTACCGTAATGCATCATTTACATGTTCATTTAGACTTGCCAAGCATTTACCAACAGAAATGTGTAAACAGGGTGTTTACACTGCTTAGTGATTAACATAATCCAAATAATAAAAAACAAACATTTACACTACGTTACATACTACACAGCTACAGCTAAAATATTTGATACATTATTTTTACAGTGTTTTAGTGTATTGTATTCATTATTTTCCTTATTAATATATATTTAAAAAAAAGACTCAAACTTATTTTAGGCCTTAAAAATATTTATTTATTTCAATATGCAAATTTAATTAATTTCATGTACATATTTATCATGTTTGCCTGTTGCACTCGAAAGTGTGTAAATTTTCATAAAATAGGGTTGGTTAGATAGAAACATTTTAAAATTTTTATTTACATTTTAACTATGTTTCCGACGTTGAAAACAGTCTGAATATGCTCAAAGAATTAACACAGCTTAACCAACGACATGTAAAGTATTTTACTTTGTCTTTCTTTATTTTCACGTCAATACAGGGTTCTTCCGGGTGTATAGCATACATTTACTAATAAAAATAATTGGATATTTAGATATTACAATATAAAAATTCTTAGCTTAGTGTTTATTCACCCCGTCCATTTTATCACACCAATTTACCGGTACACTTTTGTCATATGTCATTATAAGGGCCAAAAATATCAGAGTCCAATGCTACTTTTATACAGTCAGTCACAAATTGAAAAAAAAAATACTGAAACGACTGAACTGTCAAGACGTTATACTTTTGTTGAGAGAATGTAGAAACATTGATTTTACACGTTTTAAAGTTGTTTTTCTGAGATTATTTACTTTGTTTATGAAGATTTAAGTAGAAGGCCGTGTAGCTGTCACAAGATGGCAGGTACGGCACAAAATGATTTATCGATCTCCGAGTTAAAGGCGGAGATTGAGAGGCTGAGTCGGGAGCTCGACCAAGCAAGCAGTGAAAAAATACAGTCAGCACAGCTAGGTCTGGTGCTGCTAGAAGAGAAGAGTACCCTTCAGCAACGATGTGAGGACCTGGAGAGCTTATATGAAAATACAAAACATGAACTGGACATCACACAGGAGGTTAGATGGCCTACATACCGTAATATTTTCACTTTTCATGCCTTAATGGCCACATTAACTTGCAAACGGTAACTTTAAATTAAATTTTTATCACCCTGCCATAAGATGAACTACTTTTCTTAATTATTTACAAAAATCCTCATTAGAAATGAATCAAATGAAATGGTCAAGACAGTTTGTTTTATTTATTCGTCATGAAATACATTTTAGAAATATTACTGAAGTATAAATAGGTGTAAATAACACAATAGGCTTTTGAATTTCCTAAAATTTTTACTAGTAAACATGGAAGTATTACTTTATTTTACTTTAAATATAATATTCTTATACTTATTTAATTTACATACAATGTTCCATACATTTGATTTAACAATATTTTTTCAGGCTTTAATGAAACTTGACACAACACAAAAAGTAACTACACAAAGTGGAATAGAACAAGAAAATGCTCTCCTTAATGAATCTGCGGCTATGGAAAGTTCTCTTACATTACAAATTATTGAACTTGAAGGTGAAACAAAACAGGTAGGAATATTTATAAATCTATTTTAATATTATTCTTATATTTTTATTGCAATATTAAACAGGTAACAAAATTTTTTCATCTAAAAATATTCAATTCACTGTTATATGGGATAATATCTGTAAAGGATTGTGGGTTTCCCTCCCGTCTTAAGGCATATTAATATATAGTATCTAAATAATTTACACTTTTTCTTCCTAAAATTAAAAAATATATCTAAACAAACTTTCTGTTTGAAAGCCATTAAGAACCACTTTTATGTTTTCCAGTAGTTATTATAGATGTGTTCAGTGTCTAAGACTAATGCATTTTTTATACTCTACATTCACCTCGCCTTGAGCAGTTGAATAATAAGATGTAATATTATGCTACTCTTATATATTATCTTTAGTATTAGCCTCTTCATAATATAAAACCTTTCACTTTATAATTTGGTATAAATGTTTATTTTATTCTTAGAATGGGCTTAAATTGCCGATTTTTTGGCGCATTGCATGTTGAGTGGTGAAACTCAAAGCCTGGCTTTTGCCTTAATGCCAGAGCAAAGAAATGAAAATATTAATAAATAATAATTCATACCTCCAAGTGGGGATTGAATATCACAACATTCATGTTACAGACATAACCATGTGCCGCTACGCCACAATGGTGTATTGCTATGTGCAGACAGAACCTACTGTCAAGACACTTTCTGCTCATTTTTGCTTCAACTAGATATTGCCCCACTTCAGTATTATGACCTTGAAAATATTGCAGCAGAAAACATTATCTCCATATATAGTTGCAAAATATATGAATTTACATAAAAAGTGACTTAAATGAGTGTTTCACACTGTATGCCACACATGCTAGTTTAGGCAGAGCGAACATGAGAACCCAATATTAAGACACTTCCATTACCCACTTTCCACCGCTTCGCTAACACTTCTGTTCTTCACTATTTGAAAGCATTGCATGCTGAGTAGCGGAATTCAGCGCCGCGTTTTATGTCATTACCAGAGTTAGGAAATGAAAATATTAAATATTTCATTCCCTCGAGCCTAAATTAATAAATTAATTTAAAGAGTCACATGACAGGGCGTACGTTCTTAGAGAAATGTAATATTTAATTTTTTTATTATCTGGTTTTTATACAGAACAATTACAGTTGCAGTATAATATATATTATATAAAACAAACAATAAAATTAAAAAAAAAAACAGTGTGAATAGGGAAATTTCAAAAATTAATTATATATATAAAAGTATACAGTAGATACCTAATTAACTGTCATGAATATTGTAACTAATAAAGAGAAAAAACTAACTAATAAAGAGAAAAAAAATAAAACTTATCTCTAGATTTATTTATCAATGCAAATTGATATACAATTAGGGTATACTCTTTCGAACATTATTGTATCAATCAAAGTTGTAATATAATTTTAATATATTTTTACATATCTTTACATATCTACATGTGCCTGTTTGAATTCTGGTTATTAATTCTACAGAAGTTATATTTTTATTTTTCACTTACGTCATTCATTGACACAGAAATATTAGTGTTTGAGAATTATACGATCATAAACCATCCTTTCCTGAGAAAGAATTTACGTAAATGTTGGCTTAAGCCCTGTACATATTTAAATGCGTGTTTAATAAATCAGTAGAGTTACATTTAAATAGTCAAATCTGTAGCGGAATTCAACGCCGTGCTTCTGCCAGAGCGAAGAAATGAAAATATTAATAAATAATAAATTATTCTCCCATGTGGAGATCGAACTCACAACCGTCGCTTTACAGTCACATCCATGTTCCCGCGGCGGCTTCTAATTAGCAGCATGGATACTTATTCCTTTGTAGTAAAATACCTTAGTGACTCTTCCCTTATGTTCAAAACCGCTGGTACGTTTATAATTAATACTAAATTTAGGATCTATTGTGATGCAAAGTAAAAATCCTCAATGTATCATATTATTATTTTTAGGTGTATGTCATTTTGCCTACAAAAGTGTTCTATTATATCTTGCGACGATCTATAAAAATACGTATATTAGGCAAGTTTTCATTCTATATTGAAAATAGATGTGTGACGTCATGCTATTCCTTACTTTAAAACAGTATTATCAAGAACGCTACAGTAGTGCAGGCGCTGGTGCAAACGCGAGATAATATTTAATTGAAAGGGTCAACGTGTCGTCCATTAGGAGATTATGCACACCGTCATTATCTTATTAATGTTCTGTGACCCGCAGACTCTTCTGACGAAATATGCCTACGCCTAATCAGAATGAGAGCAATTGATGTGAATCATCGCCAGACCCTCCATCAGTAGATGCGGGACGCTGTTTTCGTACACACTGAAAAAACGTTATTCCTCGTTTTTTTTAACAAAAACTTTATAACCTGCCAGAACAGTGCCGTTATTGTTTTGTTATAATTAAATCGTATATCGATTTAAATATTATATTTTTCGATCGAGCATGTAAGACCCCTGTAGAACGTGATGTAATGCCGCGAACGGCGTGAGCGCACCCGTCGTTGATCCATAACAGTGATCCAGAAATATATATTTTATTTGTCCGGCCTTGAATCCCGCCTCTCCTACCACTCACTGGTGTTAGATTTTTAAAATGCAACAGAACACGCGGTGCAATCGAAGCGTTTCCTGAACAATGGGGCTGATATTGTGTGGATGCCTAGCGCGTTTGTGACTCCATTAAACAGTGCAAACGTGGAATACAACAGTCATTCGTTGAAAATGAGTGAAGGTGAAGAGGTATTGTGTAACGTGTGTGTTTAATATGTACATATTGTGCTAGTGCGATGCGAGAGCGATGCATGGTGCGTAGCCCCGATTCTGTCAAACTCTGTCTCAAATTTCGCGTCTCTCGCTGTGTTTACATAGATAATGGAATATTGTTGATATTGTCGTTTAGTCTGTCTGGCAGTACGCCAGAGATATAGGTGACAGGAGAAATATGTTCATTTACAGATTTCCTTTTAAAATTGACATACTTTTATATTGTTTTACTATATGTTGTTGAGGTTAAATTACTTTTTATCGCCTTCTTCGGTGCAATCGTTCCATCAGGTCTGCGAGATGTGCCGTCTCCGATTGCAAAATTTATTAATTTATCAGTATCTAATATGTTCCAATATGTTTTTTTACGATTTGCCTTTTATCAAAACATTTTTTACTTTTATTTATTTAATTATTAGTTTGTTTGTCTGTCTGTCTGCCTGTATTTAAAGTCAATAATTAATTCAATATTATCGGCAGCCAACATCATTAATATCAAAATATTTTAAAAGTAACGAAATCTCTCTGATCAAATGTGTCTTACATTTGCATTTTGGTTATCGAAACTTATTCACATACATTCGACCGGAGCCGGCCACTGATAGGGCTTCTATTTAACTTCCATAGTAACACCACAGAAGTGCTATCTAATATAAGCTGCTTATAATAAATTGCAAAGTAACGAATGATACAAACAATAAATGAAATGGATAGGCATGAGTTACTATTAAGTGAACGCCCTGTATATACTGTCAATTCACCTTTATTTCTTTATGTAACTTTACATGGGCAATGCGAAATTTATTATTAGGACTTTTAATGAAATATTAAAACAATTCCTTCAACTAAAGACTAGTCGTATATAATAAATAAAACAATTAATAAATATACATATTATGAAATCAAAAGTATAATTAAAATACAAAACATTAAATTGTTAATATCAAGAAACTTAATTTAAAATTCGTTTATGTCGTATTTGCGAGTATTACATACCACATCATTTGAAACTAGATTACGTTCGGGCTCGGTCCCAGGATCCATTAAAATTGAATAGGTTAATCCATGTTGAACTAGTCTCCGTATAGTAATATGCATAACGTCGCTCTACATTAAGTACAAATTTTGTTAAAACACACGTTTTGATAAATAAAGAGATCTTGTCCATTGTTCGTGTTTCTATACTATATTTTAGATTTTATTTTTGAATGAATGCAAGAGTTCGTATGCGTTGCGAAAATCCGTCACGTACACATTATTTGTGTTAAAAAACACAGCTGCTTTTAGTTTTAGAAAATTTAATACTTCTATCCAGTTAAAATGTCAAAAAAAGTAAAAAAAGTTTTACTTAACGATTCTTTAAAGAAAGGACAGACAAAATAGCGTCGATAAATGTCTCTTTCACCCTATTCCTTTGGATGTTGTTTTGAGGCGTAATATTCAGAGAAATGAAAAGGTTATCCTAAAATGACTCAAGCATTATATATATATACTATAGACTTAATATAAAAAATGTACGGTTCTACCATAACTTTATCTCTAACCAATCAGAATACCTAAGACATGTACGTACCTGAAATATGTACATAAGAATGAACATATAAAAATTTATACTTATTTTATTTAAAGTCAAGGAATTCTAATAAAATTCTAATATTGCTTTAGACTCTACTTCTACATATCTAGGACCTCTTGAGTCGTCTTCAAACAAGACTATGATTTTTAAGGTCGCAGGTTCAATTTACGGTAATTTAATCAGCGACACGTTAGCGAATCTAATATGCAAGGTTACAAGAAATCCAGGTCGTTTCTGTTATCATCGTCCTAACAGAATTGTTTGTAGCTGACTCACGTGCACATTCATATTATAAAGGTTGCATGATTTGATTCCTGCTTTTGAATCCTACGGTTCCCTTTCAACTGAATAAAATATTTTCGGTTCACGTGAAGCTATCTATTGAGGACCTCTACCCTATTTTGTTTTTTCGATGAATCATTAATGATGGTGTATTGTGATCGAGTCGATTGTTGACAACCTTAAATGTTTATATGTTCAAATATTAGCTTCACGCTGTATCTCGCACACAGCAAGGTAGGCAGAGGGAACCTAGTGTTAAGAAACACCTTTCCCTATTTTCCGCCGAATTCGTGAGGCATTGTGTGTTTAGTGGCAGAACTGAAAGTCGCTCTTTTCCTCTACACCAGAGCGGTGAAATTAATATAAACATTTAAATAATTATATTATTACTTTGAGTGGAGATCGAACCTACACTCTGTCGCGTTAAGCCAAATACTTGTGCGACGCACACTACTGGCCTTGTTTAAATATTAATGAATAAATATGTGTATAATAGAGACGATCAAGAATATGAAATAGTGGTTGCTTAACATCGAACCTTAACTTTTTTGTAAAATCAGTTATAACAGAGACTGATTGATGTATATTAATTTGTACTGTAATGTAACTTTAAAGAAACGTTTAAAGTTTTGCTATAATTTTCCTTTACTAATGATAAAAAATCATAAAATAAAATCAGGTTCACGCTGTCTCCCGCACACAGCAGAGTAGGCAGTGGGAACCTAGTGTCAAACACTCCGTCTAAATCATAAGATACAAAATACAACATTTTTTATAAAAAAAAAAACAATATTTTTGAAATATACTGCAAAAAATAGTTGATTTCGCCTCGTATTTTAATGACACAGAATTTTACTCTGCCGAGATACGGTGCACTCGAAGAGTTTTAAATTGCCTTATCGATTCAGCGAGGAGTGAGTCAAGCGAGATAACAATGCTTGTATTAACAAGATGCTGACTTTTTATACTGGCGGTATTTTTTTTCCATTTTCTGATGCATGTACGAATAGAACTTATACAAGTGGGTAGTTCGTGAAAATATTATTCTTATTTAAGTTACTGCAATATAAAAGTATCAAATTTTTTTTTTTGGTATGCTGTTTTGTTTCATTCATTATAATTTTATTTTTATATGGAGCAAGAAACTATATTATGAATGCAAATTTGTTTTTTATAATTGTATCCAACCGTTGTTTTTATTAAAAATGTTGTTTATTTTATTAATTGAACGTTGCTATTATACTTTATTATACTATAGGTACTATGTTTTTAATAATTGTAGCGCAAATAGTTAGGAACGCGACTTTTTGTAAGTTCTATCTCCACTAGAGATAATTATTATGTTTAAAATATTTTTTATTCTTTGCTCTAATAAGAAATGGACAGAGTTAAGTTCCACCAATCAACACGCAATGTCTCAGACTTTGCAGTGAAAAGTAGAGTATCTTAGCATTAAACCGCAAAGCAAATAAAAATTAAAAAAACATATATTTATGTATGTATAGCCAAAAATTTTGATATTGTTGAAAATAGCTATGGACCACGTGTCAGTAGTGTTTAATTCCAACAATTTCTTCTTAATCTGCTATCTGGAAAGAGCGAAATAAACATTTTCATAGTAGAGATACAAAGAAATTACTTTTTTACTTTTAGGCAAATATATTTTGTTGACCAATTAACGTTTAAAATCACGAGAGTTCTTAAATATCTTGAGGCGTGTATGGTATGCCGTATGACCTACTTGTTCAAATATGAAATCAAAATGATCGCTGCAAGTGCACGAACAAGTATTTTTTTTATCAGATTCTCGCTGTATCCTGCATACACTAGGATAGGAAGAGGGAACTTATTATGAAGACGTTCTGCACTTTTTGCTTAATGTTGGAGGCATTGCGTGTTGGCGAAACTCAATGCCGCGCTTTGCCACGACACCAGAGCGAACAATTTTATGGAAATATAAATTTAAATAAGTATTTCATTTCCTCGAGTGGGAATCGAACCCACAACCAGTCGCGTTTACAGCACACTTTGTGCCCCGTCGCCACAACTGGTAGTATTAATTACAATATATATTTTTTTATACAACGATTTTATCGATGTACGAAACGTGAATTATCCTATATATCTTTATAAATTAGCTTCACGCTATATCCCGCACACAGCAGGGTAGGCAGAGGGAACCTAGTGTAAGACACTCCGTTCCCCACTTTCTACCGAATTTTGGAGGCATTGCGTGTTGAGTGGCAGAACTCAACGCCGCTATATATCTATATGAAATACACAATTTCTTCGCGATAAGAACTCCTTAATTTTACTGTACTTATGCCCGAAATTTATTATATGGCGTATATGGCCTAACATAATTTATCTATTTTAGTATAAAATAATCAAATTAGCTACATACAATGTAATAGTCAAATGTGGCAACATATAAAATATACAAACAGGTGTTAATGTTATTTAAATTCTAGAAATTTTAAACATACCTAAATATATTTTGGGATTGAGGTGAGGCCTAAAAATTGTAAAAGAGGGTAGGCTATACAAAATATACTTTTCAGCGCCTACCTATACTCGAGTTGTTGAAGTCTCCGTTATCCGACACATAACCCAATTAACCTATTAAAATGGACAGCATTTTTGAGGTAATTAGATTTCGTTGTATATAAAATATTAACTTCCCTCAATTTCAATCAATATTGTGAAACGACATATTTATATATGCCGAAACTAAATTGAAGTGTAACGTATTAGAAGAAATGTTTTAATAAAATCCTTATTTTGTACCATGTAAGGTTAAATTGCGTAAAATATTTTTATTATACAATCTTTTTTTGTAACAAAATGTATTACTATTATTTTTATGTTTAAATTCTTCAGAATATTAGTGGAGTAAAATGTCATTTTCTATTTTTACTTTTTAGTTATTCTTTATTCTTTACACAAAAATAATACAAAAATTAAAAGGTTAGTTAGCGTAGGTGGGCTTATTTTTAAAAGAAATCAGTTATAATAAACTGTTAATAAATAAATAATAAAAAGTAAAAATAGAGAAACTTCGTATTACGTTCTCTCTTCGTCCTCATAACTATTATAAAAAAAATATATCGTTGACATTTTACACAGTTCAACATTGACATTTTTCCATGTAGCGTAAAAAATGTTTTATAGATAACTTTGTCTTTTAATAGAGTCAGCGATTTAAATAGAACAGTAACTAAACAAATTATTGGCTTTACTTTGACCTGAAATAATAAAGTTTCGCGTAACGCCCCTGTTGTACGAAACCTGACAATCGTCGAGTAAAATGTTGTATTTATTTGTTACATTTTCATTTATTTATAGTTTTACAAAAAAAAAAGGCAGCCTTTATGAAATAAGCAAATAAATATACATATTTTTTATGGCTCATAAATATCATGTAATCGTTGAATAAAAAAGCGTACGCCACTTTCGGTCATTCAGTATACTTGTAGATAAAAAATAATAACTTCCTACAATATCTAATATATTGAGGCCAGGCATGGTCCAGGGGCACAGGCGTATGACTAAACGCGACTGGTTGTGAGTTCGATTCCCATTCGAGGATATGAAATATTTAATATTTTTATAATTACTTCTCTCTGGTATCACTTTGCGCGGCGTTGAGTTCCGCCACTCAAAGCGCAATGCCTCCAGAACTCGACGGAGAAATGGGGAACCGTTTCACTTTGCATTCGCTGTTACAAGCGAGAGACGTTGTGAGTGAAGCAGGAAAAAAAAATGTAGTACACTTGCATTACCATGCCCATGTTTATTCACGTTTTTAAAATCGACAACATTTTTTTCAACTCTTAACCTCATTATGTTTTGGGGCGCCGCGGTGTCGTCACCGCCGCGCCCAACGTCGCCTGTTTTAGACACAAATCAACTAAGTGCTCGCGAACCACCCATTTACTTCCAAACGATGGTCTAACTATTTATACAACCATAAATTGTAAATGAAAATCCCAGGTACTGCACTCTGAATACCAAATTGCGCCCTGTGGGATTTGTCTGTGGATTTCAAAGCTAATGAAATCGGCCTTTAACCGAATGTTTTAAATATATTATGATTTATATGAGCACACAATATAATTTTAATTAAATCTGACTTTGTAATTATATGGAAATGAGTTTTCTTTTATGAATGTATAAATAAAATCGGGTTTTGTTTTTAATATTGCTTTAATCTATTGTATAGTATTTCAAATGAGAAATATATATATGTATACTGATTATTTTATTAAACTACTTTATTCAATTTTTAAGTCTAAAATATCTTTTCGCCTAATTTATTTTAGACTAAAAAAATTGAAAGTAGGTCAAAAACTGCTGCCCACATTGTCGTTCATTACTAAATCTATTCAATTGCTTAATCATGTTCTATATCCCGATTGAAGAAGATGCTCTTGGTAAAAAAAATGACAACGATTGAGTTTTAAGGAAAAAGGAATGGACAGCGCCTGTGGGCTGTTACCTGTAAAATAAAAACTTTCACCTGTAAAATAAGAATAAAATATAGTTTTAGTTAAATAATGATGTATTTCGTTTCCCATACAATAGTTACGACACGAATTGGAGCGGGTGGTAAGCGAAAGGGATCGACTACTAGCCGAAAGTTCCGAGTTGGGGGCGGACAAAGCGACGCGGGAGTCGGAGCGGGCTGCCCTACGGGCTGAGCTCAGAGAGGCGAGGCAAAGGGAACAACGGCTCCTTTTAGACATCGGCGATCTAGAAGATGAAAATATATCGCTACAGAAACAAGTATCTGCGTTGAGATCCTCACAGGTAATATTGAATATGTAAGTTTTATATTATCTTTTGGGATGCATGCATTTAATATATATAACATATTATGTTTCTTTTTTTAAGGAAAATCTATTGTTCCTTTAAAATGTCTTAAAAATCTACATTGGTATGAAGAAATATATAATTCAGAGATTTCAATGTTTGCCTTTCGACTAAAGTATATTTTGATTTACACTCAACATTGACCAATGTCTCTTTAGGTTGAGTTCGAAGGTCTAAAGCATGAGGTCCGACAACTTCGTGAAGAGGCGGAGATCGCTCGAGCCGCCGCAGATGAGACGGCCGTGCTGCGTCGTATCGCCGAAAGGCAGCTGGCGGAGGCTCTGGAAGCGTTACAGGCGGAAAGGGAAGCCAAGTTCGCGGCGAAGAAAGAACTGGATGCCCATCTTAGTAGAGAAGCACAGTATAACATTAATAACTTGGCGAATAGTATACGAGGTGAGTTGATATAAATCAGCTTCACGCTGTATCCCGCACACAGCAGGGTAGCCAGACGGAACCTAGTGTTAAGACACTCCGTTCCCCACTTTCTGCCGAATTCTGGAGGCATTGCGTGTTGTTGGCAGAACTCAACGCCGCACTTAGCCTCGACACCAGAGCGAAGAAATGGAAATGTAATTTTAAGCAAATATTTCATCTCCTCGAGTGGGGATCGAACTCACTACCAGTCGGTTTTACAGTCACAGTTCGTGCCACTGCGCCCCGATTGGCCTCGAGTATGATATGTTGGTAGTATTTATGTGTTTTAATGATATGCCCGCAGTCACATTTCAACTAATACATATGTATTGTAAACTTTATTTAATATAAGAATTGCAATGTATGAATGCCTGTCGTGGTATGACAACAACAACAACAGTGTAGGTATGACTGTAAACGCGACTGATTGTGGGTTCGATCCCAACTCGTGGAAATGAGATTTTTTTTTATTTCTTCCCTTGGGTGTGAAAGCATAGCGCGCTGTTGGGTTTCACTACTCAACACGCAATGCCTCCAGAATTCAGCAGAAAATGTAAAACAAAGTGTCGTTATCACTAGGTTCCTTATGCTACCCCGCTATGTGCGGGATACAGCGTGAAGCACAAAGAAAAAAAAATGCAATATTATAACAAATAATGTATAGCGGAAATGTATACAAAATACAGGTAATAACTGATATCGATAAAAAAATTGTATGAGTCATATTAATTCTATATTCTATACGTGAGTTATGAATCCATTATAGATACAAATACGGATGAACAGCCTCGAGAGCTAGGAACGACTTTAGTTTTTAAATAGGACGCCTCTCGTCCAGGCCGCAATTTTAAATTTTGATATGTATTGCGTCAATTAGTTAGCGCTATGTGACTGACGGTGCGTTAAATGAACTAATCTAATTGGAAATATTCACTACATTTTGATTGATGATGATGTATGTCCGTTTTATTATATAGAAATATCGATTATATATTATAAAATATTATTTACTACGTGTACATTTATAATATCTAAGTATATTGTGTAAAAAAGCCATATTTTTTAATTTAAAATAAAAACTATACTCTATTTTTTTAAAGCTTATTTAGATGCTGTTAGTATATTTTTGTGATTTTACTTTTTATAGGCTATTATTGCAGACTCGACATTTTTATTGTATTTTCTTTTTAAATTCACATATATATTTTACTGTATAAAGATTTCAATACGGTATAATTTTTACTTTCCAGGTATGCCAGACGAAGCTGGATCAGAGGAGGGTGAAGCTGGAGGGTCGGGTATGGGCGAGCTAGGAACGGCAGACCATCACGCCGACTTGTTCTCTGAAGTACATTTACATGAAATATCGAGACTCGAGAAGCAGTTGGAACAAGCGCATAATGAAAATGTAAGTTGTTTTTCATATGGGAAATATTATTGTATAGTTTTTTGCACTTTTAACACTTTTAACAGAAACAGTTTCTTGTTACTTTTAACAGAAAATATTTCTTATATAATTTTTTGATTGTATTGGTGTATTTTTGTGAAATATACAAATAGAAATCAAATTTTAATGAGCAAAGTCTATTTGAATTGTAACTTGATATTTTATTAACAAACACAACAAAATTGTGAATAAATGATTGTTCAACATTTCCTAATCGTAATATCTATGATGCATACAAAAAATAATGAAGTATCTAAATTCATATTTGATGATTAAGGTAAAATTACTTTAGATCAGAAAAAAAATAGGCTTAGGTTAGATTTCATAAAATAAATATATCTTTTTAATTATATATAAAGGTTTTCGACTCTGGTATCTATATTTTATAATATGCGAAACAGCAACTGCCATAATATCGCGTATGTTTTTGTAAACGAAATGTTAATTGATTAATGCGACGTTACTTCATAAGTCTGAAAACACTTTCTTTCTATATATGAATGTAGAAAGAAAGAGTATCAGTATTTGCTTACAAGACCAACTGACGTCATAGTAGAGCAAATATCGACCTGAATTTTAAAATGTAAAACGTAAAGGCACTTTTATGGCACTAAACAGGCAAGATGTAATGAACAATAATAATAAATAATATACAAAAAATGATGTGTATTTATGTTTGGATACAGTCGCAGCTGTCGTCGTCGCTGCGCACGGCGCAGGCCACGGCGGAGAGCGAGAGCGCGTCGGCGGGCGCGCTGCGCGCCGGCATCACGCGCGTGTCGTCGCGCGTGGCCGCGCTGCACGCGCTGCACGGCGACTGCGCGCCTTTGGTAAACATGTATTTTATTTATTTTATTTATTTCATAGTGTTCTTGACGTTATAGAGAAATATTATGCTGGCGAACGACTTGCTGGAGAAATAAATATGAAGCTGGTGAAACACAAAACGCGGCTTAAATATACAGTCTCTCTATAGTTAAACTTTCACATTGTGGTATAGGAGGACGACAAAGCAGAAGGTGGTATTGCATCACGCGCAGCCAAGTGGCTGACATGGTGGCGCGTGTCCGGCGGAGAGCTGGGCGGAGTGTTGGCGACACTGCGCGAGCTAGACGCCCCGCCGGACGCCAGCGCCGCAGCCCTGCAGCGTGCGCACCTAGCACAACTCAGCGATCGTGTAGCTGACGCTGAACTGCGCTGTGCAGCGCTGCAAGCGGACGCCGATTTATTGAGAACACTTGCTGGCGGTATGGTTTTTCATTATGGTATATTAGGATAGTTGGGTAGTGTTTGAGTGAATACGCTTTAGTTATGGGTTCTACTTTCATAAATATAGTAAATGTAATTCTTCCTCTGATTGAGTCCTACAGATCTCTTTAGTTCAGCAAATTTAATCTGCAGTAGAGTTACACGAGTAACTACTAACACTAATAAATTAACAAAATATACTTGGATTGCAGGCGCGGGGCGGGCGCTGTCGTCGGCGGCGCCGGCGCTGGCGTCCGCGGCGGAGACGCTGGCGGCGCTGTACCACCACGTGTGCGCCGTCAACGGCACGCAGCCCGAGCGGGTGCTGCTGGAGCACGCCGGCCAGACCGATGGTATGTGTGACTTCATTTTACATCGCCCTACTGTTTCGTCAAAGAGGTTTGTATTTTTTTAAGGCAATTTCAATTTCATGGTTTATTATATTGGTGTGTATTTTGTTAACTATGTAAGAAAGTGTAATTTTTGTTAATGAATTATACGCGAATGATGATTTATGAATATGTGTTGATAATTTTAAAAAAATACGAAAGATTACACTTCTTATTAAATTGTATAGTAAAATATTAAATATATTTTACCATACAATTTAATAAGAAGTGTTAGTGTTTGTAGCATGATATAACATAATTATATTTTTCAATTTTAAATTCTTTTTAATAGGAAACAATAATTATTATGACAATATTATATGATATTGATAACTTAAGACTTTCCAAAATATTATAATATTTTGTCTGCTCCCTTTTTAAAATACATCTATTTTTTTATTTTCGAATGTTAATTCCATATTTGTATTCCAAGGCTCAGGTGGTTCAGGCAAGGGCGTAGAAGAAGAAGCGCTAGCGCTAGCAGCCGGGGAACTAGAGGGGCTCCGCGCGGCGGGTCTGGTGGCGCGCTCTGCCGACACGCTGCTAGACCAGCTGACACACCTGAGGACCGCTCTCGACACCGCGCTAGACTCCAGGTTGAGACACCAACCCGGTATGTGGATATTATATTCGCAAAATATGTATAAGTTTATCTAAGAGTTTTCCCACGAAATTGAGCAGGGCGTAAAGATCGGTGTGTTTTTATGCATTGGGTTCTCTCTAACTACAGTACGATGGATAAGTCGCGTTCGCACCAAAGTGAGCTGCATATGGCTACGCAGATTTTAGTTTTTTTTTTATTTCATTATTTTCTCCAATAGTTTACAAAATCCTTCCTTCTTAATTAAATATTTCCTTTCAGACTCAAATTATCCTAAATGTGTAAAAGAGAATAAAAAAGATAATTTTCAACAACAACAAAATAATCACAATAAACAATATACAGGAAGCACAGTTAAAGATATCATTGATTATTTTGAAAATATATCAAAAAGCGGACCACCGCCATTATGTGAACCTAATACTTACAATAATACAGATAATAATAAAATGAAATTATCTAATATTCACTGTAAAATGAATCCAATTCTATCAGTTATGAAACCTAGTTTATCCACTTCCCCATTTACATTTAAAAGAAAATCTTATTCCATGCAATGTGATATAAATTTGTATGTGATGTGGCGTCAAGCGATGTTCCAAAAAAACGTTTATCTTAAGAAAACTAATTTAGTTCAAAGCAAAAGAAGTTCTAGAAGTCAATTTAATTTACGGGAGTCTTTGAGGACGAGTGTCAAAGCGGGAATACTTATGTTGCAATATGTTATTTGAAAATGACTTGTTTTCTTACTAGTGTTAGTATTGTTTGTGGATGTAGTAATTAATTTAGTTAGAGTAATTTACGTGCTTTGCTTTTTAAACAATAGATTGTTTTTAAGTGATTTTTCAATACTAAACAAATTGTGATTTTGAAGAGATTCCTACTTATGATTTGTAGCCACTTCTTGAAATTAAACTTTTTTTGTTAGTGATATAATATAGAACACACTGACAATTAGTTAAAGTTTCTTAAGTTAGTTAAAATTTCTTCTTTAAAATTCCTTTGCTGGATTGCAAAAGCAACAGCTTTTAATACTTCTTTCAAAATTTTAGTGTCTTATGCTTATCTTGTTATAATAATTATTACAAATGTAAAATAATATGTTTATATATATTTCGTTTGTTTACACAGTAATGGAGGCGGAGGAGCGCGGCGCTGAGCTAGCCGAACTACAGGAGCAAGTGATCAAACTAAAGTCGCTGTTGTCCACGAAGCGCGAACAAATAGCCACACTGCGCACAGTGCTCAAGTCGAATAAGAACACCGCCGAAGTGGCGCTCGCCAACCTCAAGTCCAAATATGAGACGGAGAAGACCATAGTGACGGACACTATGTTGAAATTACGGAATGAGTTGCGGCTTTTGAAGGAGGACGCGGCGACGTTTTCAAGTCTCCGCGCCATGTTCGCGGCGCGCTGCGAGGAGTACGTGACGCAGGTGGACGAGCTGGCGCAGGCCCTGTCCGGCGCTGAGGATGAGAAGAAGACTCTCAACCAGCTGTTACGCCTGGCTGTCCAGCAAAAGTTGGCGCTTACGCAACGACTTGAGGAGCTCGAGGTAATTGCGTTTAGTAGATAATTGCTTAAGAATGTGACCATATGATGGACGACATTGTATTTAAATTTTTGATGAATAAATGTGAAATTCTTTCTTTTTTTGCCAGAGTTTTTAATATGAGGGAACTATGTCTATTTATTGAAAAATTACGCCTCAATTTGATTAATTAACAAGTTTGAGTTTTTGGCTATAATTTAACAATAAGCGGGTGAAGTCGCGGGTGGGTAGTAATACTATTCATATTATTTGAAAATTAACTCGGATTGTCAGTTATGAATATTTACTGGTATTTATGTGTAATCAAATCTTGTAGATTTGATTCTTGGCCTGACATTGTTTGAGTTTTTATTGCAAATAAGGGTTTTACGTAGTGTCGATTTTAAATATGCGATAATGTTTTTTAATTGTACAAAATAAAATAAGACATCTGTAATTTTGTGATAAACGAGAAGATTTAGATAGCTCTCATATGATTTGTTATGATCGAATTAATTTGCAAATAAATCATTATTTTTTTTTATTATAATCTTAAAATATAAGTTATTATTAATTAATATTTGAGGCCACTCGTGGCGCAGTGGCGCAAAGTGTGACTGTAAAATCGACTGGTTGTGGGTTCTATCCCCACTCGAGGAGATGAAATATTTACTTAAATTTATATTACCATTTTCTTCGCTCTGGTGTCGAGGCAAAGCGCGGGGTTGAGTTCTGTCACTCAACACGCAATGCCTCCAAAATTCGGCAGAAAGTGGGAAACGGAGTGTCTTCTAACATTAGGTTCCCTCTGCCTACCCTGCTGTGTGCGGGATACACCGTGAAGCTAATTAATTTTTTTTTATATAAGTTAAAGAACGGAAGGGAATGTCTTAACATATGGTTTTTGTGCCCGTCTCCCTGCGATTGATTGTTTGCTGATTTAAAGTATCGCCGGCAGGTGGACCGCGAGATGCGCACGCGGCGCGTGCCCAAGGCGGGCGGCGCGGCGCGCGCGCGCGGGCGCGACTTCTAGCGACTGGTGCGCGCGCTGAAGGCGGCCGCCGCCGCCCTGCGCGCCCTGCTGCAGCACCGACCACGAATTTAACTGCGGCGTTTTTATAATATTATACGTTTTGTACGAAGCGCGCCCTCGTGTGTTAGTGATGTTGCGATCTCTGCGTTATCGCCGAACGGATATTTTGATATTCTATTGCTCCCCCTATATTTTGCACGTTCCGATGAAGTTTGATGTATTTTTGTAATAGCGTTGGTGTATTTTATTAATACGCGAATGTATTTACCCCCCGCGCCGCGTCTCCCCGCGTCCCCCCCGGGGCCCCGCGGGGCGCGCGCCCGCCGCGTCCTTTTGTATTATATACATGGTAATATATATTGTAACGTCGAACACGGAGAATCGTGTGTATGTATGTATGTAAATATAGAATCCTTTACTCGATACGAATGTTTAGAACGTCCAAGGATAAAAAGATTTAAAATTTTTCATCGATGTCCATCCATTGTGTGCGCGTAAAGACTATGTAATCTGTTCTCTAGTTGATACGTTTGTTGTGTTGTCGTGGCCCTCCGCCGCCTACTTTCGTCCATCTTGTTCTAGTTGTATTCGTAGTGTTTCCGTATTTGTTTCGTTAACGTTGACACCGTCGTGACGTCGGTTACTTCAGGATATGATCCTCGTTGTTGCAATCGGTACGTCGGATTTGACTCGATTACTGTTTTACCCCACGCGTCGTCGTTGAGGCTCGCGCTTGAAATGCATACTTTATGTTGGTCGACCATCTTTCCAGTCTCAGCGAGTCCGAGCCTCAAGTGAACATCGCGTGGACTCCCGAGTCGCGGTGCAGCACCGTCCAACTCCTGTCCACGGCCGGCCCTCGACCCCCATTCACTTTCCCCTCCACAGTCCTCCTCACTTCCTTATTCCCGCTCACTCCTCGTCCGCCCACTTTTCGTACGCGTTCCTAAGTTGCTCAAACTCTTGCTCATACAAGGGGCGAGGCCGGCGTTCTATTTATAAGACAAAATTTACAAGAGATTATTGAAATTTTACGATTAATCGTTATGTTATCGGATGTGATGTTGGCAGCTTCCCCCCCTCCCCCCACACGTAGTGCGTAGGTACTTTTTACCGTT
Organism: Heliconius charithonia; assembly: GCA_030704555.1. Taxonomy (NCBI): domain Eukaryota; kingdom Metazoa; phylum Arthropoda; class Insecta; order Lepidoptera; family Nymphalidae; genus Heliconius; species Heliconius charithonia. Next base: position 8,609,676 of record CM060821.1, read on the forward strand.
TTAGCCGTAGTTTAGACGAATATTTTAACCTTCATGTATCTTAGTAGTTAAACGGAAATCTGTTGGATAGTAGTGAATCTTTTGCTATATTGACTCGAGTAGCGTAAAGGCCCGCGCGGCCGCGACCGCCCCCAGCGGCTCGTGCGTCGCGCGCGTCGCGAGGACCGTCGCCTTGCATTTATTGTTTTCATTAGATTAATCAATCGGCTAGCTTTTAACGTAGTTTCACTCTCTTCTCGTACTTAAAATTGACTTACCATTTATATAGAGTTAGCGCGTAATATGTTTCCAAGTATTATTTTTTATTTTTGTCTTCGTAGCTTAGCAGCAGACTCGTGTGTTGTATTCCTGTTTGTTTGTATCTAGTCAGTGTAGGCGCGTTTAGTAGCCGCGGTATCTTGCGTCCATTCTACTCGTCACGTCTATGCTAATTGTTTTATCGTTATTTGTTAAGCTTTATCCGACATCTTGACATGTATTGTTCGTATTATTATATATCTACAGTCTACATTATATTTTGTAGTAGATGCCGCAGTCTGCTGCCGGTGGTGGTGTTAAGCGATTAACCAAATATTATTTTTTCTTTACACTATTTATGTAACACTTTAGATCGTTTTTATATATATATTTTTTGCCTTAGACATAGATTTATTTTATATCATAGAGAAAATTAACTTTTTTATTATTTTAAATATTAAAAGTATATGAATTTTTTGCCTGCTAGTTTCGACACGATCGCGTTCGACGACTCGATGCATGATTGTTCCCAGTGCTGCTGTCGATCGACCTCTACTATTTTATTATTATTAATATATAGTACGTATCGATAGATTGCACAGTTTTTTGATTGTATGTCATAATAGCGTCGCATTATTATTATTATATGTATATATTATGTTTGTTTAGTTCCAAGATGGCCACACTAGTTCCTTTCAGTAATCAAACACCAGATTACATGTCTTTGATGTGGAGTGTCAGTTAGACATTGTCAGGCGAGTGTCAGACAAGTGTCGTCAGTGTCAGTATGTCGGGAACACAGATCGAGCTTCAGAGTTATTGTTATATATATATATTGTACTACGGTTGTTATTGCGAATGTTGGCGACAGAGCCTCGGGAACATATCATGACAGCGGAATTATTTTCAAAATAAGGCACGCCGTGTTGTCGCAATGACTGATATGAATCAAGTATGAAAATATTAAATGATATATTTAAAAATATTGTCTTTTATTTCTTATTTCCCTCGTATAATCTTAATAGCATTTTATATATTTAAATAAAATGGCATAATAAAACAAAAGAGGTAATATTTAATGATTTTATTGTATTTAAATGCTTACAATAAATATACACTCCATATATACGGTCTCATCCCTCCAATGACTAAGATTCATATCACAGTCCGTAGACGAACTAAATAGACTTCTCACTAGTAGCAACTTCACATTTTACAAGTAGACTTGGTTAGACGTTCAGATTCTTAATTATAATATAAATCTCAGGATGTATCAGTACAGATACATTCACTAGTTCTTAAATTGTAATTTTGTATTAAACCAGTGGCGAATTTACCAGCAGCTGAGCTGATTTTTGATATTTCAAATTAGGCGGACCTTTTTTTTGTTATATCAAGAAATTAAAAACTATTTCTGTATTCTGATGTCTTACGTACTTTTCACTATTAGGTGCCGTTCTTCAGCCCAGAAAACCTATTTTCTATAGTAAATTCAGCCAGTTTGCCCCGCTTAAATCATTTTAAAAGCAATGGTGAAAATTTATTAAGTCTTGAAAATATGTAAATCCACCACTGCATAAGACTTACATTTGATAGATTAAACATTAATTTTTTGTTTCAAATAAATGTATGGAAAATAGTACACCATAAATTATTACATATATGAAAAATTACGATTAAATGTATGATTTATAATAATGACAATAGTCAAATTACGACATAAATAAAGTAAATTATAGATTGAAATTTCAATAAATAGTAATGTACATTTTATAAATGCTATAATAAAATGGATGTATTTATAATTAAAAAATAGCAAAATATTGTGCGATTATGTAATTTTTTCAAGCAAAAAATTATAATAATCATTATTTATAAATAATAGACAAGATAGATGATCACACATCAGTTAATATACAGTTCAATTTCGTACATCTAAATATTTTTTTTATACAATATAAAAAATGGAACTGGATGCTTACATGAATTTTATTTTATTTTAGAGCCTCATTAAACATATTGTGTCTGTGTGATTATTTCTAAAAGTCATATATACTTCCAAAACTCAGTGTAAAAAAGCTTTATACAATGTCAAATATAGCAAAATAAATAAATGACACCGTATAACATGGATATTTACGTATACTTACTATCATTTACAAAAGTTAACAGTTTAAGTTATTTTTTAAAATGTGTAATGACTAGTGTTTGCACTGATAAATAGGTATTATTTGGAAATAATAAATATGTATCTCAAAATTGTGTCAAACCTACTAAAAAAAAATAAACATACAAAATGTATTAGTTCCTTTTTTTATAGTTAAACCTATCAATTTACATAGTGCCTTGGAGATGTAGACTGCTCAACTGGCACGCCTTAAAGCCAGAAACAAGAAATAGAACAGAACACGATGTATCAAATTTAACATCAATTTTAGAGAGCACTGTTGATAATTACTACGAAAAAAAGTAAAATTATAAATTATACAAGCAGTTAAAAATTACAATTTATTTACAATCTTGTTATATTAATTTTTAATATATATTTTATTATAATGGAATAGTATTTGATATAATAATGTGATATAAGAAAGTGAATATACAAATGTGAATGTTTTATAAATTCATATGACAGCTACGACAGGAATGCTAGATTTAATGTACAACAACACTAACAGTTTGAAATAGGAAAAATAAAAAAAAAATGCAGATATGATGATTATTCTACTAGAATATTTACTTTAAGTCTTATAAATGTTCAAAATTGCAATATAATTTTGATATATTTGAATAATAAAGTATATGTCGAGCAGTTGTAATTGTTTATAAATGTTATATATTATATATTGTTATATGTATATGCACTGTGAAGTAGAGTGACGAAGAGAAATAAATAGAAATATGTAGCTATCATTTTTGTGGAAATAAAAAAATATATAGTGACAGTATTATAATGGAGAGATTGGAAAAATTACGTGCCATGTACATATTTATATATTATTAGATTTTAGTATCCTTTTTACACAATATACTATTATTGTTATCTCTCGTCGAGCCACTACTATAGAACATGTATCGCATTAACATTACATTTAGCTTTATCACTAATATATAAAATTTACAAACGTACATGTTTCTAGATTAAGTAAGACGAATTATACATATTCTTATTCTTTGAAACGAAATGATAACTATGATTTATAATCGTCATAGTTATCATTTAAACCATTAATCTAATAAAACATTTCAGACCATGCTATAGAAATAATAAATACAAAAACAATTTTACATAATAACTAATATTACAGTAAGGACGATGTATTGTGGCTGTCTTGAAGAAAATAAAAAAGTAAGAAAAAAATCTAAAGTCAAATCTGCGCAGGCAATTATAGCTAACTTGCCTCCCTGAGGCAACAACTAATCGGCCTTACTTTAGATATGACAAAAAAGCGGGATCTTATATTCCACCTTACACATGTCTCTTCATTAAAATATAATGTCTTAACACTAACTTCTCTTTTCCACAATGTTAAAAGAAATTACATTACAAGTAAATTTAATGAAAAGTAACTTATAGCCTCACTAGGTCCATAACGTCAGCGTCAGGCGGCACTGTGGAGGGTCTGAAGTATCTGCAAAAACATTTTTGTTTGTTTGATTTAAATAGTTACTCCGTTTTCGCAAAGAAATATAAAATTTATAGACGTAGAAGCCGTTCCTGTACCCGGTTAATATTGATAATGTTGACTGCATATTCAGCTCAGGATATTATTAGTATTTGATTTAAAAAATGTTCTGTAGATATAATTATATTATTTTTTATTTTGACTTTTACACTGCACTGCAAGGTTTACGTACGACCACACAATTAAAGTTGTGATGGACCAAATAATTTAAGAAAATTTATTAAAAAAATTCAATGATGTTTCTTGGTTGTAAAATAGTTTATTCAGTAATTCTTCTCTCATTATAAGGAGTACAAGTTAAATTCTATTAAGGAAATTATCAAGGATTTTTTTTAAGAAACAAAAATATACTACTTCAATCATTTCGAAAATTGATTTGTATTCTCTACTATATGAAATAAAATAAGATAAATATTTACTGCTGCGAATTATATAAAAAATGTATATATGAAAAATACAAAAAAATCCACATTTAGCAGATGTACGTACCTGGCGAGTCGGTAGTAGAGGCGCACGCGGGCGGCGCGCGCGCGCTCGTCGGGGCGCGCGGCGTCGTCGCCGTCGTCGCCCACGTCCCACGTGTGCACGTCCCCGTCCGCGCGCCACGCCGCCTCCTCGAACGGCGCCGGCGCCGGCGGCGACGCGTCGTCCGCGCTCAGCACCTGCAAGGAACAGCGTCGGTCTAGTGTTACATACTCTGTTCTTTGTTATCTGTCACATTTTTGAGACAATACGTATTAGATGGCGGAGGTTCAATTTTTGTTTATAATTTTCAAAAATAGCGATTTTTTTTTATTTTTTTGCGAAAGTTCTAAACGTAAATGCAATGATAATAGTCGTCGAATCAATTATTAAAGTGCGTATTACCAACTTCCGGTAATATCAATTCGGCATTGTCAAACAGGGACACGGTTATTATTGATAAAGACAGATCACATTGAAATATTTTAAATACAAGTAAGTACGGCACTGACAGCGGCGAGCGCGAGCGCGAGGTCCCCGTCGGCGGCGGGCAGGCGCAGCGCGCGGCGGCGGCGCGCCAGCACGCGCGTCCGCTGCGCGCTCAGCGCCACGCCGCCCGGCGCCGGCGCCGCGCCGCCCGCCTCGCCCGCGCCCGCGAACAGCACCGTCGCCAGCTTCTGGAAGTGCTTCACCTGGAATTAACGGGTATTTTATATTCAATAGAGCTTCACATTCTAAACTAGCTTTCTTTTACTTTTCCTTTAATTACAGTTAACACAAAAAAAAATTAAAAAAAAAAAACAAAAGGGCGACTACAACAAAATAGCGGACTACATATTTTTACACATTACATTTATAAATATGGCGGAACTGGCACTCGTACGCACAGTTCAACGTACCTGTTCCGGATCTCCGTGGTCCATGACCTCCCTGACGTCGCGCCTCAGGTAGTCCAGCGCGTCGCGGGCGCGGTGCGGCTCCGCGGCCAGCTCGCGGAAGTGCGCCTCGCGCAGCGCCGCGCGCGCCGCGCCCAGCGCGCGGGCGGGCGGCGCGCGCTGCAGGCGCAGCGACCACAGGTCGTCGAGGCGCAGGCGCGGGCTGCCCGCGGTGCCCGGGTTGCCGCCGAACAGGTAGTGGATCTGGTGCATTGCGATTATTATTGAGATACTTTTTTTAAAAACACGTATATGAAAGTATTTCTTCCCCTTCAGTGTAGATTAACACTTTAAAAATATTATTAACATTATAAACTTATTATAAATGATGTGAATCTGTCTTTTCTATATATTACAAAAAGGCCAAAACGACGTAACGTCGTCGTACGTCTCACTGTACACGTATAGCTTATTAAACAAAATGCTTGAGCAAATTCCATGAGGCGCAGGTTCGACATCCGCGTCGCTCGAAACTATTATACGATTTTTTTAAATTTTTAACATACTTTACTAGTAATAAAATGTATCATACCTTTCTCACAGGATCATAAACCAACTGATGAGCGAATCTCGGTCTTGGCTCATGCGGCGCCACACTCCCGTTGCGGTACACACAGGTCCAAGTTCGACGTCGCAGGGAGAACACCCAGAGTGTGTTGTATACACGTTTGTCTTTTTCCTTGCTCATACCCTGTGATAATTAGTTCATAAAAAAACAGTTTTACGCTGTATTCCGTAGTAGTTTAAACAGATGGAACCAAGTGTTAAGACATTCCGTTACCCACTTTCCGCCGAAATCGGGGGACATTACGTGTTCAGTGGCTAAACGCCGCCCTTTACCTCAACACCAGAGCGAAGAAATGGAAAAATAAATGTTTCTTTGATGATTGGGGATCGAACCCACCACCAGTTGCTTTATAGTGACACTTTGTGCCCTTGCGCGACGACTGGCCTCTAAATATTTATTATTAATAACAAACATTTAGTTATATTAGATTTGAGTTTTACATCAAAAATATTGTCACAAATATACGTTACAAATTCACTCTGTTGCTTGTAAGTTAAATGAAGCTTCATTAAACGTTTTTCATTTCATTTACATTTTCACTTTTCATAAAATTTTAGATAATTAGGGGTAAAATTAAGATACATTAATATTTTATAGACGAAAAGGAACAGTACACCTGTTGTGTGAAATGATAAATAGAAACACATAAAAAAGTTACTAAGTCGGTTGGGCAAAATGTACGAGACACACCTAGTGGATGGGACCGAGGAAGCCCCGACCTCTTTTGTTTGCTTACTCACCGACAGCACATGTATCTCGTCGGTGTCGGGGTCCAGCGTGGCGCGCTGCGTGAACCCCTGCGGCGGGGGCGCGCGCGCCGGCGCAGAGCACAGCGCGTGCGCCGCGCCCGCCGCCCCCTCGCCGCCCTCCCCCGCGCACTCCCACCACCACAGGTCCACCAGCTGCTCCTTGTTGCGTTGTCCGGCGAACATGTACAGGCGACGTTGTACCTAGATGAACGATTTTTTTTATTATGTATTCAGATTGACGCCGTTCATGAATTCATGTTCTCACATATAGAAGGGTAGGCCAAGGGAACCTAGTGTAATTTAATTTCGCAAGTTTTATTATTATATAAAATTTAATCAAATAGATTAGTCACTTTTCAATCTTTAATCCTTCGAAATATCTACTACAATACCCAAAAAAAATACGCACACACTCCAATATAAAATAATAAGCAATATAAGAACATAATCCGAATCATTAAAAACAAATATAAAAGACCCACAAAAGAAAGCAAGCAACTGACCGGATGGAACAGCATGGAGTGCGAGACGCGCGGCTGCGGCGCGTGCAGCTCGTGCTTGTCGGCCAGCAGCAGCTGCCACGTGTTGCTGCGCGCGTAGTACGCGTACAGCCCCGAGTACTGCGGGTGCACCAGCTCCGACCTGACGCAGTTACACTTGTATCATGCCACAGAGCACTGGGTGTCCATTACGGAAGTGGTTTTAACGGAACCGGAGTTTTTAGATTTGATTGAGAATCTTAAACAGAGTCGGATTTGGAAGCAGATTTTACATAATTAACATTTAGTTTTTTTGTGTCTAAGATATCTTTTCCCAAACTCTTTATTAATAATCAAACAAATGAACACTTATAAATACTTCAGAAATGTTTAATTTGAAGAAATGCTTAAAACGATATTGACTACTCTTTATATGTAAAATATGAACTATTAGTTAATTAATACAAGGCAGTTTGACTCACGTGTTAGCTGGCAGCACCCTTCCTCCAAAAACGTAAATGGTCTGCGTGTCGGCGTCCATGCACATCTGGTGGTCGAACACGAGGCGCGGGCCGCCCGCCGCCGCCGTGTCCGCGCACACCAGCGACCACGCGCCCGCGCGCGCGCTGTACTTGTACAGGTCGCTCTGGAACACCACTGGGTATTAAAGCAAGGTAGGCAGAGGGGACCCACTTCGGGAAGAAGGAGGAAGTCATTTCACGGACCCAATATTTTAGTTATTTTTACGCTGTTAACTTTATTTTTATATAATGTTATATAGCGCTCATATTATTGGTGAAACGATTACTTTCTAAAATATGCATGACAGCCAGCCGCAATGACATGATAAATTGCTTAAGATCGAGTTAAGATCTAATTATCTATCACAATAAAATATTTATCTTAAGCAAATGTTGCAAAAATGTGAAATGATAGAAAAAAAACCGGACAAGCATGAGTCGGGCTTACCCAACGAAGGTTCCGCATGAAATTGGAAATGTCGAGCTTTTTCTGAAATTTCAGCTTACCTTGGCCAGAGCCCTTTCATCTGATACCTCACTTGAAATAGCGGCTTTAATGCTAAATAAGAATTGACAATGAAAGTACCTATGAAATTTGATTCTCTTTATAGTGTCGAAATACGCGTTTTTTGTGATATAAGCGGCCATATCTTTTTTTATAAGTAAATTTTGAAATAAGATTTTTTCAGGAAATTAAGGGACCGTAGATTTTAGGATATGGTTGGAATTTCAACTCGATATCTCGAATCGTTTCTGAGGTAAAGGCTCTGTACAGACAGACGTACTACAAGTGTACAAGTGATCTTATAAGGGTTCCTTTTTTCCTTAACAAGTACGCAATCAAAAAAATATAAATATGTGTAAAAAACACTTGTAAAGTATAACAGTATACAATTATAGCACTTTTTTAAATTTAATAATAAAATTGAAAAAAATTCTAACGGTACATTATTAGTACATAATATTATTCTTTTTTATACATATACACAACAATATAGACAGTAAATAAATCTAGAAATCGACTCACATTCATATTACTAGGCACTCGTTGAGCGTTGTCCAAATATCGCCCCAACGTGTACAAACATTCATTGACCGTGTCGAATACCATTTTGTGACAGGATCGGGGCGAAGGCCCGTTCACGAGACTACTGTGTCTGCAGAGCAGCGTCCACCGCTCTGCGGTTGTGTCGAAACTCCATAGGTCGTCTAGGTCTTCTGTACCGTTCCAACCACCGAATAGGTATAATGTACCTGATGATATTAGAATAGATTTTTAGCATCACGCAGTATCACGCAAATAGTCCCTTCTCTAGTACACAGAATTTGGAGTGGGCATTTTTCTTTTACTTATTCATTTTTTTTAGTTTCCTTATTTTTTAAATAGTATATTATATTTTATTACAAATACAACTTTTTATAAAATAAACACGACAAAAATCAAAAAATATAAACACAATAAGTTAACATACCTGTATTGGGATCCACTACTAGTTGATGTCCTCCCCTCGGACCTGGTCTATTGGAGCAACTGCTGTTACACGACGAGTAACAGTCTGTTGAGTCACCGTTTACCGCCAACTCCTAATAAAACATAAAAAAAATAAGTTTACAAATTCACTAAGCTGTTTGTTTACTAACAAAAATTCATTGTTTTTTATAGCTCCTTCTTGCATTCCGCATATAGTAGGGTAGCTAGAGGGAACCTAGCGATAGACACTCCGTTCCACACGCACCGTTTAAGTTACGAGGCATCGCTGCTGAGTGGCAGATGTATAGTAACAGAATGATCAAATGAAACCCCTAACTATCACGTTTAAAGTACACACGCTTTTCCACTGCTCCATGGCGGCCTCAAAATAAACAAATAAAACTATTATTAAGGTCGTTTTATAAATATAAATCGGCTTGAAGCTGTATCCCGCAATTTTGGAAGCATTGCGTGTTGAATGGCGGAACTCTACGCCGCGCTCTGTCTCGACACTAGAGCGAAGAAATGGAAATATAAATATAAATAAATATTGCATTTCCTCGATTGAGTATCAAACTCACAACCAGTCTCGTTTACAGTCACAGTTTGTGCTCCTGTGTCACGACTGGCCTTTTTTATAAATATAAAATTATGGTTCCATGTGGAAGTTATAAAAAACAACTATATTATTAGTAACCTTAAAAGGCAAAATATATTTAATTTTCTTTTTCAAGCTTCCCATCGGTACATCGGCATGCCGTTCTCTATTACAACGCGCAAAATCAAAAGTGACTGTAGAGTTGCCATGACTTGTTCCATCTGAGTCCACCTTCACAACGCAACTAAAAACAACTATTTAAACTGGCATTTCTGTGTGTGTATATACTGCTTATTGAGGTTTATAGAATTGCTATGACATATACTAGCCGAATCCATCTTCAGAAAAAAATAAAAAAGAATTCTTACCGGCATATCAGCTTGAGGTTCTCTATCTGCACACGCGAGGTCAGCAGTGCGAGGCCTTGGATTGGAGGGAAGGGGGTCACAGCACAACCTGTCTTCTACTGCTTGGGAACATCCACATAGCTGCCGCCACTGTGGTGTGTAAGGCTGCCAGGACATGTACCAGTCGAGTTCACCATCTGTTAGACAGTTAACAGATGTCTTACCACTCACTTTTCCATTTTAAATCCTTTTGCCATTCTTTCAACACTCATTCGTCACCCAAGCCAGCTGAGCACATACTTCTTCTTTCTCACTCCGCATATCCTACGAAGAGATCGCATCTCCACTTGCATAGACATTGATCTTTCTTTCATTCTTCTTCTGTAATACCCACGTTTCGCTGCTGTATAACAGCGTCGGTACCAATACTGCATTGTGTACTGTCAACCGAGCATATGTGCTGATGTTTCACCGTCTCATCAAAGCCTATTAACGGCAGCAATACACCTTTTCACATCCATTTCGTATCTTCCATCTCTACTGAACATACTTCCTAAGTATACCACTTGATTCACACGTCACACTTAAGTCCGTAAGGTTACGTACAACTTATTTAATTGTATTAAATAATTATACTACAAATTAATATTTATTTATCTTACCAAACTAAAAATAAATGTTTTGAAGTATGGCATGTATTTATAAAAAAACATTGCTTCACAATGTTCTCATCTGATAAGGCTAAGCAGGTTATGGAACCTAGTGTTAAGACTCCGCGTTATCCATTTCCCGCTCAAATTTTAGAAGCATCGTTTCTTGATTTAAGATAGTAGAAATGATTTAAGATAAGAAATAACGTTACCTGACAAATTAGATGTATTAAAAAAATATAACAAAATATTTTATTAAGTATTTTTTCACTCTAGTAATAAAGCTAAGCGCGGCGTTGAGATCCGCCGCTCAATACGCAATTCCACGAGCGACGGAAAGTGAGGAATCGGCCTATGCGGGATACAGCGTGAACATTACCTTTAGCAGCTTCATCAAATATCTCTTCAGCGAGCTTGTAATCTCCCTTTTCAACCAGCGCATCCCACAAACGAGTCTGAATGGGCCCCTCCAATTGAACTCCAGTCTCACGTGATAAAGCTTCAAACGCATCTTTGTATCTCCGCCGCCGTAAATGTTTTAAGAGTATTCGGACTGCTTCTTCTTCTTTTCGCTGTAAGAAAATTAATAGTTAACTAAAATGATATAGTTTTTATATAATAAAATTATAACTGATCGCTGTCTATACATAGAACATATTTAAGAAAAATCTATGATTTAGGATCTTTATGTAATAAGAGCCAAAAAAAAATATTTTAAATATTGGCCTATTTGTCTACTAATCTTGTAAATGTTTGCAATGATTTAAGGTAGTCGAATAATAATGGCGCAGTGTGTAGCGTGATGTAGAGTTGTGAATTTTTTGCCCAGTAGAGGAAGTATTGTGAGAAATTAAAGTATTTAAATTGTTTTCAAATGAAAATGTCCGCTCTTGAAGACAAAATGCTAAGTTTGCTGCTTTATGGTTATGACACTAGGATTTTTTCCATATAGTAGGGTCGGTATAAAACATAATAAATATAAATAAAATGGTTCCTCAGGTGTCGTACCACAAAATCCGGCAGTACAGAGGCATATATATTTAAAATTTAATATTAATTGAAATCGGAAAAGTATATCCAAAGATCTTAGCGTTTAAGTAAACAAACTCTTCCACTGTATTATATTATTTCTTACAGTTGATAGTTAAGATCATCATGATAGTAGAGCTTGAGGGTTAGATCCCCCACAGAGGAATGATTTTTTTTAACTTGGCAAAAAAAAAATGTTGAGTTCTACCACTCGTCACCCAATGTCTAAAATTTGCACAGGAAATGGAGCTAAATGCAGGAAAAAGTATCAAACTAAAATGTTATTTTTTTTTTACTTTTTTAGAATATGTACCAAATTAATTGTGTCCAATGCAGAGTTCACTAAGTCTTCTTGATTCTTCCCTTGTAATTCAATATACCATATGGTATAGTTATACGCTGGTCCCCAAGACTGAAGAGGTACAATTTTAATATATCTCACAGGTAAATATAGCCCTTCTGTTGTTCTGTGTCTTAATGTAAATATTTCAGCAGTATTGTCTTTCTTTAAGCCACTGCAAATTAAATAAGTAACATAAAATAAATATGTTTTATAAGCATATAATTCTGCTGCATATTTTGGTATTGTGAGGAACATCACAATACCAAAATATGCATAGCTATTATTAGTATTAGTAGTAGAAGTAGTAGGTAATGAGTTTATGGTCTTGTATATATCTTGTATTTACTTTTCCAGGGAAAACATTAACTCAATACATTGAATGTTCTCAGTGATGTTTTAACTATACTATCATTTTACATCTTTGAACAATTTATTTTTAAAGGATGAAATGTAAAATGATATTATAATTTTCATTGTGTAATGAAACAAAGTGACATGGAAGTGAAAATAGGTGACCAAAGGTAAATTTTATTCAATTATCAGATTGTGAGTTGCAAGTGCCAGGGTGATTCAATGGCATCCCTCTAAAATCACTCTGAGACAAGGGTGTAACAATGATAGTCTAAGCCAGAATGTCATTAACAGGTTCTGGTTTGAAAGAAATAAATAAAGGACAGAATGCAAAATCAACATAAATAGTAAGATATTTAAATAATTGAATGAAATGTTTTTCTTCTGTACGTTGGTATAGTTACTTTGCAGAGACTGTATTGTCTGGAGCACTGTTCTGTCTAATTACAACACATATGATATATTGAATTATCAGAAGAATAAACTGTGAAGCTAACAAAAACCTACATGAGAGGATAACAAAATGTGCTTCCACCTTACACCCCTGACTCTTCCCTCTTACTCTACATCTGTAGAGTAAGTAATATCTATTACAAAAACTAATGTATAATGTCACAATGTTTGTTTAAATTACTTATTTAATATTACCTTAAATTAAATCTTAAAACAATGTCTGATACTTACGCAGTTAATAGCAATGACAGGTTATCCTCATCAGTTCCTCCAAAGATTTGAAATTTTTTCAAATCACTTACATGAGATTTAATAAATTTGCCAAATTTTATCGACTCTACAATAGATATTGAATGCAATTTTATCATTATAAACTGGTTCGATGTGGTACTGTCTGTGAACCATCTAGATAATTGATCTGTTGGATTATTTGTCATGATATTTCTGAAATTAATGAAGAACGAAATCAAAATAAGATTGCAAATATATAAATTATCAATGTATTTAACATAAGAATCATTAAATATTCAATAAAAATATTATCACATTATTATAAACAGCATTATTTATAAAAACCCGGTTTTACGTGAAATATAATATTTACGTAATGTTAAACTTACTCAGGCACATAGTTTGCGGAATAACTTGAGTATTTATATATTGTATAGCTTAGCTTAACACTTTCGTATTTAGTATCCATCTTTAAATAAAGAAATAATAAATGAGTTACAATTTTCAATTTTTAGCCCTAAAACACAAACACTACACAAATCACAGATGAAAATGACATTACTTTTGACAGAAGGCAAAGTTGACATTTGTTATTTGTCATATATCATTAGTAAAGCTACGACCTAACAATAATAACTACGACGATTAACTAATGACTAATTAAAAAAATATATACTAAGATAACATTACCCTAAGTAACATATAATAATTTTTATTTTAAATATTTTTCTTTGAAACTTTTTTCTGGTTTTTATAACGACCATTGATTAATATATATATATATATATATATATATATATATATATATATATATATATATTTAAAATTCTAATATATTTTACATATAACATTCACTTTGATTATCCTTGAACTTATTGTACAGAAACATGCATAATTACATATAGAATACATTAATAATTGTAATTTGTAAACATAGAACTTTGTATCTATAACACATTGCACACCGTTCGAATTATAAGTTAATTATGATTTCTTTAAAATATATATTATGTGTAATATTTATTATAAATACTGCTAAAATTCATAGTTCTTCAGTGGAGGACTGTATTCATTTTGAAAGTTGGGATACAAAATATCTTCCAAATCTAATAAGAGCAATAATACCAGAATTGGAAGGAAAAAAGAAAGGTGAAGCTGGTAGAATTGCAATTGTTGGTGGGTCTACTGAATATACTGGTGCTCCTTACTTTGCAGCTATATCTAGCTTAAAGGTACTATTCAAATAATCTAATTTGCTGAACGTTAAAGTAAAATATAAGTGTTCAAATGTGTATTATGATAATTAATATATTATATTTTATTTTATATTCAAGGTTGGAGCAGATCTTAGCTTTGTTATTACTACAGCAGGTGCTGCGCCGGTAATAAAGTCATATAGCCCTGATTTAATTGTCATTCCATATACTTCTATAAATATTTCTTCTATTTTACAAGGTAAAGATGTAGTGGTTTTAGGGCCTGGCTTGGGTAGAACGCCCGAAGCATTAAACTTAGCATATAATGTAATTAATACATGTAAAGAAATGCGAAAACCATTAGTGATCGATGCTGATGGCCTGTATGCCATTTATAAAAATGCAAAAATCTTAAAAGATTATCCTAGTCCTGGAGCAATATTAACTCCCAATAATGCAGAAATTCAAAGGCTTAAGCAAGCCATTCCTGAGATCTCTACACTTTGGTATCAATACTGGGGTAATTATGTAACAGTATTGGAAAAAGGTCAAACCGACTACTATCATTCAAGTCAAGGAAATTTTGATTGGTCTTTAAATGAAAGTGGTTCAGGACGACGAGCAGGTGGCCAAGGTGACATCTTATCTGGTGCTCTTGGAACATTTTTAAATTGGGGACTTAAATCTAACTTTTGTGTAAGAGAACAAAACGTCGCACTAGCTCACAGCATTGCCACCTATGCAGCTGCAAAGTTTACAAGGACTTGTAATTTTAAGGCATATGTAAAACATGGACGGAGCATGATTGCTTCAGATATGTTAATTGAGATTCATTCAGCTTATGATGAACTTTTTACATAAATAAATGTAGAATTGTATTGGTTTCATTATACTTGCAAAATTAAAAATTCATAACCCAAAGATAATTACTAAGAATTAACAATTGGCAATGGAGAATGCTATTTATTAAATATTTTTAACAATTTTAAAGTATTATTCCACTTAGGAAAGAACGTATACGTTTTCTAAAAGTATTTTTCGTTCCTGAATGTCAAATAACACTTTGAAATTGTTAAAAATAATTAAGATGATGTTAATTTGCTATCAGGATTTAGGATACATAGTGATTTTTAACAAAGTTAAAAAGGCTGAAAATATTGCCTTTAGTTTCATGGTCTCTCTCTTAAGGATGAATGTAGTCCCTTGTGATGCTTATTCGTGGTCGTGACTGCGACTCCGCCTACATCCTTATTAATTTGGCCACACGCCACGCTACAGAGCAAACATATTAGCGACATTACGGATAGAAAGATATTTTGTTTAATATATATACTTACTTAATTAAATATATTAAACAAAATATTTATTAAAAATTTGTAATTTATCCCAAAGAGTACGTGATACGAGTGACAGACCTATAATATAAGATACTAAATACGGTAATTATATACCGTCCAGTACGTAAGTACCATCCGTTAGTTAAAAATCATATAACAGTATTTTTCAGCTCTTTATGTAATAATAAAATCTCTGTAATAATATTTACTGTAGCATTATGAAATAAAAATACATGGATATAGAATATAGTTCGTTTATATGTATCTCCGTTCTCTCTGACTACCCCGCTAGGGATAAAGCGTAAAGTTAGTTTAGTTTAGTTTATACGTTTGTGAAGATTTGCGGAGCTTTCGCAAACACCAACATGTAAACATCCAGTTTGTCGTGGCTGATGATTTGTGAGAGATTAACGCCTTTTTTTACTTTCAATTTAAACAAAACTATACTTAACGTTTTTAATAATAAAACGTGCTTATAATTTAATGGTAGCGACACAAGCATCAAAGCTTTATACAAATTATGTCATTGATCGCTCGAGTTTTTGTATTAAATATTACCACGAAAAGACGTTATCTAACGTACTGCTTATTTTGAGTTATAATTATGTTAACATGCAATGCTTTATCCTCCGACGGTGCAGTGGCCGTCACGGAAGCTTTAGCAATGCAGAGATGAGTCTTAAATTGCATTCTTCTAATTTTAGCACATCAATCGTCATTGACATTTTTATTATACTACTTTTAGATTTTAAATGTTTCAGTGATCATTAATAAATATTTATATTGATAAAAAAATTAAAAAATTAAATTAGCTTCACGCTATATCCCGCACACAGCAGGGTAGGCAGAGGGAACTTAGTGTAAGACACTCCGTTCCCCACTTTCTGCCGAATTTTGGAGGCATTGCGTGTTGAGTGGCAGAACTCAACGCCGCGCTTTGCCTCGATACCAGAGCGAAGAAATGGAAATATAAATTTAAGTAAATATTTCATCTCCTCGAGTGGGGATCGAACCCACAACCAGTCGGTATTACAGTCACACTTTGTGCCACTGCGCCACGACTGGCCTCATTTATATTGATACTCTGAACAAATCTGTATCCAGCACCTTTTTATGTACTTTAAATGAGTTTTGGATAAAGTTAAATTGATAGCCACGCCATTGCAAGAAAAATGGTAACAGATTGGTTGAAGATAATGGCTTTATACGAAAAATGGCAATGACAATTAGGGAAAATAATGTTTTTTTTATTTTTTTCTTTTATAGTAGATGAATGGATTTGATCTGATGGTGTAGTCCTGATAATTAGACATATTTCTAATAGGTTAACGGATGGTTTCTGTGAATATTTAAATTTTGTCCGTAAATTCTTCTCGTATTCTATTGTTTTGAATCTTCATGCTATATAACTTCCATGGCATTCAGTTTCAATGTAATGAAAACGTCATTAATATTGTTACTATTTTCCATGTAGAACAGTACAAAAATAAGCTACTTGAGCTTATGTATAAAAAATATCTCAAATTTAATCTTTTTTATTAATATTCTTAAGTAATTTTTATTTTGTTTTTTTTTCATACTTATTTTTTAACATCTTGCTTTATCCCTAGCGTTCCGTATGCATTCACTCTAGTCAGAGAGAACGGAACGCCAATAGCTCTGCTCTCTGCATATTTCACTTCATCGACTGTCACACCTCGACACTCACTTTATATGTCATGCGGGGGCTTCTCATGTTTTTTCATGACATTTCTCTTGTACCATCGATATTATACTCCCTAAAGCCAACCGAATTCTTCTTTCTTCTGGTGGTAAAAAATCCCAACCATTTTAACTCTTTGTAGTGTTTTCATGGAAGCCTTATAGTTTTAATGGAAACGATTCGTAAGATTTCGCCAATCCTGCGTGTTACCTCTTCACATATGGCAGAAGTGCCGACTGCCATTACATTAGGAGTGGCTAGTTGGTCTTCTCACAACGCTGGAGGGGAGCAAGCATCTTGTTCTAATGTATGGCACTCGCCATAATTCGCTAATCAAAACTATGGTAATAAAGATTTGCCAGTGGTAGATAAATGTGTAAGATGCTGGTGAGATTAACTATTGAAGTATCTATTGATATTATTATATTGTATAATATTGTATATTATCATTAATAGAATCGAGATGCTTTAGGATTATATAAATATTGCCCGTAGGTAAAATTGCCATGTCATTTATAACCTAGTTAGACATGGTACAGAGCTAAGAGTTATCCCCACGAATTCCTCAAATTGAACAACCAAGCTGACATGGCCTTATTCCTCCTCACACATAGGCTGAGTGAAGTAGTAGTGTACCGGGGCGGTCTCCCAAAATATCGTACACCTCTCTTAAGCATCTTTTTCTAATTTTAAATTCTTAAAAAACTTCTTGGTTAAAAATCCAAAAAAGATCCGTGATCCTTTCAGTCGTACAGTCTCCCTGGGCCTTCCATAGCAGCCTTTCGAATCTCCATCATTTTTCTTTTTAAAATATTTTAGTAGTTATAAATCTTACTATACAAGTTATTGAAATTTATTTACGTCTCTTGGCACCTCGCTTGGCATTAGTCCGAACTAATAATTGTCCGGGACCTTCCCTGTTTTTAGCGAAAGTTGAACAAAAATCAGAACAAGAGAAGTGTGGCCCTAATCCATCTGCTGCCGCTGACGGTACACCACATTCTAGACTTCGTATGACATTTTCAACTTCTTGTATACTAACTTCGCCATTTGTGATATCAAAATTCGGCACATCTGTTAATTGAGGCGGAGGCACATACATACACTTTATAAATTCTGCTCGTCGCTGTGAAACGGGTAGCATATTTGTAAACATTAAGAATCACTAAATCCTCGTCAGAAATGTTTTGTATTTCCCGGAAGTTATTTGCTAAAATTTTATTCCTTAAAGCTCGTCAAAATTTTAATTCTTTCTTTCTTAGAATTTTCACGATTCATCTTTATCACTACTTTCTTTTGGTGCTTTTATATTTTATTGGTATTATGGTGCATTTTTCATTTTTAAAAAGATTTATCTGAGGCCTTATGATTCTAACATGCTTTCTTCTTATTCTCTACTGTGTCTCAGATCATCATCCCACCATTTGTCGTGCTTTTTACTAATACGTCGTTTTTGTTAATAACATATTTCTTTCAACACTTCAATTTCCTGTTTCACAGGTATCTTTTATTTTGGAAGCACTTATTCCTCTCTGATCGATGTATCTTAAAACTTCCATCTTCTTATGCGATAATTTGACTCCAAGTTTGGACCCCTCGTAGGACTGTCTCAAAATGAAAACCGACCCCTTGTCTTAGCAACGACTACAAATTCAATATCAATCATACTTTTTACTTTTTACAGTGAAAATTTAGAAGAACGTGCGCATGGATGGGTGGTGAAGACATAGCAAAAAAGGTTTATAAGGAAAAGTGAGCGGTAAGAAAGGTAGGAGGCGACTTCGGTTGACGTTCGGAAACACAGCATCATAGATACTGGGGGAAGGTCACGAAGGGAATGAGGGCATGTACGAAGAAGTTGATGACAGTGGACGAGGTGAAAGAGGCTATATGCATGAGCATATCGCTTGGCGTTCCGTTCTCTCTGACTTCCCCACTAATAATACAACGTGAAACTAAGTAAGTATTTAATTTGAATTCTTTATATATACGTAATATCATTGTTGGTACCACAGCTTCATTTTCAGATGTTTATTATTATTCTCACTATTGTCAATATCAACACATTTTCAGCGAATTAATTTTTTTTTTAAATAAATAGGGGTAGCCTAATTCAGTAAAGGTGCATTATAATGTCCAAGCTTATATCTCACAACAGAATTTCAGCTTTACACGCTGGTTTTAAAAAAGACATATTTTTTGGTATATAAATAACAATTTTAGGACTAAAACTAAAACTGTCATATTACACATTATATTCGTTTAGAAATATTTCAAATATGTTATTACAAAGTTTTATTTTGATCACTCTTTATTTATTTCTATATTATTTTCTGTGTAAAATATACACCAGTCTTTAAATATACATCACTTTATGTCCTTAACCTTAGCACCTAGTTATAAATTATAATTCATTTAATGTGTCACCTATTCTTGTTTCTGAACGCACGAAACTAAATGAATTTTTTCTTATCAAAATATTCGCAGCAATGTTTTAATTGTTCCTTTCAATGAAATCTTGATTACTAGATAAAATCTCCAACACGATGGAGGATGAAATTGATGAATGTGTTCGAAAAAAGATTCAATGGCCACAGCTGCCAGGAAATATAAAAAAGGTATTTCATTGTTTTGAGTTGTTACGTGTTTATTTTCAATCAAATATTTAGTGAATGTAAACAATAAATTTTATATTTTAAATGAAACTATTTACTCATCATATAAATTTTACATTTATTTTTATTTGAACGATTTACGATACACAAACTTCAAACTTTTCCAATGTTTTTAATACATTTGATTACACAAAAAATATTATATTTTTACAGCTACTTAATGAATCTCCTAAAGAATATGAAAGATATATTTTCGAGTTCAGTATCAAAAATCAGTTACGATACAGAGGAAGCCTTGGTAAGACTACAATTAAAATATAAGATGGATTCTATTTGCTTATATGGTTTTTTTATTTATTTAAAAAGAATGTACTATGTATATTGGTAACAGTAATTGCCATACATATTTTAAATGGTGTTGTCTTATAATTGTTACTATTAATAGTTAATAGAATATTTTCATATATTTTTATTTTAGTCAGGACAGTTAGAAAAGATGAAAGGAAATATTATGAAGCATTAATACAAAACAGTATACAACGGCTTATGCTTTATCCATATCACCTTGCTGATATGATTGTTAAAGGTAAAAATGTTATTGAATTCATAATAACTAAAAACTATATTGTAGACTTAAAATAAACACTGCTATAAAGTTGGAGATTCTATACCTCTGTTTCAACAACTACAACATCTAGCAATTCTAGTAGGTAATATTTTGAATATATTTATTATATAAAATGCCTGTGATATTAATTGCCACTAGGTTCTCTCTGTACTAATGATGTATATACATTCTATAAAGTAAAATTTTGTAATCAACTTCTAAAATATAACTTACAATATTATAAGTAAAGTTATTCAGTATAGAATAACAAAGCTTAGCATTTTCTGTTGATTTGAAAAAAATATATATTTCTATGTGCTGGTAAAAGACAGAGTGCCAAGTACTAGTGTGTCATTAAGTGGACAGTGATGGTGCATTAGTACTAATGCATTATTAACACATTCACAGACAGTATCATTACAATTTTTGATCATGTTATGACACTTAAAAATTTCATACATTGCCTAAAGTTCTTCTGTCAGAATGCATAAGTAAAAATATGATGTGATATGATAGTACAAGGTACAAGTTCTCTCTGTGGTGACACAAGAAAATGCCCTTCCTTGTCTGACTATAGAAAATGGAGCGCTGTAAAGTGTACTGACTGTATAGAAGTAATAAGAGTGACGTCCACAGGCATACTGCCATATTAATTTTTATAGTGACTATGTCAAGAGGCTTTCTGTCCTTGAACATGTTGAGTGAATAGGCTGTGCATCTAATAGTGATATTAAGTGCATAAAGTTTGCATGAAATTTTTGCTTGTGCATTATTAATATATTGTATTGCATGTGCTAGTACTGGTGCATATAATGAATCAGTGACTAGAGTAGAGCAGCCTAACATTTACAAAAAAAAACAATAAGGACAGTTAACTAAATTCAATTAACTTAGCATTAGTTTAATTAAAACAAAAAGTTATTGTCTTTCAGATTTCTTGTACACAAATGCTTAACTTTGTATTGATTTTTAGGACTCAGGATAACACCATTTATTTATTACATTGAAGTTGTTGCTCTATTGATTGAGATGGAAAAGAGCTATGACACTATGCCAAATTTCACGGCTGCAGACTGTAAGTAATATAGTTATGTTTTTCTAAAACAATAAAATAGTACTACTATCTGGATACATGGCAATTATATTTTTCTTTTTATAGAGGAGATCCATCGTGGACCAGGGGCACAAAAGTGTGACTGTAACGCGACAGTTGTGGGTTCGATCCCCACTCGAGGAAATGAAATATTTATTTAAATTTATATTTCTATTTCTTCGCTCTGGTGTCGAGGCAAGCACTGGCGTTCAGTTCCGCCACTCAACACGCAATGCCTCCAAAATTCGGCGGAAAGGGGGGAACGGAATGTCTTAACACTAAGTAGCCTCTGCCTACCCTGCTATGTGTGTGTGTGTGTGTGTGTGTATTATACAGCATGAAACTGATTTGATTTTAATTTATTTTATTTCTAGTCATTAACTACCTTAGCTATTACAATGTATCAAGATATATACAGCCCCTCTGGGTAACTAATTTATTTGGGTAACCTTGACAGTAGGATCTCAAATTAGTTTCGATTTTTTTTTCGTGTCATACAGATTTTATTGGCTATTTATTTTAATTGTTAAATGTTAATTTAAAAAGTGAAATAATACTTGAGATTCAGCACAAGGAAAAAACAAATATAGATAAAATAATGTTACTTTACAATAAACATGCCAAATGTATTACTGTCTAAAATATTTAAAAAATGATAATGTTGATACTAGTAAAATTTGTACAAGAGAGCCTGGATTCTACATAATTGATGACGATTTTGGTAGGGATTACGTGATAGACAATTAATATTCAAGTTCTTACAATTTTTTTTGTTTGCTTAAAATATTTTTGCTTGTTTTCTTTCTATTAAACGTGTTTTGAGTATTTTTTGAAACGAAACGCCTCTAGATTGATTCACCATTTTTGTAATATAAGATAAAATTGCGGAATGATTGCTGTATTACAACAAAATATGAACCAAAGTTACCTAGACTAATAATTATGGCTATCATTTTGTGAATGGTTCTTGTGAGGTTGTGTTGTGTTTCTTGGATAACTTCCACTCACACGGAGTGGAAGTTATCCAAGAATTTCAATCGGTAACATTGACAGACTACAAAATTCCGTTTTTTTTTTATACTGATGTATTTTAAAGGTTTATGTGAATAGGTAAAAAAATATAACGGGAGCTTTAATGAAACAAAAATCACTTTTGCAATATTCTTTAAATTTTAAATCATAATATAAAATACAGTTCGTATTTAAGCTCGTATTTATCAAATTTACCCCGATTTTGATATCTTTTGATATTTTGTTTTAAATATTTTTGTTTTTTGTTATTATCTTCACAGGCCTCCGTCTTCTAGGCATAGGGCGCAATGAATATCTAGAATTAGTAGCCAAAGCGAGATCTCTCGGAAGACGGGGACGGTCTCGGGCAATCCGTTCTTTATTGCCTCGAGTTCCCCTTAATATACCGATGCAGCCGTGGTGGAGAGTGGAACTGGGATATGTTCTTGAGGAAGACGTTAAAGTATGTATAGATTTGTGTTCTAGTTTTTGTTGATGTGTTGTTTTGTGTGATTGTGATTGATTTTCGTTTTATAATTTTTCATAACATATTTTTTTAATATTATTTTAGAAAATGTATCAAATATTTGAAAGTAGTAAGACTTGAAACCGTGATTTACAGAAACCGTTCATGAACTATCTTCAAATTTTTATTACCTTTTCTGAAAATACTTTGCTATGCTCACTGTGGAATAACAATTTACAAATATTATAAATGATAAAAAGTTTTTATTTTTTTAAATTTTATGGATCATACCAATGGATTATTTTATGTAATTAATATTTAACAGTTTTATAATAACAGTTATCGCTTGTTTTGTTAGCCTCTAGGTGAAAATGAGAGGGCAGTCATTGATGTGTTAATTGACCGCGGCTCACAGACTGCTGGCACGCTAGACTATTTTGTTGTCAAAACTCTTTACAGGTATACATTTTTTTTAAATCCAATAGGATTTTTTTATTTTATTGACTATTAAATTCGTTCTTATGTTACAAAACATAACAACTTTAATTTTTTAAATATTTTTTGTAATATTTTGATTTCAACATTCAACTAAGAAATTAAAGAGATCATAAGAGTCTTATTATAGATAGATTTTTTATATTAAATTATAAATTGCTTCACATCAGCTTCCATAATAAAAAATATAATGAAACAAAAACTATGTAAAGGACAAAATTTTTCCATAACTAATCATGATGATGTGTGCATAAAAATACTTATAAAGCTATATAAAAATATTTGCACAAAATTTTACAATAAAAATAATAAAGGTCCTGTGTATAAAAAAATAGTAATACGATGAAATGAAATGAAAATAATTAATTCTCCAAGTAGAAATCGAACCCACAACAGTCGTGTTTACACTCTAACGCTATATAATTATTAAATATACTTTTGATATTAACTAAAATAAAATATATTTCACATTTTATATTTCAGACGTGGCCTAATCTACCTAGATGTGCCCATCACAACCGCGGACAAGGTGTCGGTGCCGCCGCTCAAAGGCTTCGTGATGAACCGCATAGCGGGCGATTACTTTGAAACGCTACTCTACAAGGTGTTTGTGTCCATCGACGAACACACTAGTGTTGCTGAACTGGCGAGTGTTTTGCAGGTGGGTTTAAGTTGCTTTTTTTTTTGTTGAGATATTGTATGGCAGTAATATTATCTTTATTTGATATGTAGATTTATGTTTAGGTGTCTATGGGTGAAGGTAACTACTTCCCATCAGGTTGCTGCCTTTTGCCGATTTTTTTAACAAATTTCAATAAAAATATTTTTCTTTTTTCTTGCTACGTATTTTAGTCACAATAAAATGTAAATACATATACATAATTACGAATTAACGAAGGACAACAAACAAGAGACAATAATATACAAAGAACGTTTCACTAACGGTCCTCAGGTGGAATGTGAGCTGGTGAAGCAGGCGGTGTCGCTGTACTGCCGGCTGGGGTTCGCGCAGCACCTGCAGCCGCCGCCGCTCGCCGCGCAGCACCCCTCGTGGCGGAACGCTCTCACCTCGCATACACACCAACCGTCAGTATCTATCTTTACTAATATTATGAATCTGGAGAGTTGGGTTGGTTGAACGCGCTTATCTCAGGAACTGCTGGAAATTTTGTATGGTCCATTTATGGCTGTAGACTATATTACATCCCGTTAATCGTTTTGATGTAACCCACTGTATATAGAATATATACGAATATACGTGAGCACGGGACCGAAGTAGGTAAAAGCTAGTAGGTATATAAAATAATTTTAGTTCGCATCTTGGTTTGCGTGGACCTTTAAAACTTTAAAATTGAATTGAAAGAAATACATACTCAATGTGTCACGTCCTACAATTTTTCTTTGTTACAGTTATAGACAAATTGCTCCTTTGACATTTGATCCACAAGTTGAAGAAGATCTACAAATGGAACCAGTGCTCATTAAAGATATGCCTTCTACATCTAAACAGGTATGATTGTTATTTTTTAGTACGGGCGACTCTCGTTAATTCAAATCAGCGATAATTCGAACCTCTCTATAATTCAAATTTATCACAAGATTCCTTGAGAAAATCTCTTTACATTTCAAAGTAAATCTATACGTTTTTATGCATTTGGTAATTCGAACAAAAATATCACAAAACGACGCGTTAATTCTAAACTATAGGCGTCCAACACTCGACAATTCGAAGATGCAAAGAGAAAGAGAAAGAAATGTTACAGAATTTACAGAGGTATGTACATGTTGAGACAAGTTCAAATTTGTATTTGTATTTGACAAACATTTCCCGCACAATTAGTTTTTTTTATTATAACTCAATTGGTTCATTATTCATTTATAATTGATTATTACTCAATAATTCTAACTTCTACCTTTTGTTTTAAAAAAAAATAACCATTTGATATTCTCGACATAATATATCTCGATAATTCATAATATTTTAAAGGCCCCTCGAGTTTCGAATTAAGTAGAGTCGATTGTATATAATTTAAATACATATCGTTATACCTCAGAGTGAGGATTGCACTCATGCATTGCCTTTCCAGACATACGTTTTCCTACACCACAATGACCTTAATTTAATATAATTATTATTTATTTTATTTCAGAAATCTCCGATGGCTGCGCCTGAATATTCCAACAACAATAATAGTGGACAGAGGGTGGCCGTGCTTTTTGATTCAACATTAGCCGCTTATCTTATGATGGGCAACCTATCACCGGTATGTATGTCACTTGTATTTATTAAATAAAATCTATAAAAATATATGCTAAAAATGTTTTTGTTTTAGGATCTTAAAAGTCATGCTGTAACACTATTCGAAGTTGGTAAACTGTGTGATGAAAGTTTGGACAGTTTACTTATGGAATTGGATAAGGTACTTGATTAATTTTTATTTTAAAAGTGCTTCTATTTAAACTTTAAAGGCATGCAACACATTTGTAGCTCCTCTGATGTTACACGGGGCCGTGGGCGGAGATGATCACTCTCCATTAGGTGGCCTGTACGCTCGTTTCCAAAAAAAAATATATTCATAATCATCTATCTGTCTATCCGTCATTCGTCACCCATCGCCCGACTTATCGAGTTGAACTATAATAGAGTACTTCATAGAGGTCCACTAAGGACTCCGACCGCACACGTGCTCGGAAGTGTAAATAGCTATATAAAATAAACTGACCAACACTCTACGTACGTCACATTTAGAATGTTTGTCTGCAAATTTCTCAGTAACTAGGAATAATGTGTTGATAATCAATTTATATTTTATTAAGGTACATTGCAAACTAGCATCTCCCGCGTGACTTTGTTTACTTGAACTACACGAATATTTATTTAAGTGTTTAAGAAGAAATAATAAGTAACTTTATTTCGGCCCAAATAGGCGGTAAGTACATGCACACAGTAAACAGTTTATTTCCGGGTAAATTCTGGTCTCGCGAGATGTCCCATAACGATCAGTTCAGTTAATTACCTAACCGATATACCAAGCGTATGCCCAACCGATCGGCCAAGAAATTTAACATTTTATTGAGCAAATAGATCATGATGCGACCATAACGGTGATGTCCGTTCGTCTATGTCTATTTGTTTGTCTTGAAATTTTTACAAATAATGTATTTCTTTTACCGATATAATAACAAATATCGTAGAACAACAAAATAAATATTTCAACGACTTTCGGGTGAAAATCATGATATTTCTTCCGTTTCTATTGTTCAGACTACGACAAACACTTAGCCAGTTTCTTTTATTATTATTTTGTCGTTTATTTAATTTAATTAAATTTTATATTGATATAAAAAAAAATAAAAAAATCAGGTAGCTGGTGATCCGGAGATAGAAGGTGAAGCGCGACGGTACCTAGCGGCAGCTGCGTGCTTGCGTATAGCGCTGCGTACGCTGCGCCCGCACTTACGACCGTTAGACTTGCTGCGTTGCGAAGCGCTGCACGCGCTCGACGCGCCCGCTAGGGCGAGGCTGCTGGCTACTAAGTACAGGTGATATATTTGTTTATTTGTACTGTATTCAAATACAAATACACTATTCTAAAAGTAGAAGACGACAAATACTCGGCCTAACTCTGGGCAAAGCTCTTATCAGACCTCCGAAACGAAACTTCTAAGAGCCCTTTCAGAGCTAGATTATTATAATAATACTAATTAAGTACGGTAGCAGCGTAGGATCTTAAAAAAAAACGATTTAGTAAAAATATTTTATTAAAACTGAGTGAGACTTGCTCATAGTTGGAGACAAAGATGATTATATTTATTACAAATAATTTTAATATAAATAAAAAAAAATGGGTGAAATATGATGCGATGGTTCAAGTTCAAGTGCAAGATTGATTGAGCAATGTTTTACAATACACAATGTTTGTTGGCTCTACCTCAGGCTGGCAATATCGACGGCGCCGCTGTCGCGCGAGGCGCGCGCGGGCGCGGCGGCGGGCGCGCTGCCGCACGTGGGCCCCGCGCCGCCCGAGGCCGCGTCGCCCTGGATGCGCCTGTACCTGTACCACGTCGCCGGGTACGGACCGCCTACGCTGTTGCTTACTAAAGGTATTTTATGTGTTGCTGCTAAAAAACCGAAAACTTTTATTTTTATTTATTTATATTAGAAATAAACTTAGGGAACGACAGACCGCTCAACCTGTTGTAATGATAAGACATTGTGTGCCGCCAATACGGCGGTATACGTCCGCGAAGTGTTAAGTTCCAATATTCATTTAAAACAATATGTACTTACATTAAAATCGTGACGGGTCGGTGTCTGTAGTTGGAAGGTATCAAAAAAAAATGTTATACGAGACTTTTATTAATGTAATAGAACACAAAGCAGTGATTTAAATTATTGTCTTTGTTTGTCTGTGCGTTTGTTATCGCTTATCTTAGAATCGGCTTAACTGATTTAAAAGCGGTATCCATTATTATATTCTGGCAAGCTTCCGTTAACATATAGGATTTATTTTATTACAATCGGTTCATAAATTAAAAAACGTTTTATCGATTTAAAGTACTTAGGTCAACAAATTTGCTAATTACTTTAACAGTTTTTATTCAACTGTTTTACTGAATTGGCCGGATCTTTTAAATTTTTTTTAATAGTAAATATACCGAGATTTCAAGATTTTGGATCGGGATTGAAGTTTACACAGGAATAACTAACTACGTTTGCGGTGCACGCTTACTTACAGTCTCAGCTAAATAGCAAAATATTTTTCTTTAAATACAAAATGAAATGCGAGCAAAACCACAAAAATTTATTAATTATATATTTGTTCATTGTATACTATAATAAATAAGTGTATACATACTCTCGCAAAAGCCATTAAGAATAAGTGATTAAATACAAAATATATTTGCAGGCACAGTGCTCCGCGGCGTGCCGCGCTCGCTGCTCGGCTTCTCGCGCCTGTCGGTGTCGTGGTGGGGCGCGGAGTCGGAGTCCGCGGCGCTGCCGGCCGCCGCCGCGCTCGCCGCCGCCAACTCCGCGCTGCGCCGCGGGCCCGTGCTGCTGCAGGCCGCCGGCGTGCGCGCCATGCCCGTGCTGGTGCACCTGGCGTTCCCGCCCTCTGACATTGATGGTAACTTATTTTTATCTCGTGCGCTGTTCCGAGTCGATGACTGCACCGTGATATTATATTGTATGTATATAATAAAAAACTAATATATAATTCACATTAAATTATGCATATCAAAATTTAACATTAAGTACACATTAAAATGAATATCTACTTATATGTTATCTGTTTACAGAGCTGCAGTCTCTGTGGCGCAAGCACACCGGCCTCCGGCGGCTACTGCGTCGGCTGCGCCTCACGCGCACGGCCGGCTACGTGACGCTGGCCGACATCGGCGTGCCCGACCTGGGGTGCGCGCATCCGCCCAGCACCGTGCAGCTCGGTATGTTGACGTCTCTTTCACTCAGCTCATCTTTCACTATACTTGTCTCTTTCTTGCTCATCGTCGAATACGTGACGTTAGTTTTGTGCGGCTACGTCACGTTAGTATTAGTCCTGTTAGTAAGTAGTAAGTACTGATAGCCTAATTTCAGGGCAGCGACCTTGCTGTATTCATTTTATTTCCTAAAAAATGTTATTTTATTGGGATTTAGAGGCTAGTCGTGTGAAGCGGGGGCACAAAGTGTGACTGTAAACACGACTGATTGTGAGTTTGATCCCCACTCGATGAAATTTTTATATTTTCATTAAATATTTTCATTTCGGTGCTCTGGTGTCGAGGCAAAGCGCAAGTTGAATTCCGCCAATCTACACGCAATGCCTCCAGAATTCAGCGAAAAGTGGGGAACTAAGTGTCTTAACACTAAGTTCCCTCTGCGTACCGTGCTGTGTGCGGAATGCAGCGTGAAGCTGATTTAATTTTAATGATAATATTTTTATTACAAGAACCTCTAGTATCTTCAAGAGTAAAAGCAGAATAACAACAAAATATTAGATGTGCACAAACTTTTAAATGTATACTAATTTGTTACTTACGTAAATTTTTTCAGAATAGTAGTATCATAGATTGTAAATCTGATTACTTTTCTAAATGCACTATTTGTTTTTCTGTAAAAAGTCTACTTTAAACTTTTTAGATTAAAATGTTATGTATATGTTATCTCATTTTTAGTGACGCCACGAAAGAAAAAAGAAGTGTGTGGAATAGCGAAACCAGTGAGTGACGTATCTATATCATCAACAGACTCTCAAAAAGAAAATACAGAATACACGAAATCAATACAAAGTAGGCTACAATCACCCATTGAATCGCATTTCGCCATCACCCCCACCACTGAAAGCAAAACGAGTTCACCGGCCAACGGCTTCACAAGTGTCGAAAGCGGGCAACTATTATGCGAAGAGTTAGACAGCCTAAACGTTACCAACAAAAGTAACGATACTCACGAAAGTAAGGAATCCATCGCTAGCGACGATTTCGTACCTATACATTCCACGGCCAGTATTGAGAATTTGAAAGACAAACATTCCAGTAAGGAATCAATTATAGATGAATTGGTTCCAATACACTCGCCGATTAAAAGTGATAAAAAAATGGAGGCTCAACTAAATGATTTACTAAGTCCTGCTGAAGAAACTATATCAATGTTTACTCAGTTAACGGACAAACTGACTGAGATTACAGCGGAAGGTGATAGTGGTGTTGACACCGCCCATAATTATTCTGATGATGAAACTTGTAAACCTGAGGTATGTTTGATAAGCGTAAAATTATAGAATAGTCTAGAATAGAAAATAATGAGAAATTTTGATTATATTTATTTTGTATATAAAGTAACTTTTTTTTCTGTAACTTTTCACCACTGACACAACAATGTCATTTTTATTCGCTTATTTAGTCGAATTTGTACTAGAAAATATTAATTTTAATATAATGTTAAAAATCCTCTATGAAGTTTACATATGAAATGTAACATTTCATTTCAAAAAAATTTAATATTTTTATGAAATTAAATATTTTCTGAAATTCCAGAAATGGACAGTATTAGATCTCCAATTTGGCATTCCATTGTTTGATGAAGATTTATGTGAGAAAGTATGTAAGAGCATCGTAGAGAGGATAGCAAAGCCTGAATTGTAAGTTTTGTTTTTTTTTATTTATTTTTTTAGCATTACACCGCATCAAGCAGACATTGCAGAGAAACATAGTGTTAAGACAATCCGTTCCTCACGCATTGCTCAGACTGCTGTTGAATGTTGGAACTCAACGCCGGACTTTGTCTTCTTTCCAGGACAGAAGTAAATGAAAATAATTTATTCGTCCAAGTGGTAATCGAAACCACAACCGTCGTGTTTACGGTTAAACACCAAGCAAGTCAAATTTCGATATTTTTATGTTTTTTTTTTCGTTCAGTAAGTTTGCATATTCGATTGGTATATGCATGTCCAACGATTACGCCGAGATTTCTGAAGCGATTTAAGTGATTCTTTTTTTGTTTGATGCGTAATAATTGCTCTTCGGTGTCTTAAAAGTTTTTTATTTTATTCTATTTTCAGGTTAGAAAAAGTAAAAGAGGATAATGAGTTCGTAAGATCAGATGTGCTTAAATTTGTTTCACAGTGTCAGGTATATATAATAGTTAAATAATTATGTAAGCTTCATGCTGTACCCCGGAAATTGACAAATAGATATTAGTATTAAGACACGCCATTCCCTACTTTCCGCCCAATTTTCTAGACATTGCATATTAAATAGCGAATGCCGCGATTTGTTATTGTTATCAGAGAATAGAAATGAAAAGTTCTTTACCCCGAGTGGAAATCGAACCCACAATTGTCGCATATACATCTTTATGAATATATATTTTTCCTAAATAATATTTTTTCATTACATTTTTAAACTGTTAATATTTTTATTGCATTATAGTATTATCCTGGTGAAGATATGGGTATAGTGAAACGCGGTACACTAGTTCCTCTACCGAGAAAGAACTTGGTGTTTGAAAATGGCAAGATTAGTGAATGGAATGGAAAGTGAAAAAAAAAATTACTCATTTCCATAGATTTTTTTTTGTATATAACAATTTTTGGATGGGTGTATTTTTTTTTATATATCATATCAAATATTGATTTGCTTGTTTCAAAACTCTATGCTCGTTTCAAAACGTCATCCATATTTTATATTATATTGTGGATGAAACCAGTTGTATGAAATTACTTTTTACTTTTCCTTTGGCTATTATTAAAAAATGAGAAGTGATAAGATTTACGCTAATAATTAAATCAGTATTTGAGTTATGTTTTGAGATATTCCATGTTTTTATTATTTTATGACATTAAATGTCAATTTCCAATGTATCATTATGTGTTATCTGTTGTGCATACTTTAGTG
Source organism: Heliconius charithonia (assembly GCA_030704555.1). Taxonomy (NCBI): domain Eukaryota; kingdom Metazoa; phylum Arthropoda; class Insecta; order Lepidoptera; family Nymphalidae; genus Heliconius; species Heliconius charithonia. The sequence continues at coordinate 8,641,705 of CM060821.1, forward strand.
CTAAATATATTAAATAGAAATTATTTATGAAATTAATTAATATATACATATGTAGTGTTATATTAAAATATAACAAAGTTTTATTTAGACGGTATTTTTACTTACCTTAACTTTATTAATATTAATATCTAATGAAAATATGTGTAGTGGCAATATAACATTGACTTTGTGTTTTAAATATTTTTATGTTACTGTTATAGTTTAAATGTAGCAATTTAGAAAAAAATAATCAATATATTCTCATGTTTAGTTTTAATTTAGGTTTTTATGATTTATTTGTCATGAAAGGTTGTTAAATTGTATCGAAATGCCATATAAACATAAAATAAATAAAGTATAGTCAAATATTTTTTTAGACTTGTTCTTAACAATAGGTTTAAATAAATAAGAAATGATCAGTTATATTAATTCAAATATTCAAAGAAAAAAAATTGATGTCAGTGGTTTTACAGTATTATGTCGTCTTGTCTTTATATACAAAATATGTTTCGAAATTGTTTTCATATATTTTTTATATACTGTACTTATTTATTTATATTAATGAAAGTAATATATTATTTGATTAAATTTAATAATTGTACTAACTGAGGTGGTACTAATAATTTTATATCAGAAAGGTGAAAAGTTTGTTTGGTTGAATGCACTAATCTTAGGAACTGCTGATTAAAAAAATATTCTTAAATAGTCCATTAAACAATGAAATAGATATGGTATATCTATAGGTTATAAAAGGTTGCTCGACCAATAAGAGCGGAACGTAATTTAATTGCATAATATATGCCTTTTGTTACGCAGCCGAAGTTGCGCGTGTTATTTGTGGTTAAAATATATTTTCAAAGTAAGTATAGGAACATTTTGTCATGAAAAGCTTCTGTCCGTCCATGTTACATTTTTTTTGTTAATGTACACCTGAAGTTATTTATATCAGTGAGATTTGTCTATTTTATAGCAATAATAATATTCCTAATAAGTTAATTTGCTGGTCATACTAATTTTTATTTCATACCCAAAGCTATAGGCCAACTAGGGTCACATTACTAAACGTAGTTGCCATCATACATTATTGTTTATTGATAGAATATAACAATTGTAGTAATATATAAATTGTAAATATTACCTGTGTTTTTTTTATTTAGTCTTAATGAAGTGCAAACAAATAATTCGCGTGATCATATTCATAGCTATTAGATTCATAGCGTGAATCCTGAAAACAAAACATATACTTATAAAGTATATGTTTGGTTTTCAGGATCACGCTGTATTCCGAGTAGCACCCTGCTACTAGGCAATTGGAAGTAGTGGTTAACACTAGGTTCCATCTAACACTGGCATTGCGTGTAGAGTGGCAAAATTTACCGCCATGCCTTTTGTTTTCACCAGAGCGAACAAATGAAATTATTAATAAATAATAATTTATTCTCCAAGTGGGAATTGATACCACAACTGCGCCACGACGGCCTTAATTGTGTGACGCTGTGTTGTATGTTTTGTTATTTTTTGTAATTGTTTTAAATACACGAAAAAGAGGAGGCGCTTGCCTTCTCCTTATTCAAAATTATATTTTTCTTTTACGTTAATTTGATTAAAATAAATATTCTAACACATTACCTAATTTTTCCCGCAAACAGCAGGGAAAGTAGAGAGAATGCGCCCTCACACATGCGCCTAAATACAACGTCCTTCTTCTCTTGTTTTTCGAAAACGGGAAAATTACACATTAATTCATTTTCTATTATCTTTCAAAACTCCTATATATTGCTTACAATTGCAAATAAAGATTTTCCTGAAAGTTATTATATATGATCTGTATTCTATTGTCTAGTTTTCTTAGTTCTATAACATGACATTGACACTTGTTTTGACGTTTGTTATATTATTCATTCAGTGAGTTTCTGTGCGATTTGCGAAAACAACTTCATTATAAAAAAAATACATCGCCGATATTTTTAAAATACGCAATAGAATTCTATATTAATAAGCGTGGCTATTCGTCCGGTAGAAGTATCTCAAACAATGGAAGTGGACGTATATTCCATTGCAGAAGGGTCTCGGCTACCGCTCATAGATGAAACGTCGGCCCTTGGAACTCAAGCACCGAAAGATAGGTAAAAGCTTAATTGTTTATGATTGTTAAAATATCTTAAGTAATTGTATATATCTAGGAATAAGTAAAGAGCACGTTTTCACATTTTAAGTGTCCTTATTTGGTAAACTAGATTACTATTATTATAAAAATAAAATCTATTTCGCCCACGCTACTGCCTAATGTGGCTTGTATAACAAAAAGCTCATGCACGTTTTTAGGCCTCGATCATTAGTGTAAGCGTTGTTACTACCAAGTATTAGTCATATTTGGCTAGTTCTCTTAATTTTCTATGGGGGATTACTGCTTAAAAATATGATGCCCAACTTTATAGATACTTAATTGTATGAGTTTGTTTATGATGAAATATTTCACCCTTTTATGAATACATAAAAGGGTGAAATATTTCATAAATAACTGTAAGGTAAATAAATAACTGTTACCCTTATGTGAAATACCATATAAGGGTAAACCTTACAGTTATTTATTCCACATAAAGATAAACATAACACTTTTGTTTATCATAATAAATAAAAAGCAAAGAAAAGCAGCTTTACCCTTACTCTTGCCAGATTGGGCGAAGGAAACCTGGCTTTTAAACACTTGTTCGCCACTGTCTGTAATACCACTCTGCTACTTCTTGTCATAACATAAACTATGGTTTGTCTTAACAAGAGCCAGCTATTGGTACGACAAAGCATAGTTAACACCCTGGTAACCAGTGTGTTGACAATAATTTTATGATCATTGCCTCCAATGGGATCAAAATCCTGACCATTGAGTGTACAGCCAGTTGCACTGCACCACAGTGGCAGTGAAATATAATAAAAATTTAAGAAAAGGTGGAAATACTGTCTTTAATTAAATTGTCTCTGCTTATATACTTATAACAGCAGTAACTTTGTGTTTTTCCTTAGGTTGATAGCAGTTTTGGATCAAGTGGAAATGCGCGTAGAGAGGTTGCGGCGTGATACTGTAAGAATTGAAGAAGAAAAAGATTCTTTACTGTCGACTCTTGATAGTGTTAAGCATTCGGAACTGCTTGGTGATATATCAGACTGTAATTTTTTTTATATTCTGTGTTATTTTTTTTGTTAATTTATGAGATAAACTTAGAAGAATTTAAAGCTCAGTTTTTTAAAGAAAAGAAAAAAGAATTTCCTAGTGCAGATTGAACCTTTTTTTTTCGAACATGAGGTTAATGCTGTTAGCCCTATTGGCTTTCACAGTGACACCGGGGAAGTGGGGAAAAGGGTACACTGTCCCAGAAGAAATGCAAGCACCACATGGTTGCCTGAAAAGAGTCGACGACTGTAAAGACATCCCTGAGAGGCTCCAACCTCGGCTTAACAACCATCGAGCCTTATTCTAAGCAAACCTAGCCGCGATATGAAGCCATGACTGGGGGGACAAAATTAGACTAATCTAAGGGAGCTAACAGTCCCTAACCGCTGGGCCCGACCGCGCCGAGACGCGGCCGAATATCGCTAGATTGAACCTACAATCATTTCCCTTATGTATGGAAACTATTCAAAATGAAAAAGTGCCGTAATACTCCGCTGATCCCCCCTTGACACTAAGTTATTTCTATTCACCCAGATATGTGTCCCAAAAATGTTGACTGTTTTATATTGTAGACAGACATATTGAAAGATTTTTATATATTCTCGTTGTACAGGTGATAAGGACGACATAATGCGGTACGCGGAGCGAATCCTGGCTCGAGCCATGACGGTGGAGGTGGCGGTGCGGACTGACCGCGACTCGCAGCAGGAGGAAGCTCTGCATCAGGTATTTAGTTTAATAGCAAAAATATGAAAAGCCTAACTGAATGAGATATAATGGTTTTCACGCGAAATCTCATCATTTCTTTTTTTTTTAATAATGAAATTCGAGTCCACAGCTAATTCATTCCATTAGAACTACACACACTGACTGCATCAAATGCCCTAACTTTAAAATGTTCTTTTGTTCCGATCATTGTATATTAGTTATTTAGTATCAATTAATTCGATGACTATTTATGGTAAGGAATGCTTTTAGCGCGTGACAGCTGTTCGTGATCAGCATGACCTCATTTTTTTTTAATTATATAATCTAACGCAAACTGTCAGTCAGACTCGTAATTATAAACGAAAAATTATTTTATTTAAAATGAAATAAAATCAACTTCACGCTGTATACCGCGCACAGCGGGGTAGGCAGAGTGGTTAGTGTTAAGTTCCCCATTGAACTTGTTGTTGTTGTTGAGTGGCGGAACTCCACGCCGCGCTTTGACTTGAAAATATACATTTAAATATTTCGAAAATGAAAATATACATTTAGATATTTCATTTCTTAGAGTGGGGATCGAATACATAATCGTGGATCGCGTTTATAATCACACACTTGTGCCCATGCGTCACGACTTGCCTCATCTGCTTCTCTTTATTTACAATGAACATAATTTTACCTGAAACATTAAAACTAAGCAAAGCTATTTTATTATCTTTGCCAATAATCAGATTCACGCCGTATAATAGGGAAGGCAGACCAGTGTGTTTTCGAGACGGTGCATGTTGACTGGCGGAAAACGTCTTGTCTACAATAGCGGGGCGAATGGGGAACGGAAGTGTTTTAAAGGGATCATTGTGTCTTTGCATTAGGTTCCCTTTGCCAACTAAGTGCTGGATGCAGCTTAAAGCCAAAAAAAAAAATCGTTCCCCCGAATAACCACAACCATCATGTTTACAGTCATACACTGCTCCAGCCACCTGCCTGCGCTTCAACCACCTCAATATTTTCTTTATCCTTAAAATATGTTATATTATCCTTATAATATATAAAAATTGCAGGTAAATTTATTTATAGACCAGTTAGTAATGTCAGTGCACGAGGACGCAGTAATAGCTCACACTCGATGTCAAACCTATATGAACGCTTGCACCTCACAACCTGACCCCAGCAGCGGGACGGACAGAAACTTCGAAACTGCAATACTTGGATGCACATTGGATGACCAGAAGAGGATTAAGAAACGACTTCAGGGCCTCTTGGATTATTTTGCCAAGCTTAACGTGACCACTTACTCGTGAGTAGTAAGAATGGTCGATAGGCTTTATATTTGTGAGCAACTATAATACTGCCATATTGTGTGGATGTGCCTTTATATATGTTTTTGTGTTATTGTGAAGCTTGATTGATAAATTTAATGCGGAATAAATAAGACAATTTAAAATCAATATTAAATAAACTTGAAGGGGTTTTAAACTTATTCTCACTGAAGCATTATTTCATTTGACATTGTATATGATTTTGCATTTATTTTTATTTACAATTAATTAAGAAATATAAATAAAATCAATATCCTAGAAAATATTAAATTTCTTTGGAATTTCTGAAAAATAAAAGTATTATACAGATCTTATAAAACTAGAGTGTTTCGTATGCAAAATAGTACATACACAATATTCTTTGTATAAGACATATATATATATATATATATATATATATATATATATATATATATATATATATATATATATATATATATATATATATATATATATATATATATATATATATATATATATATATATATATATATATATACAAAACATAAGAAAAGTCCTCACTTTAAGATTTCTGTTGGGGACTATTACCAAAATTGTTAAGTATAATTCTCATATTATTAATATTTTTATATTAATATATGTATTAAAATATAGTAATAAGGCATGTCCACACCCTTTCACTGCTAAATGACACAATAAATAAACATGTCTTGAATGTTAATGTGAAACCTTCATTGGAATCTGCACTTCCGCAATCAATTTTTACCTTCAGTTACCTTTCTAGGTGTATGTAATATAGTTATATAAAAAATATATTATCTACATTCTGTTTAATATTGAAAATAATTCGGAATGTATAAATTGAAGTGATTTAAATGATTAGTGACCAAAGTTATGTTTTGAGACAAGGAGATTTTTTTTTTCAAGCTTAGAAAGTGCTTCTTTTTATCTGTGAAATAATTTAATCAAACTAAATTATTTCTCTGAATATAGCTGGTATTGGTGCTATAAGATGGATACATGGTATAGTTGAAAGAATTTTTATTAGGATATGTGACTATGTTCAGAGTTGTGATAGTGTTTGTAAAAATTGTTATAACTTGGTCACAGACTAAATTTACTTCTGATTTATTTACTTATATTTTTTTGTACTTTAAAGATTTACGGTTATAATAATATAATTATTAAGAATTTGTATGGTTAATAATATTTTGGACAAACTCATAATTTTATGTCATTTTATTATTAAACATTCGATTTTATTGTTTCTTTTTATATTGTAACAAGCTGAGGTATGTCAGAGTTTATATAATTTTATTGTTTAAAGCGAATGGTTTAACCTTCAAAGAAAAAAATATAAGAAGTATTATATAATTGTATGGAATTATAGATATGCTATTATAAATTAATAATGGATATAATTAAAAAAATCCAACAACTTTCAAATAAACATTATTCCCACCATGCTCAGGTGTATAGTACTTGCGAAATTGATTTTAAATTACTATAAAACAAAACTCGTACATTTTTATATACATACAAATAAATATATATTATCTAGGATTTCCAAATTATTAGGTTAGATATTAAAATTGCTGTGGTTTATTAGGGTAAAAGTCGAAATTTTTCTAATTATATATACATACATATATTTATAGATCATAATACGTCCAGTATCACTGTAATAGTTTTTTTCCAGATTTGTATAAAAAAAATCAGTTTCACATACTAGAAAGTTTAGTTTGAAAACTTTTAAAGCAAAGTTATTATTACTCAATAAACATTGACCTGATAACCTGTTGGTATAATTTGATCGAATTATTGTGATTTAAATATATATTTAAACTCTTAAGTGTAATTAGAAATTACAATAAAGTTCACTTTTATCCCTTATTTTGTTATTTAATTTTGAAAATATACCTTCTATCATAAGTTTAAATACGATACTATAGCAAGATAATATATATTTTAAAAATTAGCTTTTTTATATGTAATAACGACACTTGGCGAAACGTGTTCCTTATCAGTTTTTAAAGATACTTGGTATACGAAAACCACTTTAATTAAGATATGTTCTTAAAAGTAAAATTGGTTCTAATTTTTGTATTAAAAAGAAATCACATAAAACTGTATTTTTCATTTTCTTGTTACTTGGTAGCAATGATATATGATTAATATTTAACCAATATAAGAATTTAACGTAATAATGTAGTTTATTTTTTCTTATTTCCTTACCCCAATTGCCTGATTTTATAATATTTTAACTGCTTCTTCTGAAAATCAAAAGAATTCTCAGATCAATTTTGATAGGTATGTACATTGTAGTGATTTTGGGTGTCAGTAATATATTATACTAGCTTTTACCAGTGGCACTGTAAAATAGCCAATCTTACATAAGATAAGAGAGAACACTGAACAGATAGTCTCGTGTTGGATTAACACTATTTTTGTTTCTATTCAAAACAGTAGTTCTTGATATTAGTGCATTCAACCTAACAAACTCTCCAGCTTAATAATATAATTATTATAGTATAAAAGTATAAATTGCATATATATTTTATTTAAAATAAAAATACAACAATTTAATGCAATAAATTTTATTTAAAAATATTTACATCCTCTTCGTTTTTTTTAACATGTAATCATTATAACCTTCATGTTCACTTCACTTCTTTTTATAGTCCAAATATGATTTAGTATCAAACAAATTTAGAATTCTAAGTATTAATTAGTACAAAATAAAATATATTTTACATAAAAACTATCTATCTATATATACGTAACTACGTATGTACACTTAAAAACGAAGCACCTTTTATTGACTTCATAATACCAACATTTCAATCAATATCGAAAAAAAAACTATAATGACACTGCAGTTTTTATAATGTCATTTAAATTTTCGGTCAATAATATTTAAAAATCCAAATTGTATTGATAAAAAAGTTTCAATTAACAGTATTTTTTTAGTAATCTATTTATAATTTTACTATATCCTACAAGCACTCCTCAGCACATTCTTCTTTTTGCCGCCGGACCGGTGCTTGGTTGGTCGCAGCAGGATTGTGCCGTTTGTATTGTGATTTGTAAATGTGCCTAAATAAGAAAAAAACATGTACAAAGTGTTAATTATTTTATGAGTTTACAATATATAGAGAAAATATACTTTATAAATAACATACAAGTACAATTGTCTTTGCTTATGTCTTTGCTATGATATGAAATGCTTAAAACTCTGTAACTACCTTTGATTCGAAAAATATGTAGAACAAAAATTTATATTTTTTAACATTATTAAGGTAGTTAGTAGCGGTCCGAGCGCTTCGGCGGTTTCTAAGAGGCGCGGGCTCAAATCGCTCGCTCGCTCGCTACGTCATTTTTTTTTACTTTTTCTAAAAAAAGTGGTTGAGGCTAGTCGTAGCACAGGGGCACAAAGTATAACTGTAAAATCGACTGGTTGTGGGTTTGATCCCCACTAGAGGAAAGGAAATATTTATTTAAAATTATATTTTCGTTTCTTCGTTCTGGTGTAGATCTGATGTAGAGTTCCGCCACTCAAAACGCAATGCCTCCAGAATTCGACGGAAATTGGGGGACGGAGTGCCTTAGCACTAGGTTCCTTCTGCCTACACTGCTGTGTGCGGGATAAAGTGAGAAACTATTTTATTTAAAAAAGTATAAAAATCGTATAGATTATCTTTTCAACACCTACCAATAACCGGCGCTTGGCAAGGTGGGGCCTCAGTGGAATGTTCGCGACGCATGTCCGCCAGACACCGGGCTGCTAGCGCGCGAAACACGGCGCCTACGTTCACGTCCTCCTTCACCGACGCCCGCATGAGCCGGCAGCCGAGAGCCCGCGCCACTAGCTCTGCTTCATCCCTAGGATAAAATTGATTTTATCATTTTGATGTCAAATGAAATTGAATGATTATCGCTATTAAATAATAGAGAACCTTTTATATTACACTGACTTCACGCTTTTTCCCGCATATGAAGGATTGATAGACGGAACCTAGTGTTAAGGACACTCCGTTTCTCACGAACAGCCTATTTTTCGAGTCATTTGTCAGCTTGTTGCTGCAATAAAGCTATTCCTTATATTTTTTACCATTTGTTACTTCGTTAACATATTACTATATTAAATTCTTTACTTTAAAACTAAGTACTTTCAAATAATATAGTATTATATTCATATTTTTTAGAAATTCTAAAAAATATCTACCGCTTCCGTCTTTATAATTGAATGATCATTGAAAGCATAAACAAATTTTAAAGCAGTATAAGACTTGAACTCTTCTTCTTGAAATTAAAATAATCATATAATAATTTTCATCATCAATTTATCAAGTTTTTAAAATTTCGAAAACATATATTATTAGCTACACAAACGTGGCTTCGTCCGTTTTTTATATTATAACCCAAATCATTAATTCTTAATATAATTTATAGCCTATGTGTTATTCTGATATAAGTAATACCACTATAAAGTTTTATCCAAATCCGTTCAGTATTTTTTACGTGAAAGTGGAACAAACATCCAACTTTCACATTTATATTATTACTAGGAAGTAAGATAATTTAGATGAATGCTAGACTTTGACACCAAAATAAAATACAATTTTGCAATAACTGGATGTGTGCCAGGACTAATGACTTTTGGCTTTATTGGTCGAGATAAGTCAAATTTTAAAATTGCAAATCATCAAATATAATTTCAAGAAGCAACCACACTTACGGCCCGACCACGCATTGATCCATGAGGTCAATTTTATTTTGAACGATAATCGTTGGAATCTCCCCGCATTCATTTTCTACCTGAAAAAAGTGAAATAAACAATTATTTTTAAACTTTTTTTTTTTTGGAAAAAGACGAGGCAAACGAGCGTACGGGTCACCTGATGGTAAGTGACCACCGCCGCCGACAACCCCGTGTAACACCAGAGGAGCTGCAGGTGCGTTGCTGGTCTTAAAGCTGGGGATAGACGCTCTTTTTAAAGGTACCCAGGTCGATACGAACTGGGTAGGTAGGCCATTCAACAGTTCCGTGGCGCGTGGAAGGAAGATCCTATGAAATCGCACAGTAGTGGATTGCCACGTATCCAGGTGGTGTGGATGATATTTTAGCTTATGACGTTAGTTAGTTTGTGTGGTTAGAAAATTCGGCGGCAGGTCAAACAGTCATAAATAGGGTAGAGAACGCACAACGAGGACACATCTCTATGCAAAGCCAACTATTTTATAGATAAAAGTTTCATTAGGAATAATTAAGAAAGATAAGAACTACGTACTCTTTAAGCTGACTGATAACAATATGATTACTCAAGTGTCATGTATATTTTAAATTGTTAATTAAACTATAATGATGTTGCGGAACATATTTCCAAATAAAATAAAATTTCAGATGTTTTGTCATTTATTTATTTGTCTTCGTTACGTATCGAACTGTATATATTTAGATCTGTCCATGATGTTTGTATACAAAATTATATTGACACTCAGAGTTGTCACTACTAAACAAAAGAGAAATATTATACAGCTTCAACTCTGTTTCCCGCACATTGCAGGGTAGGCAGAGGGAACCTAGCGTTAAAACGTTCCTTTCCCCATTTTCTCCCGACTTCTGGAAGCATTATGTTCAGTGGCGGAACTCCACGCCGCGCTTTGCCTCGACACCAGAGCCCAAAAATGAAAATATAAATGTAAATAAATACTTAATTTCCTCAAGAGGGGATCGAACCACAATCAGTAAATTTTAAAGGCCACACTTTGTGCCCCCGTCTGCGCCATGACTGGCCTATATCTATACATTTTACATAGAAATTTTCAGCTTCACATTTAATTCTAATATAAAAATTTTCGCATTTAATTCTAATATAAAAATAAAAGTGAAGAAAGTAGAGACGGGTTTTTATACCTTATTTACTTAGTTATTCCCAAATTGGCCTCACCACTTTAATATAATAATTCATTTGAATGTTTAGTACCCAAAATATAAAAAAGTCTTGCATTGGGACAATTCTCTTGTACGTCGCTAAATAAACAATTTTATTTAACTTGTAAAACTGGTACCTACTGCTATAAAAAACGATATTGTAAAACTTTATTTTGTATGTCGTAAAAAATGTTAGGTAAGATTGAACTTTCAAATATTGAAATATATGGAAATTAGAAGTAAAATGAAAAACAAAATGGCCCTCATATAGAGCCATGTTGTAATAGTATCAATTATTATAGTTTTTTTATACTTTTATATCAAACAAATAGAAAATAAAGTCTTTTAAAATCCACTTTAAAAAATTGTGTAAAAATTTACTTATTTACAAAAGACATGCCTAAGTTTTAAATAATAAAAAGACAAAGTAAGTGATATAATGTAGCATTGTTGATTTTTATCGTAATCATAATAAAAATAACCGGTACCTACAACCAGAATTTGTGTAAATTTTTGCAACAAAAACGTCGAAAACTGTGGATGTCAAGCTTGACTATTCTCAATAAAATCCTTGAATTACTGCCCAAAAGATGATTCTTTCTTTTATCAACCAATTTTATAGAAATGACACAACCATGACTTGCACGATAAATTATTTAATTTGCACCTAATTTCAAATTTAAAATCAGGAAAATTAAGAAAAAATATTACCTTTTACATACAATTTTATTATTGTTATTCTACGTCAGAGTATTATTTTTTAAACACCACTATATATATAAAGGTTGAATTTAAAACCCTACATAATTTTAGTTGTAACTAAAATTTTAGAGAGGGCAATCTGGACTCCCTTGTCGACCCGTCATTATTTCTATATCATCGACAACAGACTGGACTTCCGCGGCTGACGTTAGATTCCTTGCAAGCAGCACTCCACGACCCGCCGCCGAACAGTTGATCCCCATAACGTAGCCATCGTCAATATCTACGAAAATATACTTAGAAACTTTATCGCACGAACGAATTTGATTCTTCACTTCGTCTGATCCATAATAATAAACGCTCTTTTGTTTTCCAGCATTGTTTACATAACTCGACTTGAGCAATGTATCACCAAACACAACATCCTTGTGACAATCGAGTTCAAATTGATTTATTTTCTGGAACTGAATGCTCTCACAGCTGTCGCGTCGTCTTTGTATCGGTGGCCAATAGTATACGGCGTACCAATTTCCAATTAACTGGTTTATGTCGAACCCGTCGCCGTTTCTGTAGTAGTTGACGCACTGTTCCTCGTTTCTCACATTCGAGCAGGTCACGCCGGTCGAAATGATGGCAAATAATGCTAAAAATTTGCAAAACCAGCGCGACATCTTGTAATATATTTTGTTTATACTAAATATTTTGCACGATGCACTGTATGGAATATAGGAGTATGTTGTGATGGGTCGTAAGTATGTACTAGTATCATGTATGTTTAGATTAGGCGTATTGTAGCGGAAAGTGGCGTGGGTCGCGACATAGTTTATCTTTTGTTCCTTATCGAATTGTTTTGTATGAATAAACTAATAATTAATTTCTGTTTTAGCGAACAGAAAATTAAAAATATGTTTAAAAAATTTAAAGGTAATTAAATATGCATGTAGTGATTTCCTTTCAGATTTTTTTGATATATATCTAAAGATATAAATTATGTTGGCATAAGTATTTTGTGAGTGTCGTTTAAAAGATCATTAAAAAAATTGTTTGTCCATCCGAAAAATTGGGAACCTAGTGGAAAGGCACTCCACTCCACTTAAACTTTCCACTTATTTCTGTCCCCCACTTTTCGCCGAATCGTAGAGGCCTTGCGTGTTAAGTGGCAGAACTCAAATCAAATATTAAACATTTCATTTACTTGAGTAGAAATTGAACCCACAATCAGTCGGGTTTCGGGTATAGTCGCACGCTCGTGCCCCTGCGCCATCACTGGCCTCTGCATTATGCATTATAATATTAATCGCTTTTAAATGAATTTTTCACAAAATATTTTTTTCGTATTACAAATATATATATTAATGTTACTGTTATTACTAAACAACCATATTGTGCGTAATATCTATATTAAAAAAGTTATTTACCTTTAGTTTCCACGAGTGTAACGCTAAGAAAGAATCTCTATCTGTGGTAGAGAAGGCGAGGACGCAAGCGTGCGCTCCTCGATAGTATGCTTTGGTGATCGCGTCGAATTCCTCTTGCCCCGCTGTGTCCCAAAGCATTAACCGGACTTCCTCTCCGTCGATCCTGGATAACATAGAAATATCATTTAAGTTTCTTTTTACACAAGTGGGAGTCTAGTGTTTTTACTTTGCCTCGACACCAGAGCGAAGGAAAGGAAATTTAAATATATATTTTATTGCCTTGAGTTGGAATCGAATTCACAACTACTCGCGTTTACTGTAGACCTAAATTTATGTGTGGATACATAGTGTGGCACACAGATACTGTTATAATTAAAAATAAACAAAATTACTTTTGAATTTGACATTTATACGTTTATTGTGTTTTCTTATTTTAGCTAAATACAATATTGAAAATCCTCCATGCCCTTGCAATAGTTCAAATGTTTGTGTTCCGGGCTATTGTTAGGTACAATGTAACCTCTGTTTGTGACCGAAAAAGACCCAACCGTCCATGTAGTGTTCGTACGAAAAAGGCGATCATAACAGTAAAGGAAAGAACTCCAAGAAATCCTGTTCATAAGTAAAAGATTTTATTTCGGGAGATGCCATGTCGCGTATTTTATATGACTTAGGACTTTCATCATATAAGAGACATGATACATTGGTCAGTATTAATTTAAAAATGAATAGGGTGGTAAAATTAAAACAACAATTTAGGCTGTTCGCAAAAGGAAGACACAGAAAAAAATGTTAACGGATAAGAAATTTTGTACAATTGATCAATATTTTAACAAGCAAAATGATAATATTTATGCTAAAAGGTCTAAAAAATAAGAAGAACAAAGTACAACGTGGCCATTATCCGACTTCAGTGATGGTTTAATGGGGTGTCTGGTATGTAGTAACTGAGCTACATTTTTGTGAAAAAGGTATCAAAACGCCTTTAGGGGGAGCCTTCGCCTAAATCACATCATGTACAAAACCAAGAATGGTCCTTTTAGCAAGACTTAGTGCCGGGTAATAAAGTTCGATCCACTTCTTGGCTAGAAATGAACGTTCCTAACAACATCAGAGCTGAAGATCGGCCGTCAACTAGTTCTGATCTTAATTCACTGGATTATGATAACTTGGAGTCCCTAAAGCAATCCAAACGATTGACAATGAAGAATTTTCCCATGGAATGAGCACGTGTTGCTATTTATAACTGGTCCCAACGTTTAAAGGACTGTATTGCAGTCAATGAGATCTACTTCGAATAACCTTTATATATTTTTAATGATTTTGTATTACTGTTATCAATTAATACACTGTAATAGTAATAAATCGTACATACAAAAAAATGTTTTTCTTTGTGACAATATTTATGGCAAGACATATTCCGAAAGCGCCAGTACGTTTTTTCAAATGTACTCTACATAATTTCCTTTTTCTGTAACTATAAAGTAAATCAATAAATATTTTTTAATTAAAAATAAAATATACTAAGTATACAGATACTTGTCTCGTTAGACACTGTCATGAAATAGCGCAGTTATAAAAAGCGAATCGGAATGTGAGGTACGCAGTGCACTGTCGCATTCCTCTTCGTTTGCCTCTTAAGGAATATAATGAAAGTACCCTAGCTATAAATCTAACCCGACTAAAGAATTTAGTTTTATAGGTGACATTTTAGAATCAGTGCAAATATGTGAAATTATCATAAAATTAATTTTAAAAAGTAGGTAAAAGCTTTTAAATTAAGGTAAGTTGACGTTTTTTCATAAAAAAAAAAATATCCTGACAAAGACGTTTCTCTAGTGTGCTCATTATGTGATCTTTTTAAAAAAGCTCTTTTAAAAATATCCAAATCACAGAAACTTTACATGTATGAAACAATATTATATTATTTAAACGATAAAAATTAATGACACTTAAGAAAAGGTTGCTGAT
Source organism: Heliconius charithonia (assembly GCA_030704555.1). Taxonomy (NCBI): domain Eukaryota; kingdom Metazoa; phylum Arthropoda; class Insecta; order Lepidoptera; family Nymphalidae; genus Heliconius; species Heliconius charithonia. Next base: position 8,656,867 of record CM060821.1, read on the forward strand.
ATTAGAAGAGACGAAAGAGACATGAAGATACCGTAGCGTTTGACGCTCCGTTCTCTCTGGGTACCACGCCAGAGGTAGTCTTCTTCTTCAGCTTTACGAGCCTAGCTAGCAGGGAACCTATTGTTAAGACACTCTGTCCCCCATTTTCCGCCGAATTTTGGAGGCATTAGGTTTGAGTGTTGAGTGGTGTAATACAACGCCGTATTTTCCTGAACACGAGAGCGAAGAAATGAAAATATTAAGTATTCTATTTTTTCGAATGGGGATCGATCCCACAACCAGCCGCCTTCAGGAATAGAGTGTAAAAAAAAAAATAAGCTTACTCAATTTGTCTTTCCAAAAAGTCAACTCCAATGGTTTTCTTATAGTCCCTAGTGAAGGTGCCGCGGCAGTAGCGCTGTATCATGCTGGACTTGCCGACGCCGCCGTCTCCTACTATCACCACCTTGAGCGCCACCTCCAGCTCCTCCTCGCGCATCCTCGCCGTACACACGTTTCACCGCACATTAGTGATAAATTACAGTCTGAAAGTAAATAACATAATATATCAGTCATTTTAATGTTTTCTTTATATATTTTATTATCAGCTTCCCGCACACAGCTGGGTAGGCAGAGGGATCATAGTGTTAAGACACTGACTTTCATTAAAACATAAATAACCGTAAACATGTTTACGAGTGAATGGATCGTAAATCGCATCTATCCCAAGAAAGATGCGATTTTTTTTATAAATTATTCATAATAATATTATGAAAGTTTACCTTAAATCTTATTATAAAGTGTCATATATGTATTAAATTGTTATTATATACTATGTATATATTTGTATATGGTTTTGCTAGTTAACTTTCACGAACTGATATAGAAGGTATCTGTCTAGAGGGAACCTGTGAACCTTGTAAGACCTATATATACTATAAAATACTCCATTCACCTTAAGACACCTCGCTTTCCACCAAATTTGGCAGGCAGAACATGGGGAACGGAGTGTCTTAACAGTAGGTTCCCTCTGCCTATCCTACTACATGCTGCATGAAGACGAAAAAAAATTACAGGTATACAAAAAGGTAGCTCAAGTAAAATACATAAAAGCATAAATAATGCCCTATTTAGTCTGCATTGGAAACGAGGTAAGCATTTCCACGCTTACAAATTTATTTAGAGACGGTGAGCAGTTGTTTGTTCATACGATCTTAGAACCTGTTCTTTGAGCACCTGTTTCGATCATTGAGTTAGTCGCGTTGCCCTGATTTAGCTATGTCTTTTTCTTTTTTTTTAGCTGCCAGCAGATGGGAACCTAGTGTTAAGACACTCTGTTTCCCACTTGCCACTGAATTTTCAACGGAATTCAACGCCGACCTTTGTCTTGTCACCAGAGCGAAGAAATAAAAATATTCATAAATAACAATTCATTCTCTCGAGTGAGAATAGAAACCACGACAATATGTAATAAAAATATTATTTATTCTTTAATAACAATAAAAGAATCAGGAAAGTAGTTAAATTAAAAAGTTCATAAAACCGATACTAAATTAAAAATCCTATTAGGTTGGCCTGTTTTATAGATTTCAAAAATAAACGCTCCTATCTGTTGCAATGAACAACAATTATAATTATAATAAATAAAAAACTTAAACTATATAAATTAAGAAAATGGTCAAACATTAGTAGGTAGGTGGTAGGTAGTACTGGGCGGAAGGAATCTTTTCAACGATTTTACTTTCGCGGTAGTTTCTCTAATGGAATCTACACCGTCATTCAACGTGATGGTCACGCCATTATCAGTCATTATGTCAAAATTAAATTTAGGTCCCGTACACAGCAGGGTAGGCGTCGAATTCTGGAGGCATTGCGTATTAAGTGGCGGAACTCAACGCCGCGCTATGCCTCTACATCAGAGCGGAGAAATGAAAAAATACATTTTAAATAAATATTTCATTTTCTCGAGTGGTAGAGCTAATTAATTGTCTAAACGTAGTCCAAATGAACACAAAAACGAAGGAAATGCACAAGTAGGAAGTTACGAATGTCAAACCTGCTAAGACAAACCAAATACATATAATGTAGATAACATTATATTATAAATCACGTCTTTTGCTTTAAAAAACGACAATAATTTCTTGTGTTATTTTTATTTTATATTATATATATTTTATTATATATTATATTTTTAACTTTATGCTGTATCCTGCATATGGCAGGGTAGGCAGAGTGAACCTGGGAACATTTAGTGTTGAGTAACGAAAATACTGAAGAACACTTTCTTCAGTATTTTCGTACGGAACGGAAGTATCGTTTCGTTCCCGTTTAACTACTCCTCGTTAGCTTCCTAACTCAACGCTTTGCCTCCTTACCAGAGCGAGAAAATTAAAATATTAAATATTATATTACTCCGAGTGGAAATCGAACCCACAACCGCCGTTCACAGCCACGCGACACCCAAGGGTGAAGTTGTTGTTTTACATTTATAAAACATGTTCGCGCTTTTGCATAATAAAAACACAGTAGATACATAGTAGATTCATATTAAGTTAAGCTAGAAAGAGAATCTTTACAATTTCTTTTTCAAACTTCATATTGAATTGTTTCAAAAGCAACATTTTAAGAAAGAAAACGTTCAAATTATTTAGAAAAATAGAAATCTACGTGAATTAAATATTCACGTAAATATGAGAAATTTTTGCTACATCAATTTAGCATCCCACGCAACGAGAGCTTTTGTAAAATACGATGATTCGGCGAAACAATTCAATTCAATGGAAGAACATGTAAGTGCTTGCAATTAAACCATCTGAGTCATAGATTTCTAGAGCAAAACTTGTTAAAACAATGTTTTGTATAATAAACATATGGACCTGATTTTATCTTGGGGAAAAGCGGAATTTTTAAACATTTTAAGTAAAAAGCGGGATGCTTTCACGAAAAGCGGGAGATAAGATTAATAAGTAATAACACAATATTTGAGACCAGTCGTGGCGCAGCGGCATAAAGTGTAACTGTAAAACCGACTGGTTGTGGGTTCGATCCCCACTCGAGGAGAAATTAAATATTTACTTAAATTTATATTTTCATTTCTGTGCTCCAGTGTCAAGGCAAGGGCGGCGTTGAGTTATGCCACTCAACACGCAATGCCTCCAGAATTCGGCAGAAAGTGGGGAACATTAAGTTCCCTCTGCCTACCCTGCTATGTACGGGTAACAGCGTGAAGCTGATTTATTTATTTATTTATCAGTTTATTGTGTGATAGTGCAATATAAAATGTCTTGAGTGGAAAAATGTCACTATAGGTACTTACTTATATTTGGCTTACTTATTACCTGATACATTTAAGTCTTTAGAGTCTATACCCTTAAAGGAGTTAGTAACCTAAAAAAGACCTTGAATAAGATTTTTTATAGTTCACGCTGTATCCTGCACACAGCAGGGTAGGCAGGAATCTAGTGTTTTTAGACACTCCGTTCCCCACTTTCTGCCGAATTCTGGAGGCATTGGGTGTTGAGTGGCAGAACTCAACGCCGCGCTTAGCCTCGACACCAGAGCGAAGAAATGGAAATATAAATTTAAGTAAATATTTCATCTCCTCGAGTGGGGATCGAACCCACAACCAGTCCGTTTACAGTCACACTTTGTGCCGCTGCGCCACGGCTGGCCTCAATTTTTTATAGTACATGGAATAATCTACAAAAACCCCAACCATATCCCACTCGAGACGTCTAAATTTGGGCTTAGAAATCGGGACGTCAGGCAACGTTGGATAGGTATAAGTAGGTTATCTTCGTCTAGTAGCTAGTGATTGACTACTAAACCAGAGGTTGTGGGTTGGATTCCTTTCGTGATATACATTTTTGTATAAAGTATAATTATTTGCTCCGTCTGGGCGTAAAATATTATGTTTATGTTCAAAAGTATTTAAGCTTGTATGTATGTACATTTATTAGTTGTCTGATCACCAAAAGTGATCTATCTCGTCTGGAGTCACATAACTTTGTAAATAGTATGTCAATTATTCTAAAGTACCCTCCTACGCACCTCACAATTAGGTAAAACAAGTTTTACTCGAATAACATATACAACAACTTAACATTTTCAACGAAGGTCTCTTTGACATTATTTTAAATAACCACGTCGAATATGGAAATATATTTTTAAGCTATATTTAATATAATATATATAAATTTATATATTAATTTCCGAATTTCATTCTATAATTTCCAGCTACTACAAGTTTTAGGTACTTACTACTATTATTTACTATTTTTACTACTATTTCTATCTTTTATCTCATTGGAGTCAAATACGCTATCTCAAAATGAAATCTCAAAATGATATATAGCAACTTATACCAACTTGTACTCAATCGTTCGTTAAAGTAACTGGGAGGTCACCTCGACTATTTATGCTGAGGAGTGACTAAAATCCACAATAACTTATGATCGTTTTAAACTGTACGTGCAAAAATGTACTTCAAAATAATACGCATTTGTTTGTGTTGTCTAAGGTTCGGTTGTTTCGTGTAGAAAAGTTAAGACATATTTTTTAATTTTAAATGAGACGAAAAATAGAGATCGTAGAGTCCAAAAAATATAATTTAAAATGTTTATTTTATTTGCTTAGAAAATAAAATAAAAGCTACTTGAACGCAGCGTTGAGTTCCGCTACACATCACGCTATGCTTACAGAATTTGGTGAAAAGTGGGATACAGAAGTGTCTTAATGTGAATGGAGTATTCTATAGTACAGGTCTTATAAGGTTCACAGGTTTCCTCTGCTTACCTTGCTATGGGCTAGAGACAGATACCTACTATATCAGTTCGTGAAAGCTAACTAGCAAAACCATAAATAACATAGTATATAATAACAATTTAATACATATTGTATGACATCTTATAATGAGATTTAAGGGAAATTTTCATAATATTATTGTGAATAATTTAAAATAAAATTCGCATCTTTCTTGGGATAGATGCGATTTACGATCCATTCACTCGTAAACATGTTTACGGCTATTTATGTTTTAGTGAAAGTATATTATTAGATGCTTATAAATACAACATGTTGATTCAAAATACCTTATAATAATTTGAAAGGAGAATTTTAAAATCGATTGAATATTTATACATGGCTGTTATTTTTTATATTTATAAGTAAATTCTGCTTTAATTTGTCAATGCTGTTTGGTCTGTAAGCTCAATCTTTTTTTATTTATTGTTTGTTCGACGTTATTTATTATCTTATGTTGAATTTAAACAATCTATGGTTTGTAATTTATGGTTTTATTAACCTGTAACGTTAAGATTATGACATCTAGTTTTATTAATAAAAAAAAAATGTAATTGTAAATATTATTATGTAAGATGTACACGCAAAAACATCTAGTTTAAAACGGAATGTCATACGCCATTTTTTATTATCCCATGTTTAAAAGTTAACTATACAAACATAATGTTATTATTGTATACAAACGATGTATGTATACGATAATAATTTTGATTTTTTTGATTTTGCTTCTAAACTTTGCTTAGAAACTGCAAGCTCGAGACGCGATTTCGTCGTCTGCCGCATGCGTCAGCGTGGTTCGATATTTGTCGATCGTAACACACTGCCATATGCGATTGGCGTGTTAGTTTAGTTATATTGTATTCACCAAATTTTAAAGTGATAATTTAAGTCATTTTAACGAATAAAAAAATGAGACCGGTCGTCGAGTGTGGTTGTAAACGCGACTGGTTGTCGGTTTGATCCCCATTCGAAGAATTAAAACAATCATTTAAATATATATTTCATTTCTTCGCTCTGGTGTCGGTGCAAAGGGTAGCGTTGAGTTCCGCCACTCAACACGCAATGCCTCCAGAATTTGGAGGAAAGTAGAGAACGGAATATTTTGACACTAGGTTAGTACTAGGGGAACCTAATAGCCATATAGCGTGAATCTGATAATAAAAAACAGTTTACTAATTATAGGTTTACAGTTTACTAATTATCTCTATTTCTTCAAAGACCTGAATTAAAATAACTATAAAAAATAAAATGTGGAACTAAATTGTACGATCTCGTAGTAATTTGGATTGCGTTCGCAATTTTCAAAAAGCGGGTCTAATCTTCTCAAATTATTATTTATTATTCATAAATTGTTCAATAAAATCAAATAGTAAAAGTAGCAATTGAAAGTAGTAAGTAAACCGGTCAAGTTTTTCACTTTTCTTTAAAAACTTGACACACTCTTAAAGACCATAACACACGTTCAAATAGTTGATAGATTGTCGATCTGTCGATATTATTTAGCTTTCTAACAAGATATAAATTGTAGGTATCTTTACCGGATAAAATCAAAGTCAAATAGTTTTATTCAAAATAATAAGTTATATGCTTAATTTTTTGAACGTCAAATAATTTACCAAAAATTCACTAAAGTTAATGCGTTAGACCTGAGAAGAACCAGCGCAAAAAACTCAGCGGGACTTATTTTTTAAAATCAATTATACAAAATCACATTTCAACGTTTCTGATACTGTAGGTAGTTTTAATAGAATAAAGAAGAGGGAAAAATTTAATCTTAAGAACACCTTGAAAAGGAACATGTGACATGACTTTTGTAATTTACAAATATTATAAGAAGCCATTGCGATATTTCTCTGTTTACTCTGTGACAACATTTTTATAGCGATGGTTAATAACTAGAATAGAATACTTATCATATGTAGATTGGTCGTCTTTTTGACATGTAACAGTAGATTTTTATCTTTCATGCATTATGTTAATACATTTGTATTATTTTTTTACTACATTGTTACGAACAAAGTGTCCCCCAGGACAGGCGAACAAAGCGTACTATTTAGACTCTACATTTAGTTCGAAATTCAGGCGTCGTTTTTTGATCCGAGGCAGAACTCAACGCCGCATTTTGTTTACTTAAAGCAGTAAATCCAAAATAATATTTGCCCTAAGATCGAAAAAACAATCATTATATTGTCGTCCTTTTTTTAGCTTAACGCTGTATCCCGCACCTAACAGGGTAGATAGAAGGAACTTAGGAACCTAGTGTTAATACACTCCGTTCCCATTAAGATACTTTCGTTCGACACCTTTATTGTGTGTTTCCTTATTATGTGTATAGGTGTTCAATAATTACAGTTGGAACCATCATTTATTGTTTTTTTTTTATTACAGAATAGTAAATAATTAAGTATACCGTTTGAATGCATACTGTAAATATATATTAAATTGGACCATGTTCCAGATAAAACGCAAATAATAGCAAGAACTAGATACAACATAACAAATAAATAAAAAACCCCACAAGATGAACTACTTGCGCAAAATATATGAATCGTTGAAATCAATCACGCGAAGCGATTTAAAAGTTAAATCACGACAAAGTAGGTGTAGTGTTGAATTACACGTATACCGTGTATTACCGCTATTATATTTATAATTTATATTTACTGCACTGTATCATGCGTTGTGTTGTAGTCGATTTTAATTAAAAACTTATAAACTTAGTATAGATTTTGAGGCCAATCGTGGCGCAGGGGCATAATCATGTGACTGTAAACACGACGGGTTGTGGGTTCGATTCCCACACGCGGAAATTAAATATTTAATATTTTTATATCTTCGCTCTGGTATTGAGGCAAATCGAGGCGTTGAGTTCCGCTACTAAGCACGGAATTCCTCCAGAATTCGATAGAAAATGTTGAAAGGAGTGTCTAGAGTGGAAGACTAGGTTCCCTCGGCCTAAAAAAAATTACGTCGTCAAATCGTGGTCGTATTAATATAGCAAGCGATAATTATGGTAGTAACCACAACCACATGATACTTTTGATCCCTTATAAACTAAATATTGCATATTTTATATTGGGAGATGCAAATAAATAATTGAATGAGAATCAAACACATAAATATTGTGTTTATTATATATAAATATATAGATGGACATATAAAATTTCTTAAATAAAAAAATCATATCAAAAAGCATCTTCAAAGCATTACGTAAGTATCCACGTACGTGAATATCATAACAAAGCTGTTTAAAGATTCCACGCCACATAAATATTTAAAAAACGTCGTTAAATACCACCGTAAGAATAAAAATAAACGTAAAAATATTACAAGAAAAGAATACACTTGCATTGCAACGGACAGCAATGAACGTACGATTTTATAGCTATACAAATGCAGATTTACATATGCAGATGTGTCGATGTTGAGGCCAGTAGTGGCGCAGGTTCACAAAGTGTGACCGTAAGCGCTACTGGTTGTGGGTTCGGTTCCACAACCACTCATGAAATTGAGATATTTGTTTAAATGTATATGTTCATTTTCTTAACTCCAATGTCCAGGCAAAGCCCTACCCATTCAATACGCAATGCTTAAAAAATTTGGCGGAAAGTCGGGAACGGAGTATCTTAGCACCAGGTTCTCTCTGTCTACTCTGTTGTGTGCGGGCTACAGTGTGAAGCAGATAAATATTTAAAGGACGTCATTAAGAATTGTGGTACCACAATAAGAATAAAAATAAACGTTAAAATATTACAAGAAAAAAAATACTTGCATTGCAACAGATAGCAATGAACGTACAACTTTATAGCTATTATAATATGTGCAGATGTGAGGATGTTCGATATTTGCATCGACTCGGTGACCGTAAACCGATACCGACTCGTTCACATTGTGGTCGAGAAATTGAAATCGAATTACCGATACTGTTAGCCGTTCAACAGGATGTCTGAGTGTTACCGCTTAATGGATGACTGCTATTTCACACACTTGTATATCATAAATATATTTGTGATATAAATATATCATAATTAATATTGTATAGGAATGTCCAACCATTAGTGATGTAGTTTAGAAAGATTATTAAGTTAAAACTATTTTCACTATGAATTTCAAATGTTTATATATTTTTTTATTGATGAAAAATGTAAGATGTATCGATAATATATTTTATTAAATAAATATGTTGTATATTTATTTATATTATTAAACCTGTCTTATGCTTGTCAAGTGTATGCAAACTCTAAATTTAAATATAATAAATATAGTGTCAACAGTCAACACCTGTCACAATAAGCCAGCCGCAAAAAAGAACACGACTGTAACTTAATCAAGCGGAATAACTCCGGATCAAATTATACATCAGTTATGACATTTTAAAACCAAATAATATTATTAAGAAATGTTTAAATATATATATTGAATTTAATTAAACAATTATAGATAAATGAGGCCAGTCGTGGCGCAGTAGTACAAAGTGTGACTGTAAAACCGACTGGTTGTGGGTTCGATCCCCACTCGTGGAGATGAAATATTTACTTAAATTTATATTTTCATTTCTTCGCTCTGGTGTCGAGGCAAAGCGCGGCGTTGAGTTCTGCCACTCAACACGCAATGCCTCCAAAATTCAGCAGAAAGTGGGGAACGGAGTGTCTTAATACTAGGTTCCCTCTGCCTACCCTGCTGTGTGCGGGATATAGCGTGAAGCTAATTTAATTTTTTATTTTTTTAATTATAGATAAATACTTCTTATGTTTAGGTCTAATAGGTATATAATCTGTGTAAAGTTAAATATTTATTTATATTTAATTTGCATATATATTTCTTTAGTTTTTCAATTACAACCAATAAATTGTTTGTGAATAATTTAATTAATATTCACAGAATGCATGTATGCATATTTGATAGTCAGTGCTACATTTTTTTTATTTTCGTACTTTTACGTAAGACTGTGATTAACTGTCAATCAAAGTGAGCCGCTAACTTTTGCGCATAAATCATACGAGACGGCGGAAGCGCAGTATCCTCAATTAGCTCCCAGCAATGGTAGCGTCAATTTACTAACAGATTTACAGGTATTTTAAGCAATTTGGAAGAAAAAAAAAAAAAATTAATATCAATAAGTTACTTAATTTACGTCTCACCATGTTATGTACTTATAATATAAAAGTATGTGTTTTCTAATATTAAGTACTTATAAGTTAAAAGATTTTAGATAGCAGAAGTTAGATAGCTACAGCTTATATTTGAAAAAGTCTAGTAATAAAAAGTAAAATATATATTTTTTTGCACATTTTACAGGGTAGGCAGAGGGAACTGAGAACTTAGTGTTAAGACTGTTACCGTTCCGCATTACGTTTTAAGTGGCGATACTTAACACCTCGCTTTGCCTTTTAATCAGAGCAAGTAAATGAAAATATTAAAACATCATTTTATCGAGTGGGAATCGAATCAACGACCTTTCGCGTTTACACTCGCACCCTTACACTCTGCACAACTGCTATCCTCAAAAATATGCATTTTGCAGTTTATTTACACCACCTTAGCATAATTTTAGAACTAAATTGTAAATATTTCAGTACAACCAGACATAATTAAGACGTCAGTGACGGATGGTCACTCACCTCCCTAACGGAATGCGCATACTCTCGTACATCAAGCAGCGATCGCTTTCATTGTCTTTTAAACTCATTACGATGCGCTTACAATGTATAACTGTCTACTGTACAACGGTTCTAACTAAGTTAACTAAATTAATAATTCATAAATTAGCCTTCGTGAGATTTTTAGTTCATTTTAATATGTAACGTTATATTATCTAACAAAAGTGAGGCTGTCGTGGTATAGTGGTCGTGGACTAGGTCTGAATGTACGTGACACAACTGTGTGAGTTCGATCTTCACTCGGAAAATTATATATTTTTTTTTTTAATTTTCCCGCTCTGGTAGAGAAAGTTTGATGTTCTGTCCGAAAATATGCAATATATATATAACTTGAAAATGAAGCAAAAAGTAGCGAAGTTGCTTAAGACTAAATTTCAACATTTATTAGGATCTAATGTTAAATTCCATATATTTTTATTAATATTAAAGAATAACATTTAAAAATTACAAAAATATTTCACACTTTAACAGATAAAAAATAAAATACATAGAATATATGATATATTGTAACGTGCATTCAGTTTATGAATGGCGCGTCCTTGCTCGGGGTGATTGCCCTGCCGCAAGAGAGCCCTACACAGTAAAGAAATGTTAATCACGTAAACAACCTTAGGGCTGGTCGTCAGCCAATGTTAGGCAAAAAGATTATTATATCGCCAGAGACCTCATGTTTGTTATGGGAATTGATTATTTTTAATGATTGCTTTATATTTAATAAAATTATAAAAATATACAATTTTACTACTACTTGATGATATGTATGACACATTATACTTATACTCTCTTATATAATATTATTCTATATACATATATTTAAAAAGTCTATATTGCTTATTTATAATTATAAACTTCCCCCTGTACCAGGCAAAGGGAATCTAGGAACCTAGTGTCACGACACTCCGTTCTTCATTCAGACACTGCCGCCCTGTATTTTATGTTTAATTAAGAAAAGACGGAACTTGACTGTCAAAGGTGAAACATATAAATGTACAATATTCAGTTTTGACTTTGTATGAATGCGTAAGTAAATAAAATCTTGAATATATATATTATTGTACAGCTTCTAAGAGCCGTTGTTTTATTTGCTGTACAGTTAGCAACGACTGAATGGACTCGTATGTACCAACGCGGTTATTTCTCTTTTATGAATATAAGTTGATATTTATGTAAGGCTATTAAAATAAAATAATATCAATAATTCTACGTAAAGATAGTTTTCTAATTTTAAATACAATTATAATACTAATAGTCGAGAAATATTTATAATATTATGATTATATTTTAAGAGCACCTTTTTATGAAAGCATATTAAATTCTAGAACATTCATTCAATAAAAAGTCATTGCATGAAATAAATATTTTAAATAAACGGTGGAGTGGATATTTTGAATTTTGCACAAATGATATACATTTAATATACATTTAATATTTCTTATATCCTACATATACATAGGTATACATATAAGGTGACAATTCTTTTTAACATCGATTTTTTTGTAAATAGCATTTTTTTAAACTAATGATACAAAAGAAGCATTTTACTATTTCATGTAGAATTCGACAATTTACTTTCGTTTATTGTAAACCATACTTTTGGTTGTTCAATATATTTTTTTTAAGTATGATTTGCAAAAACTTTTGGGCGCTTATGTTTTTTTTTTATTCGATCGTAATTCGACCGATCGATATTTTATAACCCGGTGTCATCTCAGGGGATCCCGGGGCACACAAGCAAAAACGGGACGCCTGGTTACGTACGAGTATTTGGTATATATAAGAATGTAACAAAATAGTATGTAGAATATATATTATATAGATTATAACATTTGCTTCATAATTAATTCGTGAAGCCAATTTGAAACGTTAATTTAATAAAATAATTAGCTAACAAATAATAATAATAAAATTGTTATTGCAATAATAAATTAAAAAAAGAAACTGTAAAATTGGCGCGTAACACAACATATGGCAACAGAACATAAAATAATTTGAATAGTATAAACTTTCGTTTAATATTTGTATGTTGAAATCGATTAAGCTCTACAAGTGTGTCATGAAGAGTGAAAGTAACTTTTACTATTTTTAAAAGGCAATCTATAGAAAAAAATCGAGGTTCGCGTGCCGGCGCGAGACCCGAGTACTTTAAAAATAAGTAAATGAAGGTAATGAACGTGCTAAATAGAGTTTAATCGATGCTTATATTGCACAAGTCTCGATACTCGTATAACGCTTGCTAAATCGTTTTATAGTTATAGTTTTCGATATGGCCGTATATTACGTTGTAGCGACCTTCTCCCGCGTATACTACACAATTATTGATTTTCTTATGTTAATTGATTTGTCGCTGTAATAATATTATAATTTTAAAGATATGATTTATGTACCGATTGAAATATTAAAGGATAAATGTTAAAGGAAGTTTGACAAAATAGAGCAGTGAAAATTGCATTTAAATCGATTAAGCCGTTTCTTAGATAGCGTAAAAAGGTGCACAGACAGACAAAAAAATTGTTGTTTTGGGTTCTATTACGTTTTTGAGACATCGATCAATTACAATTTTATTATAAGTATTAATAAATTATAATTATGTTATGGCTGACCGTTGAACTTATTGTGATTGTTGTTTTTTTCGTAATGTCATTGTTTATTAAAATTGAATCGAATCTAATTGATTAGTGATTAAAAATGTCAATAAATTAGTAATAGCAAAGCGAATAAGTAGTCAAATATTCTGTTATATATTTTGTTGATAATTATGGCGTTATTTTAATTTTTTAAAATATGTATACAATATTTTTTGTGTTTAATAGTCATTGTGTATATTCAAAATGTCACACACCTCTTAGCTACTTTTATTTAACCACTGAAGTGGACCTGCAGGTGTTAACAGCTAGTTAATTTTATATACCTAAGACCACCAACGACGTGTACGTTACACGTACAAAACATGATCAAATGAGGTTAAGCGAAGTAGTAAAAAATTTATAGAACTACTTTCATTTATCCTCGATAACAGAAAATCATAACGTTTTTCCTTATGCGTATTAATAAAATAGGAATGATTTTAAAGAATTTACTTGAGATTAGAACTTTAAGAGGTACATAAATAATTCCGAGGTAATCGTGGCGCAGCGCGACAGTGTCTAATTTAGGTAAGCTCTATAGTTCTGGGTTTGACGCCCCATAATACAATGCGTGACATGTCGCGCGTTTACGTTTAATTTGGTCGGGACCTCACGGATATCGTAAAAAAGGGAGACACCCCGCTAGGTGGGAAGATGACATAATCAAGATAACTGGAACAAAATGGACACAAAAAGCTCAGTCAAGGGAAGACTGGGTATCTTTGGAGGAGGCCTTCACCTGCACAAAAGTTCTTGCCTAATACACACACATAAATCGTACTTATTTATCATCAATCAATACCCTAATAATATTAATACAAACACTAACCGTAAAACTTGTATATTTATTCTATGAAATGTAACTACTAACTAAAGAAGCAAGAAATTAAAAGCTTTTTATTTTTATCTTATTTATAATACAATATGTTTCTTCCATTTTATGGCAATACAAAGCGCACAGTGCACATATGAGTTCCATCACTCAATACACAATGCTTTGTTCTTGATAAAGTAGAGAATAGAGAAATAGAGAACGGAATAATTGTCACTAGCGTCCCCGTATTGAAATGATAGATAAAGGATAAAGCTAAAAGGTAAAGTAAAAAGGAAAAAAAGTAAACAAGCTTTGAGCACAGCTCGACAGGTGCTCCACGCATCTGCTTGGTTCCTTGTCTTTTTTTCGGCTTAGTTTATTAAAGTACTTAGATACGTTCTTATGCGAGGTAGACAACTATACTCTTTTATGTATTTTATATCAATTGAACTTATAAATAAATATTTTAAACAGTATAAAATATGTGAGAAGTTTGGGTGAATATCAATATTTAATCAAGTATGTAAACTTTAACTTGACTTATAGTGATATCATGGATCTTAACCAGGAAGAAGTTAGCGAAGAGTAAATTCATTCAACATTTTCTACATACAACTGTTTTTATTATGTGTGCGTGTATTGCGGGACTGTAAAAACTGTAAAAACAGTTCAAAAATTCGCTTAGGGGAGAATCGAACTCAAAACCGCGCACAATAACACTATACATAGGTATTGTAGGTAATAGACATGAGCTGTCGTATTTTTTATCAGCTTCACGCTGTATTCCGCACACAGCAGGGTAGACAGAGGGAACTTAGTGTTACGACACTCCGTTTCCCACTTCCTGCCGAATTCTGTAGGCATTGCGTGTTGAGTATCAGAATATCCGCACTTAGTGAATCGAAGAAATGGAAATATAAATTTAAGTAAATATTTCGTCTCCTCGAGTGGGGATCGAACCCACAACCAGTTGGTTTTACAGTCATACTTTGTGCCGCTGCACAATATATATTTATTATATATTTAATTTTTAACTAACAGTAAAAGCACTATATCACAAGTATTTCGAACAAAATATGGTTCGAATACACGTAATCTATCGGATCACATATTCAAACGGTTGCTACTTGACTACCTGAAACTGTTACGGAAAGCATTAGCATTCCGCGCGCGTTGATGTCTAATGTATGAGTATGTATGTTGGAAAATGCGAGTAAACAAAAATGCTGGCATTTGAATTTACATAGAAATTGACTAAATTTGGAGTCACAACTATTTGGTTTATTGTATGAAAGCTATAATTTGGTGTAGTCATTATTGATTTAACCGGTTCGCAACCTCCTTTCCTAGAAAGTTATTGTTGACTTCAAACTCTTCGTTTCCATAGAAATTCAAGTTTTATTAAATTATTTCCACATCCTTTTTTGTGGCAAAAATAAGAAAGAGATATTCAAAATTTAATCTTATCGATTGCCTTAATTGAGCTTATCCTACACAGGCTAAGACAAAAGTTCTGGTATTTAATAGAAATTAGGAAAATATGTTCCGTACATGATGTAGTGGTGGAACCGACGTGTTTATAGAACAGCTTGACGTGGGTATTACGGAGGTAAAATGAAAAAAAAACATTAATGCTGTGGAGATTTAATAAATAGGATATTACACATTAAAAATAAAAATAAATCAGTAATCAGTAAAGCTGGCATGGCAGGTACCAGTATCGATGTCAATATGAGTATTAAGAAGAACGTGCTCATGTTGTTTGGACATTGAGCGAATGATATAGAATGGCAAAAAAGATTTATACAGGAAGAGTGAGTGATAAGAGAGATAGAGCGAGAACTCAGTTTGCCCCTCGAAAACATAGCATCGACGCTACTGGAGGATGGATATGAAGAGGTTGATGTTCGGCGCTCTGTCTGACTTTCCACTAGTGATAAAGCATAAAGGTATATAAAATCTACTTACCATGTTTTCTATTTCTCGATATTCTTTAGTGGTGTAGATTATTAACGTAAAATTATAAACTATTAATTGTTTATAATCAAAGGAGATAAGATTAATTACATTGTATCATGTATAAGTTGGGTTACTTACATTTCTGAAATTAACGTTTCGAACTTCTTGGTCTGCGTTTACGTATGAAGATTACTTAAAGTAATATCAAAATTTAAAGGAAACTAAAGCGTTGTTTTTTTTGGTACTGGGTTATGTAAAATTAAAAGATGTTACATAATTTCCCAAAATTAATTGACCAATAACATAATCTCATGTTACTTCCTCAAACTATTATGCTTCTCTATTGTTTTCGTAATTTTTATATAATCTGCGCTATAAGCTGTCATTATTTGTTACGTTACATCTTCATTGAAACATCTTTAGTAAAACATTGTGTTATTCTGACATAAGTATAACAATAGCTCTAGATTTTTAAATAGAAACAAGTGTAATTAAAATATAATAACTAGTAAATATACTTTTACATATAAGCGTATATTATGGACTCCATATATATTTTTTAAAACCATAGTTTACTCATGCCTTGGTTTTTCAATCAATGGATTGTTATTAAAAAACTAATATGAACAACAATCATTATTATACAGTTTAAATGTTTTTTTTTTTTATATTTTATGTACCTACCATACCAATTTAGATCCTATAATTTTATTGTAAAATGAAACTACATTTATTTTAGCGAATGATGCAAAATAAATTTCAAATATTTTATTAGTCAATATTTACGTAAGCAATAAAAGTTTTACATATTCACATAAAAATAATACCATAAGAGTAAAAGTATTAATAAAGAATGTAATTAATATTTATTGTTACAATGAAATATAACATTGTATATTTTTAAGAAACCGCACAAGACAATGAGTGTAGTGTGTGATTTTAGTAGGAGATGCGTTAGATATCGCGCTGTGAAGCGTGAACCGTGACCGACGGACAACGACCTGGGAACCTACAAATTTTGTTACCACTAAAATTATTATAATATATCACATTTATTTTTATTTTTTTGTTGTGTGTAATAAAATGTGTAAATATAGCAACTCTAAATGTCACTTTTTAGCGCATATTTTAATGTATCTAGTAGTTTTCTTGACTGTTTTCATTTCATTTTTCATTTAATTTTGGCTTTGAATAACTTTGGTGCAAAATAATAAGACCAATTTATTATTTTTACACAAATATAGTATCAGGAAGACGATCTACCTCTTTCTTTATTTTAGGGGTAGTAAAACTAGTAAGAAAATGCCACCAAGTAAAGTTACTGACTCAAACGGAATATTAAATGATTTCAATTCATAAATAGTCGTTATCAAAATTAATGACCATATAATGGTCGACATAAGATGAACCGTTTATTTCCGTTTTTTTTTCTCTCGTCTACTATATTCTACTACTTACACCATTATAATTTAAATAAGAATAGTTCATTGTAATTCCATTGATTAAAATACTCATGTGAGATCTTAGAAACAAAATTATATTATCAGTTTTTATTTTAAATTAAACTAAGGTCGAAATTGAGCTACTAAAAACAGGCAGATTTATTTTTCATTAATAAAAATAATTCATTAAAAAATAATCTACCTAAAGTTACAAAATTGAATGTCTGTACCGACTTAATTAAATTTTTAATCGAACAATCATAACGTTCGAGTTCGAGTTTAGTGTCTCACGATGATATGTGTTTCTCCGGCGGAATAATGGAATATATAGCAATAAAAACTCCTGCAATACATGTACGTCTCGGTTAATAACTGAGAAAGCACCTCCAATTACCGTTTTGCGCTGGCTAAATACCTACTTGTTAATTACGAAACAGATGTAGGAAAAAAATAATTGATTCGTGCAGCTGCATGCTGGCCTTCGACACTATTTATTAATGGTTATCTAGTGACTATTCGGTAGCTGAGTGTAAAGTTTGTAGGTTACTTTTTCCTGATCATCCTCATTATAACATTAGTCATACTTTTAATTGATTGTAAATTTATCTGGAAAATAAAGTGATGCATGTAAAATTAAATAACAGTCTTAATTACGGTGAGGAACGGTGAGTCTTAACACTAGGTTCCCTATGCCTAACCTGCTGTGTGCGGGATACAGCGTGAAGCTAATTTATTATTTTAATTTTAATTTATTTCTTGTTCCGAGCACTTCTATTCTAGGTAGATGAATAAATCAGCAAATTAGCCTTGCACTATATTATTTTTATACATATACTTAGCTAACGTCATATCCATTCGACATATTAAGAAAACAATGCTCGCAAAGCAAAAATATAGTCAGATTAGAATTAAATGAGAAAATTCAATTCCCTTTCTGTAGGTACGAATTACGATACACAAAAACAAGTCTTTGCGAGAGTAAATTGTGTCCCCGCTCAATTCATATTCTGCCATGTCGATGTTGTATTAACGGCGCGCGGCAGGTAGATCCTGCCGGTGCCGGCCATTATAAATTCCTTACACCGCCACATCTCGGTCGCCATGCGAATGCTTTACGAGTAACGACTTAATAGTTTCACGTCATTTTGTATTCTGCAAATCTGTTTCTTTATCAGGTTTTTTTTTCAGCTTTAAACTGTATCTCGCATGTAGCTGGGTGGGCAGAGGAAATTTAGTGTTAATATACTCGTCTATTCACTTGTCACCGAATTCTGGAGGCATTGCGTGTTGATTAATCTGAACGCAGAGGTTTTGCCTCCATTCCTTTAAGTTCGTTCGTTCGGGACTCGAACCTATAGCCTGTCGCGTTTACAATCGTTTGTGCCACTGTACCACGACTGTCAGTTTGATAAGAAAATCATTTATTATATAACATAACATGATTTTTTATAAATAAACAACTAAAGCTTAATTCCGTATCACAAGCCGTGGTTTTATAGGCATCAGTAAAACTGGAACAGTAGCGAATTACGACCAAGTATTAACTTAATGTCTTGATCGAATATAGTGTGTAGAGAAATTTATGTTCATTTAGTTAACATTTCTTAAGTTAATAGTATATAAGAGAAAAAAAAGTTATAGCTTAACGTAAAAAAACGAAAATGGCTTAAATATTTATTTAATTACTTCTATCGTTGTAACCAAAAAACAAACGATATGCATAAAAAGAGATAATAATAGAGATTTTTATTATGGAATCTTAGTTCAACAAGCTGGTAATTGAAAGGCTAATTCAATTTCACGATAGACCATGAAACTAATAAAATTAAACAGGAAAATTGGTTAATTATTATTACACTGAATTTGATTACTATAGTCGATATAGTATTTGAGTACCTAATAGGTGTATTTTCTTATAACATGTTTAATAAAGCTTACTTTTTTAAATTAATATTATCTTTCTTAAATTAAATATATTATTATTATATATTAATCACGATAACGCATTATAACCTAAGTACGAAAGCTCGAAAACTTACATTAAGCTCCAGCTGCAGTACTCCAACATTAGAGGTTTCACAGTTTATTTTTCTTAATTTATATATATGTAAAAACTTCACAACACCCACACTTAGCACATTAAAAACTTAAGTTCTTCGAAAATAGTAACACCGCGGTAAAATTAAAATTTACATTGGTTATTTGAAATATCTTCTCATACGTTCGCCCCTGACGGTGATTTTACGAAGACTAATGTGGTAAGGCTGCGTACGCGCAGGCTTTCAAGGAAAGTTCATCGTACGGCTGCGTCTATCCTGTACTCCAAATCATTAAATGATTTAAGTATATCGTATGACATATTGGATAAGGCGCATTGTATTTATTTAACGTATCTATAAAAGAGATAGTATTATTTTAAAATTTATTTTAACATATTTTAAAAATTCAGTTATTATATAAATTATTCGTTAGAAAAAATTTATTTAACTATTAAATTAAATAAAATTATCTAATTGAGCACCCTTTTAAGGTCACGTAATCCACTCAGATCTCTTTAAAAGGCTCTATTAAATTACCTTATTTATAATTTTTAAAATTTCTTTATAATAATCGAATAAAATCAATAATTCACTATATTATAATAGTATTAAAAAAATATCGTCTTAAATAAAAGACGATTCATATTTTTAATTAAAACAATATTAATAATTAATTTTAAAACCATCATAAAACACAATGCTCATGATCTCTTGTCCATAGTCACATGTAGTAGATAAAAAAAAAGTAGTTTGACATTACAAATTGGAAAATGCAAATTTCATATGTCAAATAACTGTCAACAAATCCACGAAGTTAATCCGTTGATCGTGACTTTCAATAATTTAAAAAGTAGCAATCATTAATTTTCGTTAATATTATACTATTTACTATCATTATTAAATAATAATCATGCCAAAAGTCTCAGGTACGTTGAAATCAGTATTGATACTTTGATATTGCTTATTCATCTAGTCAGTTTGAGGTTATTTGTCTTTAAAGCAGAAAAACAAATATTATTTTCGAAATATTAAATGTACTCCCAAAGTTGTTGTTTTTCACAAAAAATCATATTAGTTTTTGGTTAATACTTATAAGACTTGTCAATAACGCTTTGTCATTTGCAAAAAGATGTCAAGGATACTTTAAAACCGTATATACCGGCTTTCTAGAATATTACTGATTATTTAATTTTGATTTCTACTGTTTAGATAAAAAGCATATAAGAAAGGCGCACAATACTTCTTATAGTGAAGTTTTATTTGTTATCCCGTTTTCTTTGTTCTTCCAGTAAAAGTAAAATGGGGAAAGGAGACATACCCTGATGTAGAAGTAAATACGGATGACGAGCCTGTATTATTCAAAGCACAAATATTTGCTTTAACTGGAGTTCAACCTGAAAGACAAAAAGTAGTTTGTCGAGGAGTAACATTAAAAGATGACAGTTGGGCAAATTTTAAATTATCAAATGTGAGTATTTTATAAGATATAAGTTAAAAATTTCTATTGCATTTAAAAAATAAGACACTTCCGTTCTCTACCTTCTACCATTAAGCGGCATTGTGTTTTAAATAGCAGAATTTTTTCCTAAACTTTGTCTTGTTACCAGAGCAAGGAAATTAAAAAAACATATATTTCATTCTTGAAAGAAAATCAAACCCACAAATAGTGTATACATATAAGTATAAAATTTTACACTTATATGTATACACTAGCGGCCTGCTCGCGGCTTTGCCCACTTGAATTACATCATTATTCATTTCAAAAATATAGATATTACAAACAGTCTTAATTATTAAATAATTGATATTGACAAATATTCACGATATTCTTGTTGTATAAAATAACTTATATTAGCTCCTGTACAGTTTTTAAATTATTAACATATATTATTAGTATACAGAATATACATAGAAAACAAGTTTTTAGGCATTTTTATATCATCTATAAAATAATCAACATTTCGGTCAAGTTTAAGTCGTACTCATGACCCGAGAGTAGTATGTGTTCGTTATATATATGTATGATATATATATTATCATATACTTTTAGTTCATTCAAATAATGTGGACATACATATCAACAGACAGACAAGAAATTATTAAAAATATTTTTGCTTTCTATTATTCTTACAGACAAAATATTGTTACTCTTTTTATATATAGAGATGATATTTTTATACTGTTGATCATTTTAGAATGCGATTGTACTCGTAATGGGAAGTAAGGAAGAAGATGTACCAGCTGCTCCTGTTGAGCAAACCCGTTTTGTTGAGGATATGAATGAGTCAGAACTAGCTACTGCTGTAAGTAAATTTAAAAATAACACGTTTTTTTTATAGAAAATTGTATTTTTTTTATTGACAACTTGAAAAGATGTACTATTATCCTCATACCTCATCCTCATCCTCATATATCCTTTATATTTTTAAGGAGATATATTAGATTTAATTTTTTTGTTATGAACTTTCTTTTGGTGTTGAGTTATTTACTAAACATGCAATTAAAACGAAAGTATTAATATAAAAAATAATTAATGTAAAATTTATATTAAATATTCTCTAGAAGCTTTTCTTTAAAATCTATTTTTTTTATTAACAAAACACTAGCCCAGCCTGGTATAGGAGCATTACAACATGAATTTAAAAAAGATAACATTAATTTATTTTTCCTTGTTTGCAGCTTGACCTTCCAGAGGGCCTAATTAACTTGGGTAATACTTGTTACATGAATGCTACAGTGCAATGTCTTAAAACTGTTCCTGAATTGAAAAATGCTCTGCTCAAATATGACCAATGTAAGAATATGAATTATTTTCAATTTAGCAATATACAAAGTGTGCTCCTACAAGGACATTTAGTAGAATCATTTCAAATTTGGTGATAGAGGTGTTCAGACTGGAAGTGAGGCGTAATGCGTATTTAGGCCCCCCCCTAAACATTGGGTCAAAAGTCTCAGGAACTGCTTAGCAACACAAACAGCACACTATCATCTATGAGATTCTAAATAGTTTCTTTATTTTCAGCATCTGGTGGCGGAACAGCTGGTGGTCTCACATCTGCGTTAAGTGAAACTATGAGAGCTTTAGAGAATGGTGGTGCCGGAGCCTGTGCGGCAGCTGCTGCCAGGCTTCTCCATGCGCTGCATGCGGCTGCTCCCCGCTTAGCAGAAAGAGGAGCTGGAGGACAATTGGCACAGCAAGATGCTTCAGAGTGCTGGACTGAGATGGTTCGTGCATTGAGGATGAGACTGCCAATAACACCTGAAGCTGACAGGTGAGGCTCTATTTACGCCTAGCACTATGGAACTCAGTGTCTAGACACTCAGTTATTAAGAGCCTGAGAGAACAGTTTTGCGCTTCTCTGTCCTAATATGTGAATATATTTCTTGATAATTTTCTTAAAATGAAGATCAGTAAGCCCACAAAGGTTAATTGGGGATGGTTAGCACAGCAAAATGCTCCACAATCCTGGAGACTCTCCATCAAGCATCTACAATTGAGGGGTGAATTTATTTATGTTTTTAATTTGACTATTTAGGCCACTGATGAAGTACAGAGAGGTCAGTGTCAAGACACTCTGTTTTTACTTTGATTATTACAAAAATAAAGTATAATGTTTAAATACTTGTAAAAACGACAACCCAAAAACCAACATTTTCTCAAATTTGAGACGCATTTTACTATAATAAATTATAGATCACAGATACTGCGGATATTTTACATTAAAATGTGATGTCTTGTCGTCGGTCATATTATACCTGCCATTTTTACTACTCCAGAGATTCCATTGTTACTTTAGCTGTTTTTATTAAAATGTTTTATATTTTAAAACATGAGTAAAAGTGGGCTAAATTAAATAGAAATTAAAAATATACATAAAAATTTTAGAAACAGTATTTCTTTGCCTAAATTTTGTCTCATGCCAAAATGAATACAGTATAGTTAATTTTTTGAAACAATAACTTATTTATTTTTTAACTAAAGAATGGAGTGTTAAGATACTCTCAGCAAGATGGTAAGTATTTTTTTTTGTACCGCAAAATGCCATCGCATGAATATAAGTAAATATTGAGTATGTGAAAACGTTAAGTAAACACAGTCGTGGCGTGGGAGACACACTCGTACCACCGTAACCGCGCGATAGGTTGTGAGTTTGATTCCTACTAGAGGAAATAAACTCTTAAATATTGTCATATCCTCGCTCTGGTAACGGGGCCAAGGGCGGCGTTGAGTTCCGGCACTCGATCAATTATGTCAAACAACATACTTCAAAATGGTACAAGCTTTTCATGTATAAACCGATTGAAATAAAACAAATACTCAATGCGAAGGAAAGCTTGCCAAAAAACAATACTGAAAACTGCAATACACTGACTAAGCCGTTTCTGAGATTAGCGTGAACCAACTCGTAGACAGACAGAAAAAATATTTTAAAATCTATTGTTTTTTGTTCTATCACGTTATTAAATGTCACCAATTACATTTTTTCTTATATTTCTTGCATGTACAGACACCGACCCGTTACGATTTTATTATAAGTATAAAATATAGATAGTATTATTTAAATGAAATATATTATGTATAATTATTTTTCCAGCAAATCCGTTGTAGAACAGTACTTTGGTGGGACACTCGACGTGGAGTTAGTATGCAGCGAGGCAGATGAACCTCCGACACGCTCCTCCGAGTCGTTCCTACAGCTGTCCTGCTTCATATCCCAGGATGTCAAATATTTGCAATCCGGGCTTAGATCTGTAAGTTTTATTAATTTTATTGTGTTTGTCATTTTTTATTTCTGCTTCACATTATATTCTGTATACAATAGTGTAGACAGAGAGATTTTCCGCCGAATTCTGGGGGCATTGCGTGTTAAGTCAAGGAACTCAACGCCGCGCTTTACCTCGACACCAGAGTGACTGGCCCCTTTGATTTTTGTATACCGATAGACTGACATGGCCTACGTAATTAGAGAGTTATTATATTATTTTTTTCCTGTTTGTATTTACTTATATTGATATGATTTTATATTATTAATCTTTTTCTGAGTATAGTGTCGTTCTTACTTTAAGAAGACAAAATTGTATTTAGTTTTTGTATTATAGAAGTAATGACAGTGCTCCTTTATAGCCTTAATTTTGCAATGCTATATAAAAGTCACATAATAAAAGTTAGTTTAAGCAAAATAGAAAGGTGTTAAAAACCGGCAATATTTATTTCCACATTATATGAAATTAAAAATATAATTTCAGAAAATGGCAGAACAAATCACTAAGATGTCACAAACATTGGGAAGAGATGCTGTTTATACAAAAACTGTAAGTATTATATGGATAATTAAAATTCAATTAGATTCTTTTCTATCGTATTTCTATCTCAAGACATTCCATCCTGGTCTCCAGAAATTCAGACATTTGATGGAACTCAGTGCTGCACTTTGTTGAAAAATAGTAAAATTATCGATAGGGATTTCTTTAAATTTTTCTGGGCTCCTTGGGAATATTTAAATATTCTCTAAAAGATTCTCCTGCAATTTCAAATAAATTATCAACACATAACCTATACCTATAAGAGTAATAAAGGCAGCATTAATTAAACAGCCCCACAGCTTAAAAAAATATTGTAATTCTGACATTGTTTGGTAACAAAATAATTATTGTTTAATATTAACTATTTATTAAATATTTTTCATTCCGACCAATTTTCAAAACATTGCGTGTAGAATGTATTGTCACCAGACCAAGAAAACAAAAAAAAACAGTCCCCCGAGTTTGAGTAGCATTTTGTAGTCAAATACAGTGCCGGTGCGGCGCCATGACAGCCTCAAATAATATATAATTCATTTATAATCATTTAAAATATATGTTTTATTTTAGAGCAAAATAAGTCGTCTGCCGGCGTATTTAACAGTGCAATTTGTACGTTTCTACTATAAAGAGAAGGAGTCCATCAACGCGAAGATCCTCAAAGATGTTAAGTTTCCTCTGGACCTGGATGTATATGAATTGTGCACGCCGGAGCTGCAAGAGCGTTTGACGCCTATGAGAAATAAGTTTAAAGTAGGTTCTTTTTTATATTACAGCTAATAAAGTGTTTAATTTTATTTTTTTGAATATATAACATAAATGTTTAGCCTTCAAGTAAGTAATAATACTTAAGTACATAGTACTTAATAAATAGTAATACTTAAGTATTCGATGCTCTTATGAACTATGAACGATGAACCATGTGGTATGACCTAAATGACCTTTATCTTTTTATAAAGTCGATTCATTATTGACTTGTATTTAAATAAACATATTACACATTCTTCCTCAGGAACTAGAAGACGCAACTGTGGAATCATCACTGAGTTCAAAAAACAAAAGTCATGGCGACAGCAAAAAGAATAATAAAGTTAAAAAAAATCTTCCATACTGGTTTGAAAATGGTAAGTAAAAATACAATTTTTAAATGTTACATACAAATTAATTCATAAATTCAAACATTTATTCACTGTGTCAGAGTAGTAAGAGGTAATTTTATATAAATTGCATTTCGTAGTATGAGAGGCTAACACCATGCTATTGCATAGATAAAATAATTTTAATATGAGCGATTATTAATATATATAAGTTAAAATGTCGTGTGAGGCATTTTTATATGTTTTTTTTTCAGCCTCATACTGTATCTCGCACACAGCAGAGTAGGTAGAAGTAACTTAGTATTAAGACACTCCATTCCTTAGTTTCCGCCGTTTCTGGAGGCATTGTGTATTGAGTGGCGGAACTCAATGCCGCGTTTTGCCTTAATACCAGAGCGAAGAAATGAAAATATAAATGTAAATAAATATTTAATATCCTCGAGTGGGGATCGAACCCACAACTAGTCAGCGCCACGACTGGCCTCTGATATAATTGTTGCCCCCACTCCCCCAGACGCGGGCAGCAACAACAGCGGGTACTACCGGCTGCAGGCCGTGCTGACGCACCGCGGGCGCTCGTCGTCGTCGGGGCACTACGTGGCGTGGGTGGCGCGCGGCGACGCCTGGCTGCGCTGCGACGACGACGCCGTCACGCCCGTCTCCGAGGAGGAGGTGCTGAAGCTCAGCGGTGGAGGTTAGTTCAGGTGTTTTTTTTTATTCGCAAAGTATGTGACGAAATATTTTAAGGTAATTGTGGATATGGATGTTAGCGTTTTTTTTTGTTTTGAAACCTAATAGCTTTAACTAAGACTGTAAGTACGTAAACTTGAACGGCTGCTGATTACCTTTATAACCTACTCAAGTATGACCATATTTTAGTTTCCAGTAGGAAGCAACTTGGTTGTAACACAGTGTTTTATGTAAATTTATATTAAAAACACCTACTCAATTATTTTTAACACAACAAAATTGGCTTGGATGATAGATAATATTTTTTTGCGTCAAACCAAAAAATAAAGGATAAATGAATAAATATTGTCGCTAAAAATGTCGTCGACCATTTGTATCGAATTATCTCTCATAATTATAACGACTATTAATATATATTTTATTTTATTTTAATTTACCTAAAAACAACGGCCAAACAACTGCGATGTTTGTTTCGCATTGCGAAATAGTGACCTAAGCAAAAATTGACTAGTACATATATTACACCTGTCCTCAATTTCCTTAGCAATGTCTTTGTTTTCATAGTAAATGATTATTTTATATAATCAGAAAGAAATCGTATATTTAATATTTTGATTTCCTCGCTCTGGTAAAGCGTGGCGTTAAGTTTCACCAAATAACAAGCAATGCCTCCAGAATTCGGAGGAAAACAGGAAACAGAAATGTCTCAATGGGGAATGGGTTAACACAAGGTTCCCTCCGTGACATGCTATGTCGTGGATACAGCGTGAAACTTATATAATCATAGAAAAGTTACCACTAAACGCAGTTTACCTATTCTAGTCTTATACTTTCCATAAAGTTTTTTAATTGTATATTTTGAATTTACTGGGGAATATTATTGTCAAATTTTTTTAAGCATTATTACAATGTACATAACATTATATCTTTGATATGTACCTTTGTGTGCTTTAAAATATTATATTTTTACATTTTAACATAAATTAATATTTTAGGTGACTGGCACTGCGCATATCTCTTGCTCTATGGACCCAAAATACTAGAGATCCCAGAAGAAGATGAACCGATGGTCACTGAAGTGACCGAGGATCCCGCGGGTGCCCCGCCTACAGCCCTCGCATAACCTTTTTAATATGAAACCCCTCTCTGGCTTTACATCTAGGAATGAGGAAACAAGATTTCGTGGCCTGATCCTATAATGCTATATTGAATGTCAAACGTTTTTTCATAACGAGACATAAGCTTCTGGCCGGATCTTATAAACTTATATAGATTAGATATACAATGGCAAACCTTCTTGAAAAAGAAATCTCTTTGGCTTTACTAACTTTTATATTGATTAGCAAAAATATGTCAATACTAATAAGATCTTTGATTTCCGGATTTTTTGAATATTTTAAATAAAACTCTTTAACCGGATTATTCCCTTACATTTACTATAATACATTTTTGAAACCGCGCGTAAAGTAAAATTTAAAATGTCTTAATTTATAATACAAAACTGTATTTTTTTTTAGATTATCTCTTTGTATTTGAAAAACCAAAAACGAGGTTACAAGTTCCCTTGGAATAATTAACTTAAAATTTTATAAGCATTTTATGCATTTAATGCGATTAGTAGTGATGCTGATGATATTAGTGTTCTATCTCTAAAGAATTTGATAAATATATTGTATTGTAATTATTTGTATATGTACACTGCGTTTTTATTTTTCATTTGGCTCAAAATATTTTATGTGAAAATTATTTAATTTTTCAATTTAATGTGTGTTATATAAAAAATAATATATACATTTTTTAGATTGATACTCGACGAATGTGAATTAGCATTTACTATGCAATAACGATATTTACAATTAATAATTACAGAAAATCTTGAATATAATATATTTAAACTAATTTTAATATAATACAAATGTAAATGGAATGTTGTAAGTCTATGTTTGTTTTTGTGCTGCAAGGAGTCAATCAAAATTATTTTTTATTTATTAATATAACGAAATATACTCAATAAGCGATACATGGTATTTTAACATCTCTCCTCTCTGAGAAAAGTATAAGTTGAACTAATTTTATTTTGACAGCCTTATTTCTTTATTTATTACCAAAGTGAGTTGAGTTTGAGCACAAAATTATACGTTTAAATTATTTAAGTGGTACTAAGCATTATTCTATCTCGTTCATTCCTATATAAGCCAAGAGAGACAGCATCATTTTATATGCAGTTTTTGACTGAAATTATATGTATGGAACGTTATTTATTTTGGAACGAGCATTCAATGCTTTGATTCGTTTAAAGCGCTTGTAATCTTCTCGATGTATCGTAAGTTCTGTACTAATGTAATGACGTTTATAAGACTAATTGTAATAAATGATTAATTTAAAATTATTTTTCTTTGATTATTAAATTCTTCTTTAGTATAAGTAACAATTTGAATAGTATTATTAGTAAAATAGCAATGCCGTCGTGGTGCCAATGGGACAAAATCGTGCGACTGTAAAAGCAACGGTTGTGGCTTCGATTCTCACTCGGGGGAAATGAATATTTAAATTTTATTCGCGCTGGTAACGAGGAAAAGCAGTTCCGATACTCCACACGCAATCCCTTGAGGATTCGGCGAAAAGTGGGGAACGGAAGTGTCCTAATGTGAACAGAGTGTCTAAAAACTAGGTTCCCAAGTTCTTTATGCCTACCCTGTGTGCGGGATAGAGGTTAAATGTAAACCTAAATACGTATGGAACCTAAACGTGTTCAAATTCAATAATAATAAATACTAAAAACGCGTTTTTTTCTTAATATCGTCCCAATCAGTAACTTTTAGTAGTCTATTAACAACCTCGCGACGATAACAACGGCAACGGTTATATAGAATTAGTTGTCAAAAATATGTCAACATTTATAAAACTGGAAAGGATTTTGAATTCGGTGTCTTATTATTGTTGCTCATTTTTATATAATACAGTGTGTCCAAAATATTACAAAAACCAATGCGTAAAATATTTTACAGCGTTTCTAATTGGTTTCGGTCTGGGACAGCTATATTACCAACTTTTCATAAAGGAGATACAGTTTTTACTTTGTGATAGCTTAGTTGTAGGTCTAATTATAAGCTTGTTTTTAGGTAAATTTAATTTATATCAAAATATTTTATTATGAACTTTTATATAGTAATTTTAGTAAGTCTTATATTACAACATTATGTTAATTTGTGTTTGAACTTCCGTTTTTATTCACTTTTTGTGTTTCTAGTAATGATGTGTCAGTTGAGGACAGCCGTGGCGTGACCGTTAAAGCAACATATTGTGGGTGTGATTGCCACTCGAGAAAATTTAATATTTCATATTTTCAAATTCTTCGCTCTGGCGCCGTCTGCTCCGACAGGGCAAAATGCGGCGTTGAGTTTCGCCACTCAACACGCAATGATTCCAGAATTCGGTAGAAGGTAGGGAGCTGAATGTCTTAACACTAGGCTCCCTCTGCCTAACCTGCTATACGCGGGATACAGCGTGAATCTTAAAGAAAAGAAAATAAAGCGTTTTTACAACCTTTTTATTTAGCTCGAAACAATCACAACGACTAATTATAACTTTATAGGATTATTAAATGTAATGTCAGTACAAATGCGCTGTATATCCGTTTTATTGCTGCCCATGTATTGTGGCAAGGCTGGTCGTGGTGTTTTGAAGGCGGTTGTTTTAAGTTACGTAGTTGCGGGTAAGCATATAAAATAATAACTTAAATAAGCATTACAGTAAAAACCCTGTAAACAGAAAAAACTTTCTGAAATCTCTCTTTTAAAATAATTGATAATCTAAGATAAGTATAATTTTTGTTGCTACATCAGTTGAGTCCTTTTTTTTTGCTTTTTATTGTATTACTCCGTATATACCAGGGAAGGTAGGATCCTACGAATTGTAATTGACTTGAACCTACAACCGTCACGTTATAGATGGCCACTGTGTCACCACAGTTCCTTAAACTTTTTTATTTACGAAAACCTATTTATAAAGCCAATTGTCTTTAAGGTCCAATAACTAATTTAGGGTTAAATGCTAAAGAAGTGGTAAGAGTGTACGCCTGCAGTACTGAGTTGTTGTATAATTTAACCAAAATAAGATATGAACAAACATACCAGCCGCTAAACAAAGCTCTGTTGAGTTTTAATGATGAAGTCTTTCAAATAAAAGAAACTTTAAGGTGAGTAACAAATGAGGCCAGTCGTGGCGCAGCGGCATAAAGTGTTAATGTAAAACCGACTGGTTGTGAGTTCGATCCCCACTCGAGGAGATGACATATTTACTTAAATTTATATTTCCATTTCTACGCTCTGGTGTTGAGGCTAAGCGCGGCGTTGAGTTCTGCCACTCAATACGCAATGCCTAGGCAGAAAGGGGGTAACGGAGTGTCTTAACACTAGGTTCCCTCTGCCTACCCTGCTGTGTGCGGGATATAGCGTGAAGCAGATTTTTTTTTATTTTAACAAAAAAAAATACAATTTATTGAAACCACATGAAAGATTTTTTCCTAAAGTAATGGGACAAGAAAAATTGACTTCTTAGATAATAAATCATCAAAATTAGCTTCATTCTGTATCCAGCATGTAAGGGAGACAGAGGGAAAATCAGTGTTAAAACACTCCGTTCTCCATTTCTTAGATAACTTTAGTACTAACTATTAGGATCTCCCTAGAGGCCCCCAGTTGCTCCAGTTATTTTATAGGATGCTATAAAATAACTGGAGCAACTAGGTGATGATATATTAAAATGCATATAAAGTTTGAATCACAGGTCTATTCGAGAGGTAATATCTCCAATAGAACATGAAATTGAAGGGACCGAATACGTAGAGCAAATGAGGGCTGAAAATGACTTGACCGACGCTTTATTGGATATAGTTCACTACGTAAATTTGCCGATGTATGTATTTTAAAAAAAATATACCTACTTAAAGTACATAAAAAATTATATAATAAAGTTTTTATTTAAATGTATATTTTCATTTCTTCGCTCTGGTGTCGAGGCAAAGCGCGGCGTTGAATTCCGCCACTCGACACGCAACGCCTCCAGAATTCGTTGGAAAGTAGGGTACGAGCTGAACACTAGTTCCCATTTCCCTATATTGCTGTGTGCGGGATACAGCGTGAAGCTGATTTGATTTATTATAAATAATTATACATTTATTGATTTTATACGAATTTAGAAAACTAATTATATTTTATATTCCGTTCTCCATTTTTCGTCGAAAATCTGGAGCCATTGCGGGATGTGTGTCAGAACTTAAAATAATAAATAACTGTTTTATTTCTTCAAGTGGGAATCGAACCAACAACATCAATCGCTTGTGGAGTACAAGCGATTGACCTAGCTCCGAATTTCAGCAGAAAATGAAGAAATCACTTTTTTAACACTAGGCACTCTCTGCCTTTCCTGCTACATACGGAATAGGTACAGCGTGAAGATGGAAAAGTAAATAATTTTTTTAAAGTACAAATTACAGTAAAATATTTCAGAATTTACAATCAAACTGAAAAAAATATGACATATCAAAAGAAATATGCCAATAAAATGAAAATTCGATGTGAAAATCAAATTTCTCACGCCATCTCGACGTGTTTCAATATATTTTATTCAGCGTACATCTTGTGTAGAAAGGAGGTGTCACACCTTATGATATGTCGGCCGTTGCTGGTTCCTCGAGTTTGTGATATAAAACAGTTATTGGATCCTGGCATGTGCAATTTTACAATGAAGGTAAATTATTCGCTATATTAGCTATATTAGATGTATTCAAAACATGAAATTATATTTTACTTATTAAGAACGTATAAAAATTTTAACGTAGCGGGACTCGAACCGGCGCGGGTTCGAGTCCCGCTACGTTCCTTGAATGTTAAAAATATATATTTTAATTACGATGTTGTCGCAGATCAAATCACACTCGAGGGAACGTTAATGTTTTAAAAGATATTTATAAAAAAAAAAACAAATTAAATCGGGTTCACGCTATATCCCGCACACAGCAGGGTTGGCAGAGGGAACCTAGTGTAAAGACACTCCGTTCCCCAAGGATATTTTTTGTTATGTGTGGCTACATCATCTTATCCCAGAACAGTAGTAGGTAGTAGTAAAGCGGTAACGGCGTGAAGTTAAAAATAACAATTATCATAAGGTTCCTACTTCCTACCATCTACGTACTTTAATAATAGTAGAAGAACTTTGTTTAAAAAATGTAGAGTTTTGATTTAATAAATGTAAAAGCTGTTATATGTTATACATATTAACATATAGTTCACTAAAGACTTAGCCTGTTTTTGTCTTATTAAGTTGTAAATAATATTAAAAAATCCTTCTGTTTGTTTTAGCCTAATATATCAAAAGAGTTGAAATTTCTTAAGAAAGTAAAAGAGACATTTACAGTGGATTTGGACAAAATAAATCTACCTCACAATATAACACATGAACATTTTTATGATACTCAGGTTATAATGTATTTAGAAGACGCTTATCGTAACGTAACGTTCGTGCGTGAAAAATTAAAAAAAAAATAACATCAATCAACCCATAAAATATATCTATGTATATTATAGATGCACCCATGCTGCCTACTCATAGCCTGTAGGCTACAGCGCACATGGAATATACAAACCTAAACTTATTACGGGTTCAAATCCCATATGAATTTGAGCAAGACGCTGTATAGGTGATTTTTTCAGATCATTTTGACAATGAGACTGCTGTTTTTACCTACCCTGCTACATGCGGGACACATCTTGAAACAGAAAAAAATTAAAATAATGCAATGAAAATATTTTAAAGTTAACTGAATATAGCGACATGGTTTTATAGAAAGCAAAGGAAGCTGGTCAGCGTGTAATGCAAGCTTTCGACGAGAAGTATCAAATAATGAAGGCGGTGTTCGTAGCGGTGAACATGTGTCTGGCTCTCCTGGTACTCCGGATAGCGGTGGCGTCGGTGACGTACCACGATATGTATTTAACCAATATAGATTATGATAACGTTTATATAACTGGTTATTTTAAGAAAATCGATCGAAGGCGGCATATAAGAAATGAATTTACTTTGTTACCATTGAAAAAGGTGAAAATTATGATATTTAAGGTGGAATATTCTTTATATTAAACAATATTTTAATATTTGTTATTATATTTAAGTTACATAGGCAGGTATAGCGGTAAATAGAAATTATTTTTACACGGATAATTAAATCTAAAGCTTTACAAAACCTTTAAAAAAATATTTATTTGCTTATCTTTTGCTACATTACTATTATGAAAATATAATAATATAAAATAGCCATTTCAGATGGAAAGAACTAAATACATAGACATACATTCCCTTACTTATATACCATCAGAACGTAGTAAATTGGTTACTCAAATTCTTAAAGTCATGCTCGAAGCCATAACGGCGACTACCTTTGTCATGCTGGACAGACTGTTCTATGAGGCTTTGGATGTAGTGAGGCAATTTGCTTTGGAACCTCTCTCACAGTATGAAGGTCAAGATATTGAAGTCAAGGTGAGTTGTTGCTAGTATAGGATTAGGTATTTAAAAAAACAGCTTCACGCTGTATCCCGCACACACCAGGGTAGGTATTTCCCACTTTCTGCCGAATTATGGAGGCATTGCGTGTTGAGCGGCAGAACTCAACGCCGCGCTTAGCCTCGACACCAGAGCAAAGAAATCGAAATATAAATTTAAGTAAATATTTCATCTCCTCGAGTGGGGATCGAACCCATAACCAGTCGGCTTTTACAGTCACACTTTGTGCCGCTGCGCCACGAACTGGCCTCCATATGTATTTTTAATTTGTAAAAAAAAATCGTTTGAGTAAGAATATTTTCATGTATTATTTTTTTGCAACGTAACAACAGAGAATCTGGAACCTGGGAATCTAGTTATAAGACACACTTCTGTTACCCACTTTGCGCCAACTTTTGGAGGCATTGCGGGTTGAGTGGTGAAACTAAACGCCGCGCTTCGCCATGATACTAGAGCGACGAAATAAAAACCCACAACCTGTCGCGTTTACATTATACTAATAGTATTTAATAATCAATTCCTTACACTTAGGTAAAAGGAAACGGTGAACTGTCTACCATGATGCGCAAAGTACTTACACAATTAGCCTCAAGCAAGAGAAATGTTACTTTGTCTAACGACATACGCTTGCCGTGTCCCCGAGCGATGCCTACCTCATACTATTTCAAGATCTACGCAGGCTATCTGTGGATCTTAGTTTTGTTGTATGTAAATCCTTACACGCTGAGGTTAAGACGGTGAGATGATGAAATATCATCATAAATTCTTAGATTAATCTTTGTAAGAAAATAATAAAATATATTATTTAAATGAACAACTTCACGCTGCATCCCGCACACAGCAGGGTAGGCAGACGGAATCTGGTGTGCGAGTGTAGTGACGGAACTCAACGTCTCGACACCAGAGCGAAGAAATGAAAATATAAATTTTAATAAATATTTCATTTCTTCGAGTGGGGATCGAACTCAAAACCAGTCGCATTTGCAGTCAAACACTGGCGCCCCTGCGCCACAACTGACCTAAAT
This sequence comes from Heliconius charithonia, assembly GCA_030704555.1. Lineage (NCBI taxonomy): Eukaryota > Metazoa > Arthropoda > Insecta > Lepidoptera > Nymphalidae > Heliconius > Heliconius charithonia. The sequence continues at coordinate 8,691,860 of CM060821.1, forward strand.
ATATAATTTTCGTAAGTAATGATATTTTTTTAAAACTTCCTATCTATTTAAATAAGATTTTTTTTTCAGATTAATCTGCAGCTATTTTTATCCAATTCGTGAGAAGCAACGCATTTTGCATCTCTACAACGATATACTCAAAAAACGTATGAAAATCGAGAAAACATTACGACGAAAAGCAGTACAGGCGGTTCGGGCCCATTACTTGTCTGGAGAGAACCTGTTGAGCCTACGAATGAGATATCCACAGGTTTTATGCTGGCTTGGTACTTTATCAGCCGCTAGAATGAAGTGTTTAATATGCGAGGAACCTGAACCTGGGAAATTAAATTGCAATCAAAGTGAGGTTGATTTTATTTATTGAATGCTTTTAATTGATAGTAGTAATATTTTAATTTCTTGTTTAAATATCTTGTGGTTGGGTTTTTTGGTTTATTCATTAAACATTTTTTTTTTAATTTATGTATATTTTGTCTACGTTAAGTCAATTATCATAGCGTCTTAGATTAACCTTTGTAAGAAAATAATAAAATATATTATTTAAATGAAACAACTTTACGTTGTATCCCGCACACAGCAGGATAGGAAAGGGAATCTAGTGTAAAAACACTCCGTTCGCCATTTATCGCCGAACTCCGGAGGCATTGCGTTATTTTTATAATTCTATAGGTAACAAAAAAAATACACACATTTGGTGGTAAATTTGTACCACAGTTCCCACCCGTACCTATCGCTTAGGCTAGTTTTAAATCTTTAATATACATTTTTAGATAAAACGGTACAATTATGGCATTCGTGCATCAGTGCGAGGTGTCCGTTCGTGTATTGCGACGAGTGTTGGGAGGAGGTCGGCAACCAGTGCCTCGCGTGCGACCCGGCGCTCGCGGAACTCAGCGACATTGACTCTCTAAGCGACGACAGTCCTCCGAGATATTAAATAATTTCCTTTAAATACAACCTTGCTGTTTTCATACTTTATTATGATGTTGTTTTGGTTTTTTTTTATTTTATTTTACGCAGTCGTGATAGATTGCGACGTGGTAGGTAGACAATTCTTGTGGCATTGCGTATTGACTGTTGATAAGCGGAACTCAACGCAGTGCCATGTCTTGTTACGAGAACGAGAAAATGTAAACATATTTTTCCGAGTAAAAATTAAACTCACAACCGCCATGTCCCTCAAAACTTCTAGTTCACTATTCAGATACCTACAAGTAATCTAAATTTTATAGATACTGTCAGTATTTAGAAGTATGCACCTGTTTTGAACGTTCGTAGGAGATATAATAAAAAATATTATTATATGAACTTTTATTTAAAATAATCCATATTCAAGTTGCTCTCCAACTGTTAGGTTGCTAACGAACTGAATGTTTTCGGCCACTTCGTTGCAAAGGAGAGGCAAGCCGGAAAGCTCTCCGTCCTCTTGAGGAGTGAAGTTATATACTAACTAAAAACATTAAAGTATTAGCATACACTACATACAGATATGTGTAATATAAACATTAAATCTTAAGCTCAGTGACTTTATTTAGTGTTATAAAAAAAATATAAGAAAAGAATCTTTAAGTTTTCGGTATGACCGACTAGTCGACTAAACTGATCACTTGGTATTATTGAATAAAATTACGTAGAATCATCGTTTTTTATTAGTGAAAGAATAGTTGGGTTTATTCACTGACTGGTCGACACATCTCCATTACATAGAAATATTTTGTAATGTTGGTGTGTGTAAACTTACTGAAAGGAATTCATCGTAAGTGATCCAACCGTCGTTGTCACTATCAGCATTAGTAAACTTCTCTTTTCTCACCTCCATTGTTGTTTCATCTCCTAGACTTTCTAACACAGCACAACTATAACATTTACGTTTTAATAATTGAAACAAATGAATAAATTAAATTTAAAATGTTTATAATAAATTCAAATAAAATAAAGTATAAACTAACAAATCGTCAAAACCCAACATTCCATTTGATTGATTATCGAATAAGAGAAACAGACTGTGAAAGTTCGCTATTGTAACTTCATTCCAGCCAGGGAACCTTCGGACAACTTTTTGCATACTCCACCTTCTGTCTTGTTCTTTCATCTCCTGTGATAAAAACAAATATTAATATATGCCATTATAAGACGTTTGACGGATCGTGGCCACTCGGAGTTAGTAGTAGATGACTGCACAGATATCATTGATGATGATGTTCTTATTTTTGAATATAGTGAAGAGAAAATATACAAAAGTTGAAAAAAATTAACTTCAGGGCGGCCACGACCACGTCGAGTGTACTGTATCTACATATGATTAAAAATGCCATATGCTGTATAGAAAAGAAAGACAGGCAAATAATATTTTTTTAATTTTAGAAGAGAAGTAGAGATGTACTTAAAAAAAATCCCAAATATGTCCAAATATCACATAAAAAATGCAATCCTATAACAAAAACATTTTTTTTTTCCTGAATATATTTGACTAACTTATTTGCTCGAAAAATCGTTAGTTTCTTAGTGCTCAGTATATTTTAGTATCTATTTAAAAAAGTTATAAATTTCCTAGTGATTATATCAACATCCACCTGGTTATATTGGCGCTGTTCAGCAAGTCTCTTGTAAAACTGATCCACAAGTTTATCATAGTCAGTCATGGGAACCTTGGGAATCTCTGATGCTCGTCTTTGCGGTTCTCCTATATTGGAGATAATATGTATACAATACTATTTAAAAGAAATTTAAATATTTGGCAGGAAAAAATAGGTACGTACAGCCAAAAATGTATAGGTACGTAGTCTCAAAGTATCTACCTACTTTTCAAAAAACAACCAGTTCCTACATACACCGCAATAGCCGTAAAATAATATTAAATGTTATTTTGTTATTGTAAAACTGATCTTATTATTTCACTGTGAAATTTAAGAATAACATAGAATGAAATTTTTCGCTCACCAGTCGCTGTAAAGTCCTCCTGCCTGTAAAAGCATATCGGTTTTCTTTTCACAGGATATTCAAAAAACCTCCCCAAACTTGTAACAAGAATACTAATTTGATGCCCCATCTTTTGACTATTGTTATCAAAAGTAACTCAGGGTTACTGTTGTTGAATTAATTATTTTGAATTAAATGAAATGTATTTTAATGTCAAATAATGCTTTGTCCAAAAACAAAAAAAAGGTTATCTTAATTTTATAAAACTAAGTGAACTTTTTTAATCTGTTTTAACTTTTTGTTTGGTGCTAATCAATTTAGTAGGGATTTTTTTGTTGGTAATAATACGCAAATATGGACTAAACATAGACAATGAGATCAATGATTTCGATTTCAGTTATATTTAATTACTGAAATTAGTAAATTTAAGTCATAAAAGTTACAATTCAATGATCATTGTAGGAATGAATATCGATCTTTGAAAAATCAAGTTTTTTTATAATAATATTTAAGAAAGTCAAGGAGAGGATAGGAAAAGGAAAATAAAAGACCATTTTCTATCAATCACTTGATTAATTTTCATACAAAATTCCATTAAAAATTTCAAAAAATTCATGACATATATAGCGTCATGCACAATTGATAAGATTACAAGAATCAAAGTAATGATTATTACCGAAAGGTTAAAAAATAATGTAAATGAATTATGGTAGGCAGTAAATTATTCTAAATTAAAATATAGGAACATTTATAAAATATCAGTCTTCTTTTAACAATATTACAGGAGTGTAACATAAGATATAGATATAAAAAGAAAAATAAGGCTGTTGTCGACTTTTGCACAACACAAACTGATCGAGTTTTACAAATTTTTGTAACATAAAAAAAGTTTTTGCATTCAATACGTTTGGACGCTATTATTGTGAAGAGATTTCAGTTCGTCAGAATTTCTGCTTAATCTAGTAGACAACAGACTTCCTAAGCGGTGATCAGACCACCGTTACAGTCCAATCAGTCTTAATAATAACAAATACGAGTGAGGTAGATGTGGTACTTAAACAATGAACACAATCACCACTATGAGAAGTCATTACTGACGAGGACAACAAACAATATCGAAAACACAATTTTCGTACATTTAAATTTCGATACTGTAGTGTTGCCACCATCGATTTATATTTCGGTTTACGTTTAATAATACTTTGTTCATTTTTTTTATAATATTAATAAAATTTAAAACGGAGATCTTCGCGGAGAGCGGTCAGTAATGGCTTCTTTACATACTGGTCACCGCACGAGGAACAGCTCGGTACTGGCCGAGTCGCTCCTTTTGCGGGCCTTATATTAAATTACTACTACTTAGTTACACCTGATACACTCGCGTTCATCACCCCTTCTTTTAATAATATTTGATATTTTCATTAGTTACAAGAATATTAATATTTGTTTTATAATTTTATACATTTATGAATTAACATTATAAAAGGCATCGATTACTTAATAGAGTGCGTATCGACTATTCGTAATTGGTTACCCTTAATATAATATGTATTAATATATTGTATTATTATTGATAATTGAGATAATTGATACAATTCTATTATAATATATGAGAAAAGGGGAGATGAACGTATATTTTACTCTAAGACTAACACAACACAAGCGCCTAGTTAACATTAAAAAATAGCACTAATAGAATGGCTCCAATACAATTTAGCTAAAATCTCATATTATTATTATGCAGTTTCATATTGCGTCTCACCCACGACCCTACTCATGTAGCCCTAGTAATTTCTTTTTTTACAAGGAAGAAGCTGAAATTTTCCTTTTCCGTTCACAATAAACATTGAACGTTAAAAACTCGTACAAAATTATCATTACGCTTCAATATTAAGTTCTCAATTTTATTGTATTTATCACAAAACCACAATTTTACTGCTAGCACCTAGCAGCTTTCACATAGTACTTCGTTTACTGGCGATCAAATCTCTTGACTTCGTGATTATATCAATAATTTATATTTGTTGAAAAATTTTGAATCACTTTTATAAAGTGGTGACGCCGTAGAGTGGCCAGTTGACGCGACATTTACTCATCGTGTTTGTTAGAGATGGTTCAACTTTAAAGCATTATTGGAACGCTCATCAAAGACAACTTGCAACTGACCACTCTAAAACGCCGAAGTTCAATCCACTAAACCAAGTAACAAAATAAATCTAAGAAACATAAACAAATAATACCGAATTAAATGCGGTTCGCGATTAAGTAAAATTTAAGCCGCTTAGAGCAAACTAAGTTATAACCGAAGACTCTTTCTTATTATCACTTCCACCTGATAGCATGACAGAAATTATGAATGTTGATAGAATATAGGCGAACAGCAGTCAAAAAGGTAAATAAACCTGCTAAAAGAACTAAAAGGCGAACGCACAAAAAGTTAATGTAAATCTTATTTTGTACAGTATTACTAGAAGACAGGCCATATTTCTGTCACGATATCAGAGAGTTTACAACGGACGATAGAAGAGTCTTTAAGCTAGTTATGTAAGACTGGTAACATTCTATTGGATACAAGTCTCTGGATCTGGAGTTCAAGGAGTTTGCTATGCAAAATCACCTAAGTTATTACATGTTAGAATAAAATATTGACTTTGAGATTCGTCGTCATATTATAAAAAATAAATGTTTTATTTCATTGGACTTTTAAGATAACTTTGAAGATTTAATTAAAAATGCATTTCATGCAACACATTATTTTAAAAATAACATAATACTTTATAATGGCACTGAACAAAAAGTAAGTTAGATTTAATTTTCGTTTTGATTTATGATATGAAACTAAATGAAACGAAGCTAAAAAATATATATATTTCGTTTTGCGGAACTTAGTAATTGACAGTCAAGACGCAAAAAACTGCACGCATTTGTAACTTTTGTATATTTTTCCACTATCGCCATCGTCAAAGCTACGTCCGCGCCTACAGTGCCGGCCTTAAGGAAACTAATAAGCCTCCTTCATTTTTTATGTCAATTGTAAACACTCTATTCTCCTAAACATGGGAACAAACTTTAATTTATTATTAGATACATTTGCTATATAGTACCGTCTGTCGGTAACAGCGCCAAACCAGAAATCGCACGACAAAACCACCCAACCATTCACGCCGAACTTCAAACAATAATTTTCACATATTTACTGATAATGTTAAATTACCTCAGACTATATCCGCAGTCATAAAAAATCAGTTCATTTATCTACATCTAAAACTTTATAAACATAATAGAAAATTTTTGTTTGAAATGTCAAGTTCTAACCATTGATTGAGAACGTCACATCACTAGATTAGGGAAATAGGTATTTCTCAACTTACGCTATTCTAAGCCTAAGTACATACTTGTAAATGTTAATCTAATAGTATATTAAATTAGTTGTCAGTACAAAACATTATTGGAATAGCATTGCTCGAGTTAAAAGGTAAGGAATTTAAAATATTATATCACTTTTATATTGTATATTGAGTTCATTATATGCAGATCACTAATTTATTATTAGATATAAGAGTAAACGTACGAAGCAGTTACATTCGATAATGATTACATCTGCTGAGAGCGAGATCTCATCAATATACATAATATAAACTTTGGTGTTCAAAAGGTTCGATAAGGTTTGGATAATGCTCATCTGATAAGAGCCATAGCATGTTCCACAAGGAACAATAGGGGCAGGAGAATAAAAATTATATAATAAACATTATTCACTGAAACACCATAAATGTTGATAAGTAAATACAACATACGTAACTACAACTTCAGCAATGTATTACAATTAAGATCGGAAGCGAGACCACAACGTGAGTAAAAACTACACAACAAGAGGCCATTCGAACCGCTCGATCCGAATACGTTACTCTAAACTATATTTAAATAGTGAACACATATTGACTGAACACAGTGTATTTAATCTAATACGACCGACTTAACGCCGATTGTACTAAATATAGACTAAAAGTCGATTTATAATTTTGATGAAACAATTTAGCTAAAATATTTGGACTAACACAAATTTTGATTTTACAAATTACAATCACACATTTACATACTAATTGAAAAAATAATAAATTTGTAGATGAATATCTATAAATTATCTAATTTAAACAAGTGCGTTAGTTATAGCGACTTACTTTATACTTAACGTAGAAGTATAAGTAGAAGATGTCGTGGTAGAGGATCTTAAGTTTAGTAGCTATCAGTTATCAACCATCTAAAGCACTACGTCAAGGAATATCAAGAACAGCTTTAACGCTAAATTAGTTGTTAATTAAAGTCGATTTAATGAAACAATCATTTCTCTAGCGACGTACTAAAAACTATAAGAAACGCAATACGCACGTTTAAATAAATGTGATAATTGCTACGTCGAAAATAGTCATGCCACTATATAAATGCCAATAAAGTCGTTATTCAAAATAATGTTAAAATAATAACTAAATTTTGGTAATAAAAAATTGCATTAAAATAACGCGTTGATCCGCAACAACCGCCCCGCCCGCCGGAACCACGTCTTTCAGACAGTCTTCTAAAGTCAGTCTCCAAGTTTATTGCAATAATTTCTTAGTTCATCTATCTTATTTCGTTAATCCTCAAACTCTACGTAAGATAAAAATCTAAGTGGAGAAAGGAGCTATATTTTAATTACTTCATTTTAATCTATGGGCGTAGGACCGCCATCGCCTTCATAAAAAATATAATATATACCTAAATTAATATGCAGAATAACTTAATATAAGAATACGCATCAGTGTGTGTATTAATTAACTAATCAAATAAAAAACGCAAAGTAACATCCGAAAAAAAATACTTTTCAAGCTAATTTTAAATTATCTCACATAAAAACATCTTTTAAATCACAATGTGATCTTTTATTTATAATAACCATGAGAGACTATATTCTTTGATTATGCAATGTTAAAAATTAATGTCAGAAAAACATGAGAAACTTCTATTAATATGATATTGTGATAATTCAGTTCAATATTTAGGTAGATAAACCTATCGTCAAAATATTTAGAGCCTACTCAGTGCGAAACTATGGTATGCATCGAAACTGTAAACAGAGTTTGGTCATTAAAGACTAGTCCTAAATAGAACTGAAATCAAAATAATATGGTAACGAATACTTTTCAAAAAATTAAAGAAAATATGTTCTGCGCATAAATTAAGATATGAACATGAACAATTCTCCATACAAGCTAAGCTCGATTCAGATTTCCCAAATATCAATTAAAAAATTGGCACATTAAGAAAGTAATCACAACAAAAAAAAAACAAAAATTAAAATTTAACAGACCTACGGTCCATACAGTTCATCGTCTTCGGGTTTTCTACGTTAGTCAGTAAACTTTTATATATTGCTTACCGTGTGATGTTATATCGCGAGCGGTGTCCGGCAAAGTCTCAAATAATACTACTAAGAAACCTTCAGGGGTGAGGGCTACATCGCTCGGCCTATCTTTATCGTCAAGGCCAGGACTCTTTAGATCAACAGCCCACAAAATACGAAGTTCTGATGTAAATACAAGCACGCGGTGATTCTTAGAGTCGGCTACTATTATACGACCATCATCATCTGTTACTATCCCAGATGGGCGATTAAGTTCACCGATACCTGAACCTTCTCGACCTACACAATGAAGCACTTTCGATAATGTTGGGTCTACCATGAGTAAGCGGTGGTTCTCAAAATCTGATACAATAATATTTCCTGACGTCGAAAAACAAACACCTCTAGGGGTAGTTGGTCCTTTGAGCATTTTTGCAGGATTAGCTCCCTCAAAAACGAACTTGGTTATGTAAGTACCGTCACTTGTAAATAGCTGAATACGATGATTACGTGTATCAGTCACTACTATATTTCCTAATGTATTAACAGCTACATCCCACGGATACTGGAATTGACCACATTCTTTACCGAAGGAACCAAATTTAAGAATAAAATTACCTGAGGACGTAAATATCTGAACCCTGTGATTGTCTTTATCGATAACAATTATACGACCGTAAGTATCTGTCGTTATACCAGCCGGCAGGTCGAACTCGCCTGGACCGGTACCTTTAGACCCAAACATTGTTCTAAACTCACCGCGACTATTAAAAATCTGAATACGGTTATTTCTTCTATCTGCAACTATTATATTACCCTCTCTATCTACACACAAGCCCCAAGGCCTTGACACTTGCCCTTCATCTTGACCCTCTCTACCAAATGAAAACATTGGAACTCCAGATACAGGGCTTCTAGTAGGTTTTACAGAAACGGACATCCAATACCCTGGTATTGCTTGGCCAATACCACGCGTAGTATTAGAATCCATTGCTATACTAGTAGAGATACTGTGATCATAATAATTTGTGGACCTCGTGTGATTATTTGAATATTCTGGTAATGATCTTAAGCTATTTGTGGCAGACATTTGATAAGACAGCGGTGAAAACGTTGGAGCCGATTGTAATGAATGTAATAATGACTGACGCGATTGGAGTGAAGAGGATGAACTTAAAGAATGCATGGAATTTACTGGGGCAGATTGAACATCACATTGTCTTTTTATCTGATCTACTAAATCATAATTAGGAGGTATAAACATTATACGTTCTTCAGTCACATACATATTCTTAAACATACAAGAGAAATAGTCTACTTGTGCTCTACCTTTCTCTTTAGCCATAAACAAGTCTATGCCTTCAGAGTCCATACTACGCACTAAAGTTTCGTTGGTGTGTGCTAAACCAGCGAGGATTCCACGAAGAGTATTCATGTGATCTGTTAACTCATTCATCTTCGCTTGACGCATTTTCTCAACTTTATCTAATAAATATTTCTCTCTATCTTCAATTGCTTGAGCAAAGCAGCGCATAGCTTTACGGATTTTCATATTAGCTTCAGCAGTTTCCTTTTCATACGCTTTTGACATGGCTACAGCCCTATCTATAGCAGTTTTAATGGCCTTAGTGCCAGTTTTTGTATCTTCTATAGCTCTAAAAACACCAATTCTACACATATCAAGGGCACCTTTGATAGGAGTATAACAATGATCCTTGTGAACCCACAAGGTACACTCTTGACATATGAATATAATACAACCTTCACAATAGTACCTAACAGGATCACCATGAAGTTCACAGTACATGACTTCTTTATCGTTCGTTACAGAATTAGGTCTGGCTCCGATAGGTGATATTTGATGAATAGGCAACAAAGTGTGATCTCTTAGTTGACAGTCTGACGTGACTTTGTGACAGCACTCGTGACAAAACAAATCGTTGCATTCTAGGCAACGCGTAGTCGGGGAGCGCTCCTCACAACGGAAGCAACTTATTGAAACGGACGACGATGTACCAGGCGATCCGCTTGAGTTGTCTTCTTTAGAGTGATTTTGATGGTTATTATTAGACACAGAGTTGTACTCACGAGGGTTGGGAGTAGTAGAGTTCTGTAGTGAACTACACGACGGTAACGCCCAAATATCATAAGGCATGGTAGAAGATGATGAAGCGGATGCACCCGATTGAAGATTTGATGGTTTATTCATGTTCTCGAGGAGATTACAGATGATGTGGGACATTCCCAGGGCATCCTCCTGCTCTGTTGAGCTGTGGCTGGAGCCCGTGGCCGAGGTGGAAGTAGTGGGCAGGCTCGCTGCAAGCGACTGCGTCATGTTCGCGAACGACGTCATTATGACGCGAACGTCAAGTCATTAGATCTGTAACAAAGCAAAGGTAATTTAAAACTTTTACTTAGTTGTTTTTGGGTATAAAAGAAGCATTACGAAACTTAACATTTAACGAACTGTTTTAATATACGGCAGAACTCTCAGTTCGAATTTTAATATGCCCGCCCGTTTAAAAATCCACATGAAAAAAATATCTTTTAATGACAGTTCATAATGCTCTATTATGTACTAATGAAGGCAGAAGTCACTATAATATAAAGAAATTTAAACACTGCTAAACCATAAAAATTATCAATATTATAATATTGATTATTTTTCTATTATAATATAACTTATAACTGTAACCAAATAACACGTATACAATAATAAAATAAGTAATTAACAAATTACAAAATAAACAAGCTAGTTTGAACTTTTGTTATTTTTTTTAAAAGTACGAGTATAAATATAAAGTGTTTACAGAAAGAAAATAGTAAGTTAAAGCTAAAGTTTTAATAAATATATTAAAAACATGCTTAAATTACTGGGGTTCTATAACTAACAAATCTATTTGTGCAATATTATGGTAGCGCCATTACACGAATAAACATTTAAAAACTGATAAACATGCTCATAATAACATATAACACGATGTTTATCATCAAATATGTGTTATTGAGTGTATTTGAGTCTAAATTTTGGTAATTTATAAAAGTCACAAAGTTAAATAAACTCAATAATTTAAGAATAAAATTATTTTTAACAACTTACAAGTTTGTATTGTTACAACAACATATCACTGCACTGTATTTATAAAATTTTATCACACACACCGGATGGAGACATTTAACAAAAAGTTGACAACTTTAAAAATATACAAAACAGCTGAAAACAAGTATAACGCGGATGCACTAATCTGGTCTAATGTTGCGCTGCCACTATGGGGATGCTTCAAATGATGCAGTTTGCGAAAAAAATCTATCCCAAAACTTTTGTGCGCTCCCTACCACTAACCCTCGTGTTAGTAGGTAAGGAAAGCAGAGTGAGACGGCACTATGTACGCATTGTGCGTGCGAGAAAGTTCAACGTTACGGCACATTCCAAAATTTTCCATAATTTAGATAAAAGAGGTTCGCTATGATTAGGGTTGATGCGCGTTTAACATTCCGCTTTAGAAAGTTGCTACGTTTAACGACGGTCAATGTTTAATTGTATTGGTTTGTCTAAATTAAGCTACAAGAACATTATCGGTGCCAAAATTTTTACATTTCCTACATATTATTTTGTTATCATCATCGATGTATTGTCCGAATAGAAATTATAGCAGTATCATCTTATTTAATTGTGTATAAATATAAAACAATATATTTCGTAGTCTGTATATTTATAAAACACAAAAATGATGCCAATGACTTGCACAAAAAAAATGTCAACCCTAACTGTGTTAGAATCAGTATTGAGTGGCATTTATTGTGTAGGTGTGAGAGAGACGGACAAGTTTCTTTATCGAGATGCTGTATTTCGGGCGTCTACGCGGTGGGAGCACATGGCGCTCGTGACCTTGGGGCAGCGAGTGCGCTTGAGGCAGGTCCGGGACCCTCCGCCATCTTGCCGCGCCCCCGCCGTGCGGATCGTAGGGTGACGAAAATCGATGCTTTCCCCAGCTACCCTTATATCCCGGAGGGCGACACCACGGATCCACATCCCTTCTATATTATTTCGATATCTAAAATTGTGCTCCACTCACAGAGAAATTAGACTCGAGATCAATAATTGCTGTAAGGGCTTTTTGCTCTTAGCAGCAAAATAATGATCAAGTACATGTTGAAGCTCTTCAAGTTGTATCACAGCTTATAGGTAGCAAAATTAAATGAAACAAAATTTTATATTAAATTAATTGAACTAAATTCATTTAAAAAATCATGCTTACTTTAGTCATACTGTAGGTACGTACATCTCATTTATATCAAATTTAGTTAGTGAAAATACAATAACTAGCTTCATTCGCGTTGAGATACGGTCGATTTGCTTTCTAAAATAACAAAACAAAATTTTGAAACCCTAGTAAAAACTGTGCACTGATTTTATTGAATTCAATAACCATTCACAGTATCCGATTTAAATGGCCGACATTACCTGCTTAACAATGTAATGTATAGAAACCATTATATTGACGCATCATGTGGCAGGTAGGTAGCCGTGTTTTGTTACTGATTCGCCGAAATTTTCAACCCTGATTTTTTCTATGGAACAATAGCTTTAGCTCTAGCCGTTGTGCGGGTGCGTTTATGGTTTGGATCGGCAAAGTTACTAAACACGGACAAGAAAATCCTAGTAGTAAATGTATTGAAACGTGAAAATAGAGAATTTTTATAAAGTAGAAAAGAAACCAATGTTTCAAACAACAGCTATATAAGTATAGGAACTTATTTACCACATTGTAAAGGCTATCGTCCTCAATGAAATACTGCGTATTCGCAGAGTACAGTTTGTAGAATCTTACGTTATCTATGACGCACCTAGAAAACAACGTTAACTACATAACTGAATATTTCTTTAACGTCATTGTTCCTAAATAAAAGGTTTTTTGTTCTTGAAAAAGTTTGTAAATGACCTGTCATCGAAATAGAATGCAGAAAATTTAAATATAACGAACAATGAAGCGGAAATGGTAGAGACGAATAGTTTTAAAGGTAAATATTTTTCGGAAGTATTCATTTTTGTTTGACCTATTCATTCTATATAATAACAAATTTATTTACTAGTTGTGTTGATGAAGGTACACCATTTTGTTTGAAAAAGGATTTATGGTATAGAACAGAAATGCATTCATTATTTATAACACAGAGTTCCGAAATTTTACGACTGTAACATTTCAATCTAAGTTTTATAAACAAATTTATTAGTAAGATATCCTAACCACCACCCACGAGAGGTAATCAATAACACAAATATCGTTTTATATTATAATTAATTAAAAATATATTTTATATATTATCATTGACAGTCATAAAATTAAAAAAACACGATTACATGTTGCTCTGCGATAGTTCAATAGAACATGTGAAAAATATAAAACTATAGGCAATATAAGTGTGTAGTGAGTCAAAATAACTTTTGTTATACGGTGAGTTATTTCATACAAAGTAAAGTAACTTGACTCCCGGCACAATACCGGTGGAACCGGCTGGAAAAGAAAATTAGTTGCTTGTCTTCTTGATATAATTAATATAATATGGAAATTTTACTTTTAAATTATAATTTAAAGCGATATTAATAATAAACTTTGAAGATAATCTTCAATCATTTAAGTTTTTATGTTAATTATCTCGTTATAAAATACGCCTTTATCTTTTTACTAATAATTTAACAAATAGTACCTACATACTTTAAATGTTTTTTATTAACAAATATTTTTTTATTAAAATCAAGATTCTACATTAGATTTCTACAATTTAAAATCAGTTCACGTTACCATTTCCTTGATTCTATTAATACAATTCGTAAGTTAGGTAATTCTACACGTAGGTACCCCAAGATACCGAGATCGCATGCGCGAACCTTTGGAACCCCCTCGAATACCACCATAATTATTTTCAGATAAATATACAGTCCCTTCGCCCCGCCTTTACGATGCGAGTACGAAACAAAATAAAATTTACGAAATCATATCCAAAACATTTGTTTTCTTAACTATCTATTTAATAAAATCACTTAAATATTATTTTTTTACAATTGTTGTATACATATATAAACTGTAGTAGAATTTAGCTGGTTAAAACTGCATAGAATAATTTACTACCAACTAAAAATATATAAAATAGATTTAATATCTTTTAGACTCAGTTTGTATTACTTGTAGATTGCCAGTAAGGCATGCAAAAAAATAAATTAAATTAAACATGCCCAATGTTCAATACATTCATGGACGTAAATAAATATTTATATGTATAAAACACAACAGTTCAAGGTGTATTTTTGTATTTTACAATTTAAATTACTCCATATATTGATCGTCAAGACATAGATCGTTTGCGGCGGCCCTAAACGCAATGTGGCCATTTTGTATTTTTACTCAACCTACTTGTTGAGAAATTTTGTATTTGTTTTCAATACTAAAGAAATATATATAAAAAACGCTATAATTACATAAATATGACGAAATGAAATATTTGATATCTATCAAATATTATTAATACCCTCATGTTAATCATCTATCATCATGACGACGCATGGTAGTTTGATCGTTAAATGAACGTCTACAAAAAAATACAGTGCTCTTTCAAAAAGTTACATTCTAGCATAGGACAATTAAAAAATATTTTTATATATATTTAAGCTATACTAATTTTATAAAATGATGGCAATTATCTTGACAAGTAGTGTAGTTTTAGCAAAAAAATGTACAGTTTCGGAAATAATTAAAAATAGATACATCTACTACAATAACATAAAATACCAAAAAGAAAATTGAAATATCATACTAGGTATTTGTACTTTAATATGCAATAAGTAATATGTTTAATGCAATGTTGTGAAATAAAATTATAATTTTGTTGTTTTTCCAAATAAAGAGAAAAATAAAATGTTTGTACTACCAATTGAGACATCTTTGGTACTATACACCACAACTTTTAAATTTTGAATATAATTAAGTTTATTAATATAAAAAATAATAAAAATTCAATTATAAGCTCTAGATATAATTAGCTCATCATATGTCAAAATAGAGATTAGCAGGTCACTTTGCTTTTCTCATGCAGTTTATAAGTTAAACAAAGAGATAAGTTAAAGAAATGTTACAGATTTCTCGCATTACTAAACTGCATAATAAATGTAAATAAAACTAATTATCATACAATTAAGCGTAATGTACTTGAGCAGAGCTTGGAAGGGCCACTACTTAATAAGAAAATATAATATATTACCATATCATTTGTCTTTAAATCATTTCCATTATGGCTTCTTTTTGTTTTTGTAGCTGCCATTAATGTGTGAAGATTATTCTTAAAAAATAGAAAATAATACAAGCTTATGCTAACAAGCATTCTATTTGTAATTATTTAAACATATCTCACCTATTTGTATGTTTGTAAATCCTAAGTGTGGGTAGTCAAATAACTTTTATTTTTTTGTTATTCACTAATATAATAAAAAAGGGAAGTAAATTGATTTAGTTGAATTACATACCCGTGGTTATTTCATTTTTTTTATATGTATCTGTAGTGTGTTAATGACTTTTATAATCGCCATACACAAAATACCTTTAACAATGTGGTTTAATGCATGTTGTGAACACTTTTCCACATGAAAGTTTTTTTGTAAGCTGAAAGAATATTAGTCAAGCAGATTAAAGATAACTATAACTAGTTTATTCGCATGAGTTTATGTTATAATGAATTAACATATTTTGTCCATATATCTTATTTATTTATTTAAATCAAATCATGGTATTCATTCCATTATCTTCTGATGATTTAAGTATTATATTGCTTAGGAATTTAATTAATTTCCTACAGAATATATCTCATAATACCACAATGCATTTTGTGACTTGTTAATGTGTATATCCAGTTTTTTTGAGTAAAATGAAAATTATTTTATTTCATAGAAAGACCTAATAGTATGGAATTAACTTATTGTTAATTGATGTAACTTACAACAACAAAAACTATATAAGAATTCTAATTCTTTTGTCATATTCATTAATACTCCTGTCAATTATTGAGGATATTAAAAAACTGAGACTCATCATGATATACTATTAATATGTAAAATATTATCAGTTTATTTGGATACATCAAAATGCAAATAGTCTTCAAAAACATTAAATTTTATATATTATTACTATGAGACAAATTATTTTTACTTAAAGTATTCCACGATATATAACTTCAAAAGTAATATAAATAAGAATAGTATTTATAAATAGGGATTTGAAACATGTTTACTCACTATAATTTCTTTTTAATTGCTGTAACAGAATAGTATAATAATATAATAAACAACTAGGTTAAAAATAACATAGTAAGATATTCCAGTGCCTTCCTGTTTGTCTTGGAGATCTCTACATAATGGATGTTCACGAGACGGTGAATCACAAATTATAATAACTAATTATATACACTGAGATACTTACCAAAAATAATCCAAATATTTTAAACTTTAAAAATATTATCACTAGCAAGTGTGCATTTTATGCATCACTATATTATATTTGCTACTTGTAGGTCCATTCAAAATAAAAAAAATATATACGGTCAACCACAATAATTATTTACGAAAATATGCCCGACAATGCAGGTAGATTGCACAAACTTAGCTATTTAAAATGTGCTCTAACTAGAGTTCAACTTCGACTACAATACAGCTATTGCACTATTTAAATATATTCACGATCATCGCGATAAGTTGATTATTATTTCGCAATAATCGTATATTTATTTGTTATTATCATAGAACACCACGAAAACAACAGCGGTGAATGAACGATCAATTGATTTAAAAATAAACCTATTGTCTATAGAAGTTTAACAACAACACAGATAACTTATTATACCATTTATATGTTAACAAGCGAATAAAAAAAACATGTAATCCCTAAACTTAAAATTAATGAAAAACGATTAACATATCCAATAAATAAAATAGAAATAATTTTAAATATGGGTAATAGAATAAAGTTTTTAAAATAACATATAACGAAATTGTCGATCGTTGCCAAGGAACTGCAATCTGTGATGACAATTAATATTAATGTCATTTGTCAAAATTTCGCGCCGAAATGCTTGAGCAGTTATAATATGTATTGTTGTCGTCTAAATAGCAAGATTTGTTAATAATTAGAATCAATATTCTATAGAGCTTAGTGAAACTTTAAAAATGTCTACTCCTTCGAAACGTCCTTCGTCTCGTGCGTCTTCAGAAGCGGCAACTCCGTCTCGCCGGACGAGATCATCACAGCAACTTGTTGTACCAGAGACTCCTCAACGATCAACTGGAACTCCTTCTAAAGGTAATAATTTGTTAATCATTAGAATTATATGATAAAATATCTATCAATCTAGTAGTAATTAATATTTCAAAATATAAAATCCTGTTTATAGATGGTACTCCTGGAACACCACGTCGAACTCCTAGGACACCAAGTCAACAAGCACCTGGTACTTCACCAGCTCGAGCTTTGCCATCAAGTCCACTTGGTAAATAATCCAACTTTTATATGGAAAGATTTTTTTGTGATTTTTATCAAGTAAACATGTTTTATAATTTTAAAATTTCCAACAGGCACTGACATAGATATGAGTTCGCCATTGAACTATGGCACACCTAGTTCATTGAGTACTCCTAGGTCATTATTAAAAGGTGCCATGACACCAGCTAGGCAAAGAGCTGACTTGAGAGGTCATCAAACTGGGCCGAATGTGCCAGCACCAACACCTGCTAAAAGGGTAAATAATCATCTATAATAGCCAAAATAAATTTAGAATTTCTTTTTTTTTATATTGGGGAAATGAAAGTCTTAACTAAGAATTTATAAAAGAAAACACAAAGTAATCAAATAAGGCCTATTAAATTTTCAATTGCAGGTAGAAACAAGTGAAACAGAATCTTCTGAGCCACAGCTGGTTGTATGGGGTACAGATGTAGCAATTGCTGAATGCAGGGAAAAATTCATTAAATTTATACAAAGATTTGTGGAACCCACTGCTCTAACAACTGAACCATTATATGAATTAAAATTGGAAGAGGTATGCCTATTATTTTTTTATTAATAAATAGTATGCATGTAATAAGGTCTCAAACATTCTTGTAGAAACATCAAAATTCTGATAGATTAATTACATTGAATTTTTGTTCTTATTTTTAAGTTTGATTGTAGTAGTGGATTTGTCCGACTTACAAACAATAATTATGAATTCAATTACCATTTCTTTAATTTCTCCTGAAAATAATGAAAAACTGGTTCTTTTCTTACTCTGCTATTTGAACAAATTAAAAAAATATATATGTATTATTAAAATGAAACTTACATTTCATTTTAGATTCACACATTAGAAGAGCCATTCCTGGATGTGGACTGCGATCATGTGAAAATATTTGATTCTAAACTGCACAGGCAGCTTATAAGTTATCCCCAGGAGGTAATTATGCCAAATATATATTATCTTTTTAATTATATAGTGAAAAGTAAACATAAGGTCATTGTAGTGCTGTTGAGTAGTGGTTCCTACCTGTAAATGCAATGGTTGGGGGTTCAATCTCTGCTTCAGTGAGTAAATTATGTTCATTAGTTTACTAGAATGAAGAAGTAAGCGTAAGGTTTACCATTTTATTATATTAATTTATGATTTCAGGTCATACCAGCATTTGATGCTGCAGTAAATGAATTATTTTTTGAAAAATATCCAGCTGCAGTGTTAGAACATCAAATACAAGTGAGACCATTCAACGCTCCACAAAGACACATGAGAGATTTAAATCCTGAAGGTGGGAAAAATATAAATTTCCTTACTTTTAATCGTTATCTTATTTGTCTGTATAAGGTCTGGCAACTCTTCCTAATTTATATTTTGTATTCTTTATATTTTAATTTATATTTTGTATTTGAACACAATGAAATTTTACTTATTTTTTTTAAAACGTATTTAAACTTTTTTTGTTAATAGACTAATGTAGAATTGAAACCGAAACTGAAAACAGACATCACTTATAAAAAGTATTATGTAACATTTCTCTTCACTTTCAGATATTGACCAACTAGTAACAATATCGGGCATGGTTATAAGAACATCTGGTATAGTACCAGAGATGCGTGAAGCATATTTCAAATGTGCAGTTTGCGGTGCTGCAGCCGCGGGAGAGTTAGAACGGGGCAGGGTTCCCGAACCAGCACATTGTTCCCATTGTAACACTGCCCATAGCTTTCAATTGATACATAATAGATCACATTTTAGTGATAAACAACTGGTCAAACTTCAGGAAGCTCCAGGTATTTAAATGTTGTAATGGAATATTTTACTGCTTTTATTATTATAATGATATTTAGATTGATTGTTGTTTTGTTCATTTTTGTGATTGTGTTTTGTTTTACTATAAGTTGTTAGTTGTTATACTTATTGACAAAACATATAAAAATTTGAAAGTAGCGTGATTCAAACCCGCGCCTCCTGGAAACCGGCCCAGGAGGTGCGAGTTCGAGTCACGTTACGTTCAAATTTTTATTCATTTTCTAAATTACTATTTTTTTTCCTAAGTGTAACATTTTTAACACGTTAACACGTTAAAAATGCTTAAAAATAATTGTAATATAAATTATTAATTATTATTCTGCATGTACGCATTTTATGAATTTTACTATAATCAGGTTATTATAGTAAGGTTAATATAGTAAGAATATAGGTGATCATTTTAGTAAAATTCCATAAATGATTATTAGAATCCACCATAGTATATGATAAATGTATAATGATAAATGGAGTGGTAGTTAGATATTACAATATACCATTTACTCAATGAATTATTGGTAATTCAGAAATTTATATTATACGCCAATAAAAACATAAATCCCTGCTTTTAAGCATTGCTTTAGAATTGACACTTTTCTGCTTCTATACTATTTATATGATCAATTTTCTCTTTCTTTACTCCAGATGACATGCCAGCGGGCCGCACACCAGCCACTGTCAGTGTGATGGCCCACGGAGCACTTGTGGAACAAGTGGGTGCAGGCGAGCGAGTCGCCATCACGGGGGTGTTCCGCGCTGCGCCCGCCACCGTAAACCCGCGTCGTGCTACACTGAAAGCCCTACATCGTACACACTTGGATGCTTTACATTATAAAAAGTCACATAGTGACCGATTTTTGGAAACTGAAGAGGGGTAAATTCAATTTGTATTTATAAATGTTATTGGAGAAAAATAGGAAACAAAAATTTTTAATGCCACAGAAGCACAGTAGGTCAGTGCTTGTGTATGCAATAGTAATTGGTTTTTATGCAACTTGAGTTATTTTTTGGTAATAAGTAGGTGCCAATAAGTTTAACCATATCAAGTTTGAATCCATCATGATATTAAAGGCACTGCATTGTGTAGCATATTGATCCATTATAAAATGATGCACAATGATGTTGAGGTCAGTTGTGGTGCACAAAGAGTGACTGTCAACACGGCTGGTTGTAGGTTTGATTATCATTTCAGGAAATTAAATATTTAATAATTCCATTCATTCCACCTGGCGTTGAGGCAAAGCGTTGAGTTTTGTCACCCAACACGCAGTCCTTCCGGAATACAATGGAAAATGGAGAATCTAATGTCTTTACACTTTGTTTCCGTGATGACGCTAAAAAAATTAACATTTTTATATACTGGAGGATTTGATACTTTTACTTGGGTTTTTTCAAATAAGTTATTACATGTATTGTTGTGTTATTGATATGCACTCTCCTCTTTTCTCTGACTACCCTGCAGAGATACAGAATGCAGCTAAATAGATAGTATTGTTAATACATTACAAACATCCAAATTTAATTAATCTCGATATAGTTATAACTGACTATAATATGTTACTTTAGAAAAGAACACCAGTTCCCACCAGAGCGCGTGGAACTATTCAAGGCGTTGGCATCTCAATCAGATTGCTACGAGCGTCTCGCCCGCGCCATTGCACCTTCCATATATGAAAACTTGGATATAAAGAAAGGCGTGCTTTTACAATTACTTGGCGGGACCAAGAAGAACTTTAATGCTGCAGGACGGACACATTTCAGGTAAAAAGTAATTTATTGTATTTTTTTAAATTAAATCAATAGAATTAAGGCTGTCATGGCACAAGGGCCTTAAACATGTGACTGTAATACCACAGTTGTTGCTATAATGCGATTGATATCCCCAATTTAAATATATATATAATATTTTAATTTAGTCTCCAATTTATTCCGAGTGGAGTTTCTCACTCGGATAATAAATTATTACTTAATAAAAAATGCGGCGTTGTGTTCCGCCACACAACAGGTAGTGAATTGATAATTTGGCGTAAAGTGTGTAATGGAGTATCGTAACACTACCCTCTGCCTATATGCGGAATACAGCGAAACTAAAGACAAATTTAAAATAAAAAAATATATGTATTAAAATAAATCAATCATATTAAAAAAAACAAAAAAATCCATTTTAGGTCAGAAATCAACATCCTACTGTGCGGTGACCCCGGCACGAGTAAATCCCAGCTACTCAGGTGGGTGCATGCGCTGGTACCGCGCGCGCAGTACACCTCAGGGCGAGGGTCCTCCGCCGTCGGTCTAACTGCATACGTCACTAAGGACCCGGATACTAGGCAGCTTGTTTTACAAACGTAAGTTACATATGTAATCTATATACATAAAACATCCTTTATTAAACTCTTCCCAGACATATACATTCATAACTACTACAGCTGATATTGAAAAGTTCCTTGTAAAATTTTGGAAGATACAAGGAAGTGACAATAAGACAAAGCCGAATTTTACATTTAACACCGTAGAGTTCACGCAAATATAGACTTATTTTGTATACGTAAGAACGTATATGTATTAACATTAAAATAAAAATATATATCTAGAACTGAACAAGGTTTTAGTGATATGTATAGTGTATAGTGATATAGCGAAATATGCTATATAAAAAAATAACCATCCATACGTCTTCATTTCTCCATTCTGATGTCAACGCGAAGTGGTACACGCAACTCCTCAAGAATTCGGCGGAAAGTGGGGACACACGGAATACAGCATAAAGCTGGAAAAAAATATTATTGTCTATTAGACAATTTATTAATGTCAAAATTTCATAATCAATAAATACTATATAATAAATTATATAAAAATGACTTCTCTTCATTACATTTTTTAAATTAAATTATTAATATTTTTTAAATTAAATTGTTTTAAAATATTTGAGCCTTTCGTACTAAAATATTTATTTTATTAGAGGATAGAGGCCAGTAGGTAAGAGGCCAGTCTTCGACTGGTTGTGTTTTCGATTCCCGCTCGAGGAGATGAAATATTTATTTAAAGTTATATTTCCATTTCTTCGCTCTGGTGTCGAGGCAAAGTGCGGCGTTGAGTTCCGCCACTCAACACGCAATGCCTCCAGAATTCGGCGGAAAGTAGAGAACGAAGTGCCTTAACATTAGGTTCCTTCTGCCTACCCTGCTGTGTGCGAGATATAGCGTGAAGCTAATTATAAATATATTTTTTTACAGTGGAGCACTAGTCCTTGCTGACAATGGCATATGCTGCATTGATGAGTTCGACAAAATGAATGACTCCACCCGCAGTGTGCTACATGAGGTGAAAATAAACATATTAATTTTAACTAACATTACTAAAACTTAATAATAATAAACTGAAGTATCAAATAAAATGTTCTTACTAAAATTAACATATAATTATTCGATTATAAGAACTATTCTACTGCAGTGGTTTAGTATCTAACTATTATGGGTTCAATTCTTACTTAAGAAAATTAAAATATAATAAAAAAACATTGTCATTTTCTCTAAAAACACATTATTTCTAAAAGTAATATAAATTACAGGTAATGGAACAACAGACACTATCGATAGCGAAAGCGGGTATAATATGTCAACTCAACGCGCGCACTTCCATACTGGCGGCGGCCAATCCGGCGGAGTCTCAGTGGAATAAAAACAAAACCATAGTGGAAAATGTACAGTTACCGCACACTTTGATGTCCAGGTAGGACGGTTTTTTTGTTATATATCTAATAATACTTTATTAAATATAATATTGAAGAGTGAAGAAAGAGACGCAGGTGCAGACCTTGGTAAACTTTGTAGAACACACTATCTGTAATACTGAAGAGAGGCCAAGTAAAAATATAAGGAGCCTATTCCACACTTAAGAAAGAGAAATACTTATTTAGAAAACGTATAAGTTTTTTTAACGTAGCGGGACTCGGAACCAACGCCTCCTGAAAACTGACCATGCGCTCTGACCACTAAGCTATATGTTCTCTGCCATGAGATGAGTACGTGTATAAAGACATTAATGACAGCGGGCGAAGGAGATGCAAATATAGATACAGGCAAAATAGCAAGCTCTGGTGTCGAGGCAAAGCGCGGCGTTGTGCTCTGCCACTCAACGCGCAATGCCTCCAAAATTCGGCAGAAAGTGGTGAACGGAGTGTCTTACACTAGGTTCCCTCTGCCTACCCTGCTGTGTGCGGGATATAGCGTGAAGCTAATTTAATTTAATTTTTAATCATAAAGTTTAAAAAAACGTGTTGATTCACTGGAATTAAACTCAAAGTCTTTATGTAATTATTAATTCATAATTAAGTAACCGTCACTAAAATAAATATTTCATTTATTAATACTTTGACTATTTATTTAGTCGATCCAGAACCAAAGTACCAAACCAAAGAAATATGTACGTGTTTAGTTTACGTGTTAAGGAATCTTCTTTTACGCAATATGCAATATTTTTTATTTGGTTGAAAGTGAAGTCCGAAAGAAATAAGCCCATTTCTTTCATAAGTTACAATTTACATTATAATAATGAAACAACAAATCATAATTAAATTGTTTTGTTACAGATTCGACCTAATATTCTTAGTACTAGATCCTCAAGATGAAATCTTCGATCGACGTCTCGCATCCCATCTTGTATCTCTATACTTCGACGAGCCAGTGGAGACGCAGAGTGATGATGACGTTGTGGTAATGTTTTTTATTTCGTTTACTTTTAGCTTAAAAAGTGGTCACAGAAACATTCCAAAAACTACGTTTTGAGTGGCGGAACTCAACCCCGCCTTTTTATAAATAATATTAAGTAAATTTTTATCCACACTATTTTATTTAATTTATTTTAAAGTTGATAATTTAATTAATTATTATAGAACAACCACTTTCTATAACACCTAAAATGCGCAGTTCTTTCAATGACGTCACACAGAATGTACACTATTCTAATATATATTTTATTATTAATTTCTAGAACATGAGCTTAATGCGTGATTACATAGCGTTTGCAAAGGAACACGTGCAGCCAACGCTCAGTGAAGCCGCGCAACAACGGCTCATCGATTCTTACGTTGATATGAGGTTAGTAGAAAATCTTCTAATTATTTTTCTTTAACTTGTTTCTTCGTTTTATCGTCTTTACGCTACATCCCGCATGTAGCAGGGTAGGCAGAGGGGAGCTGGTGTTAAGACACTCCAGTTCCCCTTTCCACCTTCTGTCGATTTTTTAAGCATTGCGAGTTGCTTTGCCTTGAAATTTAAAGGAATATTAATAAATAATAATTCCAAGTGGGGATCAGAACCACAGCCGTTGCGTTACAGCAGTTACGAAAAACTTGGTTTCTATTTCCCCAATCTAGATGAACAATAGTTTACCCAGCAGCTATGAATTTAACAGTTGGATAATTTAATATATAAATTTATTTAAATTTCAGGCGTGTGGGCAGCGGCCGAGGCCAGATATCAGCATACCCAAGACAATTAGAATCCTTAATACGTTTGGCCGAAGCCCACGCTCGTGTCAGATTGTGTCCAGTTGTTGAAATTGTTGATGTCGATGAAGCAGCCAGGTTTGTTTGTATTGTATAATTTTTGCTGTTGTTTCAAATTCAATGAGTTTCTGAATTTGAAGTTAAGAGTGACTGTCAAGTAATTAGAATTCGGATAAACAACTCTTAGTTACTTTTTCAAACAAGTATGAAAAGTTACTTTTTTTATTTCTATTTCTATTCTATTCTTCTATATTATGGATAGAGATAGGAGAGAAATTCTACTGTCTTTAAACTTACTGTTATTTTGGAAAAAACATATAAAAATTTTAACATAGCGGGATTTGAACCCGCGCCTCCTGTAAACCGACCAGCCGCTCCGACCACTAAGCCGTACGGTCTCATTAAGCTTCGTAGAAAAAATTATACGCTTTTTACAAGTTATTTATGTTGTTAGCATCTCTGTAGGGATTTCTACAATCTTTCAACACACATTAAATTTAATGCATTCATAATTATGTTATTAAATAAATCTAAAATCTTATACTACTTTAAACCCAAACCTCAAAGACTATTTTAAATAAGATTACCAAATTTAAATAAAACTTACTTTCTAGGCTACATCGCGAAGCACTAAAACAATCGGCCACGGATCCAGCATCAGGGCGTATAGACGTTGGTATTCTGACCACGGGTTAGGTTCCGCCGCGCGCCGCCGCCGAGCCGACCTCGTGAATGCACTTAAAGAAATTATAAAACCATTTAACAAACCACATACAGTTACACATGCCAAATTGTTGCAAGAGGTCAACACTAATTCGCAAATTGTAAGTTATTTTGTTATTTTTATTTGTTTGATACTTATTAAGAAAGTACGTAGTGTTAAATCACTCCATTCTTCATTAGGACACTTCCGTTCTCCACTATCCACAGAATTCTTGAGGCTTTGTGTGTTGCTGCCTGACAGAGATAATGAAAATAATTCCCCTAAATGAGAATCGAAGTCATAGACATTGCGCTTACAGGCGCGGTGTGTTTTTCCCACGATCGCTTCTCGATTTTTATGAAATGTATTTAAAGTTCAATTGCGGAGGTGAGATCTTATTAACAGTTTTTTAAATTATGTATTTGAAGTACTGTTTATAGAAAACATATTTATTGTTGGTTATTATTAGATAATAAATAAATAAATCAGCTTCACACTGTATCCCGCACACAGCAGGGTAGGCAGAGGGAACCTAGTGTTAAGACACTCCATTCCCCACTTTCTGCCGAATTCTGGAGGCATTGCGTGTTGAGTGGCAGAACACAA
This sequence comes from Heliconius charithonia, assembly GCA_030704555.1. NCBI lineage: Eukaryota > Metazoa > Arthropoda > Insecta > Lepidoptera > Nymphalidae > Heliconius > Heliconius charithonia. The sequence goes on from CM060821.1 coordinate 8,718,311, forward strand.
CGCCGCGCTTAGCCTCGACACCAGAGCGAAGAAATGGAAATATAAATTTAAGTAAATATTTCATCTCGAGTGGGGATCGAACCCACAACCAGTCGGTATTACAGTCACACTTCGTGCCACTGCGCCACGACTGGCCTTAGATAATAATTTTGAAACAAAATCTTCAATATCTTATATTCCAAAAAAAATTTTAAAAAAAGTATTAAGTAAAGGTTATATTCCGATTATTGTATCTTAGACGGTGTCAAGGGAACAGTTGGATGAAGCATTACGAGATCTGCAAGATGAAGGCAAAGTGGTCATCGTCAGTCACACACATTTACGACTTTGTTAAATATTCCATAAATTTTAAATAAGAATTTTCTTTTTTTTTTATAAGAATACTATTAATAATGAAAAGTTATTACTTTAATATTTATATTTACTGTATTCTATTTGGATATGTTAGTAATTGAATTGAACTTTTAATATGAAATAAGTCGAAAGTATATTTTTGAGGAATTGCTTATCAACAAAAACTTTCATAAATGACAAGAACTAACAGCCATTTTTTTCCGTTTGTTATTGTTTAAGCTATATTAAGTACAAATAGTGAAACCCGCCTGATGTTTGTAATCTGTTACATTATAAATTTTGTATTTTTCCATAAATAAATTTTTAAACAAATTAGTTTTTATTTAACTATTTTTGATAATTATTTTACTTTTTTAGCTTTATGCTGTATCCCTCATATAGCAGGGTAGACAGAGCGAAACTAGTGTTACAATACTCCACACCCCGTAAACACTTCCATTTCCCACTTTCCGCCGAACTCAACGCCGCGTTTTCCCTCGTTACCAGAGAATAAAATATTCAATATTTTAATTTCCACGCATTTCGAGTCGCACGCATGTGCCCATGCGGTGCAAAGGGCTCCATTTTTATTTCAATAATATAGCCTAGCAAATTATTTAAAAAAAATCTCATACAATTATGTAACAAAAAATCACAGGTAGAAGGAACCCAGTGCTAACACACTGTTCTCAACTTTCGACTTCCCGCGACGTCGCCTGAGATGGTTTGGTCACGTTACGCGCCGGCCTAAGAACTATGTCGGATGCAAGTACCTTGCTGTGTCAGTCCCTGGAGCGAGACCTCTTGGACGCCAAAGGAAGCGCTAGTTAGATGTCGCGATGCAGGACATGAGAGCCAATTGTGTAGGCAGGAAGGCAGACCCTGGCAAATAACCGGGATTAATGCCAGGAAGAAAAAGATAACCACAACAATAAGTGGAAACAAGTGTATGCTAATTTCGATGTACTTAGATTCTTAACGAAAACCATATTAGGTATATTAGTAGAGGCGAAACAGCTACGTTTAAAATGTTGCCCTAAAATAATAGTCTATATTTATTCTTTTGAGGCCAGTTGTGGCGCAGCGGCACAAAATGTGACTGTAAAAACTGACTGGTTCGATCTGGTGGGTTCGATCCCCACTCGAGATGAAATATTTACTTAAATGTATATTTCAATTACTTCGCTTTGGTGTCGACGACAAAGCGCGGCGTTGAGTTCTGCCACTCGACACGCAATGCGTTCAGAATTCGACAGAAAGTGGGGAACGGTGTCTTAACAACAGGTTCTCTCTGACTAACCTGCTGTGTGCGGGATACAGCGTGAAGCTGATTCTATATTTACATCGTCGTGGTACATCGTCTGACTGTTAACGCGTCAGGAGTAAGTGCAATTCCTACTCGGGGGAGTGGATGGATGAAGAAAATAGTGAATTATATTCGAAAAGACAAAAGTTGTTAAGAAATGAAATAAAACCAAACCATTGTGATCAACAAATTATATTTTTATGTATAAAAATTCTTAAGCTCAACAATACAATAGAGGCTGCTCTTTACACTTCGCACAATAAAAACAACTTATATTTGTGCATTTCACGCTTAAATTTCCACTCAAATATTCAGTCGTTAGAAATGAAAAAAAAAATCTACGGAAATTCGACTATTTAGAAATAATGGACAAATTTCTATATTACATGAAAATATTATATAAGTTAAATATTTAAGCAATACTGTCTCTACTTGACAAGAAACCTAACTTTTTGCTTTCTAAAAAAAACTTTGTATTAGAGAAATACATTATTTGCATTGAATCTGTTAAAGCCAGCATTGAATATGTTAAAAGTTAACAAAAGAAATAATTATTAAATATAATACTGGAGAAATTACAATACATTGACGAATTTCAACAAGGCATGTATAAATTTATTTTTTAAATTACAGTAAAAAAAACTTAAATAAACATAAATTATTGTATGATATTATAAAATTACAAACATCATTTTAGATACAATAAACTAAAAAGTGAGTCAATAAGTTGAACTTTTTTTTTTTCTATTTGAGAACCCAAGTGAAGAATTTAATGAAGTTTAAACAAAGATATACATTATTTCATACATAAAATCCAAGAGAGATTTGCATTGGGCACAAGCGATCCCATAACCGTAGGCACGAGTGTGACAAAATATAAATAAAATACGCACAAGCTAAAACTATTCACTAGCTTTACTATCAAGATGTATTATTTGTATTATTGGTTTGGTTGGAATCAGATTTGTCTAAAATTTGTCTCGGCTCCACATCTGCTTTGGAACACGCTTCTAGAACAAATTTGTTGAATTGTTCTGCCTTGTCTAGATATATATGGTGGCCGGCACCATTGATAACCTGTAAGGTAAAATAAAAAATATATATATAATAAATAAAACAATTATCGTAGCATAGCGGTACAGTGTTTGGACTGTAAAGATAATGGTTGTATGTCCGAATTCCACCTAAAGGAATGAATTATTTTGATTTCTTCGCTCTGGTAACTAACAACAACTAACTAGACAAAGCGCGGCGTTGGTTTCGCTACTCAACTCTCAAAGTTTGAAATTCATGTTCTATCTCTATATAGTAGGTTCCCTCTACCTGTATCCTGCTATAGAGGCATAGTAAAGACAAATGAAATACAGCCTTTACAGGCAAGCATAAAGTTTTTAAAGTTATTTTATTATTTAAGTTTTCATTTAGTAATTAGTAAATAAATCCATAAATATATTTTTTTAAGGCAGCAAATTGAAATTAAGAATCACAAATGACTTCATAGTAAAAAAATACCCATAATACAAACAAAAATATATGACTTATTTCATTATTTTGACATAACTCCATTATTATTATATTTTCATTAAATTACTATTAGTTACTTTACCTGAACATAAGTTTTTGAATTGGGTCTATTTTCCAAGAGCAGTTGTCCGGTACTATTGTCGACCCACGAGCGCGACCCGTAGAGGACTGTGATGGGGAGAGTGGGGTCAAGTTGGTCTATACGATGGATCATGGGGTTCTTGGCCCATCCAAACCCATGCATTAATGTGTGGAAGGCACTTTCACCACTAGAAATCAAAATTTATGTTTTAATTATAAGTTTTGTTTATAGTTAACTGTAGATGGAAGTGCTGATTTGATTATGGGATTTTTTGTTTTGATTATTTTTTTTAATAATATTAATATAAATAAGTCGGCCAGAACCAAAAAATATGTTAAATATATGATATATTTATTGGTTATAAATGCAATACATTAATGATTATAGTGACCTTGAAGCTTAAGCACTTAATACTCTTTTATTTTTTAATTTAAGCGACTTAAGTACTACTACTGTATCAATAAAAAAAATTAACCAAAAAAACCGACTTGTTCAATTTCATGATCAGAACCTAACCAAATTTTCATCAAACTCTCCTTGAAATGTATCCTTTTCAATAAAAAAAATCGTCAAAATCGGTTGGCGTGATATTGAGTTATTCGTCTATTTATCGCGCACATATTTAATGCAATGTTTTGACTTATTTGATTTTCTCATGGATACCATTGTAAGAAATGGACCAAATTAAAATTGGACCACATGGGAAGTAACAGCTTTTAATATCATCGAAATCGGTTCACCCAGTCAAAAGTTCCGAGGTAACAAACATAAAAAAAAAAAAATACAGTCTAATTGATAACCTCCTTTTCTCACAGAAGTCGTTTAAAAAACTACACATTTTTTTATATATTAATTATTAGTATTAAGATAAAGCTTCTCAGCAAAATAGGAATATATGAATATGCATAAATTCCTCTTTTGATGTGACAATCATGTATTTGCACTTTATGTAAATATTCCTGGGAAATCATAATATAAAACTACTTTTTATTAGGGGACACTTACATACAAAGACATACATATTTATAACATGTAAGACGTATATGCTTAAATTAATTAACGGTGAAAAAAAAAGTTAATATATATTTAAAAAAACCCAATTCATAACAAACAAGTACTTTAAAAAAAACTAATTTAACCTCTTACCTTGGTGTCTGTGAATTACATTGATACAGGTACTCAGGTATAACAGTTTCAGCGTTGGGCACATAAATCTGGTATTTTCTGGAAATATCCGGTCTCGTCTTACTAACCAACCATTTTCCGGCCGGTCCCGCCGCTCTAACGGCCCAAAGGGGATTTAATGGCTGTAGAGCAGTAGCTACTACTCTAATCCAAAAAGGAGTTTGAAATTTTTCATATATGTTCGATGGTTTTTCCGGAAAACCCCATGGATCTGCTAGGATGAGGTGGCGTACTCTGTGAAATAATGTGTTTTCAATTATAAAGGTAGTGCCAGAAATATTTTTTTATATATAAAAAAACATTTTTTTAAATCGTCAAGATGTATCCAGAATTACTTTATACAATAAATAGATAAAGATAATTTAATTCTGGAATTTTTAAAAGATGAACAAAAGACGGAATGCAAGATCAGTGTAAAAGGTATTAGAACAAGTGAATGGTATACTTGGGAAGTATGTTCAGTAGAGATGGAAGATAGGAAATGGATGTGGAAAGGTGTATTGCTGCCGGTAATAGGACTAACGGAGCCTTAGCTGCATTGATGAGACGGCGAAACGTCAGCACAGCTGCGCGTTTGGCCGTACACAATACAGTTTTGGTACCGACTCTGTTATACGGCAGCGAACCGTGGGTATTACAGAAGAAAGAAAGATAAATGTTGTGGAGATGCGATCTTTTCATAGGATATGCGGTCAGATCAGCTTAGCTGATCAAATCAACAATGAAGAGATACACAGAATGGCAGGTACTAGCGAGGATGTCACGGTGAGAATGACGATTGGCGCTCCGTTCTCTGTGACTATCCCTCCAGGGATACAGCGTGAAGTTAAGTTGGAATTATATAATTTTAAAACACAACACTGGCCTGATTTTTTTCACATTATTAAAAGTAGTGGAATAAAAATAAAAAAAAAGTACACACAAAATGATTCTGTGGTCAGAATCATCAGCAACATAGTAAGCAATACCTAAATATATATTACATAAAAGCAATAAATAAAAAATATTCTTTTAATATGAAACAAAAATTATTATTATTATAAAAATAAACGTAATAAAATAAGATATTCATTCACCTTTCAGGATATTTCAAAGCGTAAGCACTGGCAATGAATCCGCCTAAGCTGTGCCCCAGTAGTACAAACTCCTTGATCCTGACCTCGCGCCTCCACTCTTCTATCGACTCCACCCATTGAGCTTCGACCTTCTCGGCGTCTGTTGCGAACTTTGGTCGGGAACTGCGACCAAATCCTGATAGGAAGTTCATATTTAAATAAGTCTTCTTGTCATTTTTAAAGTCACTCTAGTAAAAGAAACGTAACGAGGTTTAAACTAAGAGGCGCGGATTCAAATCTTTACAATACAAAAAAAATCTAAAAAGGTCTTTTTGTATTTTTTTCTAAGCTTAGATCAAAAAAAATTTAGAGAATTTTTCGAAATTCCTACAGGAACAGATAAGACCGGAATTCTACGCTTACCATCAGCGCCAATGAGGGTGTAGGAAACTACTTTGTCTAGAAATCTTGGTCGAATCCAAAACTTCCTTGTTAATATAACAATATTATATAGACATTTTCTGTTTAAAATTCAATTAGAATCGCTATATCAACTTCAGTACATACCTAACAAATCAAGAGCGTACACCGGTCGGGTCGCGGCAAAGGCGTCTAAGTTAGGACACCAGAGAGCCACTCCCGCGGCCATTCCGTGTAACAAGACCAAAGGTGTCTTTGGGGACTCGTCGTTCAGCGAAATTGTCCATATTTTGTCGCATTGGCCCACCACGGACCCAATATCTACGTAGAAACGCTTATAGGCTGTCTTGACACCTAAAAAATCAAAACAGAAAAGATATTGTAGTAAGATGTGATATACATTTCAATAATTTTGTTATTATTTAAAAATATAATTGTATTATAATTTTAAAAAAATATATAATACGTCCGTTAAGTATTTGTAACAAATATGCGTGCAATATTAGATACGATATAATAAAAATAAGACAGCACTGTCTTCTTTTGATTTCATCGAAACCCTGTGTCAAGGAGAAAACAAGTTATCTAGATAATAATGTTTTGATACGATATGGAGTAACGTAATGACGATAAATATAGAGTTATTATAAATAATTCAACGAATATCCGACCTTAAAATTGGTAGATGTGCTGATCAGGCAGACAAGAATATATTTTTATACTAATATTTTTAGCTTTAACGCTATCGCCTTATATAACAGAGAAAACAGAGAACCTAGTGCTACAAGTCAATTTAAAACAAAATAGAAAAACGGACTGCATAAATTAATTGTATAAGTATATCCCAAAGCATCGATTGACGTATCATTTATCAAAATCAGCACACTGGTTTAACAGTTACAAAAAGGGACGGACCTACATACATACATACATACACATAACCCTCCTATGTTGTGTGTCTTTACCCCACTGCGGCAAAGTCTAAATCGCCGCAGTGGAGTAAAAACACCCAAATAAGAAATGAAATATTTAAAATGCTACTTTGAGAAATGGGTTCAAAATTCAAATTCAAATTATGGCACAAAACATAGCTCCAAACATTTTTTTATTTAAAAAAATATATATTATCACATCTGTTGTTTATTTACTATATTGGCTCGTAATATAAAATATATGGCGTCTACGATAATCTATTTATCTACGGCAGTTTTTTTCTAGGTTCACGCCAAGTACGTTAAGCAGAGAGAGCCAGGAGGCATTGCGTGTCGAGTGGTGGAACTCAACGCCGCGCTTTGCCTTGACACCATAATAAAGAAATTAAAATATTTAAGATTTAACTCGAATGGGTATCGAACCCACGATCTGTCGCGTTTACAGTCACACGCTTGTGCCCAGTACAAAGTCTAAAAGTCCAGATAAAAAACATTGTTCAATATCTACTAGGTCAATATCAGGTACGACGAAACACTCGAGTATAAAGGTTAATTAAGAGATAACCTTGTTGCGAAATCACATATCGGTATCTAGTACCTACATATTTTGTTCAACAATATTGATAAAAATAATTTCCGCAACAACAACAGTAACTGTCAAGGTCGGAAATAATGTAATGCGCACGATTTTATAGCTCACTCTATCTTAAGTCTAATTGTAAACGCGACGGTCGTGGGTTTTATTCCCGTTGGTGGTAATGAGAGCGGACAAAATGTTGAGAGACGGAGTGTTGTAACACTATATACGGAATGTAGCGATAAGCAAAAAATATCTTTACTATCCCAGTTCTATTAATAAGTATATACATACTGTCAAATACTATCAAAAATTGTATGCCCTATATGATTAAACTACAATTTGTCATAAAATTTCTGTAAACTCTTTTGTACTTTACCAAAACTATAATACCTATTAACTTTTTGTCTGTCTATCGGTTTGTTCGCGCAAGTCCTTCGACACGGCCGAATGGTTTACGATAGGTATGGCCTTTACGTATATTTAGTTCGGAATTAAGATAATACAGGGTGGAAAAGGGTGGATGCGTCAGCACTTCTTTTATGAGAACAGCATATAGGGTAAAATATTTTAAACCCACACCTTAAGACATTAACCAAGATACTTCAACAGTTTAGACGAAGGATTTTTTTTTCATTTCACGATGTTTATCCATACCTGTATTTGGTGTGACGCAGTTACGCATAGATGCCAATAACGAAAAAAAATTTTTAATTGTATTAGACTTTTATAGAGTGGTTAAAACTGTGGTTTCATTTAAAGTGGTGCTGACAAAAACACGCTGTATATGTAGATCAATATAAATCTTTTTAGACGATATAGTGTAATATAATTTAAAAAAAGACAATCTTCATACAGCTCCAAATGTCATTTCTAAATTACAATGACTAAGCTAAAAATTATAGGCACTGACTGGCAGAATTTTGATGAATCATACATACATACATACTCTTCATATAAAATCCTAGTAATTTCTGTTGTAATCTAAGACCGCATATTAAAGTTCACTTCAAATTAAATCAATTACACTGAAACTGGTTACGCAAAGTAAAACTTTAATCTCCATATACTTAAATAGAATAAAAATATGTGATTCTGTATATACATGAAAGATACACATACTTAAAAACCAATATTCAGATTTTGTGTTGTGTATTATTAAAATTAAGAACTAAAACTATATTTTAAAAATTATTATTTATTTGTCTGTACGTTTGTGCACGCCTATCTCATAAACGACTTAAATCGCACATAACCAGTAACTAATATTAATCTATATATATATACAAATATACGATATATACGATGATAAGTATCAACAACTCGCATCCCGGAACGAAGGGGACACGAGCAATGATAACGTCATTTGATTGCAGCAATATATTTAATCGTATTGTGATAACGCTTGATGCTATGAATTATACGTTTTTATCTAAAAATCGTTGTTTAATATAATATATTATTTCGATTTTATAAGCATTTAATGATGACGGCAATAATGATGACAATATGAGATAAGTATTAAATATTTTTTTTCCGTAAGTGGGAATCAAACCCACAACTTCTGACATTACAGTTGCAAGCCTTACCTACCGCAAACTTGCCTCAATTTAGGTTTACAGAATGAAAATGATTATGTCTTGATTATAGAAATATGATCTTCAAACAACAATGCTAATTGCATCTCTTATATCTATGTCTTATTATTTTAATTTCCTTTAAAGCATTTCTTATGTTGTACTAGTATTGAAGTGTACTTACAAGACAGAATAGTTTGCTCAATATTGCGTAGCATCACATCTGACTGACGAGACCAGCTGAACCAGCCTCCGGTCCAACTGCAAAATAATTAAAATTTTTAAAATTTTTACCTAGTTATATTAATGATAAGAAATATATTTGTTATTAAATTGCTATGTAGCACATTTTAATAATAGTGTTAATTACAAAATGAAATTTACAGAATTAGAATAAAAAAAAAATTACAATATTTCCAAAAGCGAGGACAAAAAATAAATACATAATTAAACCATCCAAAGTGGACAATGTAAATAATATAAGAACAACCAAAAAAGCATGAAATATGGTGAAAAATAAACACCTAATAAGCTCAAACTGAAAACAAAACTATTGAATGTTAAAGAAGCAGATGTGAAGAATCATCAATTATAATGAATCTTACTTCCACATAAAGGAAACAACATTTCCAATCCATATTCTGGCTAGAGAACTGAAATTCAGAAATAGGAAATACATAAACACAAAACCATTAGGGAGCAAAAACATGCCAAACATTTTATTACAAAATAACATTTCCACAAACTAATACAATACAAATAAATTTGAAATTCCATTAATGCAGTAACTGGTATCATTTATGTAAGTTATAATAATATTGAAATTAATAAAAGTTAAGATAAGGCACAATGAAATCAATTATGAAACTATTACTTGAGTATTATCAGTCACACAAAAAACTTATTTTGTTATGTATTAACAATTAAAACACTTTCATGTTATGTGTAAAAAAATAAGAATCAGAAAACAAAACAGCAAACTAAATAAAATTAACAAACAACTTGCTTGTCAAATCCCATTGGCTTTTGATTAATTAAAATTATTAAATCTGAAAATCCAGAAAATCTTAAATATATGTTAAAAAATTATTTTTGGAGTGTTCACCAACTTTAATAGTATTTATATAAAAAGATATTTCAGAGTTCTTATTATTAAAATATAAAAAACATATTTATATAAAATATATAAAAGAAGCAATTAAGATCACAATGATGTAATACAAAACTACTAAACTTAAATATAATATATGTTTAAGATATAAATGCACAATTGTAGTACAAGCATGATGGATAAAATTGTCTATCATTACCTCAAAATGCCATAAATGATATGATGAAAAAATGAAAATGTATATAGGATCCAAGTACAAAACCACGAAATAAGTCCCGGCATTACAGGTGAATTAAGATTTAGAATGATCTGCAAATCTACAAATTATAATGGTTATAGAAGCAGTTGAATTGATAATGAAATAATAACAATAGAACAAATTGCGCAATATGTGATTTTTGTTTCATTTAAATTTAAATATTAACCTGGATCCTGTCGTCTCTATATTCAACTCACTTCCCATTTGGATAGATATCAATCACTTAAAACATACTATTTGAAAATGGACGAGAAAATATGTAATCACAGTGCCTTCCGTATTTAAGAACAAAATTAAGTGTAATCTGTCTGTTGGTAGGATAAGTAGTGATTAGTGAATCAAAATCTTTGACAATTGAGTTGACATATTTCAAATTGGGAAATGTCACGTTGAAGTTTTAAAACCTACCGTAGTTTAATTGTTTGTAGAATTTTTTTTTTCTTAAGATCTGCTCTTTTAATATATATATATATATATATATATATATATATATGTTATACTTATTAAGATACATATTATGAAGGACGTTGTAGTAGTTGTGGGTTAATTCATAAATAAATTCAGTACTATCATAATATATAAAAAAAATATCTTTATTAAAATATAGCATGGGATTGAGCTGTTAACAGCAGTTGGTACTAAACTGGCGAAAAGTAAAGAAACAAATAAGTACCTACATCATATATAAGTAGACTAGAGACTAAGTCTTGTTATTGTAAAGTTTCATATTAATCCGTTCAGTAGTTTGAACGTAAAGGTGTAACAAATCTCCATCCATCCTCACAAACTTTTACATTACCTGAAGTGGAGTCGGGTATTTGTAGTATGTTGGAAACTGTACATAAATGGACGTTCGGATGCATGTATTGATTACAAAAAATGGAGTACTTTTATAATGTTGTTTATTTATAACATTATAAGTATATCATTATTGCCTTGTAATATATTAAAATATAAAGCATAATTGCATCTGGAAATGAATTTCTGTAAATAAATTAAATTCAATATTAGTTAACGTTAGTTACTATGACGACGCTATCATCACAACGTATTAGAGTTAAATTTAAAGTTCGAGTAATATACAAAATAACACATAATATTTTAAAATGCAACCATCCAATGCACAACCAGTGTTTAAATTTGAATTAAATCATAAAGTTACGCCTGGTATTGTAACCATTGCAAAATATGATGGCACACATTCATGTCTCACAGCTTCAGCCGGATATGATAAAGTAATGGAATTGTTATCAGATTTATATTTTAAAAAATAATTAGTTTCACGCTGTATTGTGTGTACAACCTAGTGTTAAGACACTCCGTTACCCACTTTCACCGAATTTTTTTAGGTATTGAGTGTTGAAAAGTGAAATTTAAGGTTCTTTTACGAATTTCGAGATTTCTGCCTTTGTCAGTAAATAAATGTTGTTTTTTAATTTTATCGTAACCATAAAAATCTTATGTAGGTAGAACCATAAAACTGCACGTACTTCCAATATTTGAGTTCGTTGTTTTTTATATACATATATTTAGCGATAAATATTAATCAATAAACATTTTTTAATTCAATTTTCTCATCAGATTATTATACACCATCCTCACGGAGGAGTAGTAAGCGGCAGAGCCCAACGTTCACAAGCTCATGGGGAGGTTTCGGAATTAAATCTCAGTCAAGCTGTTATAGCTTTAGCTGCCGGTCCAATAAAGCATGATTGTAACAGAGATATTCTTCTCATTGGTTCTCCAACGCAAATCTTAGGTATTTCTCTCTCAATATATATATAGCGAAATATAGCGTATTTATCTATGGATTAATACTTACGATTAACAATTAACAATTTCAGCTTACGACGTTCATGACAACTCTGATTTATTTTTCAAAGAAGCTCCAGATGGTGTGAATGTTATTATAGTAAGTCATTTCGGCAAACACAATGAATTGTCGGTACTTGTCGGTGGCAATAGCTCTGTTCTAGGTCTTAACGCTCAAGGAGATGAAATATTTTGGAACGTCGTCAGTGGAAAAGTTTGCTCAATGATTGCTTTTGATTTTGATAAAGATGGCGAAAATGAGGTAAATCTCATTTGTTCTTGTTAAATTTATGGTAATATTTAAATATTAATAAAACGAATGTACATATTACACTTTTGGAAAATGTGTTTTAAGCTACTTATTGGTTGTGAAGACTCTTATATAAAAGTTTTAAAGAACAATCAATTTATTATGGAGCTTGCTGAAACCGGTCCTGTCATTTGTTTATCTCAAATAAGTGAAGTAAGATTTGCATATGGTTTAGCAAACGGAACTATAGGTATTTATGAAGAAGGCATTCGGTTGTGGAGGGTTAAGGTCAGTTTTAGGCTTACAATTACAAAGTTACTTAAATTTTCGATCAAAGCGAGCCTTCGCGCGCTTAAACTTATATAGCCTTATATTATAAGCTACACACTGCTTATATGTTTTATATAAATCTATTAGGTGGTTTTGAGAAAAAGTGGAGAAATTGTCCATTCTAACAAATTTTAATATTTATAATATTTACAAATGGCCGAGGCCGTGGCGTAAGGGCACAAGCGTGCGACTGTAAACGTGACTGTTGTGAGATCGATTTCCATAAAGGGAAAATATTTAATGTTTTCATTTACTCAATCTAGTAACAAGGGAAAGCACTGCGTTGTGTTCTGCCTCTCAACACGCAATGCCTCAGGAGTTCGGCGAAAAGTGGGTAACGGAAGTGTCTTATGGGGAACGGAGTGCCGTAACATTACTTTTTCAGGTTTTATACAGCTTGAAGCTAGAATAAAACATTACTATTAAGAAGTAAAATTATGCTTTTATAAACAATTACAATTACAATTGTAGTCCAAACAAAACGCTATTTCTCTTCAATGGTCTGGAGATAAACTTGCATGTTGCTGGTCCAATGGTAGAATAGATTGGAGGGATGCCACAGGGCGAGTACTGCATCGAGTACAGATGCGTTCAAATGGCGCGGCAATGTTTCTGGCTGATTACCGGCTCACTGGTGTGCCCGATCTTGTTTGTATTTCAGATAAAGGAGAAGGTAATTTAGATGAAATATAATAAAAAAACTGTAAAACAAATTTATAGGTCTCGCAAATAGAAATTAATATCAATATGATAAAAATGTGTGCAGTAGAATTTGGTATTTTCTGTACTTAAACAACTATACTTAAAATATATTTTTTTTACTTAGTGTTAGGATATCCTCCGTATCAAGAAAAGATGAGCTTGAATAATGGCCCGAAAAAGATAGCTTCAGAAGATGATCAATTGGCAATTACGGAGTTATTAAATAAAAAACAAAGTTTACTGGTTGAGTTACAACATTATGAGGCCAATGCTGCAAATGTAAACAGCGATTATGAACAAGCAACTACCGCTATGCCGACAAACACGAGATTGCAAGTAGCTGTTGCTACTGATTTAGAAAATGTTAGTTGAACAAGCATATTTCTTACCGTTATTTTTAGCCATGCGCGGCTTCGCCCGCTTAAACTTGTTATTATATCTAATAAGCTTAGTAAGCCAAATTATACAAAATCTTTATATAATTTGTTATCTATATGTTATTCTTATATGCAACCTATATTTATGTGTAAATGGAACAAACATCAATCCTGATGGTACTTAAATTTTCCCTATAGGGCTGTTTACAGTTGGCCATATCGACCAATAATGAAACAGTTGTACGAGCGGCATTAGCTTTAGCTGAAGGTATTTTCGAAACTGGGGAAACGTTAGCCAGGCATCCTCAACCGGGGCAATTGAAGTCTGTTCTTTACATTCCACTACAGCCTCCGCGTGATGTACCTGTTGACGTTCATATAAAGGTGCCGAACTATTAGTTACAAATTATTAATATGGATTTTATAAAGTTGACATTATTGTTAGTAATTTTATTAACTATTGTTTTAGACTTTAGTGGGCTACGCAGACAGTGAACAGTTTCATATTTTTGAGCTCACCAAGCAGCTACCACGATTTGCTATGTACGTGTTGGCCGGTCCATCAATTATGAAAGCTAATCTCGATAGCTATGTAACATTTCAAATTACTGAAAGAATTCAAAGAATATGTATTTGGATAAACCAAAATTTTCTCGTAGAAGATGAAATTGAAATAGATAATGAGGAAATGCGGGAATTGCACATAAGTTTCTTATGTTTAAGAGACAGATCGCGCTTGAATTTAGATTTTGAATCAGATGGTAGAGTTAAGTTTTCTACTCAAGATATAGTACTTGCTGGTAATCTAATACAGAGTTTAGCGATCTTTCTAAATTTAACTAATCTACAGGTACGTAATGGTAGTGTAATGTAAAATAAATAGATTATATGTCATTATATATTTATGTAAGTTGAAAGATTTTTTTACATATAAATGTACCTACCAAATGGTTATTCTTGATTAATATGGTACGTGGTTATGTATGGTATGGTTAATAATAAGAACAGCTTATAGCGTTATTAATACCACACCCAGTTGTACATAACCAAAAATCATATATTAATACAAACATTTAAAAAAAAATCAAGCTTCACGGTATCACACAGCGGGGTAGGCAGAGGGAACCTATTAATATAATGTTTAGTAAGACACTCCATTCCATACTTTCCGCTAAAATCTGGAGGCATTGCGTGTTGAATGGTGGAACTCAACGTCGCGCTTTACCTCGACACCACAGCGAAGAAATGAAAATATAAACTTAAATAAATATTTCGTGTCCTCGAGTGGAGATCGAACCCACAACCAGTCGATTGCGCAGTCACACTTTGTCCCTCTGCGCCACGACTGGTCACAACATTACAAATATTAAATTTATATATATCTATTATACTTTGCCAATGTTTTTGTTATGTATCTGATATACAAAAATATATTTAGCGTGTATCCGATTTTTAACAAGTACGGTAAGGTATAGACCGTCTACTCTTAAACTCAACTTAAAAATAAGTAGAATTACAATAACACACAGCTTGTCATTTGGTACTCGGTAAACATCACAGCAAATATAGCATTAGAAAATATAATAAATTAATTAATAATTTAAGATGTAAATTTAAAATCACCTCTGAAAAGGAAACGAATTTGTTTCATATTTTGCACAGTATAATACAATATACATATCAATTTCCCAAAATGCAAAAGCTCGAAAAAAATTATAATTTTTTATTTATAAAATTATATTCTTGCTGATAAATATCAATAAAAAAATAATTTATATTAAGAAATGTTAAATAGCTATATATTGTCTATCGACATCCGAATGTCACCTAAAATTGGCAACTCTATGCTTTAGCGTGGTCCGTTTATGCTGAGAACCGCTTTACGGCTGTCATTAATGTCAAACTCAAAATTGTGAAGCGAAAAGGAAGCGGCAAGTGGTCAGTCAACAACTTGATAAATTTAACTAAAATGGTTGAAAACAACGAAGTTGAGCTATCGGAGGCCGAAGCCGAACAGTACGATCGCCAAATCCGCTTATGGGGATTAGAATCTCAAAAAAGACTGCGAGCTTCAAAAGTTTTGATCATCGGCTTGTCTGGCCTAGGTGCCGAAATCGCTAAAAACATTATTCTATCAGGTGTAAAAAGTGTTTGCCTTTTAGATGATGAAAAACTAACAGAGACAGATTTATACTCACAATTTTTGGCTCCGCCCGATAAAATCGGCGAGAACAGAGCGGAAATTTCCTTACCACGAGCTAAGGCTTTGAACCCAATGGTAGACGTTAGTTTTGTGACGAAACCAGTCGACGACCTACCTGATGATTATTTTAAATCGTTTGACATCGTTTGTGCAACTGGACTTAAGCAAGAACAACTGGAACGTATTAATAATATTTGTCGTGATAGTAACCGAAAATTCTTATGTGGTGACGTTTGGGGTATGTTTGGATATATGTTTGCAGACCTAATTGACCACGAATATTCCGAGGAGATAGTCCAACACAAGGCTGTCAAACGTGGTCCTGATGACACTGAAAAGAATGCACGAGAAACTGTCAGTATTACTGTGAAACGCAGAGCTATTTATGTGCCTCTTCAAAATGCTTTGTCTGCTGATTGGTCGAAACCAGAATTGCGGTCTAGGTTGCGTCGTGGGGACCCATCATATTTTGTTATGAAAATTCTTTTGAGATTTAGAGATGAATACAACAGAAACCCTGATCCAGCCCAGAGGAAAGCTGATACTGAAATATTGTTACGAATGAGAGACGAGCTTGTAAAAGAGTTAACTCTGCCTGTTGGATTTATAAGTGACTCGCTATTAACAGATGTATTTGGAATTGTATCTGGTGCCGCAGCGGTAGTGGGAGGAGTAATAGGCCAAGAAGTTGTAAAAGCAGTCAGTCAGCGTGAACCTCCCCATAATAACATGTTTTTCTTCAATCCAGTGAAATGTGTGGGATTTGTTGAATTATATGGTCAATAGATATCTAATACTTTTGTACTTTTAAAAATAAATAAAATTATTATAATACATACATCATTTTCTGTTTTATTTATCATCTCATAACAATCCTTTTCCTTTTTACTTATTTAAACAAATAATTTGATATACTGTAATAAATTATTTATAAAGTAAAATCTGAATATATTATTAAGATTAAATATGTATATAGATTCTTTTCTGTGCTCTGGCAAGAAGACAAATAGTGATCCACCATTCAATATGTGATGCTCCTTAAGTTAGATGTATAAGAAAATAGGTTTCTTATAGGTATAACCCTGTTGTATGCATAAAGCTTAAAAATCTAAAATTTATAACTATAAATATTCCAGACAACAGCTAAATTTCCGCAAGCAGAGGAGAATTTGCGCAAAGAAATGATCATTGTTTCTGAGATAGGTGACACTCGATGTAGGCTTGCCGCAGAGACTGCTGAAAAGGCACAATTGATCACCGCTTTACTTCCTGCAGCACAGGATGCTGCCGGATATGATTTGTGGGTATTTTAGTGGTATATATTAATAATAAATCCCGCACATAGCAGGGTATGCAAAGTTAACCTAGTGTTAAGACACTCCATTCCCTACTTTCCGCCGAGATGAGAGAAGAAATGGAAATATAAATTTAAATAAATATTTCATTTTTTCGGGTGAAGATCGAACCCTCAACCAGTCACAGTAACTTTTGTGCCCCTGCGCAACGACTGGCCTCTTCCTCAGCCGAATGGGATTTGAACGTAAGAATACAATTTATATTGTCTAAAAATTTTAGAAAGGAGATGTTAAATAGATACAAGGATGTTATATTATTAAATGAGGAATTGTTAACAAGCTGTCACGTACGTCGCGCAACACAAGAACAAGCTATGGTGTCGTTGAAGAATTTGCACACTATTTTGCAACAAGCAGCTAGATTAAGAGGTAAGCGGTACAAACTTTTTCTAGCTTCTGGGATACTCAGAGGGAACCTAGTGTTTAAGACACTCCGTTCCGATTAAGACATTTCCGTTCGTCGATTGCGTACTTGCGGAATTCTATGCTGTGCTTCGCCTCGTTACGAAAGAAATAAAAATATAATACTTATTTCCTTTCCTTTACTATAATGATATTTCATTTCCACGAGTGAGAATCGAACCCACAATCTGTGGCGCTTATAGCACCACGCACACTTTAGATCTGCCGTCTTGACTGTGGACAATAACCATTATGGTGTAAATTCAAGTATAAAGATAACTTCCACATGTCTTCATTTATATTTATTGCTGTTATTTTTATCATTTACATTTTAATATTGATTTTCAGTTGGAAAATTCAGTAAAGCAATTGTAACAGCTTGTAGGAAAGCAGTGACTGAGAACAACGTCGAAGCATTAGTCAAGATACTACAAATGGGTGATATTTAAAGGAAACAAAATAAATTATTTATTTTAATAATTTATTTAACTTAAATCATTACTTTCTATTATAAAAAACGGCAGCTCAGTCAAATAGTACTAAATTAAAAATACATTTCTATTCATAAAACAAATAACAGTAACACTAATAAAAGACAATTTTAATTTAATAAAAAATTGCATTTTGAATATATGGGACTAAAATTGAAGGCGGTATATCATTAAAGATCTATTTTTTATTGTGATGAATACATTTACAGTTACTACTAAAATTATTTTCCAAATTATTTTAATTTGTACTTCACTTTAAAAAAATGCATAAACTTTCTTTTTTTAATTTATACTAAATTATAGACAGAGGGAACCTAGTGTTAACACATTCCGTTGCTTACTGTCTGCTCAATTTTTGAGGCAATGTGCATTGAATGGCGGAACTCAACGCCGAGTTTTGTCATCAGATTGAGGAAATGAAAATAATCCATTCCTTGAGACGGAATCGAGCCCACCGCTGCGAAATGACCATTTCTATGTAGCAAATTAGCTTTTAACATAAAAAAGAAAAGAATACACAACTTCCACATTTATCCTAACCTGAATTATATGCTCAATTGCTTAGTAGCATAATGCACATCATCAGCACTGACATTTAATAAAAGCCTTGGCTCAGAGGGTTTAGGTTCCATTAAGAGTAATTTAATAGTTGCCAATCTTGCACATATTGTATGGGCCTGGGACGGTGTGGGTGCCCTTATACTGGTGGCAGATCTGTATGGCCGTCCGTCTAAAGCAATGATCGCGGCTGCTGTCGATAGTGCTCGTGACAATGTTGTTTCATCTGAACCTGTTCTTTCCACCTACAAAAAAATAAAATAAAAACCCCAACTAAAACTAAAAAACTAGAAAAATGCTAATAAAATCTTCAAATAACTAAAGAATTTCGCTTTGTTCTCACTTTCTTTAATTAAGTACCCTTTCAAACAAAACTGAGTCAAAACCCCAAAAATCATCTGATTGGGATTTTTGGGGTTGTGCTATAGATAGACAGACAAAACCTAAGAAAAAACAAAAAGTAATCAGGGTGATTTATTGTTAGGTCTTCTGGTTATTTTTTTATACTATATACAAAGAAAGAGAATTCAAATACTGATAATTTTATTTCAATATTTTTATCTGAAGATGGCTGCGTTTTTTCTTACTTTTAATTATTTTTTTTCCTAATTGTATTTCAGCAGCCACAGCATTCAACATCATTTTATTCACCTTTTACCATTAACAATAGTAAACTATGTATTTTTTATAGCTTCACACGCTGTCTTCCGCATATAGCAGGGTAGGTAGAGGTAATTTAAAAAGACACTCCGAATTTCCATTTTCCGCAGAATTTTTTACAATTTTCATATTTTCAAACAAAAACAAACCTCAGCAGCCACAGCTCTCAACATGAGTCTCTCAGCCGGGGAACAGCATTTGATAGCCCTCACAGCCGCACTCGAGGCCGCCTCCCCCAGCGCCATTTGCACTTCTTGAAGTCCTGCACATTTGGGATGAGCTATCTCTAAGGCGCGAGCACAAAGCGCTAGAGCCCGACGCGCGTCGCCCGATACTGATGCTACTTTCCTGTTTTTTATATGGAACAAAATATATATTATTTTTCTTTTTTAGTTTCACGCTGTATCCCGCACAGCAGGGTACAGTCGCGTTTAGTCGCTCACTTGTGTCACTGCTACGTGCGGGATACAGAAAAAAGTAAAAAAAGCCGAACGAGTGCTCGCTCACCGAAAGTTCCGTAAATTCAGGTTTTCATTTGATACTTCACTTGAACTAGAACTTTAGTACCAATTTTTGTCCCCTTTTTAAGACAATTATTTTTTACGATTTAACCAAAAGTGTAGTTTTCAGATTTTTTCCTCAACTAGTACTGTCTGTAGATGCTATCTGCCAAATGTTTAATAATTCTAGGTCAACTGGAAGTGACTGACAATTGTCAAATTTAAGCGGCTAATGGGCCATCTGGTATAAAAAAAAAGAAAAAAACAAACACCTAGCAATGAGCTGCACAGCATCCGCTGTAACATTGGCTCCGGCCAACCTCGTAGCAACTATACATTGCAACTGTCCGTGTGTGTATGGTGGGAAGGTCAGTCTCGTGAGGCCGAGGCGCGAAGCCACTCTTGCTGCTAGCGCTCTTTCAGGCAAATCCATGGTGTTAGCCACCGCTAGTACTGTTAGTAGGGCGGTGTTGTGGGCGGCCCACTCCATTATGCTGTAGACGACGTCTTGACGGCGGTTGCATAGAGCGTCTAGCTGAAAATATAGTTGTATTTTTAATATTATTAAGCATTATTTCACATTAAGTATAGAAAATTTTTTAGAACATATCTAAATATGTCAAAAAGATACCCAATTGATGTTTGGAGGAGACTCATCATAGCTCTCCTAAGAAGACAAATCAATTTCTTTACTATGGTAAGAACCATAGCAAAGTACTGAAAGATTCATTCCTTCGAGTGGGAATCAAACCCACCACCTTTGCGTTTAAGCGCATATAACGGTACACCTTGTGTAAAAATGCTGTGTTATACAACTGTTTTACTGAATTGGCTGAATCTCTAGCTCTCAATTTGTATAATGGTAAAAACACCGAGATTTCAAGATTTAAGATCGTGATAGGAGTTTACGCTTTACGTCTTGGTACAGAAATCGTAGTGGGCGATCGCGCTTAATCGGTTTTTTCTTAAATACACTTAAATAAACAATCGTATATATAAAGCGGGCGGATCTGCATGGGGCCACTAGAGTTTAATAAAAATAAGACCTACTAAATAAACTTAACTCTGTATTACGCACACAGAAGGGTAGGCAGAGGGAGCCTAGTGTTAACGGTCCATTCCCCCACTTTCCACCGAATTCTGGAGGCATTGCGTGTTGAGTGGCGGAACACAACGCCGCGCTTTGCCTTCGCAACAAAGCGAAAAAATGAAAATATTAAATACTTAATTTCCTCGAGTGGGCGCGACTGGCGCGTGCCCCTGAGCCACGCCTGGCCCCAAATTTGTCTACTTATTTTTTTTTCGGTTCACTTTAAATATCTTGGTTTATAATTTTTTAATAAATCTGTTGAAAGTGATTTCCTAAAAGAAGATATAGTAGAAAGAATATACTAAATACATATTCGTATAGTTCAAGCGGGCATAGCCGCGCGGGTACGCTACTTAACTATCAAAAAACATACCTCATCTACAAGTAGGACAGTCGGCATCCTCCTTGGTCCAGGATTTGTAAAACGCTTCTCTAGTAGAGAGCAAGCTTGTTCCCATACCACAGACTTTCCTGTTATAAAAGACGATAAAATCTTTTATTTGTATGTGTTTTAACAAGCAAAAAAAAGAACCTAATAAAAGAAAGAGACTGACTGTAAATATAATAGTTGCAGGTTCAATTCTCACTCAGAAAAAGAACTATTTATGATGAAATGAACTATTTATTATGATATTCAAAAGTCAGCATATTGAATTAAGATGGAAAATAGTGCAAAATGTCTAGATTGTGGATTGTATATGGGATTCAAATGTTACTATAGTGTGTCTGAGAGACCAATTTATAAGTTATTTTTATTTATAGCACCAATTTTCAAAGTATTTTTTTTATCAAGTGGAACAGTGACATATCATCTGAGTAACCCCATTGCGCATTCAACTCCCACTTGGGCGAGTGGTTTATTTTATATTTTAATTTTGTGCTTTGGTTAAAAAGGCAAAGTGCGGTGTTTAGTTTAGTTACTCAACTTGCTACTGGCAAGCATGAAGCTAAAAAAATTTAACCCTTTCTTGAGTGGAGATTGAATCCACAACCATGGCAGTTATAATATATTTTTTTAATTGATAAAACACATATAGACATTACCAGTAAGCTGTTTATAAATTTGCACATAGGCCTGTCTAGGTTCAGCTATCCTCATGCCATTTACTTCAACAAGTTGAAATTCAGGTAAATCTGACTCCTCCTTTAGCACTTTCAGGGCAGAATTGACAGTGGCTGTTTTACCAGTACCAGGCACACCTGATATATACATGCACCTGGAAAATATTACTTTTATTAAAATTTCAAAGTACTTTAAAAAACAGCTTAGTGATTTTTTTTCTTATTACAGGGTAGGCAGAGGAACCTAATATTATAGGCACTTTCTACTTTCCGCCAAGAAAAAGGAAATGCTAATAATTCTTTCTCTCTGAACTCAAACCCACAACTGTCATATTTACAGTCAGGATTGTGATGCACAACAATTGCTTTAAGGTTTTTTTTTTTAGGAAAAACTGCACTTAAATTGGTTAAGCCCTTTCAGAGGTTACCCATCCACAAACAAAAGAAATTAGTCTTCATCATTTTTGTTTTAACAATATAATAAGAATTACTTACCCACTTGTTCCATGCAACAGCTTACTTCTAACAAATGATAAAATCTCATGCAATTGGTTCTCTCTTCCAGGTAATGAATTGTTTTCATTTAAAAATTCTGAAAGAATACTTTGTGTTTAATATATATTTGCACATTTAAATGTCTGTGTCTTCACATCACAGCTTAGAGATGTAGCTTGTGGTGTAGCATCAAGCCTGACTATAAATATGATTATTCTATTCAGCAAATAAAATTTCATTGTTTTGGAAACAAGACAAATCATGGCAATGACTTCACTCAACACAAAATGTCTTGAATATTGGTACATAGGGGATGGAGTGTCTTAACACTAGGTGCAACAGTCAAAACCTAGAAGAAAAACAGCATCATGCATATTTGTGTTTAAAAATGAGATTGGAAAAGGAAAAAAAAATATAGTACCATCAATATTATCAACTGAATGAGCTCTATTATGTAATGTAGGTGTAAGTTCACTGGTTAATATTCTTTTAGACACAGTTCTGGGTGTTTTGGCAATTGAAGTCCTAGATCTAGGTGTCCTGGGTGTCTTAGGGGTTTTAGGGGTCTTGGGAACTCTTGGGGTTTTAGGCACTCTTATTTCATCTTCACTATCCACAGTACTCTCTCTTCTTTTTGGTGTTTGTTTAACAGGTGACAGTGCTTCTTCGAGATATCTTGGATTTCTTGTAATTCTACCTGATCTTGTTGCATATAATTCTTTCTCATCTTCCTCAAAAATTAAAACTTTTTTTGGAGTTTCTTCATTGATTTTTCTTATAGGTGTTTTTCTTTTGGGTGTCGCTGTTATGTGTTTCCTTATTATTAAAGTTGGCAATTCATCGTCCGAATTTTCTTTTAGTTCCATAGATAATATTTCTTCTATGTTATTTTTATTTAGTTTTTTAGAACTCTTAGGGGTTTCAGTAACCGGTGTAGATTTTATACTTCTTGGTGTTGATTTTTTTGGTGAATCTTTATCATTTTTGTCAGCTAATATGGCCCTTTTTAGTAAGAGTTTGGTACCATCATTCTTACTTACACTCCAATTTTTTTCTGACAATGATACACGGCTCATTCTTTTTACTAAGCTAGTAGGTGTTTTAGGTGTTTTTGAGATGGGACTTCCAGTATTTTTGCTAGGTGTCGTCAATAGTTGTAAAGCTCTCCTTTCTTCTTCTAATACTGGTTCAATGTGAAATTTTCTCCTACCAATTGGCATAAGTCTATATCGACAGATGTACTGATGAGAGGTTAACATATCACAAGAATCTTTGGTAACTGTTAATATAATGTGCCATTTCATGAAAATGGTTTCAATTGATATGTCTGTATCAAATGGCCGATGATCTTCTACTACCTGTAAAATTTAAAACAATATGAAAAAAGTGAGGTTAAAAAAGCATTAGAAATAAAAAAAACTTACCAAATCAATAGCACCAGGCAGCAAAAATTATAAAATTATATTAATGAAGTGTAAAATGTAAGATATACAGTTGTTGGTTAAAAATTATATTTATATCATATATAAAACAAAATTACCTCCTTATCATAAAAAATAACATTATTAGATTGACTGAGGCACTCTTTAGGCAAATCACTGTGTCTGGAGTACCATTGAACTTTTGCTCTGAACGGATCATTATTATTAGATGTATCTTCATATAATGAAAGAATTTTCGCAGCATCACATCCCCCTTCTGTATCAGGTTCGGCAGCATCTGCATTTGATATTAGAACAAAGTCGCCTACTTCAGCAATAATTTCTTTAAACTGAAATTTTCTGAAAAAATAAAAACAAGTGACTTTATTTGAAGTTAAACTTGTATATGTCACAAAAACAAACTATATTTACTGATAGTAATTGAAGGAATTGGATACGTTTTGTTCATTAATAATTTCATCACTTAGCCATTTTACTGCTTTACTAACTATTTTCCTTCTTGACATTATTCTTTAAATTTTTGGCCTTTATACTCTAATTCATAAATATTACGGTTAGAAAATTAAATTTATGAGACTGTCAACTTTCGCGCTCTTGCAAAATGATTTTTTTTCTTACTTTTCCAAAGAGTATATAACTTGTCAATTGCTATTATATCATTTTTAGTCTGTCATAAGTACATTAATAAAAAGCACAATATAATATATATACTGTATCTATTTTTACACCTTATAACTATAATTGTTAATATAGACATGTTAAATATAATAATAGTATATACAATATTTATATTATATTGTACCTCACCGTTAGTAAAGAATTTATAATATATTTACAATCTTTTAAAAAATGTAGCTGAACCTTATAAATTATCTATACATTCAGTCTTTCGAGTCAATGTCAAACTGTCAATCATAGTTCTGTCTGCTCTGTGACCATAATCTGTCAAGCACACGTTTTATTTAAGTGTTGGTTGGTTAGCTTTTGTTGTCAATATATAAAACGGCAAATATGAAACAGAAAAAATCTTCTAAGATATCAAAGAAGAATCTATCAGATAAAATAGCCGATGCGCTAACTGTTAAACCAAGAGCTGACATTGAAGATGACGAAATTTTTCACACAAAACCAAATACGGTTACGCGGGCAGATTTCAGTTCCTCTGATAGTGAAGATGAAGCTGCAATTAGTGATTTTCGAAAAAGAAGCGTAAATTTACTAAGTGATATTAGTAAAAAATACGAAGGGCAAGTGGTTTCTCGTAAAGAATTAGAAGAACATAGTTCAGACGAGGATAGCCTTTTAGAAGAAAATACACCTTTTAATGAAAACAACTTAACTAAAAATGCGGAAAATGCAGACAGTTCATCTTCAAATGAAAGCGAGGATGAAAGTGATGACTATAATATTATGAAAAGACAAAAAAGTGATACTTCTGCTGATGAAGAATCAGGCTCTGAGGAAGAAGATGAGGAGTCAGAAGGAGAAGGTTACGATATTAGCCAAATGAGTGAACCTGTTATAGAAAAGTTTGAACATGTAAAGAAACAGAATATTTCTGAAGAAGCTAAAAAGGGAAAATGTGTAAGAAATCAGCTTTTATTGTGGGAAGGTTTATTAGAAATGAGAATACATTTACAGAGATGTATGAATACTGCTAATAGAATGCCAATGTTTGATACTTATGAAGATCTCAAAAAGTCTGATGAATTTGTCAATGAAAGTTCTAATACTATTGTTAATGTTGCTAATGTGCTTGATAAGTAAGTAATTTTAATTATTCTTTATATAAAAAAATAGTTTTGGTTATGCTATATAAAATTTGTTTAAAAAGGTAATGGTAGGCAGAGGCTTGAAACCTAGTGATGTACACTGCTCCTATTAAAATACTTTGGTTTCTTAATTTCTGCTTAACTTGAGATATTTTGTGTTGAGTGCTGCAACTCAACACTTTTGAACTAGAGAATGAAAATATTAAATATTTAATTTCCTCAAGTGATAAACGATCCAACTGTCACATTTACAGTTACATGTTTATACCTTGTAAATATAATAAATATCTAAAATAACAAAATATTTTTTAATTCTTAGTGTGCAACTACACATATTTACTATTATATACATAAAAAAATATGAAAATTGTATCAATTTTAAATATTTTTTTTCAGATTTCTTAATCTACAACAGTTATTACTAAAACATTTCCCTGAAACCAAATCATTGTCTAACAATAAGCAGACACCTGAAGCAAAACAAACCACAAAAGATAGTGATGAAGAAATACCGAGTGACACAGATAATGAAGAGATACCTTCTGATACAGAGGAAGAAGAAGAATCAGAGACCAAACAGAAGTCTACAAATAAACAAAGTCATAAAAAAAGAAAACTTAAGGATTATGAAAGCGACATTTCAACTTCACACAAAGCCTTTAAAAGCTTTAGGGATACAACAATACAAAAATGGAATGAAAAAACAAGAATAGCCACAGCAACAAATATAAAAAATACCCCAACAAATACAATTTTACAACAGGTGTCTTACATTCTATCCGATAGAAATAAATTAGTTCGTAGAACACAGTTAAAAAGGTCAGAATATGATATTATTGGGTATGAGAAGGATTCTGTTGAAAATGACGAAAAATGGCGCCAATGACAATGTAAATCCTATTACAAGAGATAGAAAAGAAAACGATGAGTATATTCCTGAAATATTTGATGACAGTGATTTTTACCATCAATTGCTCCGAGAACTTATTGAATGCAAATCAGCTGATATATCTGATCCTATCCAGCTAAGTCGCCAATGGATTGCTTTACAACAAATGAGAAGTAAAATGAAGAGGAAAGTAGATACAAGAGCTACAAAAGGGAGAAAAATTAAATATGTAGTTCATAATAAATTAGTCAGTTATATGGCGCCGGAGAAGTCGTTGAAATGGAACGAGGAAAGCAGTAATGAGTTATACAGCTCTTTGTTTGGTAAAATGTTCGAACACAACAATGTAGGTGTGAATGTTAATTTAGAAAATGTTAAGATCAAAAAGTAAAAAATGAGTATTTTGTATGTGAGCTTTTTTATTTTTGCAATGTATATACTCGTACATATATTAAATTAAATATTAAAAGGAAGTGACTTATTATTTTTATACAAATCAAATATTAATCTGTTTGTTTATTTATTGTTGTTTATTTGTCTATGTGTTATTAGTGTTTAAAGTTATCCATATTAGAATATTTACTAGAATTTATATTTAGAGTAAAATGCAAACCTTTTTTTTGTATTTTCAGTCCCTTTATCCCTACAGTTTGCAATTTTTATTTAGTAGTAGGCAGAAGGAACCTAGTTTCTTACTGGGTATATGTAATGTTTGGAAATATAATCTTTATTATTTTTTTTTCATAAAGTAAATCGACCTTCCGGGAGCACGAGACACGTTTGAGATCCGTGAGATGTCGTAATTTATGTAATGTACCATAAATGTTCTTAGATAAAAAGGTGTTTTAATATAGTTATTGAATATTTTTTCCAAAGATAAATTATAATTATTATTAATTTAATATAATTTTATAATATCTCATTTATTTTTTTTAAATGCAAGTATTTATATAAATTTTTCATTGAGATAATGTTAATGTAAGTACCTATTAAGATATTTTTTTGTGTAACTCTTTTTAAACTAAAATCTTTTTGATCTAATAACAATATGTACCTACATCAATTTTCCTGTAACCTCTTTCAAATATATTTTTACACCCAATTAATTAATAATATTGAAGACGTCTAATTAATAAATCAATTATAAGATGTTGCAATATAAACAAACACTGTCGGCTGTTTGTAATATGTCTAGTTTTCCAGTAACATCGACAGCTATCGTTCTGACCTGGGTAGCACGTGGGTTATCGTACAGACTGCCACAAATGCGACGCTATATGTTTTTGGGTGATCTCAATCATTAATTAAAATATTAATTCGTCCGTGAAATTGATAAAAGAGCATCCTATTTTGTATTTAATTGTAATATACTTATAATGGAGTGGGATAGTTGATTAGAATTTGCGTGAAAAACAGATCGAAATGTAGTAGTAGTTTTTACACTCATATTATTATATTAGAGGGTTGTCTTGCTTTTATCCCGTGTTGATTGTTCAATTATTATTTCTTTTTAGCTTTACGCTGTATCCCGCATCTAGCAGTGTAGGCGGAACCTAGTGTTAAGACACTTCGTTCCTCGCTTCCGACTATTTATTTTCAATAAAACAAGTGCGAGTCGGGCTCGTCCACCGACAGTTCCGTACAAAAATGTATAACAGCCTAGCCCTTTCGTCTGATACCTCACTTGAACAAGTGGCTTCCTCACTTGAACCAGCAAGAAAACAAAAATTTTAGATTTTTTCCTGAATGAGTACTGGCTACTAAATTTTATAATTCCTGGTCAACCGAATGTACCCTATTAATTTAAATTCCCATTCTAGTGTCAAAATACGCGTGTTTGCGATATAAAGGACCATACATTTTTTTTACATAAATATAGTAATACGAAATACGATTCAGGTAGTCGTGGTCGGCAGATATTGTTAATGGTTTGAATTTAAAATCGATATCTCCAAGCGTTCCTGAGATAAGGCTCTTGACAGACAGACGGACGGATGAACAAGAAAGCGATTTTATAAGGGTTCCTTTTTTATTAAAAGGTTTGGAACCCTAAAAATATCTCATCCATTAAATTATTAATTTTAAAAATAAATAAAAAACTAAGCCAATATTTTTGATGTATATTTAGGTTATACTTACAGGTTATATTATTATAATAAAACAAAATAATCGAGGCCAGTCGTGGCGCACGAGCGTAAAGCGTAAATTCGACAACTACTGTAAATACGACAGATTGTGGGTTTGGTTTCTATTCGAGGAAATGATATATTCAATATTTTTATTTCCTCGCTTTGGTAACGAGGCAAAGTGCGGTGCTGAGTTCCACCATTGAACTTATAATGCCTCCAGAATCGGTGAAAACTGAGGAACAGAAATATGGAAATAAATATATTATTATAAGATTTATGTCTTTAGCATGCAAGCATTTTATTTATTAACGGCACAATCGCTGTGGCACAACTTGGCCGCGAGTGGAGATACTTAGTTGTGCTTTTTTGCCGCTGTTCACAAAAATGTCCTTATTCCGTAACGATAATGGGAGTTAATTGTGAATGGAAACATTTTATATTTACCCTCTTAATCACGTACTTAAACGCAGCCGGAAATATAGAACAAAGATGAAAACAATTACCAGACATAACATTATTTCACCTTATGGAAGTCAGCTGAATGAACTCAATCAAGATTTATATGGCCATAATAAGAATTGTTTATTGGCAACTATCAATGAGGTCCATTTCATTATTATGCGACGAAAGTTCTGCACTATAGTAGGTACATAGGTTGTAGTACCTATGTACCTATTATAGTAGTACCATTATAGTACCATTATAGTATGTAGTTTTAAATAGTTGAAAACGGTTTTCTATTCTATAAAATCTTATCTTTATATTATAAAAAAAAACTTTTTAGAGTTGCATATAAATCGGATACCAGATGACCTGCATACGAATGGATGAAAAAACTAGGGTGAATGAAATATTTATTATTTTAATTTCTTTGCTCTGGTAAACAGGCGGCGCGACTTCCAGAATTCGGCAGAAACTGAGGAACGGAATGCCAAACGGGGAACGGAGTGCTTTGACACTAGGTACCCGTATTCCTTATACTTACTCTGCTATGTGCAGGAAACAGCGTGAAGTAAAAAAAAAAACAAAAAGTATAAGAATAGCTTTAAAAAAATATGTATTATTTAATAATTAGAAGACAAGTATACCTTTATATAACAATAATAAAAACAACCAAATATGTAATTTGTAATTTGTTTTTATTTTCTTCCTTAAATATACTTTTATTAGCATTCATCTTAATAACAAAACTAAAAAAAGAAGATATCAAGAGCGATATAATTCTACTGAGTAGAATTAGAATTATTACCAACCAATTAGGCCAGTCTTAGCGCAGTAGCACAAAGTGTGAGTTGTGGGTTCGATACGCACTTGAGAAAGTAAAATATTTATTTACATTTGCATTTTCATTTCTTAGCTCTCGTGTCGAGACAAAAGCATTGATTCCCGCCAGTCATCGAGCAGTTCCTCCGGAATTTGACGGAAAGTGGGGAACGGAGTGTCTTAACACTAGGTTCCATCTGCCTACACTGCTGTGTGCGGGATACAGCGTGAAGCTGACCATCCAATTTAAAATAATTGTATGGACATACTAACCTCAGAGACACTGTATCTTTCTAACTAAAATACACACCTACATTTGATAATGGACTATACATTAAATAAACGTCCCGATTAGAACTTACATTCATTGAATTCCACCCAACCTTCATTGAAACCGTATCGACCCTTTCCGGACCAGTTTATTGGTGTCTTTTCAAAGGAATTCGTCCTGGAATTTACCAACTTAAATTACATTTCGTGGAATAAACAAACGTTGGCAACTTTCAGAATCTGTTTACTGGAAACCTTTGGATACGTTGGAACTAGCTTTTTATACATGAATGTTGATGCGCATTTGAATATCGTTTTTGCGTTTTGTGTGTAAGTTGCGAGAGGCAAGTATGTGACTGTAAACGCGACTGGTTGTGGGTTTGATCTCTACTCGAACAAAATGAAATATTTATTTAAATGTATATTTTCCAGACTCTTCAGCTTTATAATATTTTTTTTACCTTTATAATCATTTCATAGCCGACAAGACAGAGGTTCTCTGGGAACCTAGCGTTATTACACCGTTCCAATTAAGGTACTTTCATTTCCTACCGAATTTTGGAGGCACTGAGTGTTGAAAAGCCGATCTTAACGCCGTGCTTTGTCTCGTTACCAGAGAGGTAAATGAATAAACTAGCTTCACGCTGTATCCCACATACAGAAGGTTAGGCATTTTCCGCCGAGTTTTGGAGGCTTTGCGTGTTGAGTGGCGGAACTCAACGCCGCGCTTTGCCTAAACACCAGAACGAAGAAATGAAAATAAATATGTAAATAAATATTTCATTATCTCGAGTGCGGATCGAACAACTATTCGATTTTAGAATCACACTTTGTACCCCTGCGCCACGACTGGCCTCAATATACCAGACTAAAGTAAATTTTCTACTATATTTGGTCATTAGAATATATTAAAAAATTCGCGGTGAGCGGTGTTGAATTTCGCACTTCACACGCAATATGTAGAAAGTCCTTTATGTAGAAAGTATAGGTTCTTTTTGCCTACCCAAATTGATAAAGTGAAAAAAATATATGATCAGAAATTTGATCGATCCGTTCTCTCAGGCAATTGTACAAAGTCAGATATGACACAAAATGAAACACAATTAGAAAGTCTAAAATATAATATCCATATCCAGTACCAATAACATTTTAATTCATGTATAAAGCGCATTTTTTTTATTTCTTAGGGTTCCGTACCTTCTAAGGAAAAAATGAATTCTTATTAGATCACGTTGTTTTCCGTCCAAAATTTGGTATTAAAGCCGTTAGTTTAAGTAAAGTATTAGTTGAGGGCTCTGGCTGAGCTTGAATTTCAGAAAAAACTCGAGATCTTCAATTTTTGTACGACTTGTGTTTGTTCGGTTTTTTAAGGCTTAGAGCGCTAAGAATAGTGTAATGAGAAAACAAGAAAAGACAATTAGCGATCCACAATTACGAGAAGCTTTTTTGTAGATTTGAATAATAACAAAATATATGGATATATTTTATTTGTTGAGTAAAAGTAGGTAATTTTAAAATTAAATTTTAAATTAGCTTCACGCTGTATCCCGCACACAGCAGGGTAGGCAGAGGGAACCTAGTGTTAAGACACTTCGTTCCCCACTTTTTGCCGAATTTTGGAGGCATTGCGTGTTGAGTGGCAGAACTCAACGCCGCGCTTAGCCTCGACACCAGAGCGAAGAAATGAAAATATAAATTTAAGTAAATATTTCATCTCCTCGAGTGGGGATCGAACCCACAACCAGTCGGTTGTACAGTCTCACTTTATACCACTGCGCCACGACTGGCCTCAGGTAATTTTATTGTGTCATATATTCATTTATTTATTTATTCTTTATTGCACACATTTTTAAAAATAAAAAATACGTGTACAAAAGGCGGGCTTAACGCTAAAAAGCATTCTCTACCAGCCAACCTTGTTGTGTGGGAGATAATTGTGTAGGTGTGTTCGATTATTTAACTTAACAGTAAACTGTTCAAAAAAAAAATAACAATACAATACAATATGATATACACAAAATACAATATCCTACAATACACATACACAAATATATAAACTATAATAAAATAAACTACACAAACAATATATATGTTTATAAATATATAATTAGAATGTTCTAAAACTGCATAATTATTTAATATATAAATATGTATTAAATAATTTACTATGAATTTACAAGAATATTTTTTTGACTTGACGTTTAAATGACTCTCGAGAGGGAGCTCTCCTAATAATTAGGTCTCCTATAAAAGTATTTATACATATACATGTTATTTAATATGCATAAAAGTATTTGCGAAAACTTTGAAAATGGTAAATATTTACCAGAAAAGAAAAAATACATCTATTAGTTAGTTTGTTTCATGAATTGCGATGTTTGGAACTACTGGTTATTTTTTTGTTTTGTATGAAAATAAAATCAAATAAAATCAAATAACCGTATTATTATAACCAACCATTTTTTCTTAAATACAGGTAAGTAATATTATAAATCAAAAAGTCTCATGTGACTATGAATTATGGCTATGATCATAAAGCCAAATAGTATATAGCCAAACTTATAGGTTATTGTAAATGTTAATGAGTGACAAAAGAATGGCAAAAAAGATTTATGATGGAAAAGTGAGTGGTAAGAGAGATAGGGGGAGACCTCGGTTGACCTTCGAAAACACAGTATCAAAGATACTGGAGGGAGGTCACGTAAAAAGTATGATGACCCTCCGTAGGGCATGTATGAAGATTGCTGACAGTGGACGAGGCGAAAAAGGTATGCTCCGTTCTCTCTGACTACCCCGCTAGAGATACAGCGTGACGTTAAGTTAAATTAAAAGTTATCGTGATTTAGAATTTTTTAAATATTTAATATAAATTAATTTAAGTCGCACAATATTGGCTCTACTTTTCTACATTGACTGATTATTCAGATCTTCGGATTTATAGAACATCGCGAATATGATGAATCATACCGCATCGAGGATTAGGTAGAACAAAGTTGGAACCACATTCTCGCAGGATTTACTATAATGTACTTTAACTTATGATAAGTTATATTCAGATGGAACGTAGCTTACCCAAACTTTGTACTTACTAATCTCTATCTACATACTGAATCGAATAGAATGATGGCATCGTAATTAAACTTTTTTAATGCGGGCCTTAAATTGAGGCCCCCTGTTATATTTACTATCCTTGATTAAAAAAATACGTATTATCTCTACTATACTATATATATAAAAAATCTACTAAATTATCATAATATTCTTTAATAAGACAATATATATATATATATATATATATATATATATATATATATATATATATATATATATATATACATATCATTGAAATTATAATGTGAATAAAATTTCAATTCGATAATGTAACTTTTGAAAGGTTTGATCGGACAAGAGTCTGATCTCGAGAGCTCTCAAAGTACGATAGCTTGTAACAAGATATCAAGGATTATCTGTGGGGATTTTAAGTGCGTATATTCTATTTTATATTTTAATGAACTGTGTAGATATTGTGATGATATTTTTAAACATGATGTTAAATAAAGAAGGAAATAATCCAGTATTTTTTGCAAATACGATATAGAGATCACATATAATGTATATAAAACAAACAAGATTAACAAAGACCATTTTAATTATATTCATATGTTCCGAAATAAAAAAAAAATAAGAAAATACAGTAAAGTACACCAGTTTTACGTTGATTCTATATAAAATTGTGAACAAACAACAGGTCCCTTCCTTCATTTGTAAAAAAAGAAGATTGAAATTATATTATTTTAATGTTACAAATCAATTTAGGCCAGTCGTGGCGCAGCGGCACATAGTGTGACTGTAAGACCGACTGGTTGTGGATCCCCACTCGAGGAGATGAAATATTTACTTAACTTTATATTTTCATTTCTTCGCTCTGGTGTCGAGGCTAAAGTCTAAGCAGGAGCCTAAGCGCGGCGTTAAGTTTTACCACTCAACGCGCAATGCCTCCAGAGTTCGGCAGAAAGTGGGGAACGGAGTATCTTAAGGTTCCCTCTGCCTACTCTGCTGTGTGCGGGATACAGCGTGAAGCTGATCAATTTATCCGAGCAAAACTTACGATTATAGGCATCACAGTCTTTTTTAAAAATGTCATAACACTATAATTATTATTTGAATTTAAAACAACTAAATAACATTTCAATCTTCGATTTGAAGGGGTCAACGTTTTATCGAACATTTATCGATTTGGCAAAAACAAAGAATGGCTATATATTGTTATCAATATATTGTTGCTCGGTACTACTATTATATTTCATAATTGTTCTTTCCATTGTGAAAAGTATAATCGCGATCATTTGGATGAATTCTTGCTTAAATTGGCCAAAATATCCTATTGTTAGCAATCGAACGTTCCATTAACCTATTATTATTAGGAAAGAGCAGAACGTGATTTAGGGATCTCGGCTGGCACAAAAGGCATGGATTGAATTTCAAAAGATAAGGCTCCTGTGTAACTATTTATAATTTTGTTGTATTGCTCGCCATTGTCGAGGTAAATATTTTTATTATTCAGATTGTGTTTATCATACAAATATTGTAAGTATGTAGTACCATAGTTTAAGCTAAGAAAGTGTAATAAGTGTTGAATCTTCATTGTATAAACCATTGTCTTGTTAAATATTTTGTTATAATAGCATAAAAAATATATATATTTACTCTGATTAATTTAGATATCGCTAAAAAACAAAACAGACGAAGCTTTACATTTTGTATTTTAATAAATACGCAAATATTTTTAAAACAATACTTTGAATAAAAAATAATAGAATCTATTTATCAAAGTGTACTCACTAGTCAATATAGTACGGTCACCGAGTAGTGGGCACTCTGATGTTAGATTTTCTGAACTGTTGCGCACTGTTCACTCCTAAAATCAGATCAACCGCAGCCATCTGCGGCTAACTTCTGGGCGTCCACGAGTCACGAGTCACGATTCGTCGACCGTACTGTAGGTACTTTAAATATGCAGTATGGGAATTCAATATTATTATATCATGCTTATATTATACATCATATATATCGATGTATAAACATTTCTATATACAATTTACACGTTAGTTGCAAATTGCAACAACATTCCATATTAGTAGATCGCTCATAACTAAATATTGTTGTTTACATCATAATGTAATAATTTTATTTGTTTGTCTTCCTTTATTTACAATTTTAATACTACCATGTTATTGACTAAAACAATTTATAAATAGATTATAAAAAAATGTAAATATTAATTAAGAAGTTTATTTGTTAATTTGAGGCCAGTTTGTTAAGATGCAATCAAAATCTGCACCAGGAACTTCGCATAATTCACAGAGGTCGCGACCTCTACCTATCCTAATAAACTATTCATCGACAGCCGTTAATCATCCACTGTTGGACATAGGCCTTTCCCAATTCTCGCCACCACACCCGATCTTCAGCTCTTCGGATCCATCCGCTTCCTGCCACCTTCTTTAGGTCGTCGGACCATCTAGCAGGGGGTCGTCCCACCGGACGTTTTGTACGGGGTCTCCACTCTAAGACCCGTCTGCCCCAACGGCCGTCGGCTCTACGACAGATATGCCCCGCCCATTGCCACTTCAGCTTACCAATTCTTTGAGCTATGTCGGTAACTCTAAACTAAAACTAAACTAAACTATTGGGCTTGTTTATTTTCTTTTTAGATTTATGCAGCCGGGGTTTTTGTTTTTATAAATATTTTTTAATTTTTCACTTTTCTCACTAAGTCCAATGGCGTCTAATCTATATCAAAGTTATTTAAATCCGTTTAGCGGTTTAGGAGATATGATGAGGTAATAAAGAATATTACATACATATAAAAATACAACATACGTGCGAAAAACATAACCCTTCCTTAGCAGTCGGGAATAATTATAGATTTTATTTTATTTTACTTACTCTAAAGTAAAGCTATTCTATTACTAATAGTAATTATAATAAACTTGCGAACACGGTTTCAAATTGTTTTAATTGCCATTGAGAAAAAGAAAGGTCAAACTCTACGGGCTTGGCACTTCGTACACTCTGACCACCCCACCAGGCATATAGCGTAAAGTAAAAAAATACGTTCAAAAAAAGTTCCAGGACAGCCGAATAAAATCAAATCAAAATGAAATCAGCTTTACTTTAAATCAGCTGTATTCTTCACACAGCAGAGGGTAGGCAGAAATAACCTAGTGGTAAGCACTCCGTTCCCTACTTTCCGACGAGTTCTGGAGGCATTGCGCGCTGAGTGCGCGTTTTGCCTCGACACCAGAACTAGATATGAAAATATAAATGTAAGTAAATATTTTAGTTCCTCGAGTGGGGATCGAACCCTCAACCAGTCGATTTTACATTTACACTTTGTGCCCCTGCGAAATTTTAACCACCCCAGTGCCCTCACAGCCGTCGACTCCTCTCAGGCAGCCATGTAGTGCTTGCAGTTCTTCTGGACAGAGTACTCTCTTCCCTACCCACCCGGTGTCGCTGTAAAAGCCAATAGGGCTAACAGCATTAACCTCAAGTTCGAAAAAAAAAATTACGAATTTCGAACGCAAGAGAAAGATATGCTTCGATTGTATTTAGTACCTCCTCTAGGTTCTTAATTTAATTGAAATATATTTTCATCGAAAATATTTATATTTTTATATTTGAATGCATAATAACTTACAATTTTACCAAAACACGCTACAAGAAAACTGGCAAAACCTCGTGGTCTTCTTTACTAAGAGCGTTATATTTTTGCATAATTTATAGTTTATTGACACAAAAGGTAATAAACCTAAAGGTATAAAATGAAAATAATATAAATATTTACTTATTTTTTTCTCCGATAAATATCCATAAAATAGGCTATCATTGCTAAAAACATTTTTATACTTCCGCAGTTAAATAAGATTCACGCAGTTGGCTTTACGTCATTTTAATATAATGAGTGAGTTAATAATTTTGTTTGTACATATGTCCGTTTCACGCTGTATCCCGCACACAGCAGAGTAGGCAAAGGGAACCTAGTGGTAAGACACTCCGTTCTCCAATTGTTACTGTTTAATTGAATCGGCTCAAACTTTTCAATGTACACATATTGTCTCTAAAATGATAATCTTATTATAAACAATTTTAATTTAATCTGGATCTTTTTTAACATGCATTCTCCTCGTTAGGAGTGTAAATGTTTAGCATTATCTCTTTTTTACCGTACAACCTCCTTCGTGTTTTCTCCACACAAAGTGACATTGGCGAAGTGATATGTGCACGCTCCGAACGCCATAATCAAAGAAGCATACCATACCAATTTTAATTTAAAAAAATAGTTGTGTAGTTCAAGCGGGCGAAGCCGCGAGAGTCTCACTAGAATAATTATATATTAGAAATTGGAGCAAAAACCTTATAAAAACAAGTATATTTATTATTAAATTGTTTATTATTGTAATGCAATCATATATAACTAGACAGGGCCATCGTTAAGCCATGTTTACGAGGCGCTTTGTAACTAAAACAATTGACGACAATCGACAACAAGAAATCCTCGGGGATGCAATGTGATGTAGAGTATAAGAGGGCGCGTTTAGTTACATTTTGAATTCAATTAAATAATTAATTATTGTCTTTGGAAATAATTAAGTCGCACAACTGTGATTGTAATGCGACGGTTGTGGGATCGATCCCCATTCGAAGGAATGATTTGTTATTTATCAATATTTTTATTTCTTCGTTTTGGTACCAAAGCAAATGTTGAGTTCTGCAACGGCACGATAAATTGGGCGAAAAGTGGGGAACGAAGACTAGATTCCCTCTGCCTACCCTACTGTCTATACCCTACAGCGTGAAGCTGGTTTTTCTATTTATTTTTATATATATTATTAAAATATTAATTGGTGAATATGTGAAATATACCTTCAAACCCAATCATCGTTTTCTATAGAATAAACTAAATAATTAAAAGAAAAAAAAACATATACCAAGAATAAGACAATTAGCACGAGATAAAAAATTGACCGCTGTCGATTAAAACTTGGCCCGCGATAAGGCAGGGCGGGCCGCCCTCAGTAGCGAACCGCCACGCGTGCCCTGCTCACGCCTCACTCCTGTGCTGTGATAGTGAAGTGTGTTCTGTGCAACTTGTGTCGGATGCCAATAAAATACGGTAAGTTTGAAAAAAAATATAATTTTAGCTTATTTTTTTGTGAAGGCTTTTTTATTGTTATTTTTATTTTTTATCTGTGATTTTATGTTTTTAATTGCTTAATCAGCTTCACGCTGTTTGTAGCTTTGACACACACGCAGCAGGGTAAGCAGAGGGAACCTAGTGTTAAGACACAGCCTTCTCGATTTTCCGCTGAATTTTGGAGGTATTGCGTGTTGACTGACGAAATTCAACGCCGTACTTTGCCTTAACACCAGAGCGCAGAAATATAAATTTAAATTAATTCTTTTATATTACATTTCCTCGAGAGGGGATCGAACCCACAACCAGTTACGAATAAATATAAAAAAAATTATTGTAGATATTTTGCGTTTTTGTTTTCTTGTACAACGCACTTATGCAATTTTTTTCTTATGTTTAAAATACTTAATTATTAATTACAAAAATATCTAGTCTATAGTGTTTTTTTTATATTATAATATTTAAAAAAGTAAATTAAAAACATATTATGATACTTTTATGCTACCATATTAATAGCTAACACAGTTCTTAGGTCAAGGAGTATTAATGTAAACGTACGTATTAAGTTTGATAACACTATTGGTTCGAACGTTATAGAACATATTTATATTAAAATAAAACAGATCATATATATATTGGTTACTGACCACGCCTTATTGATTGTTTTAAAGAATAGATAAAAATATGCAACATTATAGTTGTACCTGGATTTATAAGAAACTTTTCCTTTTTAATTTAATTAGTTTACGGCGTCAAGGCCAAAGTTGAGCGACTAAAAAAGTACGTTTAACAAAACTGAGCGAAATCAAAAATTGTAAAGTGAGTTGGTATATGATGATATGTGATGATCTACGACTAGAAACAAATGATAAAATTGTAAGTGATCCAAATTAGCATATAAGAGATGATAGAGAATTAATAAGCATAACTAATATTTATAACAACTATGATTAAACATATATATTAAGAATTTTATTCGTCAGATCATTTGTCATTTATGCAAAATCTACAAACGTAATCAAATTTCACTTGTAAAACTAGAAGCTTCAGTGACAATCTGGTGTGCGTTACATCTTCATATTTTGTAAAAAATTGTAAATTATCTTGATAGTTGACAATGGTCGAATTACAGTTTCACGCTGTATCCCGCAAACAGCAGGGTCGACCTAGTGTTAAGACACTCCGTTTCTCAGTTTTCACCGAATTCTAAAGACATTGCGTGTTCAGTGGCGGAACTCAACGCTGCGCTTTGCTTTGAGTCGAATTACATAGGATATTATTTAAATAAGATAATAATTTATAAAGTTTTTCTGTGTGTAAACAATAAAGAGAACCACATCAAAGGCTAATATTACATTTAGGATAGCGAGCTTATCAACTTTTCTCTAGTATTATTCTGTGATACGTTTGATGTATGTATCTGTTATTATTATGTAATGTTACAAGACACGCACCAGAGTGTCCAGCCAAGTTAAGAAACTGGAAACTGTATATAAATTTAAGCACATTTGTTAAAACCACCTATTTTGTATGTATTGCATGCATATAAAATTTCAACAATTCAATTAAATGAGAAACTCAACGGAACGGAAACAAACGGAACTCAACGCCGATCGATACGATCGATACCAGATCAAAGCAATGTTAATATTAAACATTTTATTTCCTCGAGTGGGAATTGAACCCACAAACTGTCGCCTTTATACAATCACACGCTTGTGTCCCTGCAGCGTGACTGGTGTTCATTATATTTTTATGAACATTTTAACTAGATTAACTTTGCTTTTATATATTTCTTTTATCTCAGTAAGTAAGACAAAAAGAAAGGATATATTGCCTTCTATTTTATTTAGAAAGGTACGTGTGATACAAGTACAGCGGAGAGGCCGTAATTTACTACTAGGTTCTACGTCGCTAAGGTGACATTGTAGACATCCACTAAGTGCCATAGTGTAGTAATATAAATGTAAATGGTGTAATAGAATATATTAGTTACAAAAAATACTGTAACATTGACTCTGAAGTAAGCAAAATTATAGAAGCATATTCTCGCAAGGAGGTTTTTATTTAAAAAATGATATTTAATCTGTTAACCTAACCTACATTTAAAAACCGCCAAATCCGTAGCCGCGGTCGCGTTTATATGTACGTCAGTAACAATTTAGCTTTCTACTTAAAAATACTCGAAATAAAAATATAGTAATAGTGCTAACTTGCAATCGTAAAGCCTCGTGTCAAATATCAGTGTCTTAATCCAGTATTTTCGGCTATTAATGAGAAAGAGTTAGTTTGATTATGTGATGATATTATTTTCAACTTAAAAAATAATAAAAAAAAACTTTCCCCAATTGAGGCTACAAAGCGTGGTTTTGTGTCTGGACACTGTCACATTACATACTATAGGGAACACAACGGTATAAATAATCCTTATCATAATATCTTATATATCTTTTTATATATATATCTTTTTTTCAGCTTCACGGTGTATCAGGATAGTATTAAGACACTCCCTACTTTACTTTTCCGAAATCTAGAAAAATTGCGTCTTGAGTGTCGAAACAAACACCAAAGAAAAGAAACGGGAAAAAGGAAAATCGAACCTGTAGCGTTTATAGTCACACGCTTGACCGGCCTCTTTTTTCTTTTAACAAACACGTGAAATTATAAATGGAAATTTCCTTTACGCTATTACATAGATAATATTTTTTAAATTGTATCTAATAACAAAATGAGAGACCTCCAATTATCGTTCAAATTATTTTAATGATTTTAATAAAATAATAAACTTTAACGAAGATAGAGTGATATTAACAGAACTAATTTATTATTAAAATTTGAGATCTTTGAACTTATTGCAAAGTGAATTTGCTAAATCTTCAATTTTATCGTTGATGTTTCGACACAAGGTTGCTCTGTAAGTTCGATGTTTGTGGGTTCTCGAATATTAGATGGACAAGGGTGGTTTTTTTTTCATTTAAAACGTACCACCCTTTAGCATTGAATATTTACAAATATGAAATACTGAAATGCTAGTAGGTGCTTATACACATAGTTCGCAAAGTGGTAAGTATATATTATCTCTCTGTAACTCAAAACAAAACCCTTATAGGATCACCTTTTTGTCTGTCTGTCAAGATCATTTTTCAATTTTTGGCTTTGAGCTTAAATTAATATCAAATATTAAAGTTTACGATCTATAGGTTCCCGTGGACCTACAGTTAAGAAATTTGGCACGAAGTGAAATTTACTAACGAACTGAAACTTACAATGAAAAGTGAATGTTTATAGGTATAAAAAAAGTAATTACAAGCGTATATTTTTATTTAAATTCATACAAAATGATTGCGTACGACCGCCTTAAAACTTAAGAACAAAAAAAGAAAGAAAGCGAAGAACGGAGTGTCTTAACACTAGGTTCCCTCTGCCTAACCTGTTGTATGCGGGATACAGCGTGAAGCTGATTTGATTTTAAAATATAATATACTAATACGACGATAATATGTACTATTATACCATATTCTTGACAATATTGCCAGAATTTTATATTAATATCAATTGCACCGTCTGGTACACAATTTTAGGCGTCAATTACCTCTAAATATTGTCACTTTCAATTATTTCAATCATATGGTCATTAATAAGCTTTATAAATGTTATTGGTTCTATTTTGATAGTGTACCCAATGTTGATAATATTAGTTAGTTTATTTTATATTTTGTTATTAACAAAATAACATAACATTTTTTTTTATTTTTGTCTTGAGTACTCAAGGTTCTTTTTAAGTTTCGCGCCGTATCCCGCAAATAGCATGGTAGGCAAGGCGGACCTAGTGTTGAGACACTCCGTACCCATAAAGACACCTCCGTTCCATGTTTTCTGTCGATTCTGCAGGCATTGCGTTTTGAATTGCGGAACTCAACGCCGCGCTTTGCCTCGCCACCAGAGCTAAGAAGTGAAAAAATTAACATTTCTTTCCACCGAATTGGCGACCAACCCACAACTTTCACGTTTACAGTATCCTTGTGCCACGCCGCCACGACGGGGAATGTAGATGTGTTCGCCGTTTATTTCCAATTCATGTGCTATTGTAGACTAAACAATTAAAATTTATAAGTAATAACAATGTTCATAATATGATAAGAAAAAATAAACTTTACTTCATTAACATAAACAAAACTGCCATAAAAACTTAGTAGATAGTGAATCGATTTTATAAAAATAATTTTAATTTCGTTAAATAGTATAATTTATAATAGTGTTGTTCAGGATCGAAATAATTCATAACATTGTACTTGATTAAAATTTGTTATATAAAAGACAGAACTTAAGCTTGCTATCTAACTGAATGTAACGTAAAAAAATATTTAATTGAGATTTGAACTTACACTTTGATAACATACGAAGGAAATACTGTAAATAGGTATAATAAGAAAATCGATTTAGTTCTAACCAAGTA
Source organism: Heliconius charithonia (assembly GCA_030704555.1). Lineage (NCBI taxonomy): Eukaryota > Metazoa > Arthropoda > Insecta > Lepidoptera > Nymphalidae > Heliconius > Heliconius charithonia. The sequence goes on from CM060821.1 coordinate 8,761,380, forward strand.
TCGATAATCGATAAACAGGCAAAAAGCCTATAAACTAAAAAAACAAATTAGCTTCACGCTATATCCCGCACACAGCAGGGTAGGCAGAGGGAAAGTTGTGCTAAGACACTCCGTTCCCCACTTTCTGCCGAATTTTGGAGGCATTGCGTGTTGAGTGGCAGAACTCAACGCCGCGCTTTGCCTCGACACCAGAGCGAAGAAATGAAAATATAAATTTAAGTAAATATTTCATCTCCTCGAGTGGGGATCGAACCCACGACCAGTCGGTTTTACAATCACACTTTGTACCACTGCGTCACGACTGGCCTCAAATAAACTACGTAAATAAAAAAAGGAAAGATCAATCATATGAAAATATGAGAAAAAAGTTATCCACTATTTTATCAACGCAAATAGAAACATCTTTACATATAAAAGTTAGTATGAGCTCGCGATACATTAAAGCCGGTATAGCCGGCTTTGTTGGAATATAATATTATTGGGGTGTTAGTTATTATATTGCCTACAGTGGGATTACTGTGATCTCATTGCTATTGATTCCTGGCAAGTCGCGTGTTGTTGAATTTCCTGTTGTTTGAGACTATTTTAATATAAATAAAAGGAAACGGTATTTAAAAAAATATTGCATTCTGGTTGTTGAACGTATGAAACGGTTTTAATAAAAAAATATAAGAAAATATCAGCTTCACGCTATATCCCGCACACCGCAGGGAAGGCAGAGGGAGACTAGTGTTAAGAAACTCCGTTCCCCACTTTCTGCCAAGTTCTAGATGAATGCGTGTTGAATGGCGAAACTCAACGCCGCGCTTTGCCTCGACACCAGAGCACAGAAAGGAAAATATAAATGTAATTTTATTTCTTTGATTTCAAATTTGTGCCCCTGCGCTACGACTTAAAATAATGAACATACTAACCTTTTATACCCTTAATTAGTTAATTCATTTATTTGATTATACTTTTTTAAAGAAGTTTCTTTCTATAATGTCAAGTATTACTTATGCCTATTAAATTATTCATTTAAATATATCATTAATTTACTAATCAAGAAATAATTTATATAGTTCTCGTATAATATCAAAAACATATTGTATAAATTATTTATATGAAATGATATGCTGACTGACTAATGAAAACAGGAAAATTTCAAGTACCTTGGTTCATGATGTCTGTGGGCGGGTAATCGCTGCCTGGGCCGAATGGCGGAATGTCACTGATGTGGTCTGTCACTGATACCGTCCAGACTCAAGGGGCTGGTATACAACAGCATCATTTAATCGGTTTTTTATACGGCAGTCGATGTTGGCCAGCACTATCTTGACACACTAATAAGCTTCTTGTCATGGAAATTAAGATACTGAGGTTCATGTGTGGCGTAATGCGGTAGACCTGCAGCAGCGATGTAGCAGAGTCTCCAAGAGCGTCGCCTGTAATAGTATGGCCACGTTGCGCCGCGGCCTAAGAACTATATCGGATGTACGTGCCTTGCTGCTGTTGTCCGTGGAGTGAGACCTCCTAGACGCCTAAGAAAGCACTGGTTGTAGTGTTGCAGGATATTCGAGCCAATAAACATCGAGTACGTTATAGCGTACAAACTGGAGTTGGTGGAGCCGGAAGGCAGATCCTGACAAACGTCGGGATTGATGCCAGGAGGAAGATACGTACCTTAAGAAAGACTTTTGTTTTCCCCATTTTTCATTCTGTCATAAGACAATTAATTGGGACACAGATTATATATATATATATATATATAGTATCTAGCTAAGAAGAAACAAGAAATTTATCCTTATAAAAGTAGGTCATTTTGATTATATCGGATTAGCCATATCGAATTAAACGAAATAGTCTCCACAAAGGTGCCGAAGGAATTTTTATGATGATGAAATGGAAAGACGCATAAATCTAATGCCAAATCTATTTAAAATGTTATTTTCAATCTTTTAACTATAAGGAGTAAAAGCTATAGATAAAAAATACAAAGTCAGTTTTTTTATAGGTAATTTGTAATTGGAAAAATTAAAACATTTAATAAATATTAATGGCCAGGTTTTTAGTTTAACCTGTAGTAAATGGCGGGTAAATTATATTATAATAAATGTAATTTGCCCAGCTAGACAAGAGTTTTGAATAGAACATATTTTATTTTGAAACTGCAAATTACGTAATGATATAAAATACACGTTGTATTTATTTCAAATTAAAGAAATACTTCTAACGAATCCAAATAAAAAATATGGAGTAGGTAATATCTTATAAAATTTAAAACGAAAATAACACGAGAACGTCTTTTGCAATATTTTATAAAGTTATTTATAAATATATGTATTTGGTAAACAACAACAATAATGAGTAAAAGTTTGTTTACCACAGACGTACCTAAGTTCGTGAAGACGTGTTTGCGACAATTTAGTATTGTATTATTTATCCATACAACATAAATATATAAGGTGAATTGCCGCTCAACACGCTATGTTACAATTTTTGTCCTGAAAAATATTTTTTCACAATATGAATTCTTATAAATAGATTGTAATATTTTTTTTTATATATTAAAAAAAATATCTTGATTCTTGTCAATTTAAAAACAACTTAAAACTTGACTTCATAAATATATATGAATACTTTTTTTTTAATGTCTAACTAGCCCTTTTTAGCTTTTCTTAGGATTGTATTTTTTTTTGCTTTACAGTGTATCCCGCACATAGTATGGTAGGCAGAGGGAACCTGGGAACTTAATGGTAAGACATTCTAAATCATTGACAATATGTCAATCTGATAAGGTTTTAAGCGAAAAAGATACAATTTGTTTGGGAATGCTTATTTTAAAAATCAAAATAAATCAGCTTCACGCTGTGTCCCGCACACATCAGGGTAGGCAGAGGGAACCTAGTGTTAAGACACTCCGTTCCCCACTTTCTGCCGAATTCTGGAGGCATTGCGCGTTGAGTGGCAGAACTCAACGCCGCGACACCAGAGCGAAGAAAATGGAAATATAAATGTAAGTAAATATTTCATCTCCTCGAGTGGGGATCGAACCCACAACCAGTCGGTTTTATAGTCACGCTTATTTTAAATAATCTCTAATCTCGTATAATTTATGAATAAGGTTTAAGAGAATGTCCTGAACGGTAAAAAAATATAGAGTTAACGTAATAGTTATATTATTACTTATGTATGTGTATATACTCGTGTATGTAAAGCGTAAAAAAATACTTAATACAGTTTTTGTCGGGAAATATGCTCCAATTAATTTTACTCCTAAACATTGTTTTTAAAAGATTTAGCACCATTTTAATAATATAATATGTTATTTTTCATAACATTTTCTTATACATTTTTCTTGCATTTTAAAAATATGTTGATATTAAAGTCTTCAATAAAGGATTGTCGGACAAGATTATTAAACAACCTTGTGATCCCTTACTTTTGACACGACAAATACTAAGATCTAACAAAGAAGTGTGAGCTTTAGCTATATATATATATATATATATATATATATATATATATATATATATATATATATGTATACGTTTTGTACGACAGTCGGTCAGTGTCAACCCACATAATTGGGTTAAAAGTAACTTAGTTATAAGGGTAAAGTCGTGTCGCTTTGAACGATGATGAACGATCATTTGCTATATCTCTGTACTGTGTATATAATAGCTAAAAATATACGTAAAACATTTTTAATAATATAGAGAGAAATGGTATGTAGAGGCCAGTCGTGGCGCAGCGGCACGAGGTGTGACTGTAAATCGACTAGTTGTGGGTTCAATCCCCGCTCGAGGAGATGAAATATTTACTTAAATTTATATTTCTATTTCTTCGCTCTGGTGTCAAGGCTAAGCGCGGCGTTGATTTCTGCCACTTTACATGCAATGCCTCCAGAATTCGGCAGAAAGTGGGGAACGGAGTATCTTAATACTAGGTTCCCTCTGCCTACCCTGCTGTGTGGGGGATACAGCGTGAAGCTGGTATGTAGTATGACGCTAGGTGCTCTGTTTTTTTTCGAGTGGAAAAATGCGTAAATCAAATATTAAACATTTAAATGTAATAAATTTAAAATATTTCGTTTTACTCATACGACCTCTTCTCTCAAGTTAATTGAACACAATTTTCCACATCCTTCCGTTCTGGGACGTTGGTGACGTTATTTCTGTGTGACGTCATAAATGATTTACTACCGAATGTCGATGTGATTAAGTGAAAGTGGCGCTGATAATACAGGGACAAAATTGACGACTGTAGGTGGGTCTGTTGTGGTGAATCGATTTAGTTGTTTAATTGTTAAATCTCGTTCCGTCTGAGTAGATATAATTAAATGTATAACTTAATGTTATGTACGTATGTAATACATATTTAAAATAATAACTTTAATTTGATTTGACTTTGGTACATTGATAGCAATTATTAGTTATTGACATAGTAAAATCTTACGATCCTTGCTCCTTCAATCTTTGAATCTCCAATATAGAATACATTACCCCCTATTTGAAGTGAACTGAAATTTTTGTTATCACATTACCTTTTAAATACATATTTATAAAAAAAGTACAGCTTTTTAATGAAAACCGAGTAGGTATAACCATCTATATTTTCCGTGAGGCCGTCGTGGCGCTGTGTCACAAGCGTGTGACGACCCTGGAGAGTGAACTATTTAATATTTTTATTTCTTCGCTCGGCTAAGCGCAGCGTTGAGTTCCGCCACTTAGCACGCAATGTCTCAACAAGTCGAAAAGTGGACAAAGTGTCTTAACACTACATATCCTCTGCCTACACTGCACTACACGAGATACAGCGTAAACCTAAAAAAATATTATTTCAAGATGTTAAAACGAGTGTCTAGCAACACATCTGACGTTTCCATTTCATTTGATAACAAATAGCCTTCAGTCAATAAACACAATTGATCCATTATTGCGACACGCACGCTATACGTTTTAAACCGAGAATTTTTTTTACGTCTAAATTATATTACTCCAGGCTATAAGACCTTTTTGGGGATTTCGTTTTAATTCCAAATTAAATCCGAGGCTTAAAAAATTGATAAATAAATTTTATTACAAAATTACAGATGTAGCTACGTGCTAATGTAAATTTGTTAAAATTTCATAAAATGTGAGAAAAATAATAATATAGTTTTTACGTTTTCTGCATTTAGGTTTGTTATTTAACTGAAATGTAAAAATATTTCAATTTACGTAAATTCATTTCCAAATTGAATACCGATACCGTATAAAGAAGTTCGCTGATTGTTCCTTAAATTCTGATTTAAAGGAATTTATTTCCCATTTTCCGAGACCTTCGTGGCCCAGGCGCACAAAGCTGTGATTTTAACGGTTGTGGGTTCGATCACCACTCGAGAAAATGAAATGTATATTTCCATTTTCTTCGCTCTGGTGTCTAGGCAAAGCGCGGCGTTGAGTTCCGCCACAAAACAAGCAATGTCTCCACAATTCGGAGAACGGGGGAACGGTGTGCATAACACTAGGTTCCCTCTGCTTACCCTGCTATATAACGGGATAAATTGTGAAGCTGATTTAATTAGATTTTTTTATATCTCATTTTAAAGATAAAAATAAAATTATAGAAATTTCTCATGACCTTCAAAGTGCTAAGTATAATTACATCACGAAGAACTCTTTAAAACTGCTGATATCGCATTTCGTTAAATACGAATTTAATTTTGTCCTTCTTCGTTATCGAAGACAAGTACTTGATGATTGATGATGGTGATGAATTGACGACTTTAGCTATGCGGTAATCATCGATTGTACTTCATTCGTCTAGTGATCCATTTTTAATTTTGGCTTACCTTGAATTGGTTCAAATAGAAGTATAGCTCAAAGAGTTATTTATTTTTATATTTATAGATAAATAAATAAATTAATAAGCAAATCAGATTCACGCTGTATCCCACACACAGCATGGTAGGCAGAGGGAACCTAGTTATAAGACACTCCGTTTCCCGCTTTCTGCCAAATTCTGGAGGCAGTGTGCGCTTAGCCTCGGCACCAGAGCGAAGAAATGAAAATAAGGTGAAAAATTTAAGTAAATATTTCACCTCCTCGACCGGAGATCGAACCCACAACCTGTCGCGTGTTGCAGTCACACATTTGTGTCCCTGCGCCACGACTGGCCTTGGCTTTGTATTGCCTATTATATTATTTCTCATTTTACTGTATATTCATTGCCAGGGTCAACGATATGATGATCTGTTAATACATCTTTTGAATAGTAGTATATTCGATTTACATGCTGAACCAAAATCGTCATATATAAAATAACAATTTTAAAGGACCTTTTTTTTTGTGATAAATTTTAAAATATAAAGAATAAAGTAAGTAAAGTATTTGTAATAAAACAACACTTATTTAAAAAAAAAGCAAATTAAACAAAATACGCTTTTCATCTTGCAATTTATTAAGATAATATTTCCTTATTTTACGTCCAGTTTTCACAGTCCAAAGATTTAGAAACATCCCAGTAGAAATTCTCGCTATAAGTGAGCAGGTGTAAACTTTGTCCTTTATAATTAGTAAAATACCACTCAGATGAAATAAATTAAGTAAAGGATGATTTAATTTAATTTAATTTATAGAAAGGATCAAAAGGACTGTGACTGTACATTTTTTCAGCTTGTAAGTAATTAAGAAAATTGTACTACAATTCATTTAAGATTTGAAATTTTCAATTTTTACTTTTATATTTTGATTAATGAATCGGTTAATGTAAACTTATAGGAAAGCGGCTTCAGATTTTTTAGGTAAGTAAAGGGAACCTACTGTTAACACATAACCTTTTCCAATTTTTTGTATACTTTTCAAGGCATTGCGTGTTGAATTCTGAAACTCATTCCCGTAATATAAAGTAAAACTAAATAAAAGTAAAAGTATCTCAACAATATTAACTACATTTTCAAATATTATGTTTAGTAAGTCAGGAAATGTCTGTTTAGCCTAGTTCTTTTGCAACAATTTTCTCTCTTTATAAAAAATCTCACGCGGACGGTATCATGGATTCATTTGTGAAGTAAAACAAAAAAATATTAAAGTTCACCTCGTTAAATAAAGTTACGATATTAAAAGTTTTTGTTCTTAGTTATTTCTTTTTTCTAATAGTATTTTTATGATGCCTGTCGTGGCGCAGTGGTACAAAGTGTGACTGTAAAACCGACTGGTTGTGGGTTCGATCCCCACTCGAGGAGATGAAATATTTACTTAAATTTATATTTTCATTTATTCGCTCTGGTGTCGAGGCAAAAGCGCGGCGTTGAGTTCTGCCACTCAACACTCAATGCCTCTAAAATTCGGCAGAAAGTGGGGAACGGAGTGTCTTAACACTAGGTTCCCTCTGCCTACCCTGCTGTGTGCGGGATATAGCGTGAAGCTATTTTTTTTTTTTTTTTTAATAAAAAATCACTTCTGAAAGTAGGCTATCATGAATGAGCTGTATGTGAAGTTAGAATACTTTTTTCCCTTTAACGTATGTTTTTATACTTATTTTGAGGCCAGTCTGGTGCCATACCAGCTTTCGACTGTCAACGTGACAGGTCGTAACTTCGACTCCGAGGAAATAAAACTTTTAAAATTTTCTTTTACTCGCTTTTATAACGAGACAAAAGCGCGACATTGATGCAAAATTCCTTCCTACACACAACCAATGTCTTAAAATTAGGTTGCCAGGTTCCTTCTGCCTATTCCTGCTATACGCGTGAAGCTAAAAAAAAATGTTTTTATATTACGATACACACATATTATGCTTAACAATATAGCATTTACATATATATATATATATGTTTACATTGTACATATAAGCTCCTAAACCGTGTTGTTACACAACATATCTATTATAAACAGCATGTAACTTTAATCTGTTGTGGTTACTGAAGAATTTCAATACGTATCTTAAGTTGGCAGTCAAATATTTTGATATAATTTGAATAATTTTACAATATTAGTGGGTGATTTTAGGTATTAGTTAACCTTGAACTTCTAGATATTGTTACAACGAATTTAATTATTATCTAAATAAAAAAAATCTGCTTCACGCTGTATCCCGCACACAGCAGGGTAGGCAGAGGGAACCTAGTGTTAAGACACTCTGTTCCCCATTTTCTGCCGAATTTTAGAGGCATTGCGAGTTGAGTGGCAGAGCTCAACGCCGCGCTTAGCCTCAACACCAGAGCGACGAAATAGAAATATAAATTTAAGTAAATATTTCATCTCCTCGAGTGGGGATCGAACCCACAACCAGTCGGTTTTACTTTGGTCTCCGATAATGTTATCGATGATAAAATGGCATGAGTTTTAAATCTGCATTAAGTATGCCGTACATCTCACTAATGCTCTTATTTGAAAGGTTACTATTATCCACACTTAGGGCATGAGAGAAGGTAAATTAATATGTTAAAGTTTCATTCAAACTCTTGGGACTTGAACTACGTATATTCTACACGTATGTTCTTATGAAGAAACTCGAAATTTTAAGTGCTCAAGCCAATTGAGTCTGTATGTATAATGTATATATACTATCTTTATTACAATGACTTTGGTATTGCAATCAAATATTTTTTATCTTTAGTGATATTTAAAGTAAATTATGTAAATATTTTTACAAAATTTAGTCACTAAAAGTTACTTGATTTGTACACACGCACTAAATACACCTGTAACCTAAGTTCGCAGCCGTCGCGTTTATTGAATTTTTTACCCTAATCTTTAGGCTAAAATAAATATTATCTATAAACATATATTTTTTTCTACAATTAACTGTAAAATAGATTTAGTTACAAGGCGTTAAATATTTTATAAAAAAATTGTATCATTTGATATATGAATTATTATAAAAGCACGGTGTTAACTTTCGCCACTCAACACAATAATGCGTCAAAGTATAAGCGCAACGAAAATAGAGAGTAGATAGATGGACACAGTAGGTAAAAACTAAACCGTGTAAGCAGCCTAATGCTTTAATTAATTATTTATCTTATCAGTTAATTCTATGTAGGGCTTTCTATGACATCTCTTATTGTTTTTTGTTTGTCTGTGTATTGTTTACTTAAAGAATGCGTTAACGTGATGAATTTACAGCAAAAAATAATATTATTTCAATTTATATATTAAATTGGGCTTCGAAGTGAACCCTAAAAAAGTAGTTAATTGAGACCGGCGTGGCGCAGTGCCACAAGCGTGTCACTGTAGACGCGATGGAGTTGGTTCGAGTTCCATTGAGGATGTAAAATATTTATTATTTTCATTTTTTTGTTCTGGTGATAAGGCGTAGCGTGGTGTTGAATTCCGCCACTCAATACACAGTTCCCCGACACAAGGTTCCTTCTGTCTAACCTGCTCTTGCTTTGCGGGATACAGCGTGAACCTGAAATAAAAAAGTATTTAGTTTTTAAATACCAATGTAAATATTGTATTCTGTCTTTCCCGTCTAAAATATTTCTTTGGCAAATAAACGGATGATGTCGACAGGAATCTGTGTTATAATTTGATTAATTTAATATAGAAAGCTCGTTTATTATACGTAAGTGCCTCGTCGAAATGTATAGTTGCGCGGTTTCGCGCGGTTTAATATCGCCCGTATATATGTATGACTAGACATTCATATGCGGATTTAATTAAATTGTGGTGTCATATAAGGTACTTTTTGTATAGGTATTGTTTTTTTGGTGATAACTACATATATTTATTTAATTTAAGGTGACTGTAAAACGGAGTAGATGTGGGCTCGATCCCCACTCTAGGAAGTAAAGTGTTTGTGTGCATTTATATTTTAATTTCCGAGGCAAAGCGCAGCGTTGAGTTCCGCCACTCAACACGCAACGTCTCCAGAGCACGGCGGAAAGTAGGGAACGTAATGTCTTAACGCTAGCTTCCCCCTGCCTACGTTGTATCTCGCACACAGCAGGAGTGCGGGATACAGCGTTTAATAAATTGTTTATTAAATAATTCATTTTCTCGAGTAAAATGAACCCATACCCCATCGCGTTTACAGTCACACGCTTGTGATCCTGCGCTACGACTGGCCTTTGTTATTCGCTTAAATAAAATTCTGTAAAACCAAAAACATTTTAAAAGGGGTACAGAAATTTTATCTTTCTCTATGACACAAGAGTACTGTTTGATATGTAATTGAAAAATTTAAAAATGTATGCTGTATAAAAAGTTTAATACCGTAAAATCCTTTATCATTTATTTATACTTTGAAGCATATTATATTATATTTTCATTTACTTTATTTTGGTGTAGAGGCAAAGCGCGGCGTAGAGTTCCGCCACTCAACACGCATTGATTCCGGAACTCAAGGAAAATGGATAACGGAATGTAGGTTCTTGAACGTAACAAAAAAAAAACCATTATCGTAAACCTTAAAAGCAAAAAGAAAGCCCTATTTATTTTTTTCTTTATTTATAAATCAAAACAAAAATATTCTTGATACGAAAGTAAGATTTAAATTTAATCCGAATCTATTAAGAGGCTAATTTCCATTCGATAATCTGGGGGCGTCGCGCGCCGCCTACGCAGTGGTGACGGGATTTGTGTGGTTTCGTAGAAAAATTAAGATAATCTTTTGGGATGACAGGTTTTGGGAAGCACTTCCTTTGTTAAGTATTATACAAATCAAATTAAGCTAATATTGCTTTTATCTTGACAGTAGTTCCAATATATACTATGTAAATATATATATTTAAATAAAATAAATAAATAAAGCAGCACCACGCACACAGCAGGGTAGGCAAAGGGAACCTAGCGTTAAGACATTCCCCACTTTTCGCCGACTTTCGGCGGCATTGCGTTTGAGTAGCGTGTGGTGTGCGGTGGCGATATATACACACATAAAAGTAGACTTATATTGACAGTTGATTATTTTTTTCTTATTTATCAGGATCAGCTCCACGCTGTATCCCGCATATTGTCAGATAGGCAGAGGGAACCTAGCGTTAAGTTAAGTTTTTTTTTAAATTTTAATACATATTTTATAAAAGGCTGCATCATGTTAAACCTAAAGTTTGATCTCAAAAGGTAGTTACTATATTAGGGTAGCACACATTACAACATGCTGCTATGTTCTCAGTCCTAAGAGCCCTAGGCTACACGAGTTTGCTAAGAGTATGAGAAGATGGGTAATACTTAAACTTATCCAATTTCTTATAATATGAAGAAGATTACAGCTTTTCATTAAATAGTCGCCGGCGTAATTCGTATAATTTCTTTGACGGCCGCTTGAGATTATATTTATTGGATTTCAATTTTGATAATTAAAAGCTTTAGTGAAACGAACGAAGAAGTTATTTAAATAAATTACATTATTCCATTAAGTTAAAAAAATGATAGGAAATCTATGCAAAATACTTACGATGAAATGATCAAACTTATTTTTTATTTGTAAAAATATATATTGAGGCCAGTCGTGGCGCAGAGTCACGAAGTGTGACTGTAAAACCGACTGGTTGTGGGTTCGATCCCCACTCGAGGAGATGAAATATTTACTTAAATGTATATTTCCATTTTCTACGCTCTGGTGTTGAGGTTAAGCGCGGCGTTGAGTTCTGCCACTCAACACTCAATGCCTCCAGAATTCGGCAGAAAGGAGTGTCTTAACCCTAGGTTCCCTCTGCCTACCCTGCTATGTGCGGGATACAGCGTGAATCTGATTTTAAAAATATATAAAAACTTACTACATACATTTTTATTGCAATGTTTAGCAAGATGTTTTATACTTATTTAGAAAAATTCGTAGCGGGACTCTAACCTGCGCCTCCTGGATCTTTGAGTTCCGCTACTTTCAATTTTTTATACGTTTTCTAATTTCTAATTGATGGTATAATTAAAAATTTTCAGCACCTTCTTTTCCTCTCGCTGTCAAAATGTATGATTAAAAGCGTGTTTAATCATTTAGTATGTGTTATATTTCTTATAAGAAGCAATTTATTTTTAACTTATTAGTTCATTTTATTTACAAATAATAAAAGCCTGTAAAAAAGGTTTTTTTTTCTTAAATTTTATATTTACATTTTTATAGCATACAGTATATAATATAACATACATATAAATTAATATCATAGTTTACTTGTCCGTAGTGTTGATTTTCGCCACGACACACTCCAAGCTCCTAGAATTCGGTGGAAAGTGAGGAACACAAGAGTCTTAATGGCAATGTAGTGTTTTAACACTAGGTTACTTCCTTTAACCTAAGTTATAAAAAATACAATATTTAAATAAAAAATAATTTAAGCTAAAATTATAATTCAATCAATATTTTTCTTTTCTTACGTCTCTTATATAATATGTACATTGTACTTGCTAGATAACGTGTATCAGTTACTTGAATTTTGTATACCTACTTAAATGAACCTTTGTGTTGAAAGATATAAGCCTATATATTTAACAAACAACAACAATAGCCCAATACAATATAATAGTACATTTAGTCTCCCAAATAATCAAAGTGCGGTTGGTCGCTAGGGGAACCGCTAGGGGACCCTCGATTCGAAATCGGAACAAGTTATGAGCAATATCATAGTTGATTGTGTTCAAGAGACAAATTATACAATAGATGTACTTGAACTATTTTTATAGATTGCTTAGCACTTCAGATCTTCAATGGAAAAATAGAGATTAATTTTACACAGATACTAATAAAAATAAAATACAATGAAGTAAATTGGTTTAAGATAACGTATATGGTGATACATATCGTCGGTCTTCTGTGCAATTAATTTGGGATCAAACTCACAGAAAGAAACTTATACAATACTTTTACGGGATACAGCGTGAAGCTGACTTCACGCCGTATCCCGTAAACAGCAGGATATGCAGAGGGAGCCTAGTGTTAAGGTATACCTATTATAAATATAATTGAGGTTGGCCGGTGGTATGAAACGCAATAATTTTACGTGAGCAGCAAGTAGAGAACCGAATCGAAACTTAATAATTTAATGCAGATTTTTACTAAGTGCTGTAACAGATATTATGAAGAAATATTGTTTATACTTTTTTTAATGTAGGCAGGTATTTAGGTAGGTCAATTTAAACTTTGTGTTTGTGTTGGCATTAAACGACCCTTTTTTTAACCAAAATAATATACAATTTAAGTTTCATTTACGAGCAAGTAGGAAAGCACACCGGCCAATCTTTAATGAGCTCATTAATTAATTTCACAAAACAAACATCGATAACGTAGCCCACAGGTCACCTATGCGGACTTTGCTATGTTACTGTGTAATATCTTAAGTATTTATATTATATTCGTGATTAATGAATGGTCGAGACATGAGATTTGAGTGTTTCCAAGATTCGAATCATTTAAGCACTTGTTCGGGCCAATTTTAAACGAAACTTTTTTTTTAAATTTGATTCTTATATAAATAGCTAATGCATAAATTAATTTTGATTTTGAGACCAGTCGTGGTGCAGTGGCACAAAGTATGACTGCAAAACCGACTGATTGTGGGTTCGATCCGTACTCGAGTCGATGAAATATTTACTTAAATGTATATTTCCATTTCTTCGCTCTGGTGGCGAAGTAAAGCGCGGCGTCGAGTTCTGCCACTCAGCATGCAATGTCTACAGAATTAGGCAGAAAGTGAGGAACGGAGTGTCCTAACACTAGATTCCCTCTGCCTACCCTGCTGTGTGCGGGATAGAGCGTGAAGCTGATTTTTTAAATTTGATACTAGTCTAAACTTATATTTGGTAATGATCAAAATTTTATTTAACTTTTGATATTTTCTCGATTCTCTGGTTTCCGCCGTTTATGCCTGTGTACTCAGTAGTGGAATTCAACGACATGCTTTTCTTACCCAAATTTAGATTTGAACTCGCAATCATCGCGTTTAATCGGATTCTTAGTAATAGGAAATTTCAATGAGTGAAACAAAATTAAATAATGAGTTCGTAATTCGACATAAAGTGAAGTTCAATATGAAAAATAAGTTCTTCGTACTTTTATAAATATAAAATCATATGAAATAAAATAAACATTTTGTCTTTTGGTTCTGTTATCTATACATGTGTAATATACGTGTAAAATGCGTGGATTAATGTGAAAGTTAAACACAATTTATACATTTTATTATCACAAAAATGATTTGTTACATTTGTTGCTACTGAGAGAAACCAAAAAATTACAAGGAAAATCAAACAGCAAACGTTCAAATATATTTTCATATAAGTAGGTATTTCTTGAATTACCAGAATAAAATAATAATACATCTTTTCTATAAGAAATATGTAGCCATGTACATTATTTAATCTATATTTCATATTAAGTGTTACATGTATAGATTGAGGCCAGTCGTGGCGCAGTGGCACAAAGTGTGACTGTAAAACCGACTGGTTGTGGGTTCGATCCCCACTCGAGGAGATGAAATATTTACTTAAATTTATATTTCCATTTCTTCGCTCTGGTGTCGAGGCAAAGCGCGGCGTTGAGTTCTGCCAACACGCAATGCCTCTAAAATTCGGCAGAAAGTAGGGAACGGGGTGTCTTACACTAGGTTCCTTTTTTTTTATGTATAGATAAGTCATATGTATATTAATTAGTTCATACCAAATGTCAGTTATTTCTTGAAAAAAAAAATCCAGTCTTATTTTCAGCTTAGTTTTTAGCAGTATTTCGCATATATCATTGTAGGAAGAGGCAGCCTAGTGCAACTAACCAACTCCGTTCCCCTTTGCCATGTTATTGGCGTGAAGAAATGAAATATTAAATAATAATAATCATTCATTTCCACGAGTGGAAATCAAACCTACAACTATCCACTGCGCCACGATCTCACGACCTCAATCTATACATGTAACGCTCTTACCTATGCCTATAATACAAAATAATATGAATGTCAATCACAAAATGTAAAAAAAAAAATAATACAAGTAAAAGACAAACAACTGAGCTTTTAGGCTTTATTTTCGTGAAAGGTGAACATTAACAATTTTGCTTTTCAAACGGAGAAGTTGATTATCTAAACTGTCTCGTTTGCTTTATTCGCTACTCAATGTAGATTGCTTCTGTGTTTTTCTGTAACAATTAAGATATTTTATTACGAAATTTCACAATGTAACTAAATCTTTAAATATTATTTTCGTTAAAGTGAACTAGAGCTTCGGTATTTTAGTAAATTTTTGTATAGAACTGTTAAAATATAATAAAAATGAAGCAGAGTAGACAGAGGGAGCTTAGTGTGAACTCCACTCCCCACTTTACCCCGAATTCCAAAGGCATTGCGTGTTGAGGGGCGAAAGTCAATATCGAACTTTGCCTCGATAAAGACCTACCGACCACTCGACCAGAGCGGAGAAATGAAAATATTTAATATTTAATTTCTTCGAGTGGGGATCGACACTACGACCGGTCGCGGTGTACAGTTACGCTTGTACACTTGCGCCCCTAAATAAATTATATGTGATTGAAATATACATATATTACAGGCTAGTTATGGGGATTATGTACATAAAGTTCCTTGAATTAGTTCAATATCAATATTTATATTGTCTGTGTGTTTAGGGTAACCTAGAATCGAGTCATATTCAAATTACATGACAAACATATCTTCACATCGTGTAAGTGTTTCGAAGTACTCAGTAAATGCTGAGGCGCGGGTTCGAGTCCCGCTTCGTTCAAATCTTTATACGTTTTCTAAATTAGTATTTTTCTTTCCTAAGTGTCGTGTATAATAACACTTTAAAAAACCTTAAAAATGTTTCGGAGATTCATTCATTTCATTAACTACTTTTCTATAGTCATCAGCTTCACACTGTATCCCGCACACAGCAGGGTAGGCAGAGGGAACCTAGTGTTTTTAGACACTCCGTTCCCCACTTTCTGCCGAATTCTGGAGGCATTGCGTGTTGAGTGGCAGAACTCAACGCCGCGCTTAACCTCGAGCCAGAGCGAAGAAAATGGAAATATAAATTTAAGTAAATATTTCATCTCCTCGAGTGGGGATCGAACCCACAACCAGTCGGTTTACAGTCCTTTGCGCCACGACTGGCCTCTATAGTCATTGTGATACGATTCCTCGATAGAAGACAAAGCGTGACGTTCAGTTCCGCTATTCCACACGCAGTAATTCGAACATTGGGCAGAAAATGTTAAACTGACTGTCTTAACACTAGGTTCCCCTTTGACACTCTGCATACCCTGCAACATACAGCATGAAACAAAAATAACCGGATAAAATAACTATATAATAATAACTGTTTTTGTTTACATTCTATTAGAAAAAGGTTCACCAAAGGTTAAGATTGTGAAATGAAATGAAAATGCGCATTATCATCACTACATAGATCGGATTTTGTATAAGTTTCAAATTCAAATTACTTTTGGACATTGTCTGTTTTCATAGATATTTAGCTTATATTATTTCTGTACCGGCTTATGAATATAAAATTGTAAAATAATATTATGTATGAGATAAATAAAAAAAATTGCCTGTATGCGATTTTCGCTTTACTTTTATGTTGAACCCTTTTCAATTTTCAACAACCGTAAGGGGAACTAAGTAGCATTGGATTATTTCCATTTTTTTTAAGCTAGGCTTAGAAAGTTATGTAGTTTATAAATAAGTAAAAGATTCATATGATTCGTTGCTCAATCAACGGAACAAGTAAATTGAAACCCACCTTAATTTAACTCTGTGGAAATAATATTAACATTTCCGATCTTTTTCTATGTAAGCTGTGGTGAGTGTTTCGGATATATTTATATTAAAAATGTCATGCGTTTTTTTGTTTTTTTTTAGCTTCACGTTCAAACGCTTTAAAGCTGAGTAGCTGGGTTGATATCAAGGAAAATATTAAATATATCATTTCCTCGAGCGGGAATCGAATACACAACCTTCGCGCTTACAATTGTGAACCTTCACCACGGCGCCTCGTTATCCCTTAATACTTTATTATTTACAAAGTGTAAATTGATGTGATAGTTAGATGCTGAAACACCTTAAGGTGTGTCTTTTAAGTAATCAAAACTTCTCAAACTTTCAAAGTTAAACATCCTGCTAAATTATAAAATATACATATATCTAAAATGTACATATATATTTTGTACTATACGATTTGATAGGTTTATATATATTTTTGATTGGAACTAAATTAATTAAAGTTACTTTCGAAGTGAAGTTGTCATTTATATAGGAATCACTGAGTTTGTTTTAAAATTGAACAGAGCTATGATAGTGTAGGTACAATAAAAAATGTACACACAGAATTTGATTATTTCAATATATTATAACATCGATTATACAATCAATCAAATATCTTAAAAAAAATATATATTATTTAAAATTATGTTATTATATTATTATACTCTATAATAATTTATAAGAATTTTAAAAATGGTGTGAACTGACGATTTACTAGCTTTTAAATTCTAATAATATAATGTAATAAATCTTGAAAATTAATATAGAATCTAATTAGAATTGAACAATATATATATATATATATAAATATATATATATATTGTTCAATTAATATATATATATATATAAATTAATATATATATATATATAAATATATATATATATATATGAACATCAAGCTGCCTAACCTAGTGTTGGGACACTCTTTTCCCCATTCGCGAGTGGCGGAAGACAACGCCGGAAATTTGCCTTAAATATTTCATTTCCTCGGAAATATTAAATAGTTGCGTTTACCGTCGCACTGTGTGCCCCTGTGCCACGACTGGCCTCAACCTAGAATATGTATGTATTTTTGAATCCAATATTAATGTATCTATTGCTATGATAAAGACTTCAATAATAATATTGGATACAGCAGAAAATAACATCTTATTGATAACCTATTACAAAACAGTTCCTGCTGAGTTTATTTTGATAGTAATTAATTTATAATAAATTAAAGATTACATCAGCTTTACGCTGCATACCCATAATGCAGTGTGCGGGATACAGCAAAATTCGGCGGAAAGTGGGGAATTAAGTGTTTCGCCTCTCCAGTCCCCACTTCCACCTAATTTTTCGAGGAATCGCGTGTTGATTTGCGGAACTCAACGCCGGAATTTTGCCTTAGTGCCAGAGCTAAGTGAAAATATTGATAAAAAATAATTCATTTCTTCGAGTGGCGATCGAACCCATAACCATCGCGTTAAAATCACAGCCTTGTATCTCCGCTCCATGATGGGCTCTATATTAATATTCTTTGTTATTATTTACATATTTAGTCTTGTGCCTCTACGCCATGACGGGCTCTATTAATATTTTGTTATTATTTATATTTTCAGGGTTCCATACCTGTTAGGGAAAGAAGAGACATTTATAAGATTACTTTGCTACCCGTCCTTCCGTCTGTCTGTTTGTCTGTCTGTCAAGAGACTTTATTTTCGAAACGTTTGGAGATATCGAGTTAAAATTTAAACCATAGGTATATAGTATGGAAATCTACGGCCCCATGATTTCCTGAAAAAACATATTTCTACATTTACTTAAAAGATATATGGCCGTTTATAGCACAAAAAAACGCGTATTTTTTGGTATAAACGGCCATATCTTTTTACATTTTCACACTATGTAGGGTATCGAAATTAATAGGGTATTTCCGGTTGACCTAGAATTAAGAAATTTGGCAGCTAGTTAGTACTAGTTCAGGAAAAAAATATGAAAACTCTACATTTGTGGTTAAATCCTAAAAATAAAAACCTTAAAAGGAAGGCAAAATTTGGTATTAAATCCGCTAGATCAAGTAAGGTATCAGAAGAAAGGGCTCTGGCTAAGCTAAGCTTGAATTTCAGAAAAAGTTCGAGATCTTCAATTTTTGAACGGAGATCTCGGTGGGATCAGCCCAACTTGCGCTTGTCTGCTTTTTATTTATTTTTAATAAATAATAACATAAAATATTTATTTACAAGTCTTTTTGTGGAGTATTTCACACAATAATATACATCATATTGTGTTAAATACACCACAATAAGACATGAAATCGTATAAAAATCATTCCACAGGCGGACATAAAGAATCACAACGGTCCTTTGCCATTAAAAAAAAATTCTGTGATAAAAATTTATGACTTAGCAACATATTTTGTACTTTATTATTATTTATTTCTTCAGTAAAATAAACGAAACGAATTATATAAATTATTAAATAAATAAATCATTTATAAAGTTTCGTATTTAATAACTACGAGGCCATTCGTGGCGCAGGATTCCATGTATGTGACTGCAAACGCGGTTAAAATATTTATTCAAAATTATATTTTCATTTCTTTGCTTTGGTGTCGAGGCGCGGCGTTGAATTTCGCCACACAACACGTAATGCCTCCGGATTTCGGCGAAAGTGGGGAACCGAGAAGAGTTCCTCTCTCCTCCCTCAGTTTAAAATAAATTATTATGACCATAATCGTGAAATGTTTTTTTTTATATAAATAGTATTCTCTCTGATTAAATAATTATTATAAGCAATTATCTTTGGGTAGCGGTAATACCTAAAAATCTCCCTGTAGAGATGCTGACAATTTAAATAGAATAGAATAATATTCTATTATTTTATTACTTACCAGGCCAGTCGTGGCGCAGTGGTACAAAGTGTGACTGTAAAACCGACTGGTTGTGGGTTCGATCCCCACTCGAGGAGATGTAATATTTACTTAAATTTATATTTTCATTTCTTCGCTCTGGTGTCGAGGCTAAGCGCGGCGTTGAGTTCTGCCACTCAATACGCAATGCCTCCAAAATTCGGCAGAAAGTGGGGAACGGAGTGTCGTAACACTAGGTTCCCTCTGCCTACCCTGCTGTGTGCGGGATATAGCGTGAAGCTAATAAAAAATAATAAAAAATATATATTACTTACCAGAGAGAGGAAATGAATTAACATTTAATTTCCTCGAGCGGTAATGGAACCCACAACCGGTTGCGTTTACAGTCGTATTTAGTTTTAATTATTAAATTTTATGGAAGAGAATACTTATTCCATATAATTATAGAGAAGTCGTAAAGTCAGAATTTGCTTCTACGAAAAAAGGGATCGTTACCCTTTAAAATTCTCACAATAGTCTTCCCGTAGGTACACACATATTATAAGCTGTAACGTACAAGGCACATCCTTTCCATTGTTGCCAAAGAATTTAATCAAATTCCATGAGTCTATTTGCTTTTAATCTTATGATAAAAGTTACGTAAAGTTAAGGACAGTCGTGAGACAGGGTCACATGTGGGCGGCTGTAAACGCGACTGCCCGGCGTTTAACGCCGCCACTCAACATGAAAATGGTGAACGGAGTGTCCTAACACTAAGTTGCCTCTGCTTACCCTGCTGTACGCGAGATACAGCGTGAAGCTGATTGTTTTTAATAAAAATTTAAGCACGCCATATAATGGATCATGAACAAAATATCCAATTTTACTTTGTGGAGCTTTCAAAACTTTATTAATCTCTTAAGTCGGTAATGTTCTTTAACATCTTGTACATGGCACTGGTTTTCACATCGAAGACCCATTTTTTTTATATTTCACTTACAGTTGACTTTTACTAAGTAGAATAGTTTAGAGAGGAGGCTTTGACCTACTTTTTGTTACATGTTATCAATAATAATCAAGATTATAACGTGTGTTAATAATAATATCTGAAAAAAAAACACAGTAAAGCTGTCTTTATGCTGCGTATACAAAAACGTATAGTAAATTGTGCTGTGGATGTGATAACTGGAAAGATGTTTGAAAATAGATTTCTTTGTTTTTTTAGCTTCACACTGTATCCCGAACACAGCGGGGTAGGCAGAGGGAACCTGTAAAATTAATGTTAAAATACCTCGTTCCCTACTTCCCGCTGAATTCTGGAGGCATTACTTAGTTGAATAGCAAAATTCAACGCCGCAACAATAGAAAATAGTTATCTTTTTTATGTAACTGATTTAGTTATATAAAAATAATGTATATTTAGTATATTTAAATTTATGTAATAGTGTTTATTTAAATATGAATTTGTTAAGTACGATATCGGAAATGCGTATTTCAAATAAGGCTCAACCGTGGCTTTTCAAATTGAAATGAAGGCAATCTAATGTACACAATTTTACAAATCGTGGGCGGACAGATAGCATAGAGAAATTTGGAGTAGGTACCTCAATATATATGTTCTACATATATAACTATGAATCGAGAAGTGCTTAGGTTCAGTGTGAAGTTTAAAGTTAATATATTCCTTATAAATTATATTTGATATTTACAATTTAATATTTTTTAACGAAAAAGAATCAAATTCCACCGGATCCCTTAATGAGCGATCTCTCCGTGCTTAGCCTCGACACCAGAGCGAAGAAATGGAAATATAAATTTAATTAAATATTTCATCTCCTCGAGTGGGGATCGAACCCACAACCAGTAGGTTTACAGTCATACTTTGTGCCGCTGCGCCACGACTGGGATCATTTGATCTGGATTTTTTTTTTTTGTAATATGGGTTCATTTCGTACTTGAGGAAATTAAATATTAATTATTTTCATTTCCCCGCTCTGGTAACGAGACAAAGCGCAGTGTGGAGTTCCGCCCAACACATAATTTCTTAAGAATTGGGCATGGGGAAGGAAAGCATTCAGACAATGGTAACGGAGTATCTTAACGCTAAGTTCCCAGGCTCCTTCTGCCTACTACCATGCTACGGGATACAGTGTGAAATTTACAGTTTACAGTGAAATTACTGGGTTTACAGTTTACACTGAATTAATTCGTGGGTGCCGGATATGAAAATTTAATTTATAGAAATGATTAATCTACGATCATCAATATCTGTCATAGCAGTTTATTAAAATGTTTACTATTACGACATTAAATAGATAAAAGCGTTGGGAAAATACGTAAGTGTCGCCTACAATTTTGTCGTCAGCGTGACGTAAAGGAATCCTTTCTTGATAGTAACACACATTATATATATATATATATATATATATATATATAGTACGTAATTACCAACTAAAATTTCATCTAAAATTAAGTTTCATTTTGTTTATTTTTATTTCTGCTTATTTGATTCAGTGTCCACGACTAGTTAGAAATATTGTAGATGTCAACTTGTATAGCCTTCAACATCTTTAAGCTACGGCCAAGAAAGGTTAACGGGAGACATTAGAGACGTGATCTTAACAACATTCGTTCACTAAATTTGTTTATTTAAAAAATTAAATTAAATTAAATTAGCTTCACGCTATATCCCGCACACAGCAGGGTAGGCAGAAGGAACCTAGTGTAAGACACTCCGTTCCCCACTTTCTGCCGAATTTTGGAGGCATTGCGTGTTGAGTGGCAGAACTCAACGCCGCGCTTTGCCTCGACACCAGAGCGAAGAAATGGAAATATAAATTTAAGTAAATATTTCATCTCCTCGAGTGGGGATCGAACCCACAACCAGTCGGTTTTACAGTCACACTTTGTGCCACTGCGCCACGGCTGGCCTCAAAAATTTGTTTATTTAATGCACGTAAACGAATCCTAATCTCAAATTAATGTAACTAATGCCCTATTGTGTTTCGAGGGCGATGGCACCGTGGCGATTGAATTAAAATAACAATTAATTTATATATATTACTAAGAATTTCTTGTCATTTCTCTCTATACCCCTGAGATGTTTTCTTCAGTAAGTCTGATACATGTCCTCTGAAGATCGTCAAACGTTGAACTTGTTTTGACAGCTGTCAATAATTATATAGTATATTCTGTGCAAAGGTAAATTACTTGTATTGTATTAGTATTAGTTAATTAAGATGGATCTTAATATTTAGGTGAAAATATGAAAAGTGAATGTATTATTTATGATTCTTAGCTATGATTAAATTAAATTAAAAATTAAATTAGCTTCACGCTATCCCGCACACAGCAGGGTAGGCAGAGGGAACCTAGTGTTAAGACACTCCGTTCCCCACTTTCTGCCGAATTTTGGAGGCATTGCGTGTTGAGTGGCAGAACTCAACGCCGCTCTTTGCCTCGACACCAGAGCGAGGAAATGAAAATATAAATTTAAGTGAATATTTCATCTCCTCGAGTGGGGATCGAACCCACAACCAGTCGGTTTTACAGTCACACTTTGTACCACTGCGCCACGACTGGCCTCATGACGAACTTAGCTATAATAATCTGAATAATAAGCGTTAATTAATATGGCTGCCTTTACGACTTTTAATTTTTATTTTTAATTAATATTTTCATTTCCTCGCATCGGATGACGAGTCAAAACGAAGCATTGGGTTCTGTCACTCAAAACGCAATGCCTTCATTGATCGTTAGCAAATTGAAAACGGAGTATCTTAAAACTCCGTTGTCCGTGTTCTCTCTGCCTGCTATGTGAGACACAGCTTGAAAAAAAAAAAATTTTTATATATTTCTATTTTATATTTTTTTTGTGTATTTTTACATAAGTGGTGTACAAATAAAGAAATAAATAAAAAAAATTATTTGATTTTTATACAAACACTATCATTTTCCACTCCAAGCAATGGGTGCAGAAGATGACATATGTTTCATTACAATGAAATCCACATAAACGATCATCACATCTTAAACTTTTTGGATTTGATATTGTCGTGCAGCTCCAAAGTGCGATAGTGTGGTCAGTGTCCCAATTAACAACGTATTAAGTGTTATCTAAATGAGTGAAAAACAACAGAAGTACACCAAATATACGTATATTATCATATTGGAAGGTCGAAATCTGACCTGCGCTCTGATATGCGTATTTCGTTTAGTATGTATGCCCACAAAATAAATTTATTTTTAATTTAAGTTCTATTGAAGAGGATGTCGTGATAGTGTAGGAACGTCAACGCTACGGTTCCTGATTCCATTCCTGCTCTGGTAATTAATATTTTTATTTCCTCATTCTGATAAGAAGACAAAGCGTGACATTGAGCTACGTCTCTCAAAACGCAATGTTCAATAAATTGAATGGTGCGAATGATGTGTCTTAACTACAAAAATAAATTTACTTTCGGTGAATTTCATACAAATTACAGCAAAACTATGTATAAATGCTAGTATCTTTTGATTGAATTGACTTAGAAACTTGATCTTTCTGTGCTTCAAGGGATCATCGACTTGACTATAACAACGACGAATAGACGAAAATCTCAGCTTCATACCTCTATACGACCTCAAGATAAATGATCTTGACATACGGACAGACGGACAACAAAGTGATCCTAAAGGAGCTTTTTTTATTTTGTGGTAAGAAATCTTAAAAACATAGTATATAATATGTAGATGTATTTAAAGTAATAATAAATATTATTTAAAAAAGTTGAAGAAATCCTTAAACTTTTAACATCTGATTAACCTTATTCCTTTATTCAGCGTTTAATGCAATGCAATGACGTCTGGAGCCATTTACATATTAATTAATAACAGCTAAAAATAGTAAAAAAATAGTAAAAAAGATAAAGGTAAAAACTATTGCAATTTTTTTAGCTGCTGGTCATAAAGTCATATTTTTTTTCTGCTTAGGCACTATAGATTGAGCGTAGTGTTACGACACTTCGCTAGGCTATCCTCATGCTATCATGTTTTCGAAGATCAACCGAGGAGACAGCTGTACACACACAAATTAAACAACCAAGCTGACATGGCCTATCCTAATTTAACAACCGATTTGATGTCAAACCAAGGCAACATGCCAGCTCCTCCTTGCACGCAGGCTGAGTGGTTTCTGTAGAGATATTTTATTAATAAATAAATATAAGTAAATATGAGTAACTACCTATTAGAGCCAATGACGGTCTTCTCAATTAGAAAAATATAATTTTACAATGGCAAAAAACTTCATA
The DNA here is from genome assembly GCA_030704555.1 of Heliconius charithonia. NCBI lineage: Eukaryota > Metazoa > Arthropoda > Insecta > Lepidoptera > Nymphalidae > Heliconius > Heliconius charithonia. The sequence goes on from CM060821.1 coordinate 8,786,155, forward strand.
TCATTGATCGTATAAGGAAAATATTTAATTTATTCAAATCCTATAAACAAAGTCGTAAAAACTAGGTCTTGTTCAGTGGATTAAGTTAATTCACGGAACGAGACAGGAACTTTAAACATGTCGCGTACGAGACAATAGACGGTGTTAGCAAACCGTCTATTGTCTTGTAAATTTATAACCTACATAGTATAATATGCAGATTATAAATTTACAAGCACAAGAGCTTCTAATTTACGAGATAAAAGCTTAGTATTAGTAGTCGAGGATATATTATTAGTAGTAAAGAATTGCGTGTTGAGTGGCGGAACTCAACACCGCGCTTTACTTTGACACAAGAGCAAAGAAATGGAAATATAAATATAGATAAATATTTTACTTCCTCGATCCTCGGCCAGTCGTGGCGCACAAAGTGTGACTGTAAACGCGACTGATCGTTCGATCGCCACTATAGGAAATAAAATATTTATTTATATTTATATGTCTCTCTTCCTCTCTCTGGTGTAGATTTATAAGTGCGGCGTTAAGTTTCGCCACTCAACACGCAATCCCTCCAAAATTTTGCGAAAAGTGTAGTAAAATATTGTCTTCACACTAAGTTCTCTCTACCTACACTGCTGTGTGCAGGATACAGCGTGAAGTTGATTTATTTTCTATAATTATAAAGTCACCATGTTTTTAAAGTGGATGGTTATATTTATTCATCCGATAATAAAACATAAATAAGTATTTTTTTTTGATAGACAGACAGACTGTCTATCTGTTTGTCCCAGCTAATCCCTAGAACAGCTGAACCGATTTGTAAGGGGCATTCCCTAAATCATAGGAGGAAGTTGTGGAGGGACGTATATATTAATTTTTATCGCGAAATTTCCATGTGATGTGATGAGATTCCATCGGCACTTACGCAGGAAAAACCATGTCGTGTGCGCGTATTTACTGCCCACCTATATAGATATGAAATAACGAAACAATTTTCCAATTAAATACGAAAATTAATTTCTTAAAGTTTTTAATTACAATGATGAACTGATCTCCCTAAAAACACTTAATAATATTAAATAAGCATTTGTATATACTTTTGTAATTCAAAAGTTCTCCTTTTATGTTAATACTGTTAAAGAAACAAATGATAGAGCCTAGATCAAAGACTTTTGAACTCAATACACGATTGAACCCTGTCTAACGCAATGCTCAGAAAACACTATCACGTAGAATCATTACATTTTACATCCAACTCGTACATTTTAATATTAATATATTAATAATTATGAAAATAAGAAACAACAAGGTATTATATATATAATAAGCAATTAGCATAATTAGAGTAAAACGCCATAAAATATAATATTATTAATTTTATCTGTGAACTTTGTATTTTTTACAACAATTGTCCAATAAACAATGACCTCACGAGTTTATTGATCGTAAAAACCCCTCTTATCTGGAAAAAACAAACTGTCATTTGAAGAAAACATGAAGAAATATATAGAAAAAATAAATCGTCGACAAAATGCTTCGATAGCGATTTCCCGATAGCCGATAGCATTCAACACTAACGATGGCTGTTGACATATAACGACAGCTCACCTTCGGGTCACCGTCACCCTGCAGTGGACGGCCTGCTAAAGCTTTTGAGATTTCTTTATTCAATTACAGTAAATACTCCAGAGATTGAATATTTTGAAGATAATAGGTTCTATTTTTAGTGGAGGGATAGCAGAAATTAAATATAGGTTTGGATAGAATTCTCGTTGAGCTTTTGGTTAGATTTAGAAATTGGCTTTGATCTGAAATTATGTTTTGTCAATTTTGTGTATTAGAGGCCAGTCGTGGCGCAGCGGCACAAAGTGTGACTGTAAACCGACTGGTTGTGGGTTCGATCCCCACTCGAGGAGATGAAATATTAACATATAAGAAATATTACTTAAATTTATATTTCCATTTCTTCGCTCTGGTGTCGAGGCTAAGCGCGGCGTTGATTTCTGCCACTCAACACGCAATGTCTCTTGCGTCTTGAGTGAATGTGACTTAAGAAAATAGCAAAGACTTTATAAATAACAAAATATTAGTGATTAAAAGTAATAGCTTATTAATAGTAAGGTAAAGATAACCCTTCTATTAAGTGATCCTATAGATGTGTCATTTTTACCTTTTAAGGTATGGGACCCTAAAATCATAAAAATGAAATGATGTCCAAGTTAAATGTTAAATCCGTTGTTTTTGGCTTGAACTACGAAATAATGGCATATCTATATGGCATATATATTTGGGCAAGGAAGAACTTCTATAGTGTTGTTTTATGCGGGACAATATGAAGCAAAAAAATAACTAATATGGTAATGGTATGGTATTTTTCAGTTTCACGTGGTATCCCGCATATAGCAGGGCAGGAGGGAGGACCCTGGAATTAAGACACTCCGTTTTCTACTTTTAGTAATACTTTTGAGGAATTGCCTTTCTACTAGAGCAAACCTACAACCGTCGCGCTTACAATTACATGTTTGTGCCCCTGCGTTACGACGGCTTTAATTATAATTCAAAATGTGAAGTTTATACATCTAAAATATCCCAAATTTAACATATTGACATATAAACTCGCAAATATTTATTTCCTTAGAGAATTGTAAACCCACCCGTTGATACGCATCAGGAAACATCAAGGACGAGTGGCAGTCCCAGAGAAGAGGAAATTTGTTAAATATCATCAAACAAAATCTTCAATAAAATATATAGAGATAAGAACACATATATTTTACATACTCCATTTATTCTCTTATAAAGTATCTTCAATAAGACGTATTGTATCGACGTAATTTGAGCAACATAGCGAATAGAAAAAATATATATATTTAAAACAACAAGGTCTGTGTTTACGTAGATAATAAAGAATAGAGTAAAATATCAATAATTTTTCTCTATCATCTTGTAGAACTACAAATGAGATACATACTTGAAAAATATGATGTATAAATCATTAGAAAAAAATGCTTATCATTCGATTCTTAAATGCATCCCCACTTGGGACAGGGATAGGTCCTATCGCAAAAAAGGATAACATTGAGTTTTAACCACTACATACACACGAGTGTCTTGACTCTATGTTCCCTTTTCCTACACTGCTATATAAAAAAAAACGTAACCGTAAAAAGGTAAAACAAAACAAAACTCTATTATAGTACAATTTTTTTCCTGCAAAATCATTCAAGTCAAGTTGATATATTTTTTTGATTAAATCGTTATTTAGGTAACGTTTAAGACCAAGAGCTTCCATCTGTATAATAATAGATTTTAAATATTTGCATTTAAAATTCCTGATTTCTTTGATTCCTTTTTGTATCGTCGAAGTTTCTACGTATATATGAAACGATATTATAAAAATATATTTCACCTGTTGCCCGGCCTTCGTCCGACAACGACCTCAGTCCAATTTGCTTCGGCTGGGCAACCGACTCCGATAAGTTTTGATTGATAAGCTTTAGACAAATAATGACAAATGGGGTGGGGAGGTTGACTACTACCACAATAAATAAACATTTATATGTGTATATATATATATACTATATAATATATGTACATTTACTTATTTTTTTGTAATTTGTTATATATATCACATAATTTAAAGTTATTGGAAACGAACCAGTGATAGTATATTTTTTGAATAACAACGAAAAAAAGAGTGTTTAAATGCGATAACGCACATATATAGCTCGTGGCCGCGTGAACCAAGATTAGATCATAGTCTCATTTAAAAAATATATATAATTTCATTATTTATTACATTGCCTTTTTCGTCTACATTCCATGTAGCTTCACGTATTCAGTGCTGCGTTTTCCACTTTCCGCTATTCGGCTGTTCTTAACGCCGCATTCGTAACCACACCAGCCAAAAAGCACCGTTACGCGTCGCCATACATATTGTGCGCCCATATGGTGCCCATGGAGTATGGAATATTGCTGACAGGAATCGCTACGAGCAAGTCTTCTTCGATAGAGAGATATATATCTCCTGTAAAGTTTTACGCTCCGTTGTCCCTAGCTTGATAAGATAATAATGTAATTAAGCGTGAAACTAAAACCCTATTTATTAAAAATCTTTATTTAATTGATATTTGCATTTCTTCTCTGGTGTTGAGGCAAAGCGCGGTGTTGAGTTCCGCCACTCAACATGCAGAGCCTCCGGAATTCGGCGGAAAATGGGGGACGGACTGTCTTAACACTAGGTTCCCTCTGCCTTCCCTGCTGTGCATGGGATACAGCGTGAAGCTGATTTGATTTTATATTTGCATGTTTCTCTATTTTTATCTGAAAATTACTTTTAACCAGTTAATCTCTGTTCCTATAAATAGTACTTATATTAAGAATAATATTTTATCTTGTGTTTTTCATACAATCACTTAGCGGTACTGTCTTATCCGGGGACAAACCGTTTTGCAGTACTGATGAACTAATAATACTCATCTAAATAATAAATATCAAATTTCCTGTTGAATATCGCTAATCATATAAATTATAAATTATGCGAAGCCCCTTAGCTTAATCTACTTCATCAGTACACCAGATGGTAAAATTGATAAACTTTGATCTTTCTTGTTTTCGTTAAAACTTATCGAAAACAATAACAAATAATCTGAGTGTTGAAATTTGTAGAGAGAGCCTAAGGCGGATATAGAGTTGATTTTACAGACGTTTAACGATAACCTTAACCTATTTGGTAGGGAGTCCATGATAAAAAAACAGGTCAAGTGCGAATCGGATTCGCCTACAGGAGTTCTGTATCAATTTCAGTATCATAAAATGCAACAAGGCAATACATGCATAGTCTTTTTCGCGGGTTGAAATAGAAGCTTTTTTTTTTTTGCTCTAAGAGACCGTTGACTCTATATTTAGTATTAATTTCAGCTTGATACCTCCACGAGATCTCGAATTAAATGGTCTGAACAGACGAAAAACAAAGTCTATAAGGGTTTCATTTTTTCTTTTTGAACCCTAAAAATTGTCTATTAAAAATAACAAAAAAATATGTAAAAGTTTGAATTGCTCTTATAGTCTTGAAATTGAAATATACGATCGATTATTTGATACACAGTAGACATTTCGACTTTCTTAAAAGTAACTACAGAAAAGTAAATTAATTGAATAAACTATGTACTGTCTGATTAAACGTAGTAATATAGATACTCCACTTAATCACTCCGCTTTTGTTTTGATCATAGTCGCCGTGAATGACGGGGTCTTAAAAAAATAATTGAATTAATTAATATATGTAAAATTTAAGTTTGCTAGTATAACGTATTTTTCCACAATTTTAAACAATATTTAGGACGTCTGCCTACGTTAAGGGTCTGGTAATAAATATATTTTTTACATTATTCTAAACATCATATTTAAATACGCGCGTTTCTACTTTAATATAGTTGAGCTTAAGTTGGCGCTACTTCTAAAATGACGTAGGTCTGGGGTCCCTGGGATCCAGTCTATAATATTTCATAAGAATAAAACTAAATCAGCTTCACGCTATATCCCGCACACAGCAGGGCAGACGGAACCTAGTGTTAAGACACCCCGTTTCCCACTTTCTGAGGAATTCTGAAGGCATTGCGTGTTGTGTGGTAGAAATCAACGCCGCGCTTTGCCTCGACACCAGAGCGAAGAAATAGAAATATAAATTTAATTAAACATTTCATTTCGAGTGGGGATCGAACCCATAACCAGTCGGTCTTACAGTCACATTTTGTGCCTCTGTGCCACGACTGGCCTCACAACGTTCTTCTCCCAACATTTATCGCCGTTACACAGATTCTCCAAATAATGTTATATCTTGAAATCTTATTTCATCCTTATAATGAATGGTATGTTAGTGGTATGGAATGTTCTTATCCTTACAATTAGACGTCAAAGCAACTGTATTTATTGAGTAATGAAGCGTAATTACTAATTATCCATATATAGGTTGATTAGCTCTTTTAGCTGAATATTACGATAATATGGCCTAGTTGTCTTATCCATTTATATATGAAAATATTTATTATGTTGTTGACTCATAAATGCGAAATTATTTAAAGTGGAAGAAAAAAGGACGATTAGCAGATTTAAAATTAACTTTTATATATTTATTATTTATTTATATATTTTATTTATCTAACGATAACTATTGTATTATACAATAAAATATAAAAGGACGAAAAAAAACATAACAATAGCAGCACTTAAAAGTTTAAACAGTTAAAGAAGTTTAAAATCGGGGAATATTAGGTTCCCTCATGAGGTGATATCACCTTAGGCACAGGTACACTACAGACATTTTTTTAAAGTTTTGACAACTTTAAAAAAATGTTAAAGTTGTCAAGTTAGGTGCTTTACCAACATGTAACGCGTACTTGGCTCTTCTTTAAAACAATAATTTCAAAAGTCAATTGAGTCGGGGTACTTCATTGAGTTCCGTCATAAAATGCAATATATTAATATATATTAATATAATACAATAAAATGCAGAGGGAGCCTAGTGTTAACCAAAGTGTCTTATCACTAGTCTCCCTCTGCCTACCTTGCTATACGCGGGATACAGCGTGAAGCAGAAATATATATTTTTAAAAGCATTGAAGCCATTTTCTATAAAGTACTCTTCTCTATTTTATAATACAAAATGAGCTTTGAAATGAGACATTTGTATGTTTTTTGTATCCAGTGTTTCTTTGAAGATCGTAATACTTGGAAACTTTAGTAACCGCAAGTAGCGAAATTTGAATGATGAATCGTTTTACGTTTATATTTCAACGTGAAAGAAAATAAAGAGAAATATGTGACATAATAATTTATTTTATATGTGAAAAATATGATATCCCTAAGCCGGCACCAATATGTATTTTATTTATACGTTTATTATTTTTAATATTTTATGTTAAAAAAACCTTGTTAAGTTGGAAATTAATATAGTAAAATTTTAACGTAATTTTTTTAATACATTTTTAGGGTTCTGTTCACGCTGTATCTCGCACACAGGCAGAGGGAACCTAGTGTTAGGACACTCCGTTCCCCACTTTCCGCCGAGTTCTGGAAGCATTGCGTCTAGAGTGGCGGAATTCAACGCATGCGGCTTTAAGTTCCGTCACTCAACACTTTTCTAATATCACGTACATATTGAAAATGAAACTGATCTATATTATATAGTAGATTGGTTATAAAATCTTCCCTGATTCACATTATTGTGAAATTTATTATGTGAGAAAAATTATAACAATTTATTTTTGAAGTGGAATTTTGTATCGAAGCTATGGAAATGCAACCTTGGACGTTTGATCCGAAAATTCTTGTAGAAACTCGCTATTTATCTCTTTTGATATTTATCAAGAAAATTTATAAGCAGGTGGAAATAATTCTGTTTTAAATGATTGCAGACCTAATTTTTTAAAAGGTCAGTCACAACGTAATAGGTTGGGGATTCGATTTCCAGTGGAGGAAATGAAATCTATACTAATATTATAAAGAAATGTTTCCACATTTTTGTTTTTGTATGTATGTTTGTAATGTTTTCACACGATAACTTGTGGACGTGGATGGATTTTAAAAAATTCTTTCACGACTAAAATTGCATCTTCACTAAGCGACATCGGCTTTATTATATATTAAAAAAAATACGAATCCCTAATAAACATTTAATAATAAAATCCCAAGGTGTGAAAAAAATCTTAACAAAAAATTAAAAAAAAATTCTACGTATAGTATACCGTACCGGCATCTATTAAACGTTTATTACATTCTCAATTATATTAATTATATTTTAAGATAACAATTGAAATTATATAAATCTCAATTGTTATCTTAAAGTAAATTTATTTTGTTCAATTCATTTTTTTTAAAAAAGAGTGCACAAAATATTTAAACATTTTATAAATACAAGTGTTCTACTTTAAACATGAGTGTAGGTTTATGTTACTTACATGCTATTCTTGAGATTTTCAATTGATTACGATCAACGGTTTAAAAATAATCCTGTTAGGTTAATACTATAAGTACACCTTCCGCAGTTAAAGATCGAACTGTACTAAACATAAAATAATAAAAACATAAAGAAAAACTCAATTTTATTTTGCAAAAAATGGTCCTTCCAGTAAATCTGTAACTTTGGAGCGCTTCAAACACTTCAAACAAACAAAAAATGGATTAATTTATAATTAAATAAATGCTTACATGATAAATGTACATACATACCACCTAACATTTTAGTTACATAAAAATGCACAGTACAGTGCATTTTTTATGGATTAACGCAAGAAATTTTTTTTTAAATATTATTAGATTTTTAATTTTTTGTAAGTTAAAGCCCAATAATATCAATACATTTAAATTTAATACAATCTACGGACATACATAAGTAGGTAGGACGAAACATAATATAAAAATTTATGACGAAAGTTATTTTTCTTCTTGAATCCCATTCATTGAAACTTTGTAATTTTGCCAATTTGTGCAATCAGAATGTCTTAATTGTGATAAAACAACCAATAGATTTCCTCCATGGTGTGCGCAAATATAATTAAAGTTAAACGAGAACAATATGAGAAAACCTTAGGGCATGTTTTTTATATGACTGCCGGCCGTCCCTTTACGAAAATCATGTTTATTTACATAAAGAAGTTTCATCTACATCCGCTACTATGTACATATTTTGTACATATGTATAAGAGTTATTCATTCACAGAGACATTCAACCTTTAATATTAAAATAATCAAATAGAGGCCAGTCGTGGCGCAGTGGTACAAAGTGTGACTGTTAAACTGACTGGTTGTGGGTTCGATCCCCACTCGAGGAGATGAAATATTTACTTAAATTTATATTTCCATTTCTTCGCTCTGGTGTCGAGGTAAAGCGCGGCGGTGAGTTCTGCCACTCAACACGCAATGCCTTCAAAATTCGGCAGAAAGTGGGGAACGAAGTGTCTTAACACTAGGTTCCCTCTGCCTACCCTGCTGTGTGCGGGATAAAGCGTGAAGCAAATTTAATTTTTTTTTCAATAATCAAATAGAATAGTGTTGTAGTTATTTCCGCGTTTTCTCGAGAAAGACGTGTGCGGCCGGAGTAAGCAGCGATAAGAGTGCTCTTCCACAAATACTTTAGGACTGATGTCAGCTCAGGAGCACATGAACGGGCCGACTTGTGGATGGAGAGTTCCAAAGAAGGCAGAGTTCACCTAACATCTTTTTTGGCTGAACTTAAGTTCAGGCATAGAGCTGAGCAGGCATTGGCACCGCAGGATGGTCGGAGGCGTTGTATATTTCTTTTTCAAAAACAAAAAGTAAAAACTTAAAGTATAATTATTAAAAAATAAAATATTTCCCTTGATTTAAGTTTAACAATATTTTATGAACTAAAAAACTACTATTATTTACAACTAATATTTTATAAACTAACTTAAGTAGTTAGATGAATTAAAAAAGTTTATTTTTTTCAAAATTTAAAGTTTTCATCAATAATTTCAAACTGTCTTAATAGTTTAATTACTAATCAGACTCGGTTGATCAACACAATTCAACAAAGAACCATACTTTTTGTCTGCCATAATCTGACAAAAATTTAAAATAAACAAAAATATATATCAAACTTAATCTTCTTAACTTGTATAAAAATACAAAACTAAATATATATTGTTAAATATGATACAAAAGTACAACAAGTCAAATATTATTATAAGATATTTTTCTTTAATATATATTTCAAAGTAAGTACAATCCTTATTTAAAGTACAGTATCCCATGAGCTTAGTTCGTGCAAAGACTGCATCGTGTTCAATTTACGCCTGGAACGCTGTAAATAGAGGTCTCGCAGTAAATCTATATCTGCTTACTAAAAAAAGAAAAGTTTTCATAAGCAACATGTAAATGACCAGACCAGACCATAAATGGGACCATTTATCCCAACTACGTCTAAGTTTTTATAGAGGTTAAAAAGAACCGTTCGGTCTTAGTTAAAAATAATATTAAAACTTAAAGTAACGTATAATTTATAACTACGTTGAGGTATCGTGAGCGTAAAAAGCAGTGCTCTTAAGTAAAAAAAAATATCAACAAAATAGATTAAAAAAAATAAAAATTATTTATTTTAGGCATTTAGTTAATACATAGAGGCCAGTCGTGGCGCAGCGGCACAAAGTGTGACTGTAAACCGACTGGTTGTGGGTTCGATCCCCACTCGAGGAGATGAAATATTTACTTAAATTTATATTTCCATTTCTTCGCTCTGGTGTCGAGGCTAAGCGCGGCGTTGAGTTCTGCCACTCAACACGCAATGCCTCCAGAATTCGGCAGAAAGTGGGGAACGGAGTGTCTAAAAAAAAAAAAAAACACTAGGTTTCCTCTGCCTACCCTGCTGTGTGCGGGATACAGCGTGAAGCTGATTTATTTATTTTATTTTTAGTTAATACATCTATAAACAACAATAAAATGAAATGATGGTATTCTTTCTTTACATTTTTTTTTCCTCAAGTATTTGATACTACTTTCGAAGCTCAGCTAAGCCCATGTTATTCGTTTTTCCGCGCCAATACTTCTCTTCACGATACGTATTTATCTCCTTTCTACAAACCCAATTCAAATTCTTTATATAGATGGCAAATAAATCATGGTCCGTTGTATGATTGGCTCCTTATATTTGTTTTATTTTAATTAAATTATTTTTAAAGTAATATAATTATTATTATTAGTAATATAAGTAAGTGGGGAACGGAGTGTCTTAACACTAGGTTCCCTCTGCCTACCCTGCTGTGTGCGGGATATAGCGTGAAGCTAATTTAATTTAATTTAATTTTATTTATAATTATTAATAAATATCCTGTAAATATTAACGAAACGCAAAAATGAGTAAAAGCGAGCTAAAAATAACACGATTGTTGTATGGTAGCTCTCTATATTTTTTACATTTTTTAATATTTGCTATTATAGCGGTAAACGAAATTTATGTCAAAATTTCAACTGTCCTGCTGTCACGGTTCATGACGGACAGACAGACTGTCGGACTGATAGACGAACGGACGGAGTCTTTACTAATAAGGTCTCGTTTTACCCTTTGGGTACGGAACCTTAAAAATATCTACGCAGTTGATATAAATAACAACCGTTACTAGGCATTTGAATTAAAAAATAGGATAATATCCTTAGATAAGAACGAATGGCCTTGCCGCTCTGTTTAATACAGTATAAATATAAAATGTTATCTACGTAATAGTCAAAGATATACCCATAAATAATTTTAGTATTGATTAGTATCAATAGAAATAAAAAAAACAAAAATTAGCTTCACGCCATATCCCGCACACAGCAGGGTAGGCAGAGGGAACCTAGTGTAAGACACTCCGTTCCCCACTTTCTGCCGAATTTTGGAGGCATTGCGTGTTGAGTGGCAGAACTCAACGCCGCGCTTTGCCTTGACACCAGAGCGAAGAAATGGAAATATAAATTTAAGTAAATATTTCATCTCCTCGAGTGGGGATCGAACCCACAACCAGTCGGTTTTCAGTCACACTTTGTGCCACTGCGCCACGACTGGTCTCAGAATCAGTAGAAGTATACATATATTAAATAAATAATCAATTTGAGTGAAAGAATAAGAAAAGGTTTACATTATTCAATTAATTTTAATTAAAATTTGAAATACGTACACGTAGAGTTTCTACGTGTTACGCATTGCCAAACTCTCAGTAATTATGAAAATGTCAGTGTTGTCAGTATGGTTGGAATGATACATAATCATCAGTTTACAATACAATTTATATGAACTGAGTCTGTGAGATCGAATCCAGAATAGCAAGCTATAGTAAAACTATTTTAACCGGATTAATCGCGTATATTACGCGAATATACGCGATTAATCCGGTTAAAATAGTTTTATTTAAAATGTATAATAATCGTGAAAATCAAAGAACTTATTAAGCTATAGTATTTTAAAGAATGTAACATATCATATTATAGGCTACGGCGGTATGGATAGTTGTATGACTGTAAACACGGCTGTGGGTTTGATTTCCACTCAAGGAAATGAAATATTTAATATTTAAATTTTTTAACTCTGATGTCGAGGCAACGGGCGGCGTTGAGTTCCGCCTTTCAGCACGCAATGCCTCTAGGAGTGCGGAGTGTCTTAACACTAGGCTCTGTCTGCCTAAGCTGTTACACGTATGATATAGCGTGAAGTTAAAAAAAATGACGGTTACAATATTGTAAAAAGATGATAATTCAAAATTCACATAGATAATTGAGAAAAGGAGCAATATTTAAATATTGTATTATTACAAAACTTTAATTTGACAAGTTTACACTTGCTGTGTGGTCGAGCAACTAATATTTATCGTTTATTTTATTTAATACTAGCGACCCGCTCGCGGCTTCGCCCGCTTAAACCACAGAACTATTTACTTAACACACTGAATTATGTTCGTGTCTTGATATACTTATAATGTATGTTTGCAATGTAATGAAGATTTTTTATAAGAAAGTTGTTAAAACTTTAGGTCGCATTTTCGTACCTCCCATAAGAATCTTCAATTGAATGTTTGAAATAAAAACACAACTTATCGATACTTACTATATGTGCGTTTCTTTACGATAATCTCAGAAACGGCTTAACCGATTTAAATACTTTTTTTGTTTGTATTCTGGCAAACTGCCCTTAAATATTAAGCATTAGTTTTATTTTAAGCAGCTTCATGCTAGTCAGAGGGAGGAACCTAGTATTAAGACACTCCGTTCCCCACTTTCTACCGAATTCTGGACGCATTGCGTGTTGAGTGGCAGAACGCAACGCCGTGCTTAACCTTGACCCCAGAGCGAAGAAATGGAAATATAAATTTAAGTAAATATTTCATCTCCTCGTGTGGGGATCGAACTCAGAGAACCAGTCGGTTTTACAGTCACGCTTTGTGCCGCTGCGCCACGACTGGCCTCAACTGGACTGGACTTTATTTTAATCGGTTCACATAAAGTTAAAACCAGATCCACGCTTTATCCCGCCCTTAGTAGGGCAACTTAGTGTAAGATATTGGATATAATGTTTGACTGATGTGCGAAATGAAAATATTATTAAATTATAACTCAATCCTGCATGTGTGGATCAGACCCACAACGTCACGTTACAGTTACAATTGGGCATATAGGGTAAAATAGTTTTTAAGATACATCAACAGTGAAGACGTAGGTTTTTTTTCTTATTTCACAATGTTTATTCATATCTATATTTCGTATGACGCGGTTACGCATAGGTACCAATAATGTAAACACATACTACTACAAAAATACTACTAAAATGTTTAGAACTTTAAATTTTGCCGCCAATACCTACGACTCGATTTCGCAATGAGGCGTATGCGGCGGTTTCCCTTTGATAAGTTTATGTGTGCGTGCGTCGTTCTTAACAAATTGTATTTCATTTTACAACGATAATTTTATTATTTATTTTGTTTGAAAAAATAACTTTTTTATTTTCGGGTTTTTAATTTAATATGTAATAGGCTTTTATAGAGTAGTTAAACTGTGGTTTCATTTAAGGTGGTCCTAACAAAAAAACTCTGTATAATTGAGCATATTAATATTTATAGTGATTTTTTGGAAAATAGATACCAATAGTTATTACAACCACTTGCGAAGAAGCATAGTTTAGGCAATTTTTTATTCTATAAATCCTTTTGAAAAACTACCAACGTTCTTATAGTTAATATATTATTTTTCCAAATTAAAAAAATTGTCTATGTCATCATAATGGCGGAAAAATTTGAATTCATATTGTAATACCACATTAGTATCGACAATGTAGTGTTGATAGTAATTGAAAATAGTTATACTACAGGAGGACCTTCATATGCACTGTCTTAACCTGTTTTATGTATAATATAGAATAATATATTGTATAGAGGAATCACACATTCTTTTTATTCAGTTTAGTAAATACATTTTTTAGAGGTTACTCTGTACTAAAATGGCATGCAACTCTGTTCCCGCATTTACGTTCCTGATATATCGATATAAATAATAGAAATACAAATATAGGAAGGAAACACAAATGCAATTATATTGTATTTTTTTCTTTTTTTCATACTTGAAACGTATTAATTAATAAATTACATATTATGTATTACATACAATTAATTTCTTTTGAATATAACACTAAGTTTAATCAGCTTCACGCTATTTTAACAGATAACATAAGATGACATTAAAACGTATTGACATCACCACGTGATCCATCTAAACACAATATAAACTTTTATAAACTATGAACTCACAATCAGAATTTACTTTCCAAATACATATACTTTTTATTCTACACATCGCCATATGAGCTAATTCCGTAAAATATACCTACTTTATTATGTTTGTTAATATCACCAACGTTGACGTTTGAAATAATAATTATGGTAGACTGAACAAATATTGAATATACTTCTTTTTTTAGCTTCACGCTGTATCCCGCACACAGCAGGGTAGGCATAGGACCTCTAGTGTTAACAACAACACTCTGTTCCCTACTTTTCTCGGAATTCGGTAGGCGTTGCGTGCTGAGTAGTGAAACTCAACGCCGCACTTAACCTCGACACCAGAGCGATGAAATGGAAATATAAATTTAAATAAATATTTCGTTTCCTTGCGTGGTCATCGAACCCACAACAGTTACACTTTGTGCCCCTGTGCAACGAACGGCCTCAATTTACTTTCTTCTTTTAAAATGTGGTTAAATGAAATAGTCGTAATTTAATTATGTCAGATTAGTATTAACCGACTTCTTAAAAGGGGTCATCAATTGGGCTGTATTTTTTAGCCTTGTTACCTTAGAACTTTTGATTGTATGAACCGATTTTAATGATTCTTTTTTTATTTGAAAGCTAATGCCTCCCGTGTAGTCTTATTTTAATTTAGTTTATATCCAACAATGGTATCTATGAGAAAATCATATAAATCTCAAATTTACATTAAGTATATGCGCGACAAATGAACGTATAAGTCAATATCAATTCAACCGATTTTAATGATTCTTTTTTTATTAGAAAGGGTACATATAAGGGGTAGTTTGGTGAAAGTTTAGTTAAGTTCAGAGTGTGAAATCCGGTTGAATTTGAAGAAGTCGATTTTTTTTATTTAAAAATATAATTATGTAATTTTTTCTACAAAAAATTCTTTATACTCCATGATAAAAGCTATCCTATAAGTGACATTAGGCTTTGAACTATTACCATGCCAAAATTAATTTAATTTCATACAGTAGTTATCGGTATTTTAGGTAATTTATATTTTTCAGTTTTTATTTTTTTTAAAGAAAACTATCATGAAATTCGGAATGAAACCCAAAAAAAAATGTACCTTGAGGCCCTAGGCTAACACCATGCAAAAAATCATCAATTTCTGTCAGGTAGTTTTTGCGTGATTGACGCACAAACAAACCGACAGACAGACAGACAGACAAGAATTCTGCTGAGTGGTTTTTTAGGTTCTATAATCGACATATTAACCGACCTAATTTTTATTTTTTTCATATCTTTCATGTACAGAATTGACTTTTCTATCCTTTTATTATATATGGAGATTAATCACATTAATAAGATAATGAGTGCGACAAGGTCAGGCAAGACAAAACTAACATCATTTTTTTAATTCTTAAAATAAAAAATAGGTATAGATTGTTTTGTGAATTCATGTGATAAATTACATTTTATAACTCCTTTTAATTTTTGACTTTTCAGTTCGTTTCAATACAAATTTAAAATACCTTTCGTGACAAAGTGCATTTATACATCGCTCATTTACCGAAACAATGTGTCGGTAACCTTCTTTCGTCGTACCATCGTTTCTAATTCAGTAGCTTAGAGAAATAGCTGTCTCCATAGCTGACTTGGAGCCTGCGAATGAGGCTAAGGATGAAGGACCTTGTCTCTCAACGCAATAGGTCATCACTGACACACACACTGGTCCTCCTAGTTTTTCCATTTAACTACACTTCAGATAGGAGACAGCCTACATAAAAAATAAACTTTTTTAAATTATAAAACTTTTATTGAAGTTTATTCGTGTAGTAAAAATTTTTTTATGTGAATGTGTAGTCACATATATAGATCACATGTGTGAATATGTAGTCACATATGTGGACCACATGTGTGAATATGTGGTCACATATGTGGACCACATGTGTCAATATGTGCTCACGTATGTGGACCACATGTGTGAATATGTGGTCTTTCATGTGGACCACATGTGAGAATGTGTGGTCACATATGTGGACCACATGTGAGAATGTGTGGTCACATATGTGGACCACATGTGTGAATACGTGGTCGCGTATGTGGACCACATGTCGGAAAATGTGGTCACATATGTGGACCACATGTGAGAATTTGTGGTCACATATGTGGACCACATGTGTAAATATATGGTCCCATATGTGGACCACATGTGTGAATATGTGGTCATTCATGTGGACCACATGTGAGAATTTGTGGACACATATGTGGACCACATGTGTGAATATGTGGTCGCGTATGTGGATTACATGTGGGAAAATGTGGTCACATATGTGGACCACATGTGTGATATGTAGTCACATATGAAGATTACATGGGTGATCCTGTGGTCACATATGTGGACCACATGTGTGAATATGTGGTCTTTCATGTGGACCACACGTGAGAATTTGTGGTCACATATGTGGACCACATGTGTGAATATGTGGTCGCGTATGTGGACCACATGTGGGAAAATGTGGTCACATATGTGGACCACTTGTGTGATATGTAGTCACATATGTGGACCACATGTGTGAATATGTGGTCACGTGTGTGGACCACATGTGTGTATATGTGCTCACATATGTGGACCACATATGTGAACATGTGGTCACATATGTGGACCACATGTGGCATCGTGTGGTCATATATGTGTACCACATGTGTGCATATGTGGTCGCGTATGTGGATTACATGTGGGAAAATGTGGTCACATATGTGGACCACATGTGTGATATGTAGTCACATATGAAGATTACATGTGTGAACATGTGGTCACATATGTGGACCACATGTGGCATCGTGTGGTTATATATGTGAACCACATGTGTGAGTAAGTATTCACATGTGCAGATCGCATGTGTGATATGTTGTCACATATGTAGACCACATGTGTGATATGTAGTCACATATGAAGATTACATGTGTGATCATGTGGTCACATATGTGGACCACATGTGTGAATATGTGGTCACGTGTGTGGACCACATGTGTGAATATGTGGTCACGTGTGTGGACCACATGTGGCATCGTGTGGTTATATATGTGAACCACATGTGTGAGTAAGTATTCACATGTGCAGATCGCATGTGTGATATGTTGTCACATATGTAGACCACATGTGTGATATGTAGTCACATATGAAGATTACATGTGTGATCATGTGGTCAC
Source organism: Heliconius charithonia (assembly GCA_030704555.1). NCBI lineage: Eukaryota > Metazoa > Arthropoda > Insecta > Lepidoptera > Nymphalidae > Heliconius > Heliconius charithonia. The sequence goes on from CM060821.1 coordinate 8,803,581, forward strand.
ATATGTGGACCACATGTGTGAATATGTGGTCACGTGTGTGGACCACATGTGTGAATATGTGGTCACGTGTGTGGACCACATGTGTGTTTATGTGCTCACATATGTGGACCACATATGTGATCATGTGGTCTCATATGTGGACCACATGTGGCATCGTGTGGTCATATATGTGTACCACATGTGTGAATAAGTATTCACATGGGCATATCACATGTGTGATATGTAGTCACATATGTAGACCACATGTGTGATATGTAGTCACATATGAAGATTACATGTGTGATCATGTGGTCACATATGTGGACCACATGTGTGAATATGTGGTCACATATGTGGACCACATGTGTGAACATGTTATCACATATGTGAACCTTTTTTAAAATATATTTAATTCATTAAATGTAATATGTATATAAATAAATAAACGTAAAGAAACGTTACGTAACATCATACATAATAACAATTAAAACGTAAACTGCAGGCTAATTGATCATCCGGTAGACATTTTAATTAAATTATCAGCTGAAGCAGAATGTCTTTGTATCATCAGAGTTGTAAACCATTTGTTCGATAATTAACTTTAACAGTTGTTCAAAGACGTCACTATTACATTTCAATCCTATGAAAATTTATAATGGAGAGAAGAAAGAATTTCAAATAAGATAGTGGTGCACTTACTCAATTTTGCACTTTCCAATTTCTTTAGATAGTATAGCGGAACACAAGGCTTCGCTTCGTTTGTTTTTACGGGCAGAAAAATAAATATATTCTTCCACTTAGTGGGAATTTAACCTAATTAAAATATAACTAGTGCTACAACCAGAAATCTCAGTTCTCTCAACTGTACCGTCATAGCGTCAAGTTTTAGTCGACATATTAACTTTAAACATATTAATTTTTTATCGACATATTAACCGACCTTATTTTCATTTTTTTTATATCTTTCATGTACAGAATTGACTTTTCTATCCTTTTATTATATATGGAGATTTTGTTTGAAAAAATAACTTTTTTATTTTCGGGTTTTTAATTTAATATGTAATAGGCTTTTATAGAGTAGTTAAACTGTGGTTTCATTTAAAGTGATCCTAACAAAAAAACTCTGTATAATTGAGCATATTTAATATTTATAGTGATTTTTTGGAAAATTGATACCAATAGTTATTACAACCACTTGCGAAGAAGCATAGTTTAGGCAATTTTTTATTCTATAAGAATTCCTTTTAAAAAACTACCAACGTTCTTATAGTTAATATATTATTTTTCCAAATTAAAAAAATTGTCTATGTCATCATAATGGCGGAAAAATTTCATTCATATTGTAATACCACATTAGTATCGACAATGTAGTGTTGATAGTAATTGAAAATAGTTATACTACAGGAGGACCTTCATATGCACTGTTTTAACCTGTTTTATGTATAATATAGAATAATATATTGTATAGAGGAATCACATATTCTTTTTATTCAGTTTAGTAAATACATTTTTTAGAGGTTACTCTGTACTAAAATGGCATGCAACTCTATTCCCGCATTTACGTTCCTGATATATCGATTTAAATAATAGAAATACAAAATATAGGAAGGAAACACAAATGCAATTATATTGCATTTTTTCTTTTTTTCATACTTGAAACGTATTAATAAATTACATATTATGTATTACATACAATTAATTTCTTTTGAATATAACACTAAGTTAAATCAGCTTCACGCTATTTTAACAGATAACATAAGATGACATTAAAACGTATTGACATCACCACGTGATCCATCTAAACACAATATAAACTTTTATAAACTATGAACTCACAATCAGAATTTACTTTCCAAATACATATACTTTTTATTCTACCCATCGCCATATGAGCTAATCCCGTAAAATATACCTACTTTGTTATGTTTGTTAATATCACCAACGTTGACGTTTAAAATAATAATTATAGTAGACTGAACAAATATTGATTATACTTCTTTTTTTAGCTTCACGCTGTATCCCGCACACAGCAGGATAGGCATAGGACACCTAGTGTTAAGACGCTCTGTTCCCTACTTTTCTCGGAATTCTGTAGGCATTGCGTGCTGAGTAGTGAAACTCAACGCCGCACTTTACCTCGACACCAGAGCGATGAAATGGAAATATAAATTTAAATAAATATTTCGTTTCCTTGCGTGGTAATCGAACCCACAACAGTTACACTTTATGCCCCTGTGCAACGAACGGCCTCAATTTACTTTCTTTCTTTTAAAATGTGGTTAAATGAAATAGTCGTAATTTAATTATGTCAGATTACTATTAACCGACTTCTTAAAAGGGGTCATCAATTGGACTGTATTTTTTATCCTTGTTACCTTAGAACTTTTGATTGTATGAACCGATTTTAATGATTCTTTTTTTATTTGAAAGCTAATGCCTCCCGTGTAGTCTTATTTTAATTTAGTTTATATCCAACAATGATATCTATGAGAAAATCATATAAATCTCAAATTTACATTAAGTATATGCGCGACAAATGAACGTAAAAGTCAATATCAATTCAACCGATTTTAATGATTCTTTTTTTATTAGAAAGGGTACATATAAGGGGTAGTTTGGTGAAAGTTTAGTTAAGTTCAGAGTGTGAAATCCGGTTGAATTTGAAGAAGTCGATTTTTTTTATTAAAAAATATAATTATGTAATTTTTTCTACAAAAAATTCTTTATACTCCATGATAAAAACTATCCTATAAGTGACATTAGGCTTTGAACTATTACCATGCCAAAATTAATTTAATTTCATACAGTAGTTATCGGTATTTTAGGTAATTTATATTTTTCAGTTTTTATTTTTTTTAAAGAAAACTATCATGAAATTCGGAATGAAACCCAAAAAAAATGTACCTTGAGGCCCTAGGCTAACACCATGCAAAAATTCATCAATTTCTGTCAGGTAGTTTTTGCGTGATTGACGCACAAACAAACCGACAGACAGACAGACAGACAAGAATTCTGCTGAGTGGTTTTTTAGGTTCTATAATCGACATATTAACCGACCTAATTTTTATTTTTTTATATCTTTCATGTGCAGAATTGACTTTTCTATCCTTTTATTATATATGGAGATTTCGTCACAAATCTTATTATCATTTTCTGGTATCGTTACTATAATTATATAAAAGTCGAGGTCAAGGTAATATAAAATGCACTAAAATATAGATAATATTAAAGGCATATATTAAAAAACACATTTCCACCTCCACGTGCTGTTGTCGCGCGATGCTGTCCTAGTACCAAGTCCCCATGTCAAAATATCTATGATAAATTATAAAAGATATGTAAAAAAAACTAGTTTATATTCAACCTTAGGTTCAGAGTTGTAGTATAGAGCCATCAGATTTGAAATAATGAAAAAAAACATAAAAAAAAAACTTAAATAAAACGAAATCCAAGTAGGTACTAATCAGTATAAATTTAATGATGTTAACTTCACAAAATTTATTTGTTATAAATTCTTTGAACTTGAAGAAAGAAAGCATGTACTTTATAATTGGGTTCGCTTTACATCTGGTCTTATATAACGCTATAGAAGTTTTTTTGTAAATTTACAACAATTATTTTTGATTATTATTATTATTTATCTTTAATTAAAATTTTTAAATGACTGTTGTAAATAGTATATAAAACATTGATGTTTTTCAAATTTGCTTCACGCTGTATCCCGCACACAACAGGGTAACCAGAGAAAACCTTGTTGACTGGCGGAATTCAACGCCGCTCTTTGTCTTACCACTAGTGTGAAGAAATAAAAATATAATAATATTTCATTACCTTGAGTGAGAATTGGACCCATAACCTGTCGTGTTTACAGTCATACGCTTGTGTCCCTGCGCCACGACTGGCCTCAATCCAAATTAATAACATGTGATAATATCTGTTTAAATAACAACTGCAATGAGTGATCATCATAAATGCACGTTCGTTTTTATACAAATAGAGAAATAAATATAAATTTATTAATTTTTATTTGCTCTTAAAAAAATATTTAAAAAATTTTTTTACATTATTATTATATTTTTAATAGATATAAATTTACAAAATTTATTAACACGAAATGTCTCTATGATAAGTTTCAATTGATAATCTGTGTCTCACCTGGTATGCTGGCTATAAGCGCAAAGCTGAATAAAAAAATTAATAATGTGATTTTTTTTATTTTTCCATTCTCGTAGACAAACAAGCGGCGTTAAGTACCACCGCTTCTTCAACTTGTCTCGAAAATTGAATGGAAAGTGGAAAAAGTCACGTCATGTTAATCTTGAAATTATTCGCGCTACTTACCCTACTATGCGTGGAAAAGCTTAGAGTTTCTTAAGTGAGACTACGATGAACGTAAAAAATGACCTTTCCAAAAGAATCGGAATTTGAACGGAAATAGCAATATAAAAGTATAAAAATGTATATATATTTATATATAGCGGAAAATTAAAACGGATAAAGACCGATCCGCCCTTTGCTCATGTTATCACGGGACTAAGAGGAACTTGAGCATTCTTTTTTATATTATAATCTCATAAGACTTTATATTTACTTTATTTACCAATAGCTTTAGGTATTGGACGATGTCCCTCTGAAGTCCGACTTCATTATTTAGTACAATATCAATTCCATATACATATAATCACCATAAATCCATCATATTACGATATGAAAAAATATTGAAATAAAGAAATATATAAATATAGATCTTAAGATATGTTCTTATAATGAAAAATCAAATAGCTTAGTCGACTCAAAAAGAAAATCATTTGAGCCATTAAAAGTAAGTTGATTTACAATTACATTATAATACTTCGTGTACCTACTATCTTTAAATAAATCAAGTACAAAATCTTTAATTCTCTAAAAAATATTAAGTTTTATTTTTATTAATTCAATACCGCTACAGACACTTGGTTAGTGTCCTTTTCTCTGGTTTCCTTCCAAAATGTGTAAATAATATCTTTATATTATTTATTTTATAGTTGTTGTTTTTTTATAATGGCAACATTTACAATTACAAACGTTGTTTAAGAAGCAGAGCTTGTATTTATATGATCAACATACAATAAGTATATATGCGTAGGAATCGAACTAGCGATATTAGTTTAAGCAAACAAGTAAAAAGATTTAATCAAATGTTAATATTTTTGTAAAGGTAAAGAGAAAGCAAAGAGTAAAATTCAATTACAATATGCAAATGTCAAACAGACTATGTGACAGTATCAAGGGCATGACGCCATTGAAATACGAACGTAAGGGTACACCAGTGTATAGACTATAGATCAGGGGTTCCCAACCTTTTCTTGATCAAGGACCACTTTTATATCATTCTTGGTAGCAATGGCCACTATGCATGTAGGAATTATAATAATTAACTTTGACTGTTAAACAGAAACTTCGCCTCAACATCTCCAGTCATAAAATTAAAATCATTCGCGGACGAAATTGAGGCTTCTGCGGACTACTGGTTGGGAACCACTGCTATAGATATAACTATATTTACGGGTGTATACTATAGATATTGTGACATAATATTTGGAGATGTAGACTAGGTGTTCTCAACTCTACATAAATAGAATATAAAAAAAGTATACATGCTTGTAAAAATTGGATAATAAAGTGTAGGTTTCCCCCAGAACAGCGCATTTTTAGTAGCAGAATAGACTGAGGCATGCTAGTTGTAAGAGATTCCGATCCCCATTTTCCGCCGAATTCCGGAGATATTGCGAGTAGAGTGGCGGAACTCAACGCCGCAACTTTTAACATATACGAATATTAACTTAGACATAAATCAATAAGCTTTTAGGCAAATTGAGTGGAAACAGTAAAACGAGCCACTCCACTCATAATTCGACAAATATTGAAAGCCTTTTGAAACCCTGTTCATTCATTCCGAAAACAGAAGCCGTAGATATTGTGGAACATTGGATTTAAGCTAAAATTCACCTGAAAAATCCATCATCGCATTTGTATTGAATATCTCTTGTTGTTTCCTAATAAGGGAACGTTCAATAGGTCTTATTGTCCACAGCGTACGCTCAGGGCAAAGGGAACCTAGCGATAAGACACTCCGTTCCTTACTTCCTCCGAATTCTGGAAGCAGAAATTAAAATCTTTTTTCATTTAATTTTCTCGAGTAGGGATCGAACGCACCACTACTTGACCAAAACGCGGCTTCGTCCACTTAGCCATATTGTTATATTTAAACTATACAAGTAAAACATTAAAAAATTTAAAAACATATATTAATTTTGACCTATGTGTCATATCAATAATTTATCTTTACTTATAAATTTATACATTTTTGTGACCAAACCTGAATATTTGTATAATATATGTATTATAGTTAAAATTTATAAATATATATTTAACAGTTCTCAGAAATCAATCTTGAATCTGGTCCAAGGCAAAGAACGTTTCGCCACGTTTTCGGCACGTGGGAAACGGAGTGTTTTAACACTAAGTTCCCTTGGGATACAGCGTGACGCTGAAACAAAATAATAACATAGATAAAAAAATAACTCCATTTTAATTTCGACAGTAAAAGATTTTATTTTGACTTCGTCGTCTGTACTCGTCGTCAGTGTTTGTCGAGCCTCCAAAGTTTTGAAGAGCGAAGTTTGCTAGGACTCCCTTAAGTACTTTTGCTGTGAAGATGGCACAGACAACGAGTTATCAATTTGCACTCACTTTAGTGTCATTCAGTTAGAGTTTTTATGTATAGAATTTATTTTTTACTTAGGTATAATTTTTATATATGTATCTCTATATTATTTTATCTTTTGGTGGCGCTGTGAAACATTGCCTTTTTTTTACATATAAAATATAAAAATCTTATATTATAAATAAAAATACAGAGATTTCTTCTACAATCCCAGTAAAACTTATGCACTGGAAAGACATGATTTCACATAAATAAAACTACTGTATTTTGCAAGGCGCTAGTCTGATATTGAAGAAGACATTTTAAATAAAACCCTAAAAAAATAACGTCCTCTTTTTTGTTTCAGGCGATTCAGAAAAAAACTGATTCAAAGGAATGTTTGCGGAAAGCCGGTGTTACGTGTCCCGTATGAATAAGATAGTAAAATCTTATTAATATAAGACTACGTAGTTGACAAATATGGATATAGACGAGAAAGTATCGGGGCCTGGAGGGGCCTCACAAAAGAACTGGACCCACTGGAACACCAGCAATGAGGAGTTACCTTTAGAAATGCGCTTCAACCACGGACATATGGTGTCAATAACAGTGTATAGTGTTTTGATGATGATATCTGCTGCTGGTAACCTGACCGTGCTGTCACAGTTAGTGAGAAGACGAAGAATGGGTAGGGCGAGTAGACTTGATGTTCTTTTAATGCATCTAGCAGTAGCCGACCTTATGGTAAGCTTTTGTTGCGATTTCCGTTATTAAGACATTGTTTTTAAATAGATTTTTGTGTAGACATTACCGTAAGGTGTAAGTGGTATTTTTGATTTTGACGTGCATATATTTTTTTCAGTTTTAATATGTTATTTCCTCACTCAGGAAAGAAAAATATTTTTTTAGACACGCGTAATACTTAGAAGTTAGCCAGATTGGAACCCGCGCCTCTTGGAAACATTCGACAGCACCCATTAGTCATTTTATATTTCGTACTGTTTTTAGTAATAAATGGTAAAAAATAAACTGCTTATTGATAAAACTGTAACAGTGCGCATCTCCAGGTGACATTCCTGATGATGCCGTTGGAGATCGCGTGGGCGGGGACGGTGCAGTGGCTGGCCGGCGATCTCATGTGCCGGCTGATGATGTTCACGCGGACCTTCGGACTGTACCTGTCGAGCTTCGTGCTTATATGTATCGCTATTGACAGGTAGTTTTTTAATTTTTTTAAATATATATTTTTTTAAAAGTCAGTAATTCAAGCGTTGATATTAATACTTCTTTATATGACTAAATATACATTGCTAAATAAATTATAATAGGTAAATAAATTCTAAAAAGACTCTACCATGGCGTTTTGCGTCCGCGTCTGTAGAAATGATGATCGATTCCTATTCATTTGTTTTTATTTCCCTACTCTGGTAAAGTAAAGCACCAGCCAATACTCGAATTTGGGCGTAAAATGTAGAATGAAGTATCTTGATAGCTGGTCTTGTCAGCTTCACGCTGTATCCTGCACACAGCAGGCAGAGGGAAGCTATTGTTAAGACACCCCGTTCCCCACTTTCCACCGAATTCTGGAGGCATTGCGTGCTGAATGACGGAGCTGTACGCCGCGCTATGCATCGACACCAGAGCGAAGAAATGGTAATAAAAATTAAATAAATATTCCATTTCCTCGAGTGGGGATCGAACCCACAACCAATCGCGTTTACAGTCATATTTAGTGCTTCGAGAGTGGTCTATTAAAAAGATCCTTTTTCCTCTACCTTTTTCCATGTTTGGTGAAAGTCAATATAATCTCACAATTTATGAAACATCCGTTATATTTATTCGATTTGTATAATCTGTGGATAGTTGGAGAGCAGAACGCAATAACGTTTGATAATATATTTATGAATTGGTTCAAAACTCTCTCGAACAAGAATTATAAAGATAACTTCCCCGAGAAATCTGATTTCTTATCGCATTAGATGTAATACCCGATGTAATACATAATATATAAATTCTTTATAAATTGTAATAAATTAGGAACCACTAACAGTAATGTTTATATAATTTTGAATTCTATTTAGCTGACAAGTGCAGAAAAATCTTTTAAGTTTTACAATTTTTCTAATTTAATTTAATATTATAATAATGACTTTGTTTTTTTCGTATCTTCACATTTTCCTGTTACTACAGATACTGTACAAGTATTAACATGGTATATATATGTTTAAGGTATAAACTGTAATATTAATACAATCAAAAAAGCATTTTATCACTACTTTTAAAAAAATATATATATATTTAAATAATAAATATTTTTATCGAATCCGCCGTAGCGCAGGGCTATAATAGCTGTAAGCGTAACGGTAGTGGGTTGTTTAATATTTTCTTCACTCTGGTGTCGAGGCACAATTGCACGCGAACTCAACACGCAATGCCTCATTTCGTTTGAAATTGGAGATCGGAGTGTGTTAACACTAAACTAAGCGGGAAGCTTAATAAAAAAAACTTATATAAATAACTTATTTCTAGGTACTACGCCATCCTGAAACCATTGAATATAACGTGGGAGGCGCGGGTGAAGCGGGCGCTGACGATCGCCTGGGTCTGCGCCGGGCTCGCCAGTCTACCGCAGAGCTTCATTTTCCACTTGGAGGAGCACCCCGAAGTGAGAGGGTAAGTCCGCAAGGCCAAAGGAAAAAGAAAATTCACAAGAAATTTCCGCTAACCTGCTTTGCGTTTTGCCTAACTTGTTTTTTTTTTAGAATAGTAATTTGATATTTATATATTGTGGCTTCGTTTGGTTAAATGTGATTTGTATTGGAAATTTGTTAAAACTGAGAGAATCTTCTAAATATAATGAGAAATCATGAAGAACAAAATTAATAAAGTATGCTTAAAATCTGAATCATTTATCATTCTTAAATTAAAAAATAAATTAAATTAAATTAAATTAAATTAGCTTCACGCTGTATCCCGCACACAGCAGGGTAGGCAGAGGGAACCTAGTGCTAAGACACTCCGTTCCCCACTTTCTGCCGAATTTTGGAGGCATTGCGTGTTGAGTGGCAGAACTCAACGCCGCGCTTTGCCTCGACTCCAGAGCGGAGAAATGGAAATATAAATTTAAGTAAATATTTCATCTTCTCGAGTGGGGATCGAACCCACAACCAGTCGATTTTACAGTCACACTTTGTACCACTGCGCCACGACTGGCCTCAAAATTCTTCTTAAATTATTTTGATGATTGTTTATTCCTTATTACGTGCCAGTAAAACACTTATATCTAATTTATCTAATATCATTAACGGTGCATTAAAGGTGAAAGCACAAGATAGATTTATTAGTCTAACTAAAATTTGTAGCAGAAATTACGTAGTACTTTATGTATTTGTGTAAAAAAAACTTTGAACGCCATAAAATCAGAATCATTCAAGTTTCATTTTAAAGAATTTATATATTAATGTAGTGTTAGAAATCGGAAGTGGGTAACGTTTTAAAATAAACACGTTAAAACACACATCGTCTATATGATTCTAAACTATTTGGAACGGGATACTATGTAATTGCAATAGGTGATATGTATCGCCTACTAACAATACTTCACACTAGTTTCCTTCCAATAGGGCCGTCACTTACAAGCAACTGTCCCCCGATTGACACAATTCCACTGCTTTTATAGTTATTTTCCACCTAAATCTACCCTCTTTTACACGAAACACGAATACGCTAACAATAGTGATAATATTACATTATAATTAAAAGTATTCTTAACCATGATGTAATTATAAAAACTACTCCTAACTAAACTTAGTACTTTATAAAGAAAAAAATATTAGAATGCAAATGAAAATAATAAATATAATATGTAAAACGAACAAACAAAAGTACGTATGAAATGCGAAAGCAATATAAATGAGGCCTAAGAGTGTGATTGTAACGCGACGGCTGCGGGTTCGATTACCACTCGGAGGAATGAATAATTTCATATCAATATTTTAATTTCTACGCTACGCGCGGCGTTGAGTACAGCAGGCAAAGCCTTGAAAAATATGGTAAACGGAGTATCTTAACATTAGGTTCCGTCTACCTTCCCTTCTAAATGCGGGATATAGCATAAAGCCGAAAACAAAATCAATATTAAATACGGATTTAACAAAATTTCAAATCTTTTTGCATAAAAGGTGTATTTAAAAGTCGTCCGATATCGATCCCTTATTCGGCGACAACCTACGATACGAATCCATTTAGTTATTTTAAATTGCTTTTAAAAATCTTTTGAGTTGCTGACAAAGCTTAATGGGGAATCCTGCAATAAAGTAATTAAATTATTATAATATTTCGAAAATAATTTAGCATTTTAAATGAGTATATATTTCTTTTGGTTTGAGAGAAATATCAACTAAATACTTACAACTTACGACTACTATCTACATCACTGGTTCCCAAACAGTGGTCCCCCAAAATATGGTCCGCGAACGAATTTATCACAGTTAAGTTTTACTATACCTACATGCATAGTGGTCATTGCTACCAAGAAAGATGTAAAAGTGGTACTTGATCAAGAAATGTTTGGGAACCCCTGGTCTACATCCCACCGAAAAGAGAGAATTGAGTCAAGATAGAAACATTACGATTCTCTTAAGCTTCCTATGTTCTATTGATAACTGGGGCTCGTTGTAGACGCGCGGGCGATTTGCCAAATCAATAAATTACTGACAATAATATAGTATCTAAAGTGCACCGTAAATACATACTGTATCCCATTTCTACGTCAGTTTAATGGATGAATAATATGAATCATTAGGTTTTTATGAATTATTTATTAAAATAATAATAAAATATCTGATATATTGATGTAAGAACAGAAATTGGTATTTTTATGTTTTATTTTTAAAACAAATTATGTAGCTATTTCTTTATATTATAAATAAATAAAATAATGAATATCGGATATAAATCAAATTTGAGTATTAAATTTGAACGGAATAATTTGCCCGATGGTTTAGTTCCAAATCTATAAATATAAGGAACCGAGGAGGCAATCTTACATAGATTATTTATATATAGAAACTTTTTTAACCTTCCGGCAATAGAGGAAAAGAGTACAACGAGAGGAACAATAAAAAAAAATCAAGAGGCAAGGTATATAGGGGTGTCTGCGTTCAAACGTATTCCAATTGTGCAATTGCGTCACTTATTTTTGTTTTATAGTCAAAGGGATGATATTTTTTTAATAAGAAAAGATTCTGTATCCTTTCTTTTATCTCTAGGAATATGTGTTCAATGTTGCGTGATAATCGGTTAAGTAGTTTTGACGTGAAAGCGTAACAAACAAACTTACACTCATATTTGTAATATAAATATGATAATAAACTTCTCCAATTAAAAACAAAAATCTTATTCATTCAGGTATTTCCAATGCGTGTCGTACGGTTCATTACCCACGGAGAGACACGAGTTCGCGTACTTCCTGCTGAACATGGTGCTGATGTACGTCGCGCCGCTAGTGTCGACTCTCTACTGTTCTTCGGCTGCGTTGCTAGAAATTATAAGGAGAGCTAACACGTCAAATGGTGAGTGAGCTATTCATTTTCTTTTTAATTTGTTTTTTTTGGAAGTGGTGGTGGCGCAGGGGCACAAGGGTGTGACTATAACGCGACGGTTGTGGATTCGATCCCCATTAAAAGGGGAATCAAAATAATTATTATTCCAGATTCAAGCTGTATCCCGCACACAGCACGTTAGACAGAGGGAACCTAGTGTCGTTCCCCACTTTCTACCGAATTCTGGAGGTATTGCGTGTTGAGTGGCAAAACTCAACGCCTCGTTTAAGCACTCCGTCTTTTTAATTCGCCCGCCGAATTTTTTAATTCTCCCGATTGAGAATCGAACCCACAACTATCGTTTATAGTCGCATGCTTGTGCACTTGGGTCACAACGGCCTCAAAATAATGAATTTCCCCGAGTGAGGACCGAGTCCACAACAACGAATTTTGTGATACGCTGTCTGTCAGTGACAACGATACAAAGAGCTCAATATAGATAAAAGGATGTATAAAAAGACTTGTTAAGAATGAACAAAGTTTTAATTTGTTTTGTTAATATTAGGTTGAAAGTTAGGCCTTCTCGGATTTTATGTAAAACGTCAAACGTACAAGTTTCCAAAGCGAGTTCGAGTTTATTACCAATTTTAATTCATGATTTTCATATTAATATTAAGAGGCCGTCGCGTCGTGTCGCAGTGGCACAGGCGTATGACTGCAAACGCGACGGTTTTGATTTTGATTCCCACTCGAGGAAATCAATTATTATTTATTAATATTTTCATTTCTTTGCTCTGATAACAAGGCAAAGGACGGCGTTGAATTTCGCCCTAGCACACAAAACAACACTCAATGTCTTAAAAATTCAGCGGAAAATGGAGAACAGAGTGTCTTAACATTAGGTACTTTCTGGCTATCCAGCTACATGCTACAACATGAAGCTGAAAAAAATATATATTAATATTTTAATTGTCGAAACAGCTATGTATGTATACCTGATAGTTACACTACCACGCGTAATTTATATTAAAAACTTCTTCGTCTTGAACGAATATTTTAAGCAAGGGGAGATGAGCGTAAATTTTATAATTCTAAAATCAGCTTCACGCGGTATCCCGCACACAGCAGAGTAGGCAGAGGGAACCTAGTGTTAAGACACTCCATTCCCCACTTTCTGCCGAATTCTGGGGGCATTGCGTGTTGAGTGGCAGAACTCAACGCCGCGCTTAATCTCGACACCAGAGCGAAGAAAATGGAAATATAAATTTAAGTAAATATTTCATCTCCTCGAGTGGTGATCGAACCCACAACCAGTCGGTTTTACAGTCACACTTTATGCCGCTGCGCCACGACTGGCCTCAATAGTTTATAGTTCCACAAAAGATAGAATATAATACTATTGCCATAATATTATATATTTTTTCCGAGCTTAATTAATGGAAGCAAATATTTATTGAATTAGTCATATATCTGGGTAAAATTACTTTTATTATAAGAACTAAAACTAATTTTTATTAAAAAAATAACGTATAAAAAATGATCAAAATGACTTTTCACCAAGTTCTCGACGTTCTTGGACGGTTTCCAAAAAAGCGCAGGATCAAATCCCGCTACGTTCAAATTTTTATACGTTTTCTTATTGAGTATGTATGTACATAATAATTTTGTTATAAGTATCAAATAATAAAAACCTTCAAAATATGCAGCCTAACAACGTCTTTAGCGACAAGCTCCATTTCCACAAAAAAATCTGTGTATGAGAACTGAACCTACGTACCTTATTGTTCTATATTTAAATCATAATAAAAAAAGTAACCTTATATAATAGACTCGTTCATTTAATTATATCACAAAGGGTACTTTTGCCTTTCCATTTTTGCTTCTCCGACACTTTATTACCATATTATGTGTACAAACAGCAGTTGGTAATTAATTTGTGCCTGCTTATCGTCAATTAGGACGTGGAATATTTTTAATTAAGATCAATTCAAATTTGTTTTAAGATATTATCCTTTATTTTTTTTTTTGGGTAACATTTTATGAGAATAATTTTAAATAAACCTAATATTTATGGTATCACAAAGTGTCAACACTACACACAAAAAATATAAAAAACTCAAAAAAAATATTGTGTGGTATTAACTGTAGTATATAAGATAAGGCTAATATTAAAATATAATTAGGACAAAATCATTTACAAATTCACGTTATAGCTAAAAAATAAAAATAAAAAATAATGATCAAAAGAAATACTCGTACCGTGATATATGTTCATATATTTAAAGTATTTAGTTTCCTCGATTTGCTGAAATAAAGTATATATTGTCCACATAAAAAAATTGTTCTATTTTATTTAATTGATTACATAACTATAGTTTTAAAATGGTAACTGGTTATTTCTTTTGGAATAAAAAGAAAGGCAAATTTTATTTTGCCTCTTATTACACATACGAAAAAACCTTGTGTACTTTCTTCGATGTGGATATATTAGAGCAAGTCGCTGTTTGGTTGATTTCTAAAATCCCCACCTGCTCTCAAGGGTTGACGTGCCAATTTCTTTCTAAGAATCAAGATCACTTCATGCGCGAAGACGCTACGAAAATTGGGGTTTCTACGTACTTTAATGTTTGGATGGCACAGTATTTTTCTTTATAAGTAAATCTTTTGTGATAGCTAAGAAAATTGCGATACCATTTTGAAATCGGAGGCCGTCGTGGCGCCGTGGCACAATCGTGTAAACGCGACGGTTGCTTCGATTTCCACTAAGGGGGAATAAATTATTATTTATATGAAAATATTCAATGCTATGTCTCGAAAATTCGGTTGTGCGTAGAAAACGGAGTGTCTTTAGACTAGTTTCCCTGCTATATCCGGGATGGAACGTGAGCAAAAAATTTCATTTGGCATTCCAACTTAAAAAAAAATATTTGACTATCAACTATGCAATGAATAATAGGCGAATTGCAACAACTAAGTTAAATACATATTGTTTACAATTTGTAGGCTTGAAACCAAAGATGAGAAACGAAAACATTATTAATCTGTTTTTTATATTTATATCGTTTTCCGTTGTTATCGGCTTGAGGCCAGTCGTGGCGCAGTGGTACAAGGTGTGACTGTAAAACCGACTGGTTGTGGGTTCGATCCCCACTCGAGGAGATGAAATATTTACTTAAATTTATATTTTCATTTCTTCGCTCTGGTGTCGAGGCAAAGCGCGGCGTTGAGTTCTGCCACTCAACACGCAATACCTCCAAATTTCGGCAGAAAGTGGGGAACGGAAGTGTCTTAACACTAGGTTCCCTCTGCCTACCCTGCTGTGTGTGGGATATAGCGTGAAGCTAATTCAATTTAATTCAATTCAATTCAATATCGTTTTCCTTTTCATAATATATAATAAATATATAATATATAAAACGCCAAATTACTGTCCTCTATTTGGTCGAACGTTACAAAATCGGAACATTGGTCCGAAATAACCTAAATTATCATAAAATATTTGTCAATACCAATTCGATTGTAATTGCTTGCTTATTACTAAACCCTCTGGAGGATGAGCTCGTGTCGAGATCTGTGTCGGAATGCCCGTCACGAATTAAATCGATTCTGTAAAAGATTATCATTATTATTTCTATATAATGAAGTCTTTCACAGAATTTGGTATGTTTCCTTTGTGTTTTATCATCAGTTTAATAAATCATATATTAAATTTAAATGTTTGATAAATGTTTAATAATTAATGTTTGACGTAAAAAATATATATATGCAATTACCCGTTACTTTTAAATTAAGTTACTCCGTTTTCCACTTTCCGTTTATTTTTAAGATTTTTGGGATGTAAAATATAAATGATTTAGAATCGCGTTTTAAGTGGGAAGTCAGGTAAAATATAAATTACAAATAGATTTTTCATTTTAAAAGTCTGTAAAAGTTTAAACAGAAATAGCACGTCCAGTGCTTATTAAGACACTTTAAGACACACATTTTCACCGAATTCTGGAAGCATTGTGTGTTGAGTAGCGAAACTCAACGCCGCACTTTGCCTTGTTTAATATATAATTTACTCAAATAGGATTTGAGCCGAACGACCAGTCAAATAGGAAGTAAACATTCTTGCTACAAATTAAATGAGGGTAATTCCATAGTAACGAATGAAAATTATACGTTGAGAAAGAGATCCTTCAGTAAACATTTCACGAAGGTTTGATTTACTACTAAATGAGTTGTCGTATTAATTTATTGGCATAAACTTAGCACTTTTAGTGTTTAGTTAAAAAAATATATGAGGCCGTCGTAGCGCAGGGGCACACGGATATGACCGGTGCGCGACGACTGTGAGTTCGATTCTCACACAGGGGAAAGAATTATATATTTTTTTTATATTTTCTGCTATATTCGGGATAAAGCGTATTTTAAAAAATACTTTGTTATGCCGACTACCTACTCACAATACTCTTCGGAAAAGATAATTTTGATAGGATACTGGATATGACATGATAAGTTACCTTTGCTATGTTAAGATGAAAGATATAATGTGCACAAAAAAAGAAAATGGTTTTACTGAATTATTATTTTTACCTTACATCCTTTGATCTAGTCAAACCTTCACTCATCGATAATAAATTACAACAACAGACAAACATACCTACACAAAAAAAAATTATATAAAAACTTTTCACAAAATCAATTTGCTTCCAAATCTATACAGTTACGTGATTAAACAACAAATATCGAATCACGCGGGCAACCATATGTGATATTAAATATATGTTCTTATATGAAATGTCTGGAGTGTATCGAGAAAAATACTTCAGTATTCATGTGACATCGATTTCCTACTTTAGTGAGCACGTGTCTGAATGGAGTATTAAAATGTTTCTCACGTAGTTACACATGTGTCAATGTATTGTCGAAAAAAGATAGATATAGATAAAGAGAGTGAGATTAGGGTTCATTAATATAATGAGGTCAGTCTTGGCGCAGGGGCACAAAGTGTGAACGCGACAGGTTGTGTGTTCGATTACCATTCGAGGAATTGTAATGTTTTATATTTTTAATTCTTCGCTGCTCTGGTATCGAGGCAAAGTGATTTTTATTTTATAATTGTATAAGATTAAAATTTCAAATAGCTGTTTACTTTAATTATTTATGCTAGAAAAACATTTCGCCCGAATCTCTAGATATTTTTTGGATTTAATCGTTTTTTAATTTTATCTTACATGATCAGATCTTAAATGTTAATAATTATTTTTCATTTTATTATGGTTGATATTTATTTTTGTTTTCACGCTTATGAATTGCAGATTATCCCGCAGCGTTATCTTATGATCCTACGTATCCCGTGAATTCACAAAAAATGTTATAAAATATGTTATAGTGATCAACTTCTTCATCACATTCCACACAAAAAACGATTTGTATGTTCACACAGGGTCATTAAAATAAAAAAAAATATTTTAGTTTCACGCGGTATACCGCGCATTTAAACATAGGTAACCTTCAGGGAAGCTAACATTAAGACAATCCGATCCTTATTTTCTGTCGAGTTTTTTTCGAGTGTTAGAACTTAGAACTCAACGCCAAGCTTTGTCTTGTTATCAAATCGGGAAAATTAATTATTAAATAATTCCCTCTAGTGTGAATCGAATCTACAACCTTTGAGTGTAAAGACACAGGCTGTGTCACTACACCTTGACGTTGGCCTTTTTATATAATTGTATATATAATTATAAATATACCACATGGAGCAAAAATTTTATTAAATTATTATAAACATGGAAACATACAATAAATAACAAATATTTAACCATCCCTACTATAGAGATTGTATCTCCGTGGTATAGACGTTAGGTTTTTTTATTTTATACCACATTGTAATTTTCTTTTTTTTGACCAAAGAGACTTGTCTGCTAAAGTTAGCCCTAGTAGATAGGTATCTTGCCAATTCTCTAAAAGCAAAAACCAAAGCATTTTTTTTTAAATTATAGTGTGTTCTCTGTGTGAAACTATTTCGTTAAATGAACTAAATTTCGTTCCTACCGTAAAGTCTTTGTTTTCTAACTTTGAATCAGTAACAACAATAAATTTCGTTAAAAATGAACTTCAAGTGGAAATAAGAAAAAAAATTAGTCAGATAAGCTCTTATATTTAAGGATTGCGTTGTTTTATCTTAACTTAGAAATTGTAAGAAAATATTCTGGTACCAAAGCGGCGTTGAGTTCCGCCTCTCAACACGCAATGCCTTGAAAAATTCAGTGAAAGTGGGGAACGGAGTGTCGTAATTCTCGTGTATCTCCTCTGCCTACCCTGCTGCGTGCGGGATACAGCGTGAAGCGGGCTTAATTGAACACACTGAACTTTGAGCAAACGAAGAAAAATAAGCAACTATTTTGTTTCAGATAAAATGCGTAGAAGCGGAGTGGGCATCCTGGGCCGAGCGAGAGCTAGGACCCTCAAGATGACAGTCACTATTGTTCTAGTCTTTTTCGCGTGCTGGTCCCCTTACTATTGCTATTGTATGTGGTAAGTATTACGTAAGGTAGGAAGGTCACGTAGAAAAACATGAAGACCTTATGAGGAGGATATGCATGAAGAAGTCCATGACCCGTAGAGTTCAATGCTACGTAGTCCCCGGCTGTATGGGATAAGTGTGAAGTTAAAATATATAGATTCATAATAACTTTGTATAAACTATTTGTGGTATATTGTATTAATTTTATAAAATACAATCAAAATATACTTTTTTCATAGATAAAATTAAATGTAAAAATGTCTATCATGATGGGAATAACATATTTTTGTTTAAAATTTAAATAATTTACAGCAATGAACGCGCTTCCTTTGGAATTACATTCATTAATCTTTTATAGTAAATGAGTTTTAATATTAGAATCTTAACGAGATTTAATATTATTTTTTTAGTGTCACGCTGTGACACACAGCAGGTTTGACAGGGGAAACCTAGTGTTAAGACACTCCGTCCAACATTTTCTAGCAAATTCTGGAAATATTGCGTGTTGACTGACGGACAACGCCGCGCTTTGCGTCGACACCCGAGAATGAAAATATTAAATATTTCATTTTCTCAAGTGAGAATCAAACACACAATCTTCACACTTTGTGCACCTACGCCGCAAGTGCCCCTTCATAACTTAATATTCCCTTTTTTATTATAACTAACTCTTTTACAGGTACTGGATAGACAAAGATTCAGTAAAGAGTCTCGATCCAGCCTTCCAAAAGGCAATGTGGCTATTTTCGTGTACAAATTCGTGCGCCAACCCCATAGTGTATGGGGCGTTCAACAGAAACCGGTGGACGTGGCGAACGGGGCACGTGAGTAAGATAATTATATTTCTTCTACTTTTACCCATAATCTACATAACCAGGGGCAGACAGTGACTAGTCACATTATTTATTAAGAAAACGTATATAAATTTGAATGTAGCTGGACATTAACCCGCGCCTCCTGGAAACCTACCAGGCGCTCTTACCACTAAGTCATAGGTTCTTCCGCTACGTTAAAATTTTTATAAGTTTTCTAAATAAGTATTTTTCTTTCTTAAGTATGGAAAAACACTTTAAAAATGTTAAAAATAGTCGTACATTTCTCTTTTTAAACTTCACGCTGTATAGCAAGATAGGCAAAAGGAACCTAGGAACCTAATGTTAAGACACTTCAGTCCTCGTTCCGCTTTGTTCTGGAGGCATTGCATTCTTCATTTTCCGATTACTTTAGATCAGGGGCTCCCAACCTTTTTTTGATCAAGGGCCATTTTTATGTCATTCTTGGTAGCAGGGACCACTATGCATGTAGGTATATTAAAAATTAACTGTGACAATTAAACAGAATCTTCGCCTCACCATCCCCAGTCATAAAATTAAAATCGTTCGCGTGCCACTTTGAGGCTTCTGCGGAACTCTGGTGGTCCACGGACCACTGGTTGGGAACCACTGCTTTAGATATATGACGTACCAGGTAGTAGGGTTTCTACTAAACAAAACTAAAGCTGTATTTTGCTTTACCCTAAGTTTTTATATGAATATATCGATACAGCAAATGAATAAAATTATATGATAAGATATATATTATATACTTTTAGTTCTTAGATGCTCTGCTTACAATTTTGCACTTATTGTATTTTAAATTGATATTGGATTGAAATTTTACTTTTGATTAAATTAAACAAAAGATCTCCTTCATTTGTTTTGAGGGACAAGCTTAAGTCACATTTAGTAGGAGTTGAATCAAATTAAGTAAACCAATCGAGCTGCGTCTTAAATGATCGGTCGATCACCTTTCCTTTTGCCTTAACATACCTACATTCTTAAAAGATAAATGAACTATCAGAGGCCAGTCGTGGCGCAGTGGCACGAAGTGTGACTGTAAAACCGACTGGTTGTGGGTTTGATCCCCACTCGAGCAGATGAAATATTTACTTAAATTTATATTTCCATTTCTTCGCTCTGGTGTCGAGGCTAAGCGCGGCGTTGAGTTCTGCCACTTAACAAGCAATGCCTCCAGAATTCGGCAGAAAGTGGGGAATGGAGTGTCTTAACACTAAGTTCCTTCTGCCTACCCTGCTGTGTGCGGGATACAGCGTGAAGCTGATTTATTTTTTATTTAAAAAAATTTTATATTTTTTTTAAGTGTTATTCCATTCTTAGGAAAGAAACATACTTATTTAGAAAACGTATAAACATTAGAACGTAGCGGGACTCGAACCCTCGCCTCTTGTTAACAAAAAGTTAACGTTTACGTTTATTTTATTTAGGAAAACTTTACTGAGAAAAAAAACAAACGTTATTACGTATCACATCGTGTAATGATATTGGGTAAAGGATTGTCATTAAATATCAAAAAAAAATGAGAGCACGATACCAGTAACGTGAGCTTATGTGATAGCTCACGGATGAGGAAAATAGACCCCGTCTAGAGGTAACGTTACGTACGTTGCGATATATTTAACATTTTTTTTTCTTGCTTATTATAATTTATTTTTGTTGCTAGCATTTCTGTAGGGATATTTGAGAAACATATAAGAATTTCGACGTAGCTCGATGAGAACGTATGGCTTGGTGGATCAGAGCGCTTGGAGAGTTTCCAAGAGGTGCGGGTTCAGATCCCGCTACGAAAATTTATATATTTTCTCAAAAAGTTATTCTTCTTTCCTAACACTTTAAAAATGTAAAAAACTATAAATACTTTAAGCGTCTACCTGTTGCGTTATTAATATGAAGCAAAAAACACGTTTGTTTTGTAGGAGCCCCGTTAAATATTAATTTTATTCTGCTTTTAATTATTTGTATAGTCTACAGAAATGTTTCATTATTGAAAATTTAAACTGTCTAACTATCATAGTTCATGAGATACAGCCTAAACAAACTCACAGAGTGACTCAGAGTCTTAGTAATAGGCTCTCGTTTTGCCATTTGTATAGAAAACTGTAAAAACGGTAAAAAAACCTATATAAAAATAATAATTTAAATAAATGATTCTATTATTTCAAATCGTTACATTTTTTAGACAGAAAGAACCTAATGTTAACAAACTCTGTTTCCCACTTTTCACCTAATTTTAAAAGTAAATAAATGTAATGTATATAAATCTTTCCCTCGAGTGCGAAACCAACCCGCCGTCGTATTCATACCTACTCAGACGCTATGATGCTGCACCACAACGCCTCAAATCTACTCTAAACTGTCAAAATATTTTTTAATCTCAAGATGTTTTATAAATATATATTTTTACTTTACAGTGATTTAAATTATTTTGTTAATTCTCCTGCCTATTCCTTCCTCCGTAGCAACTAATATTAAACACAAAATAGATATTCTGTTCCTTCTGAATTAAAAAAAAATTAAAATCAGCTTCACGCTGTATCCCGCACACAGCAGGGTAGGCAGAGGGAACCTAGTGTTAAGACACTGCGTTCCCCACTTTCTGCCGAATTTTGGAGGCATTGCGTGTTGAGTGGCAGAACTCAACGCCGCACTTTTGCCTCGACACCAGAGCGAAGAAATGAAAATATAAATTTAAGTAAATTCCTTTCCTTCCTTTCCTAAATAAAGTCCTTCTGAATTATATACATTAATTACCATTTCCAGAATACACGATGTCGAAACGGCTTGAGAAGGGGTTCACGGTTCCCCCACGGCGATTCTATGGAAATATCCGCAGCGACTCTAGCCAGAGCGAGGAGTTCCATACAAAGTGACAGGCACGGCCGCCGCGACTCCACCTACAACCACAACGGATCGCACAAACATATTTACAACAACAACAACAACAACAACATCAATGGTGTTGTTTAGCGACACGCCGGTATCAGACGAGTGAGGACTCGATAATGAGATTATATGAAGTTGCTCGTCGTTACCGTGAAATAAATGTTAATAGTGAAATATGTATGGAAATAACGTATTCTGTTTTATTTTGGCGCAACTCAACGCCGCGCTTTGCTTCGCGACCATAGCGAGGAAGTAAAATATTAAATATTTAATTTCCTCGGATTGAAATCGATTCTTTCGCGTTTCCAGTCGCATCCTGATGCCCGTGCGCCACGACTGGCATTTTAAAATTATAAATTTGAAGTAACATTTCTTTCTCTCTAGCGTTATTATTACAAGTTTGAAGGAGAGCTTTAAAACTTTAAACATATCTATAATCTACTTAGGTAAGCCAATATTTGTGTTATATAAATTATCAATATACTTTTGTATATAGCTTGTTGTTTTGCACGAGATAAATATCGAATTACATATGAGTAGATAAGCTTTACTTTCCTCTTCTGTAATTTACTTTTTTTTAACAACACCAAAAAAATTGGCGCATTTTCAGTAATTTTTCTTAAATATAACATAAAGTGGCCCACATATATGTATATGAGGCCGGTCGTGGCGCAGTGGCACGAAGTGTGACTGTAAAACCGACTGGTTGTGGGTTCGATCCCCACTCGAGGAGATGAAATATTTACTTAAATTTATATTTCCATTTCTTCGCTCTGGTGTCGTGGCTAAGCGCGGCGTTGAGTTCTGCCACTCAACACGCAATGCCTCCAGAATTCGGCAGAAAGTGGGGAATGGAGTGTCTCAACACTAGGTTCCCTCTGCCTACTCTGCTGTGTGCGGGATACAGCGTCAAGCTGATATGTATATGAATTCGATATTTAACTTAAATGATTTATATCATATGAGTAGAAACGATCCTTTCTAACTTCGTTATTGAAAACTAATGAAATTGTTTTATAGTTAATGTAGAATAGTGTAGTAAATTGATATAACGAAAAAATTGTAATTTATTTAAATTTAAATAACATCTTTAATATCTTGTTGTAATTTTTGCTTATTTGCAAAACCTAAGAATATACCAAATTTTGTAAAAATAAGTAAATAGGTAAGTCTTAAACAAGTTGTATATTTGGTTGGGACATGTTTCTCCTAAATTTCTTTCAAAATCACAAAAAATAAGAAAATTTATATTGTTTTTTAACTTCCTATGCGAAGGATGTGTATGTAAAATATTATGAACTTTGTATCCAAAGTTTAATTTAATAAAATAAAATATTATATAAAAAAAATTAAAAAAACTTAGAATGGACTTCAAAAGTTCTTATACTATGTAGAATTTAGTTCCTTACATTCCTTTATAGATGCAATTTATAAAGATACTCATAATTTATTTAGGATACATTCCTAGAATATTTTTTTTGTTAAAACTTTTGTAGATCCATTATATAAATACTCGTTGTAAATGATTGTAATATCTTATGTACTTTAAAATGTAAGTTGGCTGTGATGTGATAAGAGACTTGGTTCAAAAGTCAATGTGGTTTTATACCGTTAAGCCTTAAGTCAAAGTGCAAGAAATATTTCATAAATAAAATATAAAATCAAATATCTTTTATTTACCTTTTGATATAAATAAGCCTATAATAATAGGCCAGTCGTGGCTCAGGGGCAAAAAATGTAACTGTAAATCCGACTAGTTGTGGGTTCAATCCCCACTCGAGGAGATGGATTATTTACTTAAATTTGTACTTCCATTTCTTCGCTCAGGTGTCGAGGCAAACCGCGGCGTTGATTTCTGCCACACGCAATGCCTCCAGAATTCGACAGAAAGTGGGAAACGGAGTGTCTTAACACTAGGTTACCTCTGCCTGCTGTGAGCGAGACACAGCATGAAGCTGATTTAATAAAATAATAGTGATAAATAAATAAAATAAAACTCTACAGTAAGTATTTATTAAAATAACATTTTAAATGATGATGTCAGAATGAACTAAAAATAAACAGATTATAAACACTGATATAAAATCTATAATGATTTGTACTCACTTAAGTTTGGCATTCGTTTTGGTCGTAACTGGCAGTACCGATCGAAAAATTGTATGTAAAATTAAACATACAAAAAAAAAGACAGCAATATGATTCTTAAACTACAAAAAATGTTAGAAACAACATTAATAATAATAACCGATGACTCTTTACAATAAATAACAAGTAATTACTAATCTAATATAACTGTATATACTGGTTACACTCGTCATATAAATAAATCTGATAATTACAGAATTTAATTTTAACTTACTTAAATGTCTAGACATTTATTTTAAATACTAATATTTGGCCATTTCAGAGATGTTGTTTTGCTGTAAGACAAAATTATAATATAAAAATGGCTTCATTTAACAGAAAGAAAATTTGTAGGATAGATAATTCATTTGGCAATAGCTTATAATTGTAGATTTCAATATATTGAATCACTCTTTTAGATTAAATTTAGTATTGGAATATGGATGAATTCTTGAAATTAATATCAAATCAGCTTCACGCTGTATCCCGCACACAGCAGGGTAGGCCGATGGAACCTAGTGTTAAGACACTCCACCTGCGCCACAGTGGCCTCAACTTTAAAATCACAAAATCTGTTTATACAATATGAACTATGTAACTGTAAGAACTTAATACAAAAATAATAACTAAAACAAACCCTAAAATCGATTCATAATTACAATCAACATCATAAATTTTCCATAATAATTGCATTTTCACACATAATGTCAACTTTTAAATCGTTTTTAACGATCTTAAACAAATATAACGATTAAAATCAACAAATAATCTAAGTGGAATGCAATGGCGTGACTGATTAATGTACTACACTACGCACTTATATTATGGCACATTTAATAAGAGTATATATAAGTATGAAATATTCATAAAAAACAACAATTCATACTTTATAATACGTCTATCATGTTCCTGAAAGGAATGAAAAATCGATTATTGACTTCGATTAATCTATTATTCCTCAAAATCGATATGATACATTCTTATAAGTGTAACAGAAAAGATAGAAATAGTAGAATTTTTGTTGTAAAGACTCATATACATTCATACAAAAATAGATAAATAGCTCTCAGATACATTCATATATTTA
Source organism: Heliconius charithonia (assembly GCA_030704555.1). NCBI lineage: Eukaryota > Metazoa > Arthropoda > Insecta > Lepidoptera > Nymphalidae > Heliconius > Heliconius charithonia. Next base: position 8,829,229 of record CM060821.1, read on the forward strand.
ATAATAAGATAAACAAAATTAAAATGTCACCTTACCATCTTTTTGATGAAAATTTCCAATAAATTATATTAAGTTTTTATATAATTATAAAATTATGAAGTAAATATTCAATAAGCAAATAATAGAACAGTATCTGGAGCTGCACTACACAATATAATGGCACATTACGAACACACCGATACATTATTACCATTTACACCGATTAAAATGACATAAAATACTTATTTCATTTTATTTTATTACAATAATATCTAAACATATAACAGACATTCTACACATTGATATAATTTTGACAACACTACGTAAAAATATTTTTAATATCAAATTGCAAATCTACAATATTCCTTAAAACGTTTACAGGGTTTTTTTTTATTTTATTCATTCAATAGACAAAGAATGTCGCCAAAAGAATCAAAGTCCTCCAATCCAAAATTGAAAGAATTTTATGACACATAAATTGATATTTAAAACTTCAAGTACAAAATAAGATTAAATTAAATCAGCTTCACGCTGTAGCTTGCATACATCAGGATAGGCAGAGAGATCCTAGTGTTAAGACACTCCGTTTCCTACTTTCCTCCGATTTTTTCCAGGCATTGCGTGTTGAATTTCAGTGAAATTTTGACTTATTGAAGTCTTGTTAAAAAGACGACACTTTTAGATATAGTCAATCATAGCCCAAACCACATAAATTATATCGCAACTCAATAAATAAATAAAATCACAAAATAATTCAAACTACTTATATGTTATTGTCCTGACACGAAATACGTTTACGTTATTGAACACAAAACGCGTAACCGTCAAGAGGCCTGAAACTGACCGGTACCTCCGTATATAAAAATCAATATATATTATTGAAGGTTTACTTATTATATTTATTTATATAAATAAAATATAAATTTAATATATATTTCATCTCCTTGAGTGGGGATCACCAGTCGATTTTAAAGTCACAATCTGTGCTCCTGTGCCACGACTGGCCTCGACTCCTTTTAAATTCATATAATTTAAAAACATATAAGAATTGATGGTTAATAACGTACATTCGCGATATGTTTTGATAGCACTATACACATATAAAAAAGACCTTTCAAATCACCTTTCCATATATAAAATAAATAAATATTAATTGAACCTAACGCAACCCCTGTACCGGTCACTTCCGCCGGTCTAGTGGTCGCCCTTCTCCAGCTCGGCGAGTTCGTGCGCGGGCGCGGCGTCGCGGTCGTTGTGCAGCGCGCGCGTCTTCTCGATGTCGCCCTGCGACAGTGACGTCACGATGATGGCGCCCAGCGCGTCGCACACCACGTTGATTGTTGTGCGGAATCGGTCACTGGGTAGTGAGTTGGAAATTTATATACGTTTAAATATATATTTAAGTAATAAAAATATGTTAAACGCTTTGGTAGTTATTTTATTAGTATACTTTGAAAATGGATATTCGAGAAACAAATAACTAATATAATTTTATCTGATTTTTATAACTTAATTCTCGATGTCTCACATAATATTTTTTCTGTACTGTAGATTACTTAGATGTACTTGGGAGAACCCGATTTTTTCCAAAAATTATTTACATTCATATTTGATATAACAGCTTCGGGAACTAGTAATGATTAAAAATAAAATTATCAATCAAAAGATCATTCATTCAAAATAAAAAAAAATTAAATATATAAAATTTGAAAGAAGCTTATTTAAGGAAGAACTTTAAAAGTTAACAACTCGATTTTGTTTTTTATTTAAAATAAATTAAGATATTAAAATTTATAACGGATTACTTACAGCAACCAGTCGACCGCTAAGATAATGGACACGTCTTCAGCGGGCAAGTTGACGGTGTCCAATACCATCACCATGGTGACCAGACCCGCCTGGGGAATCCCCGCAGCGCCTATACTAGCCGCTGTCGCTGTCACACTTCAAATAAAAAATATGTACATAATTTGATTACATTTTTTAGATTACAAAATGCACACGCAAGGTACCGACAAGTAGTGTGTGATGTCTGAAGATGTTAGTTTATTGTCAGATTTGATATAGAGTTTTTTTAAATTGACTTAAAAAATATCCAGTGAGATTTTAAATACACACATACAGAAATTTCTAAAATGTTTCAAGTAGTAGCTATTTAATTGTATATCTCTCTATAATATAAATAAAAACTAATGTGTGGTATGTAAAAGTTTTGAAATCACCAGAAATGTACCAAAAAAATTGTAAATTATATTTTGTTAAAAAATATTTTTTCTTTCAATTAAATTGTTGAACTGAGTGTTATTTTAATTTTAATTTTAAACAATAATAAAATATTCACACCTGACCGCTACAATTTTGCCAAAAGACATGTCGACTTTCCGCAACTGAGCAATGAAGATGGCCGCCACAGCTTCATACAAGGCGGTGCCGTCCATGTTGATGGTAGCGCCGATGGGGATCACGAAGCGAGTGATGCGAGGATCCAGGCCCATGTCGTCGCAACAACCAATTGTTATGGGCATTGTTGCTGAACTGAAAAAAAATATATCTATATATATATGGATTTAAAACTCTACCTTTATTGAGTGATTAACGGGCGATACACCGGCGAAACTACTGGATTTAAAAAATTTAAACATAGCAAGGTGTAAGGGGAGTGTAATAGGGGCGCTAAAAATTATTTCTCTAAATATTTACGTAAACGGTTTCTCTACGGTAAAGTATATACAAAGAAATGTAGTAAAAAAAAAGTTGTATTTCTATTTTTAAATTAATTCATAAGTCTGCGTGCAATTAGTAATTTTTACTTAGATACAACAATATAGTAATTAATAATTCACAATTTATAAAAGAAATAATGTAAGATTTTTTTTAACAATAAATGGAAAAAACAATATCGTATTTTCTATCTTTAATATCTATTTAATCAAAAAATATCTTATTAAAATATAGAAAATTTCACCTAGAAGCTGTGCCAAACGCAGTCGCCATAACTTGTCCCATCTTAGCAATGTATCGGCACGGTAGCTTCTTAGTGGCAAGTATGAACAAAATACTTAAAGTACCAAAACCGTGAATAAAAAGTCCAAGAAGTACTGTCATAAAGTAAAGCCCGAGTCGGCCGACTAATTCTGCGAAGGATTCGATTTCCATAATCTTTGCTGTGACTAAAAAGAACACACCGAGGGGTGATAACCTGAAAAAAATATTTGTAGGAATATTAACTGAATATTGTTTTATATATTATTTACTTACAAAAAATCAAATATAGACACTAAATATCTAATAACTCTTACCAAATAATAATAATATCTAAATAATAGATTGAAAATGATTAAGAAACAAAACAAATATTACCAAATAACCCATCCAGTGATGAATCATCATAGCCTCAGATAAAGCGTGGAAGAAGTTTTGCAGCGGTCTACTCTGTTCGCCCATTTTCCCCAGGGTTATACCTAGGATAATACTGAAGCACACCAACCCTAGTACATTGCTCCCACTCTGGTAATCACCCTCTATCTTGTATGTTTCCAAGTGACCTGAAATTTGAGGATTAGTTAAATCGATCAATTTAGTTTTTTGGACCAATTAATTTATAGAAAAATGTATAGTTGTGCATCTTTAATATTGGTAGCAGTATAAAGACTGGCTGTGAACGTGACGGCTATGATTATATATTCTCCATCGAGAGGATGAATAATCTGCATTTCCTCGCTCTGGTGATAAGAACTAGTATGTTGAGAACAGAGGGGGAGAAAAGTAGAGTACAGAGTGTAATCAGTCATGTTAGTGACTTTGGACTCTTTAATGTTCCCTTTTTTTCAACATCACGCTATTTTTAAACACTTCACTGTTCACTTGCCGCTGGATTCTGGAGACAATGCTGCCGCCCTTTGCCTCTACACGAGACCGAAGAAATGAAAATCTTTTAATGTTTAAAGTAGTTATATAATATACCTTTGATGGCTCTAGTGTCGTTCTGGTCATAGACTAGTCTGGTCCTGTAAGACGCGATTGTGGCTTGCGCTATGTTTTCTGGGAACACGTTTCTGAAAATTAAATTAAAATGAAATTAAATCAGATATTAATATCATTAAAAACCAAGAAGAATACATGATTAAATCGAAATAAAGTCACTCAACAGGATAGATAGAGGGAACGTAGTGTTAAAATACTCTGTGTCACACATATAAAGACTCGTATCGTCTTATGATATAGTTCGATTGTTGGTATTAAGGCCGAAAACTGAAAGTTTATATACCTATTATTTATTTTTAATTCGTGGTTTTGAAAATGTAGACATTTTAATGAAAATACGACCATTATACATTAGCAAACACAGGAAAGCAAAAATATTTTATTTCAGAACAGCTACTTTTGATGTTTTAGTTCATATCTAATAATTATAGAATAAAGGAATGGAGATAGCGAGAATGTCACGATGAGAATGAAGGAGAACTTGCTCTGCTGGCTTGGGCATGTTGAATGAATGAGTGATGTTAGAATTTTAAAAAATATTTATGAAGAAAAAGTGAGCGGTAAAAGAAGTAGGGGGAGACCTCGGTTGACCTTTTAAGACACACTATCAAAGATACTGGACGAAGGTAACGTAAAAAGCATGTGAATCCCCGGGATCTATAAAGAGGCTGGTGAGAGTGGACTAGCCAAAAGAAGCAGTGCTAAGCCGTAGCATTTGGCGCCCCGTGCTCTATAAAACAATGAATTCCTAAAGAAACTTTTATAATTATTTTATCAGTTTCTCGCTGTATTGATTAACCTAGTGTTAAGACTCTCCGATCCTCACTTCCCACCAAATTTTCGAGGTATTGCGTCTTGAGTAGCAGAACTCAACGCCGGTACCAGAGTAAAGAAATAAAAATATAAATATATAGTAATCCATTCCCAAGAGTCCCAAGAGTTCCAAGGTGACCGACCCCACAACTTATGCCTCTGCGCCACGATGGCCTCGTGGCGTTTTATAATAACTTTTAATAAATATAATAATTATTAAAATTAACTTATATTCATATAAACATTTTTATTATTTAATGCAGAGTGTTTAGCGCCATAGCATCTAGTCCCAATCGAATAATTTATGTCACCTGCCAGTGAACGATCTGTTCGTCGAGCTGTTGTTTTACTTTATTGATAATTTAGGGTCGGACCTGAGTCTAAATATATTTTTTTTGCAGCTTCACGCTCTATCCCGCATGTATCAGCGTAAGCAGGGGGAGACTAGTGTTAAGGTACACCGCTCCCCACTTTCCGCTGAATTCTGGAATCATTGCATGTTGCGTAATGGACGCTGCGTTTTGACACGACACTAAAAAAAAATATACAATATTTCATTACCTCGAGTGGAAATCGAATCCACCCGATGTCGCGTCATACGTTTGTGCTCCTGCGCAAGTATTTTTTTAAGTTCATGGAATTATTTTCCTTAATTATTCTACTATCATATTATAATGATGGTACTACATTTATATAAACAATACACTTTGTCTACCGTATTATTGCTTATTTAAATTATTATAAGGAGAAATACAGATATGGTGGGTAGTTAGTGTAATATAGTAGTAGTTGTAATGACTTTTTTTTAAAGTAAGACGAGGAATTTTTCAACATAAAGAACTTTGTTTTTAATGGTATTTAAAAAAATAGAACGGCTGAATTAGTTTCTCTCAAAGGATATAAAATTTCTACATAGTGAAAAGGAAAGTTATAGCGACATCATATATAATAATAATAGATAATAATAATAGAAACTCGCCAATTTTTTTTTCTCTACATGAACTATATCATCATCAACACTTTACTAAAACTAGACAGTTTATTAAGGACAATAATATTTCAAGGCCTCTTTAAATTTTTCAAACACAATAAACTGATTAGGAGACAGCCCTACTAATGGTATCTAGGGCGCAATATAAATAGCGCGGCCTGATGAAGACTGACGAGGAGGGAACCGACGCTCGCGCCGCTTCTCTTGACAATTGACAATTACTATGGAACTTCGCGCGGCGGCGCCTTAATTAGCCTAATGTTACTTTGTTTTGCTTAAAAAAAATAAATTAGCTTCACGCTGTATCCCGCACGCAGCGGGAAAGGCAGGGAACTAGTGTTAACATACTCTGTTTCCCAATTATTTTGTTTCGTTTGTCCTCTAATACCTTTTTTTTGTTTGTTTAATTAACTGCTATATTATTAATAGTGCTAAATTATAGATTAGATGATGGCGTATAACCGTTAGAAGATTTTTAATTGATTTAAATTGATTTATATATAAAAGAGAATGTAAAAATATCATATTAGTCTCAAAAAGTCAAAGATCACTCAAAGTGATTACAAAAAAAATTAAGCTAAAAATACTTTTCTGGTAACCTTGTTACTCTGTCATATATAAATTAAGAAGCACTTGCTGTCCTTCCAACAAAGCAAGTAGCAAGCAACAGGTAAACGCTACTTTACGTCGGACATGTCTAAATACAAAGAAGACAAAATGTCATCCTTAATTTGTTCGACTTAAAAAATATCCTGTTTCCAATTGCTATCTATTTACAAATTAACCAAAGTCTTTTCGTAGAATTACTTTATACATAGACTGTAAAACTGAACTTACAAACACATAAATAAGTTTAATAAACATGACACAGTGTTTGTCATTTGTCACTCAGTAAACGTAGAATCAGTATTTATTTTTTTTTTTCGAAAAAAATTTTTGTACATAGGTTTAGAAACTGTTCATTGTTGAAAAATTAAGAGAATGTAGTTTCAATTGATAAACATAAATCTATAATAAAAATACTCGGAAGAAAAATGTTTTCAATTACATATAAAATAGATATAGACAAATGTTTTATTTCGCTCTTATGAACTTAATGAATATATTACACAGCAAGGAACCTAGTATAAAGGTACTTCGTTTCCCACTATCCGACGATTCCTAGAGGCTTTATGTGTTGAGTAGCGGGATTCAACGCCGCGCTTTGCCTCGACACCAGAGAGAAGAAATGGAAATATCAATTAGAGGCCAGTCGTGCCGCATGGGCGCAAAGTGTGATTGTAAATGCGACTAGCCGTGAGTTCAATCCCCATTCGGGGAAATGAACTGATTAAAAAAATCAAATATATTTTTATTAATGATTTTCTCTGCGGCGTTGAGTTCTGCCACTCAACTCGCAATGCCTCCAGAATTTGGAAAAAAGTGGGGAACGGAGTGTCTTAATACTAGGTTCCCTCTGCCTACCCTGCTGTGTGCGGGATACAGCGTGAAGCTGATTTACTTTATTTAATTTTTATTTGTTATATATTTCTTTGCTGATGCTCATTTTGTATAAAAGTGATTTTGTATATGTATGTAAGCTTAGTTTTGGAGTAGACGTTCTCTATGCCTGATCAAAAACAAAATATATATATATTTTTATCCAAAATACATAATTATTTTTAAATAATATTGTTTGACACTATTATTACAATTTTTTTCGCAAATTTAATCCGGATGATAGAATTAACATTTTTATTAAGCCAATCATGTGGCGGGGATGAGCAAGCGACGTGTGATATTTCATCCGATCGTTTACACAATTGGCAATTATGTATTGAACGTGAACTATCTCACATGATATTTCCTAGTACTCCAATTAATTAAAGGGCATTTATGATTAAGAAATTGAATAATTCGTGAGAAACTACTGACATCTGTAGCAGCAAAACCAAGATAGTAAACTTTATATGTACATAATATACAGATTATATAGATTTGGAAAATTGTAAACATTTTTTTTATTAGCTTTAAATGAAAATATTATATGTTTTATTTCCTCGAGTGGGAATCGAACCCACAACTTATTGCGTTTACAATCAAACGCTTGTGCTGCTACACAACGACTGGTATCCAATAACATTATCATTTATTTTGTACAGTAAATATCTAACATCATATATAAGCTATCTCTTTTTTTTATTTTTTAATACTTTAGCTTACCTTATCAAATCCAATAGAGTATCCGAAGTTAGAGTGTCTTTGGTGACGAGTTTCTTGGTGGTGTTCGGTTGGTTGTAGGCTTCAGGATCCTTGCCAGGTTTAATGGTGGTTACTAAAGCTATGCCAAGCATCACTGCACATATTGTCGTCGTCATATAATAAATGATGGCTCGTAAACCAACTCTGCGGAAAAAAGGGATATATCAATACCTTCGTCTCTCTTTCCTTTTTAGGGTTCCGTACCTTTTAAGGAAAAAAATGAGTCCCCTTTTAAGGAAAAAAGGAACCCTTATAAAGGCATCACGCTGTATGTTGTCTATAGTAGTGTAAACAAATGGAACCTAGGACGCTGCCTTTTGTATTCTTATCAGAGCAAATAAATTGAAATAAATAATTTTCTCGAGTGAGAATCGAACCCACAATCTTCGTCTTTACAGTCACATGCTGAGCTCCACGACGGACTCCTTATGTTCGGAGATACATATATCAATGATTATATTCATCGTAAAATCTACCAATTTTAATCTCATAATGTATCCTGCACTTAGCATGGTAGGCAGAGAAAACATAGAGTTAAGACACTCCATTTCCCACTTATTGCCGAATAACGCATATATGTTAATACATATAAAGTTAATGCTTTAAATTATGTTTTAAAAAAACCAACAACTCACTTTCCAGATAAACTGAGATCCAAAGATCCAATGGCAGACACAATAGATGAGACTAAGAGGGGTACTATCAAACACTTAAGCATTCTAAGGAAAAGCTCCCCTGGGTACTGGAAGTACATGACATCACGCCTCGACCACTCATGTCCAGACGCCCTTAAGCCCCAACCTAATAACGTGCCAGACAATACTCCTATCACAGTGAGAATGGTTAGGAGATTTTCGCGAAGAAACGACGTACACCCATTTCTTCTTATTTGAAGCGGCATCTTGGTTGGACACCGTCGTTTCTGTAAAGAAAAAAATTTAAGTATTAATAAAGGTTAAACAATACAACGATATAAAACGCATTAGTAATTAAAGTTTTTTTCAGCTCCATTTATAATCGGGTAGACGGAATCTGGGAACCTAGCATACTCCGTCCCCATAAAGACATTTTCGTATCACACTTCCAGTCGAATTCTGGAATCTTTGCGTGTTGAGTAGCGAAATTCAACGCCACCCTATGCCTGGTGCCACCAGAAGAAAGTAATGAAAATGATTAATATGTAATTTCCTCGTGTAGGAATCGTACCCACAACTCTCTCACTGGCTCAAGCTTTTTTTAGTTATTAATTTATCTTAATATAATATAATATAATATATGTATATAATATTAAATTTATCTCGCAGTCTTCGATTAGGCAACCTTGAATATTGTCGATAACGTCTCTTATTGTTGTAAAATTGACTAATCAGATCTAGCATTAACCTGATCTGTTTATATCATTGTTACCCATTATTAGTGCTTTCCGGCTGTTAAAATCGTAGAACTCTCGCAAAAAATACAAAGAATATGTAAGCATATTAATAATCTATTATATTCAAATTCAAAATACTCTTTATACAAATAGATTAAATAAATAAAAAAACTAAAATCAGCTTCACGCTGTATCCCGCACACAGCAGGGTAGGCAGAGGGAACCTAGTGTTTTTTTAGACACTTCGTTCCCCACTTTCTGCCAAATTCTGGAGGCATTGCGTGTTAAGTGGCAGAACTCAACGCCGCGCTTGGCCTCGACACCAGAGCGAAGAAATGGAAATATAAATTTAAGTAAATATTTCATCTCCTCGAGTGGGGATCGAACCCACAACCAGTCGGTTTACAGTCACACTTTGTGCCGCTACGCCACGACTGGCCTCACAAATAGAAATAGAAGCTATATAATAAACACTTTTAAATCGTCGAATGAAAAAAAAAGCTACCACCGGTTCGGAAGGCAGTTCTGCTTAGAAGAGCCGGCAACAAACTCAACGATTGCTTTTTCAATGTCCATGGTATTTAACTAATTATTACATTAATTGGCAGCTATTCTGAATCACATTAAATAGACATTAATTCCATAGATCTTATCCTGTAAATATTCTTGAGCTTGATATATGTTTTATCTGTTAGTATTTTTTAATACTTTTCAAATGTTCTATTCTCCATAACCGCCCGAATTGGACAAACTGCGAGTTCAATAGCAATACTCGACGTTACACGTTGTATTACCAGAGCGGAGCCTGTAAATAATTTCATCGAAATGCGAATCGAACCCACAATCATCTCTTGTACAGTTAGACTCCGTTATAATCATTTCCTCATCTGTCATTCGTAACGGTTAGACGTTCAAATTCATACGCTAGAAAACGAAAACTTTAATTATGGCAAAGTGTACACATTGTACGAAATTGATAGCGAAAAAGAACCCTGGACTTGAATGTAATAAGTGTAGTGTTATAGTGCATGCTACGGCGATATGCTCAGGACTAACAGCGAAACAATTAAATTCTCTGAGATCAGCTGAAAATCTTGAGTGGACGTGCCGTGACTGCTCGCAAAAATCACCTCGAAAAAGCTCATTTATTACACCACAAGAAGAAGCAGAGGACGACGAAGAAGTACAAAATCAAAGCTATTATCCATTCGACATGAAAAAATTACTTAACGATTTAACAACAGAAATAAATAAAATTATCAAAAAGGAACTAAGGGAAACAAATACAGCTCTCCAATATTGCAGCGATAAAGTAGACGAATTTCTCGAGTGCATGGAAGCTTTCAAGGACAAAGTTAAACAATTAGAAAAGAAAACCATGGATTTAGAAAATAAATATAAATCGAGTGAAAATAAAATTGGTGCTTTAGAACAACGATTAAATGAGTACGAGCAGAGAAAATTAAATAAAAATATTGAAATAATTGGAATACCTTGTCTAGAGAACGAAAATTTGGAAGAAATATCAAACGCTATAGCGAAAAAATTACACAAAGACGTTGCAGATATAAAAAAAATCAAGCGGGTAACAACGCCACCTGGAAGAGTAGGCAAAATAAAATTTGAAATGTATGATGAAATTAAAAGAAATAATTGGATTAAAGAAGCAAAATCGGCTCAAATCTATATTGACAATATACTAACATCGACAGGCAACAAAGAAAGACGTGGACATATTTACATAAGAGAAGAACTAACTTACTATAACAGAACTCTTTTATGGAACGCTAAACAAAGGTGTAAAGATAAATTCAAATTTGTATGGTGTAAGGAAGGGAAAATACTTGTAAGAAAATCCGAAAAAAGTAAGATTTTTACTATTAGAAATGATGAAGACCTAACGGAACTATTGAAGTAAGGAAGTGTCTTTTCTCTTTTAATTTTTTTTTTTTTGTTTAAATAAATAAAATAAATATGTAAATAACTGTTATTAAAATGGCTTCTAATGTAACATCGAGTAACATTACAGAGATTTATGATTGTGTAGATATTAACGAATATTTTAAGCATGTCTCTAAAAATAACAATAATTTAACTTGTATCCACATTAATCTAAGGTCAATTATTAAAAATTTTGTCTATATAGAATTAATTGTCGCCAAGGCTAAAAGAAGTATAGATGTTTTAATATTAAGTGAGGTAGGTATAACGGAAAATCTTAGTACATTATTTTACTTGGAGGGTTATAGTATGTACACGCAGTTACGTAATGGTCGTAAAGGAGGTGGAATTATTATGTATATTTTAAAGAAGCATAAATTTAAATTAAATAATCACGTAACCAAATATTTCGAATGCATCACTGGGCAACTAATAACACCTTCAAAGGGAATTATGTATCTGTGCGCTGTATATAGACCGCCATCGTATAATGCCTTACACTTTATCCGAGAACTAAGTTGTATATTAAATATTACACCAGATAGGGATTTAATTGTTTTGGGTGACATAAATATAAATCTTCGTTCATACAATAACATTCGTGCACACTATCTTAATTTAATGAGTGAGAAAGGACTTGAGTGTGCGATCTCCGATTATACCCGAATAGAAGCTACAAAACATTACACATCCAAAACTTGTATAGATCACATCTTTCTGAGATCACACACACAAGAAGCGATAAGCGCGGCTGTCGGAACGGTACTGGCAGATCATAGACTTACGATTATAACTTGTTTAGACGCAAACAATATACAGTCTGTTTTACAATATAAAATAAAATATAATAATAAAATTATACAAAATGAATTAAATAAAGTTAAATGGGAGAGTATATGCAATACGGATTGTCCAGATACACTATATAAAGAATTAAAGTTAAAAATTTTACAGTGTTATGAAGCGGGAAAATATAAAATAAAAATAAACAATTCTAAACGAAATAAACAAAAATGGGTAAATTTTAAGGTTATAAAAATATGTAAAGAAAAAGATAGTAAATTTAAGGAATGGAAAAATGATATTAATAACAGAATATTAAAGCTTGAGTATACCAAAATAAGAAACAAATGTAATAAAATTGTACATCAGCAAAAGAACAAATGCATTCAAAATGAAATCAGATTACATAAACACAATCAACGCAAAATATGGGAAATACTGGATAGAATAACAGGTAGAATTAAAGAATCACTAGATAGTATACTTTTAAAAGCCTTTGATACGGATTCTACGAAAACAATTGTCAATAATTTTGCTCATGAGTTCAATAAGAACGTTAAAAATGTAATCTTGAAATGCAATACTCCACTATTAGATAAGAATTTATACAGACAATCTGCAAATATGTCGATCAGATTTAAAAAAGCTGAAAAAAGGATATATGCAAAATTATAAATAATATTAAAACTCAAAAATCTGCAGGTGTTGATAATATAAGACCCCTCGATATCAAGTTTATCTCTACAAAAATCACACAAGTCATATGTAGGTTACTCAACACAAGTGTTTATTCGGGCTCTTACCCCGACGACCTAAAAATTGGAGTAGTTAGGCCAATCTTCAAAAAAGGATGTAAACAAAATTATAATAATTATCGCCCTATTACAATTTTGCCTGTAATAGACAAAATAATTGAAAAATTTATATCTAATCAAATACACGAATTCTATAAAAATAATAATATACTAGCTTGGCAACAATTCGGCTTTCAGCCCAATAAAAGCACAACACAACTACTATCTGACTTAACTAACTACGTCAATGCAAGTTTAGATAAGAAAAAGCATATTTTAATAGTATTCATAGACTATAGTAAAGCCTTCGACATCCTGCAACATGACATTTTGACCGAAAAATTAGAAAACACAGGCATTAGAGGACCCCTGCTAAGATGGTGTGAAAATTACTTAGCAAATCGAGCATATGTGGTTAAAGTAAACAGCCAATATAGCGAAAAAGTAAACGTTACTGAAGGCACAGCTCAAGGTTCAGTATTAGGCCCTCTTCACTATCTGGCATATGTAAATGAGTTGCAGCATATAATAAATAAAAGTCAATTGTACCAATATGCTGATGACACTTGCCTGGTAGCAGCAGACACAGACATCAAGACAGCTGTGGAAAATTTACAATATGACTATAACTTGCTATGTAAATGGTCACATGACGTAGGTCTAGTAATAAACACACAAAAAACAAAACTGCTGCATATATGCTCAAGCCACAACAGCCTAGTAGAAAACTATGAAATTATATCTCACGAACACGATTGTATGCATCGTAATAATATGACTTGTAACTGTAAGGCCATCGAAGAAGTCGAAGAACATTTATACCTAGGGGTTGTTATTGACAAGAGATTTAATTGGGACAGACATATTGAATATGTATGCAATAAACTACGGTGTATCACAGCAAAACTCTATCTAGTAAAGAACAAAATACACTTCAAAAGTAAATTACAGCTATATACATCTCTAATGGATAGCATAATTGCATATGGGCTCAGTAGCTACGGTCGAACATTTAAAACTCATCTTAATAAAATTTATAATATTCAATTAAAAACACTAAAAATGATTGCACCAGCGTCAATAAGACAAAAATTCTACCACAATGAAAACAAACTTTTTCAATACTGCAAGGTATTACCAATAAAAGATAAAGTAAAACATATTTTACTTAAGGAGCATTTCTTTCATTACAACAGAAACTTTAGGGAACACAAAATATCAACAAGATCAATTGCAAATAACACAATAGAAACAACTGGAGCAAACAATTTTTATGGAAAAAGAACAATAAATTATATAATCCCAAGACTGATTAATGAATTACCGAAAACTCTTAAGGATACAATTACTACACATAATATAAAATACAAAATTAAAGATTTTTTCTTGTCAAATTATTAAAATATATATATATATATATGTATATATGTGTGTATATATATATATGCATGTATGTGTATATATATATATATATATATATATAATAAAAATACAAATACATAAGAAATTATTACTATAATATAATATATAAACAAATAAAAATATGTATATATATATTTATTTTTCTTTAATAAAATGAACATACTGTAGCTGGACATTAAAACGTACGAGTAATTACAAATACGCCTCTTTTATCAACCTACCTCACAATGACACTTGTTGCTATTTTATAATTTTCTATGTTTATTAAAACTATCTGTAATTTGTATGCTTTTATGTTTTTTTAACTTTATGTACTAAGGAATGTGCAGTGGTCATACAAGCCAAATCGGGCTTAAGACCGCGAAGAAAAATATTTTCTTTATGTAATATGTTATAAATAAATAAATAAATAAAAATAAATAAATAAAATAAGATGTTTATCTAATTCATAAATAGATAAACGTTATGAATTTAGATTTTTTAAAGGTTTTAAATGTACGTGCGGAGTTTATTTTTATTTAGGTCAAAGTACAATCATTATGCTTAAATGAAAATAAAGTAATACGACAGTGAAAGCCAAAGCTTTTAAAATCTTCAACGAGTAAGTATATAAAATAACTATAATAAACATATATATCCGCTTCACAATGTATCCCGCATGTAGCGTGATAAAGAGAGGGAATCTATTGTTAAGACACTCCGTTCCCCACTTTCCGTCTAACTTTTCGTGCCGAAGTATGTAACCCAACGCCGGGCTTTCGCCTTGGTGCCAGAGCAAAGAAATGAAAATATAAATAAATAAACATCCATTCCCCCGTGTCGAATCTATAACCACTGCGTTATAGTCACATCATTGAGCCACTGCGCCACGAGGGCGTCAAAAAATATTTATTTTCGAACAAAAATGCATCTTATATTTACAAAAAATCATTAAGTATTATTATGAGAATAAATTTAAGACAATCGTCGTCGTCGCCTCGTACACGTGTTTCTGGCGTTCAAAAGATCGTGATCGCTTCTCGCTAAATAAAATGCTTTCTTTCGAAATCTTGCCATTTAGCTAAAATGTAATTCATTTTTGTTACTTTAAATAAAAAAATATTATATAAATATTTTTGTTGATTGAGTAAAATGGTGCTATTAGTACCATTTTACTATTTTGCGTAAAAATGTACATTTATATTTAATTAAGAAACATCAACAAGATACGTTATTTTTTATTTATTACTCTCGTAGCAAATTGGCACAAGCGTGTAACTGAAAACGCGACAGGTTAAGGGTTCTATTCCCACTCGAGAAAAAGAAATATTTTATTAATTTTATTTATTCACTAACAAGTCAAAGCGCGTCTTCTCGTATCTCAACAAGCAATGCTTGTGGAAAGTGATTTGCGAAGTGTCTTAACACTAGACTCTCTCTGCCTACTACATGCGGGATACAGCGTGAAGCTGGAAAGAAACTGTAGTTTTATTTGATATTTAATAAAAAAAGTCGACCATTTCTTATTTAGAACTACTTTGCGGATAATTATAGCAAGTAAATTGGCAATAGATGTCTCGTCGTTTGGCAGACGATTCACGTACAGTGATTAAATCGAATTAAATGTTCATTACGAATTTACTTTTCATTTAATAACAACAACGTTTTTTGTTTCTATTTTTAAATTTTTGTTAACTTCAGTCTGTCTGTCTGTGTATCTGTCTGTTAAGAGCCTTTAAGATAAAGGAACGCTTGGAAATATCGAGTTAAAATTCAAACCACATACTCAGCCTTATGATTTTATGAAAATACTATTTTTATATTTACTTCAAAAAATATATATGGCTGTTTATATCACAAAAAATGCGTATTGCGACACCAAAACAAAGGAAATCTAAATTAATAAGATACTACCGGTTGAACTTGAATTATAAAATTTTGCAACTAGCATCTAGTACTAGTTCAAATAAAAATATGGTCAAATCCGAAAAAAATTAAAAGTTAGAAAGAGTGGTCCCTTTCTAAGGGTTAAATTTGGTATTAAAGCTGCCAGTTCAAGTGAGGTATCACATGAAAAGTCTCTGGCTAAGCTTTGCGTAATTTTCAGAAAAAGCTCGAGGCTTCCAATTTTTGAAGCCTCCTCATCTCCCCAACCCTTGGTTGGCGAGACCGTTTCAGACCGGTTTTTTTCTATTTACAATTAAAATTTATAATTTGCCGTCATCAATTAACGATAAAAATGGTTTTGGACCTGCAAATTATGCTTTTAATAAAATATATATATATAAACAGCTTATTCTATCAACGCTCATTAAAAATCACTACTTTACAATAAAATTAATAAAATTTAAATATTATCATATATTATCAGATTTATATCGGATTATAAAATAATATTTTTTCCTAACGTAATAGTTCATTAAATAATATTGTTTATTTCTTGGTAATAAAGATGATACACAGGAAAATGTACTGTGCCAACTACATTGTATCAAGTTGGCACAAACACAATCACTTTTATACCACGTTTTATCGTACATATGGCTAAAATAAAAAAAAAATAGAAAAACCGATAGTATTGCTTATCTTAATAATCTTCTCGCGATTTGAGATTTTTTTCATTTGAAATTAAAATATTTCGTACACTTTACTTTACTGTGTGATCTCAAACGCCAGATTTTCTATAACGATTTTCGATTTTCAAAATATACAATCAATTAGATTAAAATAGTTGATGTTCAAATCATTTGACCGAGGCAGAGAGCATGCGACTGTAT
Organism: Heliconius charithonia; assembly: GCA_030704555.1. Taxonomy (NCBI): domain Eukaryota; kingdom Metazoa; phylum Arthropoda; class Insecta; order Lepidoptera; family Nymphalidae; genus Heliconius; species Heliconius charithonia. The sequence goes on from CM060821.1 coordinate 8,846,305, forward strand.
AACTCTGGGTTCGATTCCTATTAGAAGAAATTAAATATTTAATATTTTCATATCCTCGTTTTGGCAAAGCGTACCGCCTAAGTAGGCGGAAAATGTGGTACGGAATGACTTAACATTAGGTTCCCGGGTTCCCTCCGCACACATTACTATAGTATTATTATTAGGATACAATATGAAACTAAAAGAAATATCATAAATACATTTTTTTGGTAGTAATTACAGCCACACGTGGGAGACGAGCACGCCTGCGCCCCGCGCGGATGTCACCGCGGAAATCTTTATTTAGTATCGCGATCAAATCCCCCCTCGCTCACACGCATTGCAATCCGTACGTCCTAACTACGTACTGGTACCTACCTGGCTGGAAATGTACAGTCGTCGCTATAAAACCTGTTGTATTGATGGGATGACGGAATTGTGGTGTTTGAGAATGAAATGATTGGTGGGATGGATATGGGGTAAGGTATTCGTAGTGCAGTGGGACAGTGGTTATTTTTAATCAGCTTCACGCTGTATCCCGCACTCAGCAGAGTAGGCAGAGGGAACCTAATGTTAAGACACACCGTTTCTCACTTTCCACCGAGTTCTGAAGGCATAGCATATTGAGTTGCGGAACTCAAAGCCGCGTTTTTTCTCGACACCAGAGCAAAGTAATGAAAATATAAATGTAAGTAAATATCTCATTTCCTCGAGTGGGGATCGAACGGATCGAACCCACGACCAGTCGATTTTACAGGCACACTTTGTGCCGCTGCGCCACGACTGATCTCATACATGTTATGTTGTTAATTTTTATGTTAAATTTGTTTAATATTTTAGTTAACACTCTTAAGTGATAACTCCATTATTCAACTCATAAGGTTTAGTTAAACATAAATAATATTGCAATAAACTTGGTAAAATTGTAGGATACCTTTTTTTTTTTGTCGCTGGGAAATGCATTTACGCAGATCGCTCATCCGTAGGGCGCTAGCGGTACTGTGGGACTCACCAATAAAACCGATCCTACCCACTAAAACCCAGCGGAAACCCTCTCCACCAAAATGAGACGTCGCAGGATCGCTTGCGCATACTACTACGACGCCTCAGTGGAAGGCTCGCCTATTGCGGGCCACCGTCGCCTTCAGGGTGCCCTGGGGTTACAAAATTGTAGGATACCTAGGTCAAGTTTTGAAAAACAAATATAAATAATACGAATTGAAATGCTGAGAACATACCTATATTTTTTAATATGATATAGAAAATTTTGTTTTTTTATTACCATCACATTTGACGAATTCTATTAAATAATAAACATAAAAGACAATTATTTTCTGTACGTCTGTACATGAACTGTGAAAGATCATTGGTTAGAGGTAAAGGGTGAATAACCAAAGTGATTAAAGCGAAGACGTAACATCTTGGACTCGTGAGTGGAGCACTGTCAGTGCCCCTGACATTGTGATTATATTATTTAACCACTTGTAGAGATGGGCCGGCAACGATTGTGTAAACATATGTAGGGTTGTATCAAAACTTTAAAAAAATTTGACAAAATAAATAGTTTAATACTAAATACATTTATAAATTTGTCAGGTTGAAATTTGACATTGAAAACTAAAGTTTCTGCCAATTCAATAAAAGAAATCTTTTGAAGCGATGTTGTAAAACAAAATAATTTATAATAATATTACTTTGTTTATTTGTGAATCGATTTGAACAAAACAAACAAACCGTTGAGCCGTTTTTAAGATTAACGTGCACAAGCACACAGACGAACAGACATACATTTTAATGACATTGATCCCTCTCTTAATAGATTTTCTTATATATCCACATACACACACCGATTACTTACAATTTTATTATATGTATAAATATTTTTTTAACTCTCCTTTCATCGCTCACTCAGCTGTCCTAGTTATATATAACCTAATGTTGTTTTCTACATTACCAAATTAAATAATGAATAGTATAATGAATGGCAAAATCTGCAACTAGTGTATAGTGATACAAACAAGGCCATACAAGAATTCACCCAATAGGGGATCGAATCCGTAAGCGTTCAACCATATATGAATGTCTTTTTACACAATTTTAGGGGGAAAATCCTCCTTTTCTTATTACATTTTTAGCTACAACTTTCTAATCTGTGATGTAATTCCACCCACGTAGAGTTCAATACAGAATTAATTTACATAAATTGACAAAAATCTATCTCTATTCTCCACAAAATTTCACTTTTTGTAGATTATGCAGAAAATTATTTACATAGTATATTTATAAGTACAACGTATCTTATCTATTTCACCGAGACGGTGGTCAAAAACAAAAGCGTTGACATACCAATGCTTTAACACGTTTTCCAACGATAATAATATTAAGCACATGATGTTAATAAATAAATAAATAGAATATACCACACACCACATAAAGTCTTTACAACATCGCTCTTCACAAGCAATGCCCGGCGTTGAGTTCTGCCACACTAGTAGCAACACCTTCAGAATGCGACAGAAAATGGGAAGCAAAGTTTCTTATAGGGATAAAGTGTCTTGACACTACGTTCTAGGTTAACGCTACCAACCCTGCTATGTGCGGGATAGAACGTGAAACTGAAAAATAATCTACAAACATAAATATCGTACAAGTATTTCAAATAACAAATTTTACATATTCTTATATAGACAAAACATTGCAGACGCGCTAACGAGCGACCGTACTACGAACGTGCTGTCGCATTAAATTCTGAGGCTTTTTTGTATGAGACGAGTATTGTTTAAATATATTAAATTACATTTAAGGAAATACGTTCTAGTCTCTTCTGATTTTTTTTTATTATTGAGCATGTTTTTTTTTCTCATTATTTATTGTTTTATATGAGTAATATGCTAGACGATTAGACTTTGTGTTTTGAAGATGTAATAAAGAAAACATTAAAAAATGACATATAATTATGTAAATTCTTTATTTTCCAATTTAACCTTTTTTATAATAAAACATACGACAACAAGTTTTGTACTAAGCTTAACCAAAATAAATATCTACATAGTTATATGGGCCATAAATTTTAACTATATGTGGAGAGGCAAGAGAACAAATTTTTTTCCGGTCAGCTGTATAAAATAACCCAGACAGAGTCGAGTCGGGCTCACCCACCGAGGGTTCCGTACAAAAATTGGAGGTCTCGAGCTTTTTCTGAGCCAGAGCTCTTTCATCTGATACTTCACTTGAAATGGCGGCTTTAATACCAAATTTTGCCCCATTTTAGGGCTATTATTTCTGTAGGATTTAACCACAAATGTACTGTAATGTGCGTATGTTTTCTACGTAAATATAGAAATATGTTTCTTATCAAGAAATCTTGGAGCCGTAGATCTTATGAATTTCAATTCGATATCTCCAAGCGTTTCCGAGATAAAGACTCTTGACAAACTGATAATTAGATAGACAGACAGACAGACAACAGAGTAAACTTATAAGGATTTTTTTCCTTAAAAAGTACGGAACCCTAAACATTAAAATATTTGTATTTCTTAAAATTTATGGGTAGGCATTTCTACTTACAATATTATAATATTTCCTTCCTCACAACAATATAATAATGCTGGTTGTATTCATTTCTAATCAAACTATTATAGAAAAAAGCCCTGAATTTATAAAACGGAGAATCCTTAACTCATCATCAACTTTTCTAAATTAATGAAGGAAGAAAATTGATTTTACATTTATGTTTATGTAGACATTATCTGAATAATGACAGAAGGACTAATGATAAATGACAGTTTATTTACGAAACACAAAAATAACGGTTTGCCCGACAGATTTCACAGAAAAAAATAATATTATTGAGGCCAGTCGTGACGCAGTGGTACAAAGTGTGACTGTAAAACCGACTGGTTGTGGGTTCGATCCCCACTCGAGGAGATGAAATATTTACTTAAATTTATATTTTCATTTCTTCGCTCTGGTGTCGAGGCAAAGCGCGGCGTTGAGTTCTGCCACTCAACACGCAATGCCTCCAAAATTCGGCAGAAAGTGGGGAACGGAGTGTCTTAACACTAGGTTCCCTCTGCCTACCCTGCTGTGTGCGGAATATAGCGTGAAGCTAATTTAATTTTTTTTTTTTTTTAAATTAATATTCAACGTGTGACTGGAGAAAACTGCAAACATTTACATATTACATATTAGTCTTATTTACATATTAGTCTTCAAAAAACGACTTAAAGTAAGTCAATTCTCGAAATACGATTTGTTTTTTTTTACGTTTCATGATTCTAGTACATTTTGAACTTGTTATCATTGAGCTTCGCCTGTGATACTTTCAAAGATTATTATTTTACGTACATACTAGTAGTTTTAAATTTATTTCTGAAAAAAAAAATCCCCAGTAATTTTCGCAACAGCCCTTGGAAATTTTTGATAAAATTTTGATTATTTGAATAGAAATGTTCATTCAGAGGCCAGTCGTGGCGCAGGGGCACAAAGTGTGACTGCAAACCGACTGGTTGTGATATCCCCACTCTAGGGATGAAATATTTACTTAAATTTATATTTTCATTTCTTCGCTCTAATGTGGAGGACAAGCGCGGCGTTAAGTACTGCCACTCAACACGCAATGCCTCGAGAATACGACAGAAAGTGGAGAACAGAGTGTCTTAACACTAGGTTCCCTTTGCCCACCCTGCAGTGTGCGGGATACAGCGTGATTTATATGTTCATTTAAAGGTTGTTCTTTAAATGAATTAGTGTAAATATTTGTTAGTAACTAAGCATTTGTACCACCTTGGTAAAGATTTTTTTAAACGTTAAGCAACATAAAATAGCAATAAATATATTTCAACAATTTTATATTTCTGTCTTGTATAGTTTTCTTAAAACAAATAATGGTTACATATTTTATTTTATTATTTAATTTGTTACATTAGTAAAAACATGTAAAATTAAAAAAAAAACATTATTTTCTCTAATCTCTAATAATCTATAGTACTCGATCAGAATACAACACGACGAGGTGTTGTAAGGCGGCATGAGTGTAATCCCCGGTGGAGGCCGGTTCGACAATAAGCCGTCGATATTGAGGGAAATAGGGCGAGTGGGGATGAAAGAGCTTTGTTTCTATTCATAAGGTCTTAATGATCTGACATTGAATTTTTTATATTTTTTACAAACGAGTAACTGGTTGTCGCCCACGACGTTTTTTACGTGAAAATGGAGAGATAAAGTAATAAAATTTTATTTTTTCCGTTACCGTAGAAATTTTGAGTGAGAACCTACCTTAATTTCGCTATTCAACTTTCTAGGTTAATTTCAGTAACGGAAGGATTTTACAAATATATATTAAATATCACAAGGCCAGTGTTGGCGCAGTGGCATAAAGTGTGACTGTAAAATCGACTGGTTGTAGGTTCGATCCCCACTCGAGGTGATAAAATATTTATTTACATTATATTTTCATTTCTTCTCTCTGATATCGAGGCAAAGTCTAAATATATTTTTTTTAATCAATTTCAAAACAGCAGAGAAAGTTTTCAAATTGACTGTAAACATATGTTTAGTGTAAGTTACGGAATTATTTATTTATAAATGAATTTTGATATTTTTTGTTTTGATTAGTAACACAAAGTAAAATAAGGTAGATAGATACGTATAGATACAGTTTACAGACGTAAGTATAGTAAAGAATTTCAAATGTAATGTAAATATTTTAATTTTTGTAAGTTGGACGAACTTGTATGTGTAAAAATACGAATTTTAAGCAAAAATCAGCTTCACGCTATATCCCGCACACAGCAGGGTATGCAGAAGGAACCTAGTGTTAGGAAACTCCGTTTCCAATTTTGTGCCGAATTTCCAGAATTCGGCACAAAGGCTTTGCGTGTTGAAGAAATAGAAATATAAATTTAAGTAAATATTCTCTGAATAACTTAAAAAAATAATATTTTACCGAACAGGTAATAAATACTATACGGTTACAATACCTATATTGACACAAGATTCCACTCAGAGAATAAGGGACTATAATACACCTTAATTTCGTAGAAGGTGACTGAGAGCACTCCAGCCCTCTCGAGTAGAGTTCCCCATGAGGACATTATTACCGTCTGATTTGTACAAAAGAACTCTACAAAGCTATAGAGGGTTGTATAATTATAACTTTTTTTCACATTTTTCCATAAGTTCAATCTCTATATTAAAATAAAAGTTTAAAATTTAGGTCAAATGGGTCTTTATCGTGACTGCAACATAATTCAGTAACTTAAAGTAATTTCATAAAACAGTTACAAATTACATTGATATTCAAATGTGTATGAGTAGTGTGTCTAAGCACAACAGCCTATAGATTCGATTCCCACTCGAGGAAATTAAATATTTAATATTTTTATTTCCTCGCTCTGGTATCGAGACAAAGAGCGGCGTTGAGTTACCAGAATTCGGTGGAAAGTAGGGTACGGAAGCGCCTTAATGGGAATGGAGTGTCATAACACTTGGGTTCCACGTTCCCTCTACTTGAAAAAAAAATATCACCGATATTTTACCCCCCTAAAAAAATATATTCTATAACATTTCTAGTAAATATGAAGTAACATTACGACGCACTTGAGATTTAAACACGATTGTTGTGGGTTTGAATCTGACCACACAAAATACGTTGTGCTAGACAAAAAGGAGAAGAAAGTGATCAATCACAAAATTTGCGTAATCCCTGAGATACGAGACGACTTTTAAGTCGCAGATAATTGAAGTAAAGTTAAATTGTTCTTCGTAAATAGCAAGAGATAGAGAAAGAGTGACAGAGGGAGAGAGCTCAAGGCTATTCAACGGTTATATATGAAATTCCCCATAATAATAAAATTTAAATTAATTTAATAATGGACTTAAATGAGCCTTATTACCTACTAAGTGACATATCAAACAAAGTTTTATTACTATAATATAAGTAAATCAGCTTCACAGGTTCACGCAGTATCCCGCACACTGCAGGGTTTGCAGAGGGAACCTAATGCGTCGAATTCTGGACGCATTGCGTGTTGAGTGAAAGAACTCACCAACGCGATTCGCCTCAAGCCAGAGCGAAGGAAATGGAAATAATTTAAGTAAATATTTCATCTCCTCGAGTGGGGATCGAACACACAACCAGTCAGTTTTACAGTCACACTTTATACCATTGTGCCATGACTGGCCTCTTACTATAATATTATAATTACTATAATATAAGTAAATATAATTTATTAATTAATTATAATCAAGACATGCATCAACGAAGAATTCACATAGAAAATGTAAATTAAAATATGTATTTTATGTAAACATGCAAATTGTATGGGATAACGGCAATTTATATTCTTTTAATCGTAAATCGTGTTCGTATGCTAATTTTAAGCGAATGCATAAAGTTTGTTTGATCTTTAAGCATTATTATAATTAAATTAAATAATTTAATTTTAATAAATAATTAAGGCATTATTTTTAAATGCCTTGGTTATTTAAACAATAGTTATCTTTTTATAACTATATCATATAAAGTCTACAAATAGTGTTCTCGCATACATTGATATATCGAACTGTTCTTTTAACAAAAGCTGTGTTTCATGAAACTGTATATAAAATAGCCGCCATGATATAATTTCTTGTTATATACCGTCTTGTAAAATTAGTGTCACCAATTTTAGTTATCAATTGTATTAGAAAACTATATTTTTTTTTCAATTTATTACCATTTAAAAATTAATAAAAGAACAACAATACATATAACATCTAAAAAACCAAAAAAGTTTGTAACGATGTTAAAAATTTTCTTAAATTACACAATTCTAATTTGCAATAAAGTTCACGCTGTATCCCGCAAACAGGAGGTTAGGCAGACCGAACCTAGTGTTAAGACACTCCGACAGTGGCGAAACTCAACGCCGCGAAATTAAATAAAACTAATAATAATTTTTCTATTTATAAATGTGTTATTATTAGTTTTCCAAGTTCCAATTATGAACTGCCTGCGTAAGACTTCAACGCGTTACTTCACATGTCGTTCAATATTGAAAAATTGAAAATATTATATTCTATAATGAGATTGTTGGGGGAAACGTCCCTATTCTCATAAATTATTTATATGGTTCTGTAAAAATTATTACGAGTTTTCATTTCCCGCTAACGTTGCACGACATAAAAAAATGTCCTGGCAGCTTTTTTTGTTTTTGCTTTAACAAATAAATATAATAGTATACACATTAATATACTTATTACATTTTTATTTCTCTTATGTAATAAAAGTATATATTATTATTACATATAATATTTATAAAATTTTTGACACCTATTAACAAATATACACCTGCTTTTCTCTTTTTCTGACTTTTCCTTCAACAAAATACATATGGCATACATTCACAAAATAAAAAATATTTAAATGTATCAACTTATTACCTCAAACGTTGTCCTAACAGATTATTTTATTTGTAATATTGTCCTCATGTTGATACATTTACATAATATGTTCCATACATTTACATAATATGTTCCATCTTAATTCATAGAAATAACCTAACACCGTCAAAGTTAAATATAATATAATTGCAACACTCACAATCATATTGTGGACTAAAATTCTGCAATTGTATAAATTTCTTTTAGAAAGAAACAGTGTTGCCAGTTGTAACCTTAATATTTTTTATATACCTTAAATTATAATCGATCTTCAAAATTTTTCACTAAATTGAGCATTACTACAGAGTAATGTTAAATTTAGTCACAACTTTGTTTTTTTTTATATATACTTTTTTATTTAGAAAATTATGCCTTATATATAAAGACATTGTACTGACCGTTTATTTTTTTTTACATACTGCTCTCAGTAAATATTATTTTTCACTACAAAACATGCGCGTTTCCCTAGAGAGTATCTAAAATATTACAAAAAACTATTTTTTATTGGCTGCATATTTTAAATGTTACTTTTTTTTATAAAGAATATTCAATCTGTGCGTCAAAACTATGAATCTAGTTTAGAAATAGATTTCCATTTCTAAAGTAGGTTTATTTATAGATATTGTATATGAAATTAATATTACTAGTCATCATTCGCAATTTTGTTTATATTAATATGTGGAATGAAAAATGAAAATGGAATTTTGATATTTTTTTTTTTCAAATTTCAGTTTCGTCTGTGCTTTGTCTGACTAACACGCAGTAACAAAAGAATTTAATAAAATATACATTTGACATCTAATCAAAAATAATAAGCCCTTTTCCTTTGTATAATTAAAACTTTTTAAATAGGTGTATGTTCGATATATTTGTTTTTGAATGCTACACTTGTATAGAAAGAATGCTACACTTACTTGATTTATTTCATAAATAAACACAAATAAAACAACTTCAAATTAATTAAAATTTTACACGATATTTTTTTGAAATTACAAAATTCTTTATATGAAAGATAATCATATCAATGATAACAAGCGTGGTGAATGCAATTCGCGTAACTAGAGTATCCGGAGAACCAAGGCGACTGTGACAATAGCTAGAACGCGATCCTCACTAATAGTGTAATAGTAAAAATATTCTATATATTTCATTTAATAATATTTTGTATAAAATAAATGTAAATTATATAATTAAATAAATTCATCAATAGAACTACTTACTGCTATATTCTGATTAAGTTTTTGAGAATGCAAATATTTTTTTATTAAATAAATAAATAAATTAGCTTCACGCTGTATCCCGCACATAGCAGTGTAGGCAGAGGGAACCTAGTATTAAGACACTGCGTTCCCCACTTTCTGCTGAATTCTGGAGGAATTGCGTGATGAGTAGCGGAACTCAACGCCGCGCTTTTACCTCGTTACCAGAGCGAAGAAAATTAAAATATAAATGTAAATAAATATTTAAGTTTCTCGAGGAGGCATAGAACCCACAACCAGTTGCGTTGCCGTCACACTTTGTGCCACTGCGGCACGACTGGCCTATTTTATTTGTTATAAAATATTTAAATGAGGCCAGTCTTGGCGTAGAGACCCAAGTTTGTGACTAAACACGATAGGTTATAGGTTTGGTTCCACTCGACAATAGGAAATATTTAAATATTTTCATTTCTCTTGAATAAAGAAAACGCGAGGCTGCAGTAAGCTTTAGATTTATTTTGCCTCCGATCTGTATCCCGCACATAGCACGGTAGGCAGAGGAAACCTGGAAACCTAGTGTTAAGACAATCCGTCCCCATTTAGACACTTCCGTTTCACACTTTACGCCGAATTCTGGCGGCCGTACTTTGTCTCGACACCAGAGCGAAGAAATGATAGTATTAAATATGTAATTCAAACCCAAAACTTATTGCGTTTTCTGTAAACGCAAACAAACGATTGTGGTTATATTTGACGACTATTTATGTATTTAGTAAATGCTCACTAGCTACGGCAGAATCAATTTAACGACCTCCGACGTAATGGGCTATGATCGTCAAACACCTAGATTTACGCACAGAGTAGAGTACCACAATTGAAAGTGAATGTTTAAATTGAAAAATTACATACAGAGCGATCGCTTAAAATATCTAAGTGGTATGAGTGTATCTTTATTGCTAAATGCGATTTAGGATATGCATGTATATTTTATATTGCTAGAACCTTTTTACAATTATCCCTTCCTTCTTTTAAAACTTCAAAATACAATATAATAATTTCTAGTCAATGAATAAAAAATTGTCATATTTATATAATATATTTATATATAGATTCAAGTAGGAAACCTTTTTTTATAACTCTATTAGGTGTTTACAGCCCTGAAAAATATTTATTCAGGGCTGTAAATAGAAGTAGGTCCTAAAGCTTAGTTAGCTTTGCAAAAAAATACAAAAACAAAATAAACCTAGTAATTTAAATATATTAAAATTTATTTACAGTACATCAAAGTACGCACCTATTGTATGAGTAAAAAATAATAATACAACTTATTTCAATATATCTGTATCAGGTGTTCGATGACATCTAATCATCAATCAATATTAATGGCTGTCTAACTTCAAGTCAATAAGAAAACGTGTAATAAATAAAGTATTTCGTTTAATAATATAACGTCGTCTATTATATATAGAAATAATAATGAAATGATAATAATTTTATTTATAATTAAAAACATATAAAATCCAATAATAATCGATTACCAAAGTCGAGTCGATTTATTGAGATTCATCGGTTTGACCCGCCATTTATTGCTATACAATTAATGGAGAGCTCAACAAGTGTCAACTGCGCAACATCGAAAATGCCAAAAACAATCTAGAATATTATTATTTTTGACAAATTGAAATAATTTCATATTTAAATTAAAAAATAAATAAATAAAAAGGCATATGCTTTATTTAAAAAAAATAATAGTAGAGATGAAATAAATATTCGAATTTGAAATGATAGTAGAATCGCTCTACCAAAAAAAATATATATATAAATTTATATAAAAAATATATATACTCAACTCACCGTAGCAAATAAAGAGCGGGAATCTATATAATCACTCGTATATTCACTGCATATCTGGCACACACGTGCTCGCTGGCTGAGCGTTGGGAGCCGACTGACTGACTGGGATGAGATGAGCCACTCTGTCTGGACATCCTCCACTCGGGGGAGGGGTGGGACGATTGATCTGTTTCCGGCGACGTTTCATGTCCTGAATGAAAGCCGCGTCCCATGCGTACTTGTAGTATTGGCTCCTTGTCTCTACTCTATACATATATAATAAAAATGTAACTTGTCGTTGTCTGTATATGCACCATATATGAGAATAACTATTAAATAAACAAATCAGTTTCTTCACGTTGTATCCCGAACACGGCAGTGTGGCCAGTGGAATCTAGTTTTGATACTGCGTTCCCCACTTTCCACCGAATTCTGAAGACTTTCTTGCGTGTTGAGTGGCGGAAATCAACGCCGCGTTTTGCCTCGATACTAGATCGAAGAAATGTAAACATAATTTATAAATTTAACTTAACCTTTCATTTCCTCGAGTGGGGATCGAGCCCACAACCAGTCGCGTTTACAGTCAGACATTGTGCCTCAGCGCCACGACTGGCCGCTAACTATTATTGGGTGCATACATTTAACAAAGTAAGAGGAGCCAAAACAATGTTTTTAATAGCGTGCACATACTAGAAAACAGACAATAGCATATAATGTCTGTTTTCTAGTTTTGCGGATGTGCACGCTAATCTCAGAAACGACTAAAGCGATTCAAATGCATTTTTTTCTAGTTAGCAGTTAATTTTGTTAAAACTGGTTTATAAATAAAATATATATATAATTTTCCCACTCAGGTGAAGTCGCAGGCATAGCTAGTACCCAATACAATCGAAAGTGTGTCACCGTGTTGTCACTAATACTTGTATAATATCAGGAGTACTAGAACAACTATGAAAATGTTAGGAAATCTTTGGGAATAAAATGATGAGTCAGTAAGGTGTCTCAGGCCTTAAATTGTAGAAATACGGTTCAGTGTTTTATTTACTAATATTATGCCATTGTAGGACAACCGGGATGTACCTGAAGAAACGTAATGGTCGCATCGGAGTTATGCTTATATATTATTTATAGATGAGGTATTTCCCCGACTTTGATATTGAAGTTTACCACTCAGTACGTATATTTCATTTATTTATTAAAGAGACAATAGTAAATAGATACCTACTACACAATTTAACATATTCTCATTTCCATAAAACGTAACGTTCTCACGGTATGTGTACAGTTAAAAAAATATTCAAGTCTTTTTAAAGCTACGTCGTAGACGATGTAGCATTTTGTGATGTTCAAGGCCGTCGTGGCGCAGGGGCACATATGTGTAACTGCAACATGACGGTTGTGGTTTCGATCTTCACTCGGGGGAATTAATTATTATTTATTAATATTTTTATTTCTTTGCTCTGGCACAAAGCCCGTCGTTGAGTTTCGCCACTAAACACGCAATGTCTCGATAAAATCAGAGGAAAGTGGGGAACCGAGGTACTTAACACTAGGTTCCTTCTGGCTACCTTGCTATGTGTGGGATACAGCTTTAATCTGACTATTGTGGTTTTCAAGTTTATCAAAGTAGTAGGTTGCCGCCCGTATGACCCCTGCCACGCTACTTCGTATACCACATGTTGTAAGTAGTTCGAAAAAGACCAAATATGCAAATACAATATTGTGTACAATATACTTTTTTTTATCAATTGACCTCTTTTACATTCATATATTATTTAATATTTATAGATATTTGTATTTAACCAAAGAACGGCTTAGTTGGTCAGAGCGCTTTGACGGTTTCCTGGAGGCACGGGTTCGAGTCCCGCTACGTTCAAATTTTGAAAACTGTATACTAATTTAATATTTACTTGTATTTCTCCACAAAAATAATATGTCTTCCTCTCTATCTGCGCGAAGCAGGGTATGCATTTAGACTGATTCGTCAATATCGGCCTAGACAGGCCAGGCATAGACCTGACGAATATACCTACATCATATAATATTAGCAAACCAAAGGTGGTTTTGCTCCCGTGTCGAGGCACAGCGCGGTGTTGAGTTTCGACATTTAATACGCAATACATCCATTCGGCTGAAAGTGTCTCCACTTGACGGAGTATCTTAACACTATGTTCCCTCTGCCTACCCTACTGTGTGCAGGATACAGCATGAAGCTGATTTTTGAATTAGCTATGAAATGATTATAAGAGTAGGGCATGTGGGTTCGACTTCCGCTCTCACAAGACGTCACGTTCACGTTCTATCACTCACTATTCACTACGGTGACTCTAAATAACTCAAATGCTTATTTTTACCGTATGGCGTCTTTCTTGATAACTTGTACCATATATGTACTTACTTGTTAGTGAGTGTAATAAATTTTTAATGATGTTTTGAACTTCAGAATACTTTTTAGGGTTCCTTACCTTAAAGGGTAAAAACGGAATACTTTATAGGATCACTTCGTAGGCAGTATGTCCGTCTGTCAAGACCATTTATTTCGAGATCGCTTAGAGGAATCAAGTGAAATTAATATCAAATAATTCTTTATGTGTCTATGGTTCATTTGAGCACAGAAAAAAATAAGTTTCTAAGTTAACGCAATCAAAAATAAGAGAGTTTATACATTATTTTTGCTGTATTTTTTATATTGAAAAACAGCTATAATCTTGATTTTGTTAGGGGCCCTTGTTGTATGAGTACGACTTCCACTTCTCTCTAAACAATTATTACGTGTTTATCAATAATATTATATAACAGGCACCAGCCCCGTAACAAATAGGTTCGTTGTGGCCAGATCAAAATAATTAACGCATAATGACTGCGACCTTTAGTAATTGCGACATCCGACGCCGCTCATTAAATTGGCGGATCTAATTTAAATAATAAAATGATATTAAAATGCTCGGTTAGTTACCTAAAATGTCAAGTTTTAGGAATATATGAGTAGACATACTTTATATAGATACTAAAATACAAAAAATGTAAGTCAAATATTGGTATTTCTAGTCTACAGTATATCTCCTGTTGGATGTAAATTGTAAGACATCATCGTGGAATAAAATGTTCGAGAAATATGATAGTTACTCTTTTAAAAATATTTTTACAATATGCTCTTTTTTTTTTTATTTAATGGCCTGAACAATATGCTCTTAATATTTATTGGTACTTTACTCATGACAGCACTGACGCTCCCTTAACATCTTAAATCGGTTCATGAAGAAAAACGTTATATCAATTTCAAATGTTATATTCGACTTCACACTGTTTCCCGCATATATCAGGGAAAGTAAAGGAAGCCTTATGTTAAGACACTCCACTCCTCACTCTCCGCCGAATACTATTCGGAGTCAGGTAGTGGACTCGATCCCCACTTGTGGAAATGAAATATTTATTTAAACTTATATTTATTTTCTTTCATCAAAACTTCTGCCTATCCTGCTGCGTGCGGGATAAAATGTGACGCTGATTCAATATATAAACTAAACTGAGTAGTTGTTCAGATAAATTAATGAAAACATCCTAATCGAACGTGTACGAGTATGTGTTTTATATACATATAGATAAATAGGAGGCATAGAATTAATACATTTAATTTAATTTTATTTTCATCTTAATATTGTATAGATATTATGCATCTTCATACAAAAGGTTGAGAACTTAAATATTCAGATAATATGTAAAGGAGAGATGCGTGATAAATGACGACTTACATAGATTAGTGTTGTACAGATTACACATGTGTAGTAATAGAAGTTAATAAAAAAGTTATTTTATATCTAGGTTTTGAATAAAAAACAATTATGTAATATTGATTATATAGGCGAAAGTATGTGCTCCGAATAAATAATTTTCGTACTTTTATACGGAATCACCGTTAAAAGCTAATTAATGTATTTTAATATGTGTGAGGCCAGTCGTGGCGCAGTGGCACAAAGTGTGACTGTAAAACCGACTGGTTGTGAGTTCGATCCCCACTCGAGGAGGTGAAATATTTACTTAAATTTATATTTCCATTTCTTCGCTCTGGTATCGAGGCAAAGCGCGGCGTTGAGTTCTGCCACTCAACACGCAATGCCTCCAAAAATTCGGCAGAAAGTGGGGAACGGAGTGTCTTAACACTAGGGTCCCTCTGCCTACCCTGCTGTGTGCGGGATACAGCGTAAAGCTAATTTAATTTAATTTTTAATATGTGTGCAATTAGAAGAGAGATTAGATTAAAATAAATAAATTAGATTAAAATAAATAAATAAAAAAGAGATTAGATACGTCATACATAAATAAAAATATTTACTTATAATATTGTAAAATATTTTGAAAAGCACATTTTAGATTTTGAAAGTACAAGAGAAAACAAAAGAAAGAAAAACATCGATTTATAATAATTACTAATTAAACTAATTTTATTTTTTTTTGTTTTTGGAAAGTTTGTCATATAAAGTTTGTGCATCCCTAAATTTTATAGTCTTTTTTATAAAACGTCATTGTGTCAATAGTGACGGCTGCCAAAGTCAAAATTATTGTATTGTTTTTCCATGCGTTGTGTGTATAAACAAAATTTTATTCTATGTTAGTGTAATATAACAAAACGAGTGAACGGTAACAAGAGAAAGTAAATATTGTCAACATACGAGCACCTTAGATAAACTATAGTGTCTACTTAGTATTATTGCAATTTTGCATTACAGTATTGCAGAAAACACAATGGCAAATAGGCAACTGTGGGGTGAATTTGAAGACGAAGATAATGATGAGACGATACTACAAAATGTTAACTTTAACCCTATTATTGAATTGGGTATGCAAAATATCCCAGAAATACCAATCACAGTGAAATCATCACCAATTGAGTTGCCGAAACCAAATTTAATCACACATACTATACAATTACATGCATATTCGAGACAACTATCTGCTATTATTGACAGGACTGAGGCCGCTATATACGATGGCGCTAGAATAGACTCGTTAAGCTTACCAAACCCTCCGCCTGAACCAGTTATAAAAATGGAGCATGAAGCAATACCTCCTATAAATTTTCTTCCTAAAGAGTATTGTGATTTTTCATTAGGAAAAGGGCCAATCATTTTACCTTTTACTCCAGAAAGCCATAAACGAGCTCTGAGGCAATGTGCCGCTATAGCTATAGGCCATGTTGGTTTTGCTGCATCTACAAATAGTGCTTTAAATGCTGTAGCTGATTCTTTAGATATTTTCATGTCAAATATGTGTAAGCTTATGAGAACAGTTATAGATAGGGAAGCAAGTGGTCTCAATTCTGGATTTCCAGATATCATCTCAAAGGTTTTTACTGAATTAAATGTTGGCAACTTACATGATTTCTATGAGAATCGAGTAATAAAATACCATGAAAAAATCAAAAGTAAATGTGAAGAGCAAAGAAATCATTGTGAAGCCTTGACAATTGGTGAAATTGCACCACAACTTAAATTGGAAGAAGTACCAGAATTACATTTCCCAGCTGCTCTTGATGGAGCCTTTACACCATCCCTGGAGCCCGGATTTCAAATGCTACATAGTCTAGAACAAGAACAGTTGCAAGGTCTTGAGTTATTAGATGGTGTTACAGATGACATAAAAGTAGACTCTATGGATTTTTCTCAACCAGAAATGACAAAATTACCGACATTGTCACCTAATGCTAAAAAAAAGAGAAAATAAAATTCATACAAATATATTTTTTATTACTTATTAACTTTCCCACAATACCTACTTGATTCTGAAATTACTAAATAGTTTTACTTCAGTATAGAAAGACTACAGTAACACTGGGTTCTATTATGAGTAAACAAAGTGGTTTGAAATAATAATGTTCTTGTTTTAGCAGTACATGGTATCCAGCTTGTACGAAGATAGACCGAGCGAACATGGAAATTTGTGTTAAGACACTGTTCCCATTAAGACACTAGTCCTTCCCTTTCCACCAAAACAAAGACAAACCTCCTGGACGCATTGTATGTTGAGTGGCAGAACTTCATCACTATATTTCATATCCTCAAGTTAGAATCAAATCTACGACCTGCAACATTTAGTCGCTTGCTTGTGCCCCTATGTCACAACTGGCCTGTAGTTCTTTTATTTTAATAATTTGAATATACTTTAGTTTAAAAGCTTTTCTTTAATTTTCATTTCCATATTCTGGTAATGGCGGTATAAAGTGCAGAGTAGAGTACCCCCACTTGACATGCAATGTCTCTTATTTAAGCATAAAAACTTCTTATAAATTGGATTAAATTAATAATAAGGCTTTGTGCAAATTTAAAATATAGTAAATGGTGTACAAATTATAGGTACAGTGCAATAACCAATTCATTCACTGTAGTGTTAATGTTAAAATATATTTATTTCCATTACAAACAATGGACATTTATGGTAGGAGAGCCTAAGCGAAGACTTCGAGATTTACTAAACCGCGGCAGTTTAATATATTTTTTTTCCTTGTACCTATTCGGATAAGTTCTTCCACCACATATGAGCCCCATATATATGGCCGCCCGTCTAGGATAAAGGATCGATTAGTAAAAAAAAATAATCATGTGAAATTTTCGAGCGCAGATTAAAGTAGAGTGAGTATATTCCCCTCATCTGACAATTTGAGAGCGACAAAGATTATTTTGAATAGAATTAAGAATTACAAAAAAACATATAATCTGATGAATTCCACAAGCCGAAGTAATAAAAATTTATTGCTAAGTTAATGCAGCTACAGATTACCTAAAATAGGAATCTCTCTCCGTGTTTCTCTATTGCTCTGTCACTCTTCTCTACGTATTAATGTCTCACTCTTCGATTAAAATAATAATTAAAATACTGATTACTTGAATTATAAATTGTATTCTACTGCAAACATACTCTTTTATTTACATGCTATTTCTTAAACTTTTAAATTAATTAAGATCAATGAATTGAATTGAATGAATTAAAATATATATATACTATCATATTACGTAAGTCTCTTTCGATAATCGCCAGATTATGAGTACGTCTAGGGCATGATGATGAATCATTTATGTCGTAATCTGGAACACCTGAGTATTTAAAAATGACGAAATTGTTTTTGCACATTCTAGAAATGGCTGCGAGTTCGCATCACATCCAAATTGTCAGATGTAAGAGCTTTTGTTAGGTTCACTTAACATTCCCTTAGAAAACCTGACGAGCTCATCAGTTTTTTCTTCATTTTTAACCCTTACGGACGACCATCTCCATCATGGTAATAATCAGATT
The DNA here is from genome assembly GCA_030704555.1 of Heliconius charithonia. NCBI lineage: Eukaryota > Metazoa > Arthropoda > Insecta > Lepidoptera > Nymphalidae > Heliconius > Heliconius charithonia. The sequence continues at coordinate 8,865,027 of CM060821.1, forward strand.
AACATATTACATTTCTAAGAATTCATAGGATATGGATGATACCAAAGTATCTTACGCGATCGAATATGTCAATGCAATAGTTTTTTTTATGTCTTTAAAAATCTATAGCCTATCGGTCAAAACATATATATTATTTGACATTTCTTTCTTTTTATCATTTAAGCTTCGCAACAATAGATCTCTACGACGCTCGAGTAAATCCCGAATTACAATCGTCGGCTCTCCTTCTATTATGTAAAAGCATTAGTTATTAAATGAAAATTACAAAGCATGCTAAATACAGGCATTGATAGTACATTTGTACATTTGATGACACATATACTTTCTTGTTTAATACATTTATTATATCAAAGAGTGTTTATAACACAGTAAAGGGGATCTATACATAAATAAAAATGACGACATAGCACCAAAATAATTTATTTGTACCCCGATTTCATTAAAATTTATAATACCTGACAAGGATACAGTGCTGATTACTTAAGAATTTTCATTATTTACAATTACAACCCAAAATATACCAATTAAATGTATACTTGGTCCATAGCTGAACCAAAAACAATAAATTGGTAATTTTTTCATCATCTTATTAAGCTAATTTTTGAATTTTTTTTTACACATTAAAATAATTCTTAATTAAATGAATGAACTTACAAATTAATGACTTATTTTAACCAGCAACTTAAAAAATACAGAATGTAGATCATTAATCATCACACTCATAACAAAGAAATATATTGTTTTATGGCAGTAAATTGTTGTATACACAAAATAGGAACCTTCAAATATGGTCTTCGTCACAATATTAAAATGGGTAGATTAAGCTCAGTTATTATCAGTTTATAAAACATTTAAGAACCACATTTAAAGATTTTAATTAAAGTTTATTTATAAAGCTTATATGGCAATATCAATCATACTTAGATAAATATTCCAATTCAAATTTTTATGTAATAGATCAAAAATTTTACATCTAAAAAACTTTTCACAAACATATTTATTTAACTGAAATAATTGCGTACAAATTTGTATATATTGTATATAGAAATACCATAACAGAGAATTTACAATTAATGTCTAAGTAATTTTCATATCAAATGAAAACTGTCCAAGGCATGTTATGAAGCAAACTAAATTAAGTTTAATATTTTTCAGAAAACATATAAAAAAACTAAAATAGCAGGACTCAAATCATTGAAGTGCTTTGACCACTCTGTCACATTTATTATTTTATGCCAAAATTCTTATATACTTAAATGATTAGAACATAAAACAACCTTCATGAGAACATATCATACCTTTGTGGTTGGAGCTCAGGACTTATCCAAGAGGAGCAAGTTCAAGTCCCGCTACATTAAAATCTTTATACATTTTCTTAAAAATATTTTTCTATCCCTGTTTTGGAATAGCACTATAAAAATGTTAAAAATAATTAAGTCTAATTCCATGACAACTGTACATAACATTGATCACAATTTTTATCCTTTAAATTTTACTTTTTGTCAGTTGAAGGTGACCTCTTTCGTCGGAATAGTAAAATATGTGGTTCTGCAAAGATACAACAATAATGTAAAATATCTTTATTGCACATAATAGATACAAATTACATTAAAACAATCTCTTACAGAAGTTGTGATCATTAAAAAGAAGAGGACTAATATATGGAATGTAGTTAAATTTAAAAAAACATAATATAATAACAATGAGCCAATAATATAGTATGTACCAAAATTTTAGTATATTATTTTATTGACAAAAGACCAACAATAGATGGCACAGACACATGGCAAAGTTAAAAAAGATGCAGATTTTATAGTTCTAATAATATATAGGGGGAAAAAATACTATTTTAGATAATTTTTAGAACAATACAAATGCCAAAAAAAGCTCAATTCAAAAGAAATGACATATGAAATAAAAAAACATTAGTATCACAAATAGTAAGCAATAAATTAATTTAAGCTGATGTCAACAAGATGAAATTATTATATAAATAGAAGGAAATTATTATTTAAATGAGAGGGAATTATTATTTAAATAACTGTAAAAGATTGGATTTATTCAAATACGTGGGTAATGGATGTTGTTCTTAATAGTTACCTGGTTGGTGTGTCATATAATGGACCCATCCTTGGCTCTGCTGGACTCCGATAGATCGCCATTCAGTTTCAGACATTAGATGATTCTTTGGAACCAGCTTAACCATTTCTTTAGGTAAAACCACATGCCTAAAAGAAGTTAATATGTCAGTTTGTTTTGGATCTTATTGTTAAGGTTTTGTAACGTATTTTTACGTTACGTTAATATTATAAATATTGTTTACATAATATTTATAAAATTTAAGTGTTATATTCAAGTAGGGTGTTCATGAAGTGTTACTTATTTTTAGAATATGTTGACGATTTATAAGATTCTTTATTTTGGCTATTAAGCAATAATCCTATAACAATAACTAATAATGATTCTAATTCTTTTATATTTATATGAAATAAACTGAGATATAAAGATATAATAACTTACCTGTACTCATGTTCGTCGTCACGGTATTTTTCGGAGTAATAGATATCCCTCGACATATTTACTAATAAGATTTTAGTGTCCGCTTTAAAAAATTAAAGATCTTGCTTGTGTTTGCCAAAAAAAGCTTTTATTAAGTTAAGTTCACAGTTTTCCAACGCCACAAAGAACTTCAAGTTCAAACTTTTAAATGCGACTCGATAATTCTATTCGTTAACGTATATAAAAATTTGAAATACTTCGAGTGTTGCCAGTTGCACACAGATAAAAATTTCAAACACCTCACTTGATGAGCAACAAATTCTTTTCAACAATAATTTTAAAAAATCAATTAAATAAAATATATAAAGAATTTTTATATATAAATTTGATCATTTTTAACCCATTTTCTTTCATGTACATTAAAGAGTTTACACGGCATTATCAAACTTGACACACTATCGTATGCCTAGTCGCACACACACAATATACTTTCGTCAATACAATATTGACAATAATATTGTTCAATATATGAGCCCTATTTTAACGTACTATTTTCCTTGACTTCATCGCAATATGCCTAATCAGACGTATTCCATAGATCTGGATAAGTTTCCCATATTTTTATAAATTCTATTAAATATTATTTTTCCGTGGGAGTAGTAATATCAACATTATTTTAGCTGTTTACACTGTTTTCGTCATTTATCTTGAATAAAAACCCTAAGCGGCAGCCTCCTTTGAAGTCATATATTATTGACAATAACCCTCCACCCGAGGTGGAGAGGAATTCTAATATTGTCGTGGCAAAAACAGAATTTCTTGAGTTCTACAATAATATTGACAAAGCGGCCGCACACACACGATACTATTGACAATACGTACTTTATTGATAGTTATTGGACGTGTGGGGTCGGACTAAGAAATTTCAGATGAACTTAAAAAAATAAAATCAAATCTCAAAAGACCTCCAGCGTCTATTTTTTATCAAAAAGTTCATCGAACATGAAAAACTGTGTAAAGTTTATTATTAAATTATATAACTGCACAATTAATAAAATAAGGCCACACAATAGTTGTGCGTTCGATTGTCCCTCAGGGGGAATTAATTATTTTCATTTCCTTGCTCTACTAATAACATAAATCGCAGCTTTGAGTTTGGCCATTCGACAATGTTTTGAAAATTGGGCAGAAAGTGGGGATCGGGATGTTTTAACACTATAAGTTTTCTCTGTCTACTAAGGACTGATATTTCTATTTTTTTTTCTTATCTGAATAACGGTAATAAGACCATATTTTTTATTATAATTATTTATTATCAATTTCTTTATGTACATTGCTCATATGTTTCTTTTCATGTTTTAAAAGATCACTTTTGCGAGCAAATTTTGATGGACACTCAGTGCAGATGAAGGTTTTTCCTTCGCTATGAGATAATTTTATATGGCGTTTTAGGTTTGATGCTCGCGATAATTTTATACCACAAATAGAGCAAACATGTGGTTTTTCTCCATTATGTGTCAAAATATGTTGTTTTAAATCACTTCGTGTAATAAATGCGCGACTACACATGTCGCACTCGTATTTTTTTTCACCAGTGTGACGTCTAAAATTAGAAAACAAAAATATCTTATTACTTGCATAGTATTAATTAAATGGATATTTAATGTAAAAAAAATGTCTTTATAACACTGAACTTACAATTGACTTTAAAAACTGATTTATTGTGTTGAGTGGCACAACTCAACGCCTTTTGCCTCGTTACCAGAACGAGAAAACGAAAATGTTAAATATTTCATTTCTTCGAGTGGGAATCGAACCCAAAACCAGTCATGTTTACAGTTACACGGTACTGACCTTGTGCCATGACTGGCCTTTATTAATTTATAGTTAAGAATTATTGTATAGACATATTTTATTGACAAAATAATAAAAAAAAAGTGATCAGCATATGAAAGAAATTAAAAATATTCATTACATAATATACATAACATACCTTACGTGATACTGTAGATGACCTATAGTACGAAAGCTTCTTGGACAAAGCACACACTGGTATGGCATCTGACCTGTATGTTTTCTCTTATGAGTGGTCAGTCCAGAGGATTGGGCAAATGATTTCCCACATATTTTACAAACAAAAGGTTTTTCTCCCTGTAATAATTTATTTTCTCTTTATAATTAGTAACTGTAATTGTTTATAACCCATGTGGGATACAGTGGGAGCTAAAAAAAGAAATAAATATAGTCTAAACAAGTAAATAAAAAATAATTACTGTGTGTATTCTTATGTGAACATTCAGATTCTGTGCTATCGAAAATTTCTTGTCACAATGTGGACAAGTAAAAGGTTTCTCTGTAGCATGGGTTGCTAAGTGAGTTTTGAGACGAAATCTGCAAAGAAATTAATATAAATAATCAAAAAATATGTTAAATTTATAAAATGTTAAGTTTAGTTTGCTTTAAATATTAAAATTAGACTTTTAAATTTAGATTACTTTAAAAAAAAATATACCTGGAAGACATAACTTTACCACATGTAAAACATTGTTGCTTTTGAGATGCTTTATTATTAATATTTAAATTATCTGTATTTTTTAAATCACTAATAGAATTTATTGTTACATTAGCTTCAATCTTTATTTTGTCTTTATTATTATTCTCAAAAACAGAAGGACTATTTATTGTATTATAACATCTTATTGCTTCGTGCATGGTCAGATCAGTTGCGAGATTTTCTTCTTTAATTACGATTACAGAATTTCTTAATTCATAATCTGATTTTTCACAAAGTTTTATAAACTGTAAACAAATATCTAGGGTCTTCTCACAATTTGTACATATTAAGGTAGGCAGCCCGTCATTTGGGTGTATCTAGTAATTAAAAAATATACTGTATTTTTATTTTATCTTAACTAATTATTAATTTTTTTTTATATAAAACTTACTTGAACTTTAGCTAAAGCCATTATTTTAGTATATATTTGTTCTGATGTGGAATTATTAAATATATTTATTGTTAAATTATTTCTACTTAAACAAATTCTACATTTATCCATAATATTTAAATTTAATTAAGTATTTTCAGTCTTAACATTCAAAATATAAACAAAACAAAATAACGTCATTTGTCATTGGTTTTATATGTATTTGACATAAAATCGTTTTAAAACAGATAGTTATAATTGAATATTATCTATAATTTAAAATATTAATAGGCTTCTGAAAAATATCAAAACGATAAAGAATAAAGTATATCAATGGATTCATAAAATTATTATAATGTACATTGCATCTTCTTAATTTATAAAAAATACGATGTGGCTTAATGTTTCGTGAGGCTCCATATTTCAAATATCAGGTGATTCTTGATTACAATTTACATACTTGTTGAGGTCAATAACCCATCACCCCACAGTCGATCAAATATTTTGTATCTTTTAGCTTTATAATATTACTTATTTGTTTCATTTCTATTTTATATAAAATTTTACGAATATGTCCAATATCAAATTGTACCATTTCAATGTAAGTGCACCGTCAAGGGCGCGCATATGGCTACAAAATTAATAGGAGTACCGGCAGAAATAGTTATCATAAATTTAATTGAAAAAGAACAACTCAGTGAAAGCTTTATAAAAATTAATCCTCAGCATTGTGTACCAACGCTTGATGATAACGGGTTTGTATTATGGGAGAGTCGTGCCATTTCTTGTTACTTAGCCGATAAATATGGCAAAAATGACGAAATCTATCCAAAAGATCTTCAACGGCGTGCCATCGTTAATGCAAGATTATACTTTGACAGCTCTTTCTTGTATCCCAAAATACGGGCAATTTGCGTAAGTATAGAAGTAATAATTAAAAATAATATGTAAGTTAATTTCAATTCTATTAAAGATTATTTTATCTTTTTTTAGTATCCAATAATCTTTGAGGGTGTAACAGTAATATCGGAAAAGTTGAGAAATGATCTGAATGCTACTCTTGGTTTCCTCAATCAATTTTTAGATTGTAGCAAGTGGGTTGCGGGAGATCAGTTGACCATAGCCGATGCACATATTGCAGCATCATTATCTTCAATTGTTGTAAGTTCCACTTAATTATTACATTATCTAAAGCTTGTGTACTATAATAGAAACCTCTTCATAGGAACATTATGACCATTTTTATCAATTTACAGGAAGTTGGCTGGGACATGTCCCCTTTCCCCAACATTCAAAGATGGTTCAAGGATTGCTCTATTATACCTAGTTTTGAAGAAAACATGCAAGGTGCTAAGGAATTTAGTGAGCTTGTGAAGAAAAATCTTAAATCAAGTTAAACAAAAATTTATTAATATCATAGATATCATATGTATATTATGCGCTTATTTCTATTTTTATAACCAATAAAATATTTTTCTATCTATAAAATTTTAAGACTAATTGTTGCTCATTTTTAACTTTTCTCTGTATAACAGTCTCTGATTTGTAACCATGTTTAGACATAATTTGAACAACTTCATGAGGAATGTTTTCTTTAATTAGTAGAAGGTAAAAGGTGCCATCTTCAGCCAAAATCTTTGGTATCATGTCGAGAAGTCTATCTGTAATTTCTCTACCTTTGATACCTCCAGCCCAGCTTGCTTCAATACCTTGACTCCCACATTCACTCGAGTCAGTTACAACATATGGTGGATTGAAAACTATAAGATCAAACTTATTGTGTACAAAACAAGATGCCAAATCCATATTAATAACGTTCAAAAACACTTTATTATAATCTGCAGAACTTTTTGACATCAAACAGGCTTTGAAATTTATATCTGTGCTAAAACAAACAGTTTGTGAGAGTGCCATACCTAAAGCTGTAATAACTACACCACTTCCAGAGCCAATTTCTAAACAAAAAATGGGGTTTTTAATTCTTATGTATTGTATATCTTTTTCTAAGGCATCAATGAGTAGGAAGCTATCTTCTGCTGGTTCATAGACAAAGTCAAAATCTTCTTTGTCAATGTGGTTTTGATATGGAGTTTCCATTTTAGTTGATACTGCCATGGTCTGACAACACAGCAGAGCTTGTACTTTGTTCTGGTTCTTGAGGTACTTCTGTGACAGCTGGTCTTACACTTTTCTCTTTGTTTATCATTCGTCGAATTTCATTAAGCCTATCCTAAAAAAATGCAAAAGTATAATAAATTATTACAAAAGTTAAATCCTATTTCTTACAAAATGCAAGTTGCTCACGTACTTGAGATGCTTGTAATACATTAAGTACTACTGTAACTTTATGTTTACAAGCTATTAGTTTCTTGACATAAGGATCCAACTCAGGATGATTATTTAGTGCTTCTCTTACTTTTTGCAATTCTTCATTTAAAGACTCAATTTGTTGTTTTAATTCCAATTGAGAAATTCTTAAACAAAATGAAATAACAAAATTTACAGAAGATTGTCAAAGCAAAATTTTTTCTAAATGAAATTAGATACAAGGTTATTGGTAATTTCTATAAAGAGTAAGAAGCATGTGATTACAAACTGATTTGTTCCTATAAAATGTTTGAGCCGTAATCTTTGTGATTATTTAAATTATAGGTCTATGTTTTTAAGAAATAGCCTATTATTATTAATTTAACAATATAATATTTTGAACAATGTTATTGTTTTGGTGTTATTATTTTTAGAGGATATACCAAATATAATGTACTAACTATTAGGTAAGTGTTGTGTTAAACTTTATAAAGATAAGAGACAACATAGTATAAGAAAATTACCTTGACATCTATTACAATATAAAATTTCTCTTGGGAATCTATAATTACTTTTTTTGGAACATTATAAAAAGCTTTTTTTTGTTGTTTTTCCGTCATTATTCATACAAAAACAAATTTGATATTCTGGTCTTATTACTAATAACCCTGTATAAACGTAATCTTGATTAACTTAATAATATGTTTAATATATATATATTTTAAATATTACCTAGTGGCCCTAACTCTATCATCAAGTTGGTCCACAGTAGGTTTCAGGAGACCTAAAAGACCTTCAGCTAAGGTGTCTCTGGTGGGATTGTCACACAAATTACCAGTGTTTTCATCAGCGGATGTTGTTGTACTTTCAGTGTCGTCCATGTCGGTCTGTTGCAATTACATTATCTTATTTTCAAAATAAGAAGCAAATACTATATAACTATATAAATTGTTACTCAAACGTTTATGTTTCCAATTTACACGACGTATGCGGTTGCGGTACACCATACGTCAATTAAGCTATTTGACAACTTGTCCTTTACATTTGACATGTAGTGATGACAGCTCAATGTTTTTTTTTAGAATTTATAAGTCCTTTTTTCCACTTTGCGTTGATGAGAATAGATATTTAAAAAAATAACAAATGTCTATAAGTCGGTTTATGGATATTAATTTTTTTTATATACCACTGCGTTTCGCATGAGGAAATGTCGGGTTCCGGCGCCCAACCCAAAAGAAGTGGTTCTTTCAGGAATATGATAGGGCCACTTTAAGACAAGCTACCCCAGGAGGGTACAGTACCTCCGGTGTTGAAGAATTCTTTCTCAAGTCGTCAAACCCAGGCCGCCCGTCGAATTTTGAGGAGGGTACAGTTCCGCGCTATGGTCAAGGTAAATGAGGCATACGCTCCACGGCATTCCCTACCACATTTAAAGAAGACTTTCGCAACTTCAGGGGTCTACACTCCAACCTGAATACCGTCCACCAGTATTTGGGAGAGCACGGCCGGTCTTGTTATTCCTGGCGGAGACTTAAATTGCCCGACTGAAAGATATAGCTTATCTTTCATACCCCGGTTAGAAAGTAGAACATACCATACTTATTTATATACATACTCAACGGGATTTGAACCTGCGCCTCTAGGAAACCGTTCGAGCGCTCTGGCTATAATTTTCTCATCAAGCTACGTCAAATTCTTACATTTGTTATAATTTAGTTATGTTATTAGCATCTCTGTAAGGAGATTTTTACAAATTACCACTACCCAAAGATAATTACTTAAAATTATTATTTCCTAAGTGTGGACACCACTGTCTGGTACGTAATCTTGAGCTCATTAAACACGGTAGTCGCAGAACACCCGAAACACTTCGCGGCTGACACTACAAATTAGGAGATTGGATTGGGATACGTATAGTTCATTTATGTTACCCTGTGGGTCGGTTTGCTTATTCCTCTGAGGTTACTATTACCTGCGCCGCTGCTGTTGTCGACGTGATCCTGCAGGGCATGAAACTTTATAATTAATAGCACTATAGTGCTAATCGGTGGCAAATCACAACCTTGGTTTGATACAACTCGCAAACTTGCAGCCTTTAGCAAACGCGAGGCATACCACTATTTGGCCGAGGTTTAGTTACTAAGCATCCGAAGGTGAAGGCCTTAAAGAGAAAGTGACTGAGCCTCTTAAAATATCTAGGTATTCTAAGAAGCGAATGTCAGAAGTCAGAGCAAGGTTTGAGCTTATCACCAAAATCAGTGGGTAGCTCGAGAGCTAGCTAGCTAGCTCATCCGCAGTATCACGCCTGTACTGTAAAAAAAATGTGTTTTTTTTATTTTTTACAGCTTTGTAGCAAGATAAGTATACTTAATTAATTTGATGTATATTTATTATATTTATTAATATTTACTTCTCTCTCTAGCCAAGAGTCAAAATTAAATCGGTCAAATTTAAATACTTAGTTTTCAACAGAATCATTTATTCCTATATAATATATAAATATAATCTTAATTCTAATTTAGTGGATTTACAAAATATTTTCTTTACTTATTGGTTTCTGCTATATAAACTATTGAGCAACTATGTGAAATATTTATCAGTTCTAATAATGATAAATCTCATTAAAGTATTTATAATATTGATATAGCATCAATTGTTAAACAATTAATATATTATAAAAACAAATATCTGTACGATTTTTACAATATTTTATAGTTTAGTTTAGTCTGCTATTCATTGAAAAATTTCAGTATTACAAGAATTCATTTAAAAAATACTGTAAAAAAAAGGTGTCACAAAGAGTCCATGAGCATACGCATTTGATCTTTTACATGTGAGTCCATGTCAGAGAAATCATTTAAGACTTCTTCTATCATTTCTATAAATATTGTTGGCCATTGGAGTTCAAGGGTGCGAAGACGTACCGCAGCTCCACACGCCAACTCAATAGCGTGCGACAATTGACCGCGACCGCGTACTCTCCAACTCATGTCCTCCTAAAATGTAGACGTATGCAATAAAGCTCACTTTTTACATGGTGAAATTCAATACCAGAATATACTCTATTTGGCATAGAATAATATTTTTTATAATAATATAATTTAGTAAGTTTTCGACTTCGCTTGGTAATTGAAATTACCTGTGATACATGTCCTTTTTTATATTGTAAAGCTTCTTTAGCGATGACATCTCGCAATGCCGGATCGGCTGCTCTTAGCCAAGCTTTAGCACTAATGGAACTATTTCCACTTTTGCCTAACCTTGAAAGCAGTGGTTGTAGAGGAGCATCTGGTAGTGCGCGGAGTACTATATCACTTAGTCCCATGTAAGCTTGATTAGCTGTTTTCAATTCTTCATCAGTGATCTATAAGGAAATTTATTTTAATTAATTACTAGATTGGGAACAGACCGTGGATTTTTTGTAACAGAATATAGATTTTTATGAAGTTATTTCAATGTTATTTTAACTTGCACATTATTTGCATTGATTTACCGGTTCATCGTTTATTTCCTTTAGTCCCCAATGAGCAAGTCGATAAATTGCATATTCTCGCCAGGTTTTGAGAAATATTGGATTACCTTCTGGTATTATATTTAGACCTGTTAGACCACGAAGCTCGGCTAAAGCGTGCAGTTGGCCTAGGTGCTGTAGCCCAGTAGCACGAACCAATAGATGAGTAATATTCGGAAATCTGTTAAAAAATAAGCAAATTTAGTTTGTTTTTTTCGTATGATATTCAAATGTCAATGGTAAGTAATAAGACGTATGTTATTTAATAATATTCTTACACTCACTTTGCTTTTAGTTCCGGCAAAGATTGGGCAACTGCGTTAAAATGAACATAATGAAATGCAGCTCTGGTAACAGTCCGTGCTCTTTCCCATTCCCATTCACGTGCTAGACGACGTACTGCGCCTGCACCCCATGCACTTATGAGACCGTCGCTTACTTCAACTAAGTAGTCAACACCTTGTTCTCTGTCTTTTGAAACAGGGATTACTTTGGAAACTGGCTCTGATGATTTTAAATTTGCTAAATTAGTTTGTTTAATTGGCTTACTTCGTGCCGTTGAGGCTCTATGGGCGGACGAAGCTCTTTCATTTCGTCTTGTGATTGTAGCGCTTCGTATATTTCTATTGCTTAATCTACTATTCAAAGATGATTGTCTTTTTAAAATTTTGCTGTTATTATCACTACCTGATGTAGACGATGCCCCAATAGAACCATTATTAGTATTACAAGAAATATTGCTAGCATTTTCACTGTTATCAGAATTTTTGGTACTTTTAATTTTTCGACTCTCTGGGTCACACACAGATTTAGATCGCATCGTACAAAAATTTTCTCGTCTTCTTAATACTGTGGGGCATCTTCTGAATTGTCTTTTGTTTACTTCCTCTTCACTATCACTAGTTGAAGAAGGTAATGAACTAATTGAAGAATCACCCACTGGTTCAACGCTTGAAATACTTTCCCATCTCTTTAAAACTGGTTCAGAATTTTCGGATAGCTTAACATTTTCTAGAGAAGATATGATTGGCAACAGAATTGGCGGTAACCTTAGATCACTACTAGTAGGTGTTGAATGAGAAGCATCTATATCTTGTGACGCGCTTCGTTCAGAGAAATTTACACGTCTTTCAGAAGGTTTGCGAGCAGTTGAACTTCTTTGCAACTTGCGTAGCGGAGGACTAGAATTTGTTTTCTCTATAGAAGCTTTGACAGTTGCATCGCTGTTGTTGACTTTCCAATCCAAATTATTCTCGTCCACGTGTCTTGTAGAAGCTATCAAATCAGGAATGACAGAGGTTTCAACGCACTGCACATCATCAGTTTGAGTTATGGCTTCGGAAGATGTTTGCATTTTAAGTTCTTTTTCAATATCTATTTGTTTTACTGGGCACGTAGTATTTACAAAGCTTTTATTTTCTGATCTAAAACAATTTTTACGTGTTAAAATATTATTAAAGTCTAAATTATATAAAATATATATTTAATAAATATGTAAGATACACATTTATTAAACATATTTTTTTATACAATTTAGACTTTGATAAATATTATAACATGTAAAAAAATAAAAAGGAATAACCTAAGCAACTCCCAATTTGTTCGAGCATTATGTATAATCTGATCACGACGAGCAGCTTGTTGAGCAGAACCACTAAGTGCGCAATATGCAGCATGAGCGGCTTCTTTATTACTTCGCCAAGCCATGGCAGCTCGGCGGACCTATAAGATTAGCACCCACTTAAAAATATTTACAGTTCAATAATAAATTATTTGAAATTTAGATATTCGTGTAATCATTCTTATAAAAAACAATTTATTACTTTCTTGATAATCATCTCGATTCTGAATAAAAGTAAGGCTTGGTTTTTAATTAAAGGTTAATTGGCTGCAATTTATACACATTTTATGCATAGAGAAGACAACTTGTACCTGTTCGCTAACATGCATATTTGTTAGTGTTACGAGATTCGGAAGATAAGATACTAAAAACGGTGTACAATCACCACCAAGCGCTACGGGATTTCCCTCTAAAGAGACTTCTATTAATGTGGTTGCCTCAGCCAGCGATGCCACGTCCTCTATGCTGTAAAAGCAAAATACATTGAAATTTTAATAAATTTATGTATAAAGTTTAAATTATCAAAAATAATATTAATTCAAGAGAGGTATATTATACCTTTGCAAATCATTGTTTCCGAGAAATAGTTTTTGTAGTTTAATCGTATTTTGAAATCCTAGTAATTTTCGCAAGCGGTTTCTCTTTAAATTTAACTCTCTTAAAGATATTAATCCATGCAGGTCCATTTGACCAATACATTTTATTTGATTACCAGCTAAATTGAGAACTTTGAGCTCACTCTGATTCGATAAGCCCCCAACTTTTGTTATCCTGTTACCATGTAAATCCAGTACTTCTAACTTTAAGAGGTTGGATAAGCCTTCTATTCTTTTAATTCTGTGATGCAGATAAATAATACGTAATCAATATCAAAAAGCTAGGCTGGTAATATGAGACAATTCAGATTTGTACTTACCTATTTTTACCCATCAACAGCACTCTTAAACTGAATAGTCTTTCTAGCGATGATATTTTGTCTATTTGGTTGTCATAAACATCAAGAAAAACTAATTTACTTAAATCTAAAGGAGACAGTCCAGATAGAGTGTTAATTAAGTTATGTTGTAGCGATAATAAGCGTAATCCTGGTTCACCCACTATGTGAGGTATGGAGGAGAGTCCTCGTCTAAAAATAATTACGGTAAAATTTATGGCAAATAGCAATTTATAAAAATCTTTTGGGAAAAAAATAAGAGAATTAATATATTTTGACTAAGTTAAATTGTTTTGTAATAATAATACAGATTCTTGTACCTGTCAAGACTTATCCTATCAGGTAAACGGTCTTTTTCTTGGGGAGTCCTAGATAGTTGCACTTTACCTTCACCCACAGCTTGTAAATTAATTGTGTCTTCTTTAGCATCTTCTTTGCATATGAAATTATTCCTGTTAAATAATAAAAAAAATATACAATAGATTTCTAGTTGCTTATCGTTCTTTACTAATAGCGTTCATATATTACATACGAGTTTCGTAATTACCCAGACAGTATTGTATTAGAGCGTTGTAATGTCGTCGTACGATGATCAGCCAAAGCAGGTCGTATTTGGAGAAATTGACGACCATCTCCACTAGCACTAATTTCAACTCTCGATCCACTAGCATCTAGTGACTGTGCCGATCTTCCTCTTGCGCGAAAAGATAACTTTCTTACCTACAAGATTTCGAAATAATTGATTAGTTATAGAACAAATATACACAAATTATCTCTAATTTAACATTACATTTCCACGATTATACGTAATAGGCATTAGTTTAACAGTAGATTAGTAATAGTAAAATTGTTATTTATAGGTTGATTGGCCTCATTTTATATAAGTCTCATTTCGTGAATATAAATTCGAAATAGAGGCAGTTTTGGTCCACTTTATCAAAGTCGTTTGTTGTTGCTTAGTAACTAAAATAATTCTGGTAGCATACGTTTTCAGTACAATTATGGTGTAATGTTTATATAATATAACATAAATGAATATAAATTTGACGAGTAAACCACAATAATATAAATAATATTACAATATAAAGTAAGAATATACATAATATTTTAACACATTTTGTAAAACTTGCTAGTTTGAAAAGGCCCTTAATAAAGTAAATGCTCAGTACGCGTATTCAAATTTTGATAACTTCGATTTCAAAATATTTTTAAAAAACTAAAAACAAGAACAAGAAAATATTGCGATATTGATTATATAAATTGATTTTTTTTATGAATAAAATTTTTACTAAAGTGCTCTCTTTACGTAATTTTCGCAACTTTCTCTCTTCGTTACCTTCCGGAGTAAAAATGGTACGCTTCTTCCCAAACCCGTATGAAGATTACAAACCCGGTGCAGGGGTCGCCTTAAATAAAGATGAAATAATAGAGCAGATAAATGATCAAGTTAATAATATTATAAAGCGCCTGCAGCCCAACCACAAAAATGTAGATGGAGGACTCTATGTTGGGATAACAGGGGTATCGTATATGTTTTATTATTTATCAAAAAACTCATTGCTTTCGGCAAATAAAACTGCGTATATTGAGAAAGCTGTAGAATATCTTACGCCCGCACTCGACGTATCTGCTGGTGAAAAGACTTCGTTCTTGCTTGGTGATGCCGGCACGTACGCTTTAGCCACCGTATTGAAGAGAGAAATTGGCGATGAACAATTTACCGAAAATTTAAATGCTTTTAAAGCTCTTTATACTACCTATTTAAATCCAAAATTTCTTAAATGCGGTGGAGATGAATTTTTTGTCGGAAGGGCGGGGTACCTTGCTGGAGCTTTGTGGATGAGTCGCGAATTGCAAGCGCAAATTTTTACAAATGAAGAATTGTATAAAATTTGCGATATGATGGTTATATCTGGCCGTGAATATGCTAAAAATCATAAAAGCCCGTGTCCATTGATGTATCATTATTACAATACTGAATATTTAGGTGCTGCTCACGGAATAAGTTTTATATTGCAAATTTTATTGTCAGTACCTGGTTACCTCAATTTCAATAGGCATGCCGCTCGAGATATTAAGACTACCATAGAATTTATAGCTTCAATTCAAACTCATGAGGGAAATTGGCCTTGTTGCATGGAAGAAATAGGTTTGCCTGATCACAAACTGGTTCACTGGTGCCATGGAGCACCAGGAGTAATTTATTTGATGGCAAAAGCTTATTTGATATTTAAAGATCAGAAATTCCTTAATGCTTGCATCAGAGCTGGTGAGGTAGTGTGGAATAAAGGTTTACTGCGTAAAGGCCCTGGAATATGTCATGGCATTGCTGGGAGTGGATATGTCTTTTTATTGCTATATAGGTTGACTGGAGATGAGAAATATATTCAAAGAGGCAAACTTTTTGCTGATTTCTTGAACACTGATCAATTTTTGAGAGATGCACGGCTGCCCGATAATCCGCAAAGCCTATATGAAGGAACTGCTGGTACTGTGTGTTTCCTTGCAGATCTCTTGGTACCAGATAAGGCTGAATTTCCTTTTCAAGATGTATTTTCTACTTATACTTAAAAGTGTTTTCATTAATTTAAAAATTATTAACTTATTAAAAAATACAGTGTGTATTCAATTATATTATGCTATGTAATTAATGTTTCATTTCATTGATTTAGAAATTATTAAGTTTCTAGTTTGTATTTAAATATTCTATTTAGACCAACAGAGGCTAGCCGTAGTAAAGGGGCACAAGTATGCAACTGTTACTACAACCGCTTTTGGGTCAATTTACAATTACCACTCAAGGAAATGAAATATTTAATATTCTCATTTCTTCGCTTTAGTAAAGAGGCAAGGCATGATGTTGAGTTAATGGAGTGTCTTAACATTGGGTTCCTAGGTTCCCACCGCCTATCCTGCTGACATATGTATGAAAGTGTATAAAAAGTTAAACCAAAAACAAAAAAAAATCACATGAGCCTTTACACATTGCACTTTTCATTACTAATTTTAATAAGTAACTGAAAACAGTAATAAAGGCATATCAAATTCATATTTAAAATATTGTGCAATTTTTTTATAGTTTTACCAAAAAAAAAATTTAAAATAAAATGTAAATTTACTTACTATATCCAAGTGCTGTATATTTTAAATAGAATGCGGTTAAACTACGCATTATGATGTGTTATTACAGCTCCTATTTATAAAACCGTATGCATAATTACACTTAGTTCATCATTTTATGTTGACAGTAATTGGATATTCAAGATGTCTTCAATTTTCTTGTCACATTTAATTCTATAAAAGTCCTACTGTATTGTATAAAACAGAAAAATTATTTGATTTGTTTTATTAAATACAATCACTTCTTGCAATAATGGATTGGTTGAAGTTTGCACTTATATTCAATTTTACTTTGATAATGGCTTTACCTGTCTATATAGATATTTTGAAATCAAGAAACATAGAAAATGTAGTTTTATTTAATTGTAATCGAAACATAATTGGAACTCAAAAATTTTTAATAGCAAACAATATAAGATCACTTATCCTGGCTAATTCCTCGGATTTACCAAATTTAAGTTATTCCAAATTAGGCTTCATATTAGATGCATATTGTGAATCTTGGACCCAAATCTTGAAGGTTGTTGATGAAAGATTTTTTAGGGGTTCCTATACGTGGTTGGTAAATACTGATGACCTCAGTACTGCAGTCGATGTTCTGTCAAAATATCCCGTTGATATCAATTCTAATTTTATTGTAGTTATAAAAAATGTGGAAGTTTTTAACTTGTATGAAGTCTATAATAAAGGTTTCTATACCAACGGTTCCTTTATTGTTACGGATTTAGGTTATTTTAATTCGGAATTACATTTAAAACGGAATATTAGAGCTGATTTAACGGGTGTGGTTTTAAAATGCGTCGTAGTAGTGGTCGATCCTATAGTAAACCAGACGTTCGAACATTATTTGGATAAAACGAAACCTGGAGAAATAGTTGATTCTCTACATAAGCTGAAGTTTTATACGTTGGTGAAATATCTTCAAAATATTTATAATTTTAGGTAGGTGCATTATAAACATTTTAATAGGCCGGTCGTGGCGTAGCGGCACAAAGTGTGACTGTACACCGACTGGTTGTGGGTTTGCTCCCCCCTTGAGGAGATGAAATATTTACTTAAATGTATATTTCCATATCTTCGTTCTGGTGTCGAGGCAAAGCGCGGCGTTGAGTTATGTCACTTAACACGCAATAGGGCAACGGAGTGTCTTTCACTACGTTCCCTTTGCCTACCCTGCTGTATGCGGGATACGCGTGAAGCTGATTTTTTTTGACATTCTTTATAATTTTAATTTGCTACTTATTATTCAAATGAAAGATTAACTCATATGATAGCGCTTTTTGGACAATACTTAAGTAATTTTAAGGTGTATTACGTTGTATACGAAATTGTTTTTTTTGTATATGAAAATGAGTATTTAAAATATATATAATTTAAAACATATTTTTCCAAGTCTTATGCTTCGGAGGACTAATTCATGGGGATATTTACGCAACGGTAGCTTTGATGGACTTGTCGGTTCTCTTCAGCGGCGCGATGCGGATATTGGAGGAACCCCCATCTTTTTTAGATCTGATAGGTCTAAGTTTATTGACTACGTGACTCCTACTTGGCAATCGAGGTATACAATAATCTATACTACAGATTTCTTAAAATATTTTTAAAAATCTTTTCTGTCCTCTCGAACTTAAATTGAACGACTGAACAGATTTTTATGATTTTGTACCATTTTTGATTCCTAATTCTTACTTAAGTGGATGTTTAAGTTTGAAACATTATGTATAGAAACGTCTTAAATAAAGTACGTCGGAATTCGTCTCTCAATCGGTGGAGTGTGACAAAAGTTCACTTTACTTTATCTAAAATTTTAAGGAATCTTGAAAAAAAAAAGCTATTTTTTCTTTGTACATTCTTCGCCATTAGCGAAGTGATTGTGTGCTTAACTGGCACATTTGAAACGCCATAATCTAAGAATTGAAATATTGTTTATTTTATTTATTTTTATTTTTTAGGCCCTGTTTTATTCTAAGACATCCCAAATATCCAGGTGGTTTCTACACAATATATACTCGACCTCTAACTAACATTGTCTGGTATTGGATCCTCTTCGTTCTAACTCTGGCTGGTTTGGTCCTATGGATAATGTTGAAAATAAGAGCCATTAAGCGCCCTAAGGACGATGAGGACTCTTCATCGTCAATGGCTTTCATTTTTATATTGAGCGCTATAAGTCAACAAGGTATAAGCAAATTTGCAGGACACAAATAATATATATATTTTTTTTACAATTTAATATGTGGGGGTTTTTAGCCTTAAAGCAATGCGTGTTTGGTTTCGGAATTCAACATAACGCTATGCCCAATTACATTAAAATCTAAAATATTTTATTCATCTAAAATATTTCCTCGAGTGGGAATGGAACCCATAAATTGTCCCGATTACAGGTGTTTTGCTCACTGATTGGGGGAACTCAACGTCGTACTGTTGTCTTTATATCATACTTAAAAACAATTTCCAGGCACCACGTTAAACAGAGGCTCGATATCAATAAAGATTGTTGTTTTTGTGACATTTATATTTACACTAACATTGTATCAATACTATAACGCTACAGTAGTGTCGACGTTGTTGCGGGAACCTCCAAAAAGTATCAGGAACCTAAAAGATTTACTTGAAAGCAATTTGAGGGTCGGTGTAGAGGATGTTTTGTACAATAAGGACTATTTTAGGGTTTGTGGATATTCTTTATTTCTATTTTCTAAGTGTATGTAGCATTGACTTTTTTCTTCGTTGCCAGAGCGAGGAGCGAGCAATGGCATAATAAAAATATTTTGTTTCAATAATATTTTATATTTCCTCGATTGGGATTTGAAGCCCCACCATAGCTAACTCTACCATAATAATATTTTGATTGGATCCTTAATAATAATACACATTCTTAAAAAATACTTTTTAAAATAATAATATAACAAGAATTAAAAAAAAAACTACTATGCCTATATAGCGTACAACAGACCCCGTAGCTCTAGAGCTCTACCACAAAAAAATTGTAACCGGCCAAGAGTACAACTACTTCAAACCCGACCACGGCATGCGGCTGGTGAAGGCCGGCGGCTTCGCGTACCACATTGACAGCATCAGCGCTTACCGTATAATGAGGAACACGTTTACCGAACGAGAGATTTGTGATGCCCACGAAATTTATTTATACCCACCCCAAAAAATGGCGGCCACTTTGCAGAAGAATTCGCCGTATAGAGAACACGTTGTTATTGGGTGATTTCATTTTTTTTTTTTGCTTCACGCTATATCCCACACAGAGCAGGGTAGGCGGAGGGAATCTGAGAACTTAGTGTTGGGACACTTAACTAGAACTTAAATTAAGACACTTGCGTTCCTCACTTTCTGTAGAATTCTGGAGGCGGAAGGAGTAGATTCTGGAGGCGGTATCTCGTTACAGAAGCAAGGAACCGCCTTCACTCAACATTCAATGCTTCCGGTGGAAAATGGGGAACAGAGTGTCTTAACACTAGGTTCCCTCTGCTTATCCTGCTATAACATCTTTGATGATCTCATGATAACTAAATTGAAATAGTTTTTAACAATTGAATAATGCTGAAAATTGTTACAGAATACGAAAAATATACGAATCTGGTCTAATGTATAGATTGAAGTCTGTATGGGACGAGCCCAAGCCGCCCTGCGTGCACACGCCAGACAGTAGCGTGTTTTCAGTTTGTTTGAGGGAATTCTCAAGTGCTCTCCTTATGTTAGCTTTGGGCATGGTTTTATCTATTTCTATATTGTGCTTAGAAATCATTGTGGGTAGATACAAACTTAAAGTTTATGATTTTTGTCATTAAAATATTAAAATGTGGTGTATGTGTAGTAGTCTAGTTATCGTAGAACAAGAAAACAATCATACATTTAAAATAAAACATAGAATAATTTACTGATAAGGCGATATATTCTAGTGATATTGGCCATCATCATATTTGATTGGTGCCAGCTATCCTTTGTTTATGAGTCCGCTTTCACCCACTGTATTTAAATAATAAAGTGATTGTTCTTGAATATGATTCAAAATTTCTTTAATCTAACTATACAGCTTCGCGCTTCAGTAAGAGTCGTATCCACAGCTTTTCGCGATTACGTTCACGTACACGCTCGTGACTGCACTTCGTCTCACTTTAAATGGCCAAGTATTTATTAGTTATCTATATATTTTAAAAATATAGTAGATTCAGTCGAAGAGGTCTAAGTTGAAGGTCTAAGCAATTTCACAATTAATTTTTTTTGTTATATTTATGTTGGTGGAATGAGATGAGGCATCAAAGGATGGCCTCATATAAAAAAAACAAGGTACTCATAAAATTTAATTATAGCTGCTGGGCTGATCGTAAATGGACAAAGAGATATTAAAAAAAATGTATTCGTTTTATTAAAAGTAAAAGATAAATTGACACAAAAACTGTAATTGAGAAAAGTAGGTGTATGTGATAAATAATAAAAAATCATGGATGCTGTCCTTTAGGAAAGGAGAATGAAAATTATGAGAATTTTGTGTCAAGTGCAGAACTTTAAAAATGTGTAAAACTTTATTTTTCTGACTTTCCTTTTAGTCATCACTTATACAAATGCAAAGTTCTGCTTAAGCCTTACAAGTAATAAACGTTATCGTCCTGTTTAATTTTTTTTGTGAAATTGTGTATACATTGAGGCCGTCGTAGCTCAGAGGTACAAAAGTGTGGCTATACGTGGTGTGGCATATGTATTTTTTTATTAGTACTACGTTTACGTTTCATTACTTTGCTCTGGCACCAAGGCAACAGCCCAAATTTCCGCCACTCATACGCCTTGAAAAATTCGGTGGCAGGTGGGGAACGAAGTGTCTTAACACTAGGTTCCATCTGCCTACCCTGATATCTGCTAGATACACCGTGAAATTGAAAAAAGAAAACAAAAATAATAATAGTACATAAAATATCAACAGGAAAATAAAATAAAAGTCGTAATTAGTTCCGTCTGTTATTATATTTGAATATAATTTCTCAATACACTTGCAACCGTTGTTAGGTGAAAAATTACAAATATCCACTTGCCATGCCTTCTTTACCTGATGCCTCGTTTACATTCTCATAACACACTTTCTTGAACGCTATACTAACTAAAAGAATAATATGAAAGCTCCATAAGGCCTTGGAATATTTAAGATAAACATATCAATCAAATTAATTTAAGAAAGTATTTAATTACGACGGTTGGGGGTTTGCTTCCTGTTCTGGAGAATTATTTTCGCGGTCTGGTAAGTAGATTAAACGACCCGCCACTCAAAACTCAATGTCTCGGAAATTTAGCGCAAAATTGGGATCGGAGTGTCTTAAAATTATGTTCCCTCCGTCTACCATAGCGGAATAAAGTGTAAATCTAAAAAAATCGATTCATTTATATTTTTAAAATATTAAATAATTATCTTTATAATATATTTTTATTGCCAAAATTTCTTTCCCATTGTACACTAGTTTGGTTAAGAATCGGTTAACAGAACGAAACTTTTACACTTTATTATATTATATTATGATTATAAATTTGTATTTTTTTTTACATATCAATATGTAAGGACGAGGCGACATAATATAGTTGGGGTAGTTCAAATACAGGTATTTAAATTTAAACATTTTCCACAATATTTCAAGGTGAATCACCTATTAAATCAAGTAATAGGCATTTTGAAATAGTATAGTACCGTCGATGTGTCTTGGCCACCTCGAAGTTACGTTTTCTAAACTTTTGCGCATTACATGTACTACAATCAGGAAGAAAATAAGAAAAAAAAATCTAAAATGATATATGCGCAGACGTCTACAGCTAACTTCAGGGCGGCCACGACCCGTCGCTAGTACGTATTAATTAAAGTTATTGCATTATAATGAATATCTTAGAGACGGATAAAATATTAATTTAGATTCAATATCATTTATAGTATTTTTAAGTGTTATTCCGCACTAAAGATAGAAAAATATTTAAAAAATGTATAAAAAATTCAACGAAACGGGACTCGAACCCGCGCCTCTTGGAAGCTGTATATGCACTCTGACCACTAAGCCATGGATTCTTGTCGAGCTACGTCGAAACTCTTACATGCGTAGGTTCTAACAATATAAGAACAAGAGTTAAGACATATCTTGAGAAGAAGAGTGGTGGTGTGAGTTCGATTTCTGCTACATTAAATTTTTTTATACTTTTCTAAAAATATTTATCAACATAATTTTATCCGACTAGTCAAATCTACTTTGCCGAAACTCCGCCAAAAAAAACGTATCATCAATTATAATCGTCAAAAACGGAACATTGAACTTTTCCAAATATTTTAATAAATCCTTCACAACTCACATACATGCCATTCATACAAATATAAATGGATTAAAACACGGCAAAGCTTACAGAGCTCTTATGGTAAACAATTGAAAAGAATTGTGTACAAAGAAAAATATCTACTCGCGTTAACTTTGGAAATACGACCGGCGCCGTGGGATAGTATATGTTTCACGTGGATACTATGAACTATAGTGAACATTAGTGGAATGGCTCTCGTGGGAATATCAATACATACAAATGTAGCAAAAATACTAAGTGAGTTTTGTTATTATGCTGGTAATACACGATTGAATGTATGAATCATATGGATGCAAATTAAGCAATACCTATTTAGATGGAAAATTATAAAAATATATATTTTGTATTTTGTTTTAGTTAAACTAATATTATTGGACTAAAATCGACATACTAAAATACAATATGTATTTTTAGACGATAAAACAAACAATTATGCAAAAATATAGAAAACGTTAGTGGATATTGCTGTATTTGTATCTATATGATTAAAATAATCACATAAACATATTCAAAATGAAAAACACAGAATTACGTAAAAAATTGAGTTGACAGTTATGACATTTGGATGATTGAATGACAACAGATAACAGAAAAATCACAGAATAAAAAAAAACTTGACATGGCGAAAATGGAATACCATAATATAATATAAACAAAAAAACGAGACCACAGACTAGAAATGAAAGAAGATATTTTTAAGTTTAGAAATTACATTAAAATTTGAACTAAAATAAATATAGATAATAAATGAATAGCGCATAGAGACATGTCTCGTGAAACATAATATGTCCTAGGCCCAGTGTTCGACATTCACCGCTCCTCGAGCATGACGGTCTCTTGTGGGTACAACTTCAGTGCTTTCAACGTACTACTGTGAGATTCCATTGTGAGCTGAAAGAAAAAAAAATGTTATGGTATAAATTTATTAATATTATTATATTTACTTGGCACGTTATAGAAAGACCAGAAGAATAAGTTGGTAGGTAAGTATTTGTAGGTACAATACAATTTAAGTAAGTGTCTCAAATATCTGTAAATCTCAAATATCTGTGTTAGAATTATTTACAAAGTTGTACAACTAACAATTAATGAAAATTTAATTCTTTAATTCCGCTTAGTTCACACATAAAATAATCACACCAACAAGATGGCGACTGATCGCCACTCTTGGACTGACTATTATTTATTTCACATGTTACAAGTAGGGGAATGCAATGATAACTTATTCTCTACTATTATTCCATATACAGGGGGGGCAGAATCAAATTAAACCAGATTTTTCTATAATAAAAAAAATAAACAATTACAATAATTGTGCAATGTCATATTGTATTTTGTAATGCATAATTAATCAGTTATGTGAAATGTCTATTACGGTTTTAATCTATTACCCAAAAAGACATGCCCAAGTTTTCTTCAAAAATTCACATATGAAAATTAGTAATATTTAATGCAATTTTTATTGTTTTTAAATGTTATTGAATGTGTAAAAACTACATTGTCAAAAATTAAATTATAAAGAAGTTGTGGGTTCGAGTCGCAATCGTGGTAGTGAATGGTGTTAAATGCATTCTAATAAGAAAGCAAAGCGCGGCGTTTAATTTTGCCATCCGAAAAATTCGGAAATTTGAATAGAGCACGAAGAAAAGAAATACTAGGAACCCTGTACCTACAGTGTGAAGGTAGAAAATAATAAAGTACTTACGTCTCTTCTAGGCCAGCTAGTAATGACCTTGTAATTTTCTCGTGGGTAACCTTTCGACGCTAAGAAGTCTAGTAGAGCCTGCACAAAAAATTAAATTTATTAAATTAAATTTATAAAATTATATATATATAGTTGATTCACATTTTCGTTTTTTCGCTCTGTTATCAAGGCGAAGCGTGGCGTTGATATCCGCCGCTCAACGGGAAATGCCTCGAAACTCAAAAGGAGTGTAACCTAACAGTAAAACAGTATTTCCCGTCCGTGTATCGCACTCCACTCACCGCCAGCGTGTCGTCGGCGCGGAAGCGGCGCTCGATGCAGGAGTGGTGCGGCGGCGGCAGGCGCACGCGCACGCGCGCCACGTCGCCCGCGCCCGCCGCCGGCTCCGCGGGCACGCGCGCCTCCGCGCCCGCGCGCAGCGCCTGCAAACGCATTGTATATTACAATTTTTATTTTATATCGTTTTTCTTTAATATTTTTTAAGATTTAAATCTTTTTCTGGGATAAATTTTTGAAAGGGCGGAGACAGTGATGTGGTGAAAATATAGAATAAATATTAAGTAAGCCGAAAATCTTCTCTCCTTTTAAACTATGCTAAATATACATATAATAAATAATAATTTATTGTCGTATTGTATCTATCGTATTTTTTTTTATTTTATTATGTGATATTTCTCACCTCTTTCTTTGCCTCCTCCATAAGTCTTTCCGATTCTGCTCTCTCCAATTCTAAATTTCTCTCTAGCTCTTGTTGTTTCTTTATTTCTTCTTTTGCTCTGAAATTAAAATATAAATTAGTTAATAACCCGCTATTTAAATAAAAAACAACCATCTCTTTTGTCAGCTCCGATGCACAGACACACCTGTCCGCCTCCAAGCTCTGCTGGTAGGCCTCGTCCTGCTCGCGCTTGACGCGTTGGCGCGCGTCGCGCTCGCGCTCCACGCGCGCGTCCTCCTCGCGCTGCGCCGCGAACCGCTCCAGCGCCTCCACCAGCCCGCCCACCAGCTCCGACACACCCACGTTACCTGGTGGGAATTGACAAACCATTAGTAATATTAAATTACCAAAATTTATTTTTGATTTTAGAATTTCTTTTTTTTAGTATCAAGCTGTAGCACAGGGCAAGGTTAGCAGAGAAAACCTAGTGTTAAAACACTCCATTCTCCATGTTATACAACACTTAAAAAAAAATATTTTAATTTAATAATTTACAGTGTGTTTGTTATCTATGCACAAAAAATATCATATTAATTGAAATTAACAAGTAACTGTGTGCGGGATATAGCGTGAAGCTAATTTAATTTAATTTTAATTTTAATTTAATTTAATTTAACAAGTAACTATATAATCTTCTATTTTAATATTCTATTCTTTTTATAATCTATATTTCTAGAATTAATCAATATTACAATGTCAACAAACCATTAATAACGGAATATATCTCCGTAGTGGACCTCATGCGCATGATGAGTAACAACGCTGGCAGCCGCTCCACTGGGATACTCCGTATCGTCATACTGGCCACCGGGCCGAGGGCACGAGTTATTGCTGATAGCAACCTGTTAATACAAAAAGTAAATTTTAATGACTATATTCCTGCACACAGGGTAGACAAAGGGAACCCAGTGAGAAGACACTGCATTCTCCATTTTCCAGTCGATTCCCCACTGGCCACCTGGCCAGTCGTGGCTTAGGGGCACAAAGTATGTCCGTAAACGCGACATGTTATGGATTCGATTCCCACTCGAGGAATATTTAATTGAATATTATATTGAAGCCAATAAGACAAATTTGAATCACACTGAAAATAATACTTAGGGCAGGGACAACATCAAGTACTCACATATTATTATTGGAAGGATCTGTCAGGTCCCATCCGTATAGAACAAAGTTGGCCGCCAACGTTTGCAACACAGTTTCACAGCCCAGTAGTTGTGCACAAAACACATTGGATAACACAGATTGTTCGTGATGGAGGTAGACGCCTAGTAATTTTCTCTGGAGACAAATTATATAATAAGAAATAAGAAAACATATAAAAATTTATACGTAGCGGAAGTCGACATGTCTTCAAATCTCGCTTTATTATTTTCTTTTATTTGGAACAATATGAATATTATTAATTAATTAAAGTAAATAATTTATTAAAACTATAAAATATTATTATTTTTATTAAATTCTGAGATTGTCTTCTATCAGTAACCAAAAATTCTGTAGAGGACAACAACATAAACGAACACGAAATTAATAAAACTAATAAATCAAAAAAAGTAATAATACAAACACTTATGTACCTCTTTAGCGGGTTTCAAACAGGACTCCTTGATAGCATCTTGTAAAGTGCCTTCAAAGAAATTGGGTGTGTTGGGTCCGTATCGAGCTCGAAATCGTTGAGCGAACTCTATACAACCTAAGGCTTCATCTCTAACGTTTTCTGACACTGGGAAAAGAGTAATTAAAAATTTAAGGTAAAGAATTTTATATTTTATTTTACAACTAGGACTGTAGTCCTAGTCGTTTTCGTGTTCCAATAACATCATCACTTTAAAGACAATATTGAAAGTTGATTATTAGCGTGGCACATCACACATTGGTCAAACAAAAAGAAGCATTGGTGTTAGGGTGAAGGAACACATCAAGAATGGACATGTATGGAAGTCAGCTGTGTGTAAACACACTGTGGATAACCCCAGCCATTACATCAGGTTTGAGAAACCCTTAAATCCTTGCTAAGGAAAACGGATATATTAGAATAGAATGATCCACGAGGTTATTGACATAAAAAACATTCTGATTTCGATGGAAAAGACAGTTGGATATTTTGGTTTTATAGTCTTTGGAGTCACAAACCCACCATACCAGAGGGCAGGATACTATCAGCTCATTCTGCAGGA
Organism: Heliconius charithonia; assembly: GCA_030704555.1. Taxonomy (NCBI): domain Eukaryota; kingdom Metazoa; phylum Arthropoda; class Insecta; order Lepidoptera; family Nymphalidae; genus Heliconius; species Heliconius charithonia. The sequence continues at coordinate 8,892,879 of CM060821.1, forward strand.
ATCCAGGGCAGTACGCGAGGCCATTAAGAAATCGTTGGCGGTATTTTGGTATAATATATAATTATGTCAACTGATACAAATGCGACCTCCGTCAACGTTTAGTTTGAAACGTCGAGTGTCAAAAAATGTATAATACTAAATAAACGCGACTAATTAATCCGGTTAAATGCTTTCATTTACAATGAATAATAATTATGAAAATCAAAGATCTTATGATAAGATTCTTTATTTTCGTGTAAACTTTGATTTGATGTAATAAGATTTTTGACTCCCGCTTTATTTTTTTCGTTTAACTTAAAAAAAAAATATGCTTACTTAGTGGTTGTAACCTTTCTGAAGGAACATCAACAAATATGTCGTCCTCAGTGGGAAAACTGTCACCATCTTCCACATCTTCCACAGAACTGTTTTCACTATCCGAACTTTCCACTATAATCTGGAAACGGTTAATAATAAAAACATTTTTTAAAAACATATACAAATACCCGGAACTGAATAAACACGAGAAGTCATTTGAATAAGCGGACGTTCGATTGATCGATGTTCGGCTAATCAACGCTGTACTTATAATATTTGAAATGTTTGCTATTCGGTAATGAAATATTTCCATTTCATAGCTCTGGTAACAAGACAAAGCACGGATTTGAACTCCGCCACTTAACACGAAACTTTCAGTGAAATTAAGCGGAAATTGAGCGGAAAGTGGGGATTCAAGTGTTAGTAAAACTAGGTTCCCTCCTAGTGCCCACCCTGTTATGGATTACAGCGTGAAGTAAAAAAATAAGAAAAACGGTAAGAAATGGTCAGATAGTAGTAAGAGTTTATTTATATTGATGTATAAGTATAAAACAACTCACTCTCTTATACTCTCTCTGCTTGTTAGCCGCCCGTTTGACGGTGAGGTCGTGTTGCGGCGTGTCCAGGCCAACCATGGCCAACACCGTGTCGTCTAATCCTGTTACGTTCGGCCATCCTGTCCATACCTGTTGTGGAATGAAAAACCAATTTAAGTTAACCTGTCCCTTAGCCTTAGTCTACCTATTAAATAAATATAATAATATAATTCTATTAAAAAAAAAACTTTTATTTTGACATTTAAGCATAATGTTTGTAAACGCAATGGTCCCACCAACTTTTATTTTGACATTTAAGCATAATGTTTGTAAACGCAATGGTCCCACCATTGCGTTTACAAACATTATGCTCGTATTAGAACAATCTCAAATTGGAGGAATTCAATATAATGTATTTTAATGTATAATATATTTTTTAAAGGATCTACATTATTTCCGTGCAATCATTTGGTTTCATCTTTCTAGTTTACTATAAAATATACATTTTTATGTTATAGTTGACAACTTGCATTAAATTTTATAAACTTATAACTACTATGATTTTCCGATTTGGCCGCCTATAAAAATAATAAAATTTACATACACCATATATATTGAAAGTAAGCAAACATAAACAACAAAAAATTGTGGCTCATACAAAATAACATTATCTTTAACACAAAAACTGTAAATATTCTCACATAAAACAGTTAATTTAATTTAAAAAAAAAAATCAGCTTAACGCTGTATCTCGCACACAGCAGGGTAGGCAGAGGGAACCTAGTGGTAAGGCACTCCGTTCCCCACTTTCTGCCGAATTCTGGAAGCATTGCGTGTTGAGTGGCAGAACTCAACGCCGCCCTTAACCTCGACACCAGAGCGAAGAAATAGAAATATAAATTTAAGTAAATATTTCATCTCCTCGAGTGGGGATCGAACCCACAACCAGTCGGTTTTACAGTCACACCTCGTGCCGCTGCGCCACGACTGGCCTCAATAATTTAATTAAATATAAATATATATTTACATTTATAAAAAAAATATCACCTGATGTCGCACAGGTATATCTGTTAGTGAGTACAGATCGTTTTTGACCTCTTGCACTGTTTTAGTTCCCGGATATTTTAGTGTATATTCCCTTTCGTCGTGTTTCACTCGCAGCACGTAAGTCGTTGTTAGCCGTTCTGCTACCCTGTTAAATTTAAATCAAATAAAATAAAAAATAAATCAGCTTCACGCTGTATCCCGCATACGGCAGGGTAGGCAGGTGCAACCTAGTGTTAAGACATTGCATTTCTCACTTTCCGCCGAATTCTGGAGGAAAAGGAGGAACTCAATGCCGCGCTTTGATTTGACACCAAAGGAAACAAAGAAACGGAAATTTAAATTAATAATAAACACAAAAAGTCGCTTTTCAGTCATACTTTGTGGCCCTGCGCGCTAGGACTGGCCTTTTTTTTTTGTTTTTTTTTAAAATGATTTTTTTAAGTTAATATATCACTTGTGACAATGGACTACTACAAAGTATACGAAAAGTCGATACTTAAAAAAAAAATCATGAAAAAAATTAGCTTTTTTTATGTCTTACATTATACCCACATATAGCAGGGTAGACAAAGAGAACCTAATATAATACACTCCGTTTCCAACTTTCCGCCAAATTTTAAAGGCATTACGTGTTAGGTGGCGGAACTTAACGCCGTGCTTTTGCCTAGGTATCAGAGTGAAGAAATGAAAATATTAATAACAAATTATTTATTCGTTCGAATCGAATTCACAATCGTCGCCTCACATTTATACGCTTGTGCCACTGCGCCACTTAAATATTAAATATTATTAAATATTTTACCTTATTATTCTTAATAAAAACAAAAAAAAAACAAAAACACTAACAAAAAGGCAAAATAAATAATATTTACTCATCATCAGCCATAACACGATCAGCGGCTTTCAACCTCAACACCGCGTTTCTCTGCAGTCCAAGGCTAGACAGCGTCGCAGTCGACGTGGCCCGGGACCCGCCCAGGCCCGAAATCTGTTGTCTACATACTGGTATACCGCATATTAGCTCTAGACGTTTTTTGAGATCACCTGGACACAGAAAAATATTTTGAGTTTTATTTTTCTATTATTAATATTAATTAATATGGAGGTCAGTCGTGGCGCAGGGGCACATAAGTGCAATTATAAACAGGCTTAGCAAGGGGCTGTGGCTTCAATTCTATTTTTATATTATAATTAACTTGCTCTAACGAAGCATTGTGCATCATTGAGGTCATTCAATTAACACACAATATCTACACAATTCCGCAATAGAGTGTCATAACACTAGGTTCCCTCTACCTTCCCTGTTAAGAAGCTTCATGCTGTATTCTGCATGCAGTAGGTTATATAGAGGGAGCAGTCTATCCTGCTGAACACTAGAGTGTTCCGATATTCCATTTCCAGGACAAGGAACATAATTCCTTCTCTCAAGTAGGATGCTCTATGACTATGCCACAACAACCTCACCATTAATTGCATGTTCAAGTTTCATGTTCAGAAATAAAGATAATTTTTTTACATTTTTTAAAGTGTTCAAAATAGTTATTTAGAAAACATTAACATTTTTATATGTTTTCTAAGTAGAGAAATGTTAAGGTCATATAAAAACAGTTTCACACTCTACAACAAAGATAGGTAGATAGATCTTTACAACATAGATGGGCGCTTATTCGTATTTATTTTCTGTTTGTTTATTAAATGTGAGAAATTATATGATGAGTGGTGGCACATTGTTTTGACAGTACCAAGAAATGAAGATAGTCCATTCACCCACATGGGCTCCATTAACTCACTACCATTGGGGCTACACTCAGTTTATTTCTCTGACACAAATAATATATAAATTACAAGTTAATATATTAATTACTAGTTTGCTTAATATTTGATGTGTTAGAGTAAGAAGCCATTCAAGTATCACGAAAGCAGTTTTTTTGCAATAATTGACCCCCTATGTCATTAAAAATAAGCAATCCTCTTCAAAATATGTCATTGAACACATCAAAAATAAGCAAACCCATGACCCACCTGCCCCCTACAATATTCATAGCAGTTTATTACAGATTAAGTGTAAAGATCGAAAAATTGTACTCACTGACAGTCGCTGAACCAGACATTTTGATCTCATGTATTTTATTATTAGAATGCACAAGCAGCTCTACTAGATCAATGGAACTATTTCTAAGGGACGAAGTTGATGCTTGATTATTATCCTCCCGATCTGAAACAAAAATATGTAAACACAATATGTTAGTAATTTAATTGTAACATCATTTTTTTGCCTAATTTGTAGTATTATGCAGATGCCATTGTGTGTGTGATTGTAAATGTTTTCAATTTAGTCAGAAATGGGTGAACAGAATATCTAAACACTAACATTTTCCACTATCCATTCTGCTTTGACATAGTGTGAAGTTAACATATAATAAGGAATCATAATATATTTTTAATCAATAGCTTATTTCATTGTTTTATTAAAGGAATAATGAAAATGAAAATAATTAAAATGCTTTAACATTTTCATTATCAAAAAGTATATATTATTTGTACAATTCTTATTTGTGTTATTTTTAGTATAATTTGAAACTTACCAGGTGGGTGTGTTTTTGGAGTTATCACAGATATATCATCGTCTATCATCTCCACATCATGTGTGTCATTTGATTGAGATGTTGAACCATTGCCATCTTGAGGCATAACTCTTTTGATGGCAGTCTGTAATTGATTGATTAAAATTAATTTAGTATCAAAATTCATAGTATATTGTAAAAATATATTAATACATCTTTTTTAAACTTAATTTAAGTCTAAATTTTATTTATAAAATATGAACATGTTAGATTTTTTATTTTAGTAATGCAATTAAAATTATAGTAAGGGTAAAGTAAGCCATCAGGTTCTATAGTATATTATAATACTGTTATAAATATACAGCATAGCATGAACAATCTTTTGTCTACAAAATATAATGACTAATTATCTATAAAATAAAATAAAATATAAAATAGTAACATCACTCACAATTAAATCCCAATTTGATTCATCTAAATGAAATATAGCTTCTGCAACATCTTCAATATTTGTTATTCCCTAAAAAATTTATATTATTACTTATTTATATAGATATCTTTTATTATATGTACATGGTTCCACTTAAGGCGATACAAGATGCATAAAGAAATACCATAAACATAGTTACGTTTTACCTTGGAGTTCCAAGACGTAAATTTCGAAAGAGTACAAAGGATGAGTGGAATTATTTAGATAAAAATAAATCGTAATATGACGAAAGCTTTAAAGTATGATTTACGGTAGAAACTATGTAGGGCACATTATATAAAATGGAAAATCTTAACATAATTCCCCATTAGACGTGTTACAAAGAGATAAAGAAGAATTAACAGTCACTGTTTTTGTATTTCACATAACCTTCACATTTTAGTAACACAATATAATTTTCTAATATATATATCACTATATAATTTAAGTGACGTATTTACCTGGAAATTTGCAAGTATTTCCTCTCTATTTTCAGCCATTCCGATAATATTACTCAAAAATACTACTCCTCTAATAAGTATGACATTTAGGATTGCAGACAAATCACACTCAAGTCTCAAACATTAACTACAGACAAGATTCAGTGTTGCCATTACATTGTACACAGTTAATAAAAATATTTTTCATAGACAATACTTTATTTTAAATAATAATTAGAACCTGAGATAAGAAAATGATGTGATTAGTTAATTATTACATTAAATTACATATTATAAGTAAATTTTATTCTATATAATTAAGTTTAAAATTTCTATAATAATTAAAAAATATATATTTTTTTATATTTATTAAATTAAAACCTTTTTATTATAGAAATTCATTTATTAAATAAAAACATTTGTGAATTTTGTTATATTAGTTTAAAAATCATTATTAATTTGTTTAGGGAAAACATATCTAGTTAATGTAGAATCTTTTTGGTTGTGGTTATATTCTTTAAGAATTCGTAATAAATCGTAATTTGTTTCAATAATTTTTGTCCAGGTTCAAGAAGAAATATTGATTGGCGCTTAGACGTTGACATATTCGACTTTATTTAAGTACACATAAAACTACCACAACATCAAAATTCAAAACCCAACCATTAATTATCTAACGACCACAACTCTCTTTAGCGCTTTATTCGCTACTAAAACATATCTATGTAAAGAATTTAAACGTAATAAAAATATAATAAAATATATGTTTGTATTTATATAACACAAATAAATTGTGATAATATAATACAATTACAAATTAAATTCTTAATTTCATAAGTGTGGGTGGAGAAGCACGTACTCGTATAACAAAACAAAATATATATGATAGCACACAACACAGCTTATTATACGTTTTATTAATTAAGTACAAAGCCGAAATTAAATTTTAGATTAAAAAACTTAAACAACTTATTAAAAATATATAATGATATGAAATATTTGTAGCTACAAATTATCAAGAAATACAGTGAGCACGTCCAATTTGAAATCGGACGTTTAATAACGAATTTTTTTATTTGATTAAACTATTTTTATACATATTTAAAATACGTTAATTATGTGTTACAAAGAAGTTTGTCAATAGTTGAAACTAAAGAACTAAAAATCTTCAAAATAGAAAACAGAGTATAATTTCATAAACATAAATCACATACAAATAATCAGTCGAGTTCGCGCGTAAGCACCTTGCGCACGCGCTCTCGCAACGAAAAGCTCGGCTTAACGCTTCGAGCACTTTGCGATTTTTTTTAAACGAATCAGCTTTTTAGTTATTTAAGTGTTACTATTAAGGATTTAGGTAAATATGATTTTAATATTTTTTAAAACAAAACCTAATTGATATTTAAACACTTTTCTTTGTATTTAATATTTTTATTTTCGATTATCTGACATAGAAAATTATATTTTTTTTATATTCGCAAACTTTGAAGCGATAATAAGGTTATCTTTATTTATTTGAATTAGATTATTTAGTTAATGTAAATATTTTATATATTTTTAAATCGCTATTACATAGATTCAAATTGATTTAAATGTACTATTTAGTTTTTCTAAAGTTCTGTAGTTCATATACATTTGGTAGCTCTAGATGGAATTAATACTTCTGAAAATTTATAAACACAAATATATTATGAATATTACAAATGGAATCAATTCACTCATATTAATATAAAATAATTAGCATAAAATATTCTATAGGCCATCCTGGTGCAGTGGACCAGTATCTGACAGTAAACGTTGTGGGTTCAATCCCTATTCTGAGAAATGATTATGTTTAAATTATTTCAATTTACACGTGCGGCGTTGACTTCTGTCACTCGACACACAATATCTCGAAAAATAGAAAGAAACTGGGGAAACGCGTGTTTTAATTCTCAACATTAGGTTCTTACTATCTATACGTGAAAATTGATAAAACAGAAACTTAAATTTTTCATTATTTTACCTTTAAAAGGGATTTTAAATATATAGGCGCTTCTTAAATAAAAAGAATATATATTATAGGTATATATGAAACACATTTCGCAATTCTACTTTATAAATACATTGTCGACAGGAAGCATGGCTTCGCAAGCCATATGGCTGTTGGTGATTCTTTACGCGGCATCCGTTACAAATTCGCTCACACTGGACGAAGGTTAGTATAAAATGGCATAAACGCATCCTATAAACTAATTAAGAATATACTTAATATAAAGTATACTAGATATATTTCAATAAATATAATAAGAGCAGTCGTGGCGCAGGTTTACAAGCGTGTGACTGTGAACGTGACAGGTTGTGGGTTCGATAGCGTCGAGGCAAAGTACGTCATTGAGTACCGCCATTTAACACGCAATGCCTCAGGAATTCGACGTAATGGAGAACGGAGTGTCTTAATACTAGGTTCCGTCTGCTTACCCTGCTGTGTGCGGAATACAGTGTAATGCAAAAAATATACATCTTTGCTTTGTACGGCTTTATTGTTCAGTTATAACTAATACAACGAAAATAAACTTAAAATAAGTTAGTATAAAAACGTCTGCAATATATATTTTTTAATTTAATTTACATGTTATAAAAGCCATAGTTTATCTCCATAAAAAATTCTTGATGATGCTGAACTTTCGTTCGTAAGTTTTTTCTTTCTTAAGTTTGGAATAATATTTAAAAAAATGTAGTATGTTATTACTATGTAGAATGTTAGTACTATGTATCAATATATATTTAACTATTTCTGCAGCGAACCTGGCTTAAGTAATACAATGGCGTTCCTAATAATTGTTATTTAATTATTTAAGGCTAACTTAGAATTAAACACTAATGCTATATAGCCTATAGCACTCCAGAAAAATGTATCTATCATACAAAACAAACAAAAAGGAAATCCGACTAGTAATTCCAGAGATCTTAGCGTTTAAAGAAACAAACAAACAAACAAACTCTTCCGCTTTACTATATTAGTATAGATTAGGATAGATTAGACATAATAAAAAGTGACAAAAAAAAATAATAAAATTCCCAACACCTGTTTTATGCTTTATATTTGAATTTAGTTAAAAATCGCGTGAAACAAGCCCTTAGGTCGCTACTATATACGTACTCATTAGCGCGGCGGACGGGCGGAGTAGGAAAAGAAGAAAAAAGTGAAATCACATAATTAAACAGCTAAAACACCGGAGTTCACATTCAGTTCAGTTCAGGAATAATTTTGAGTGACGTAACTTATGGCGATTGGTGTTTGTTTACGGAATTCGTTTTATTGATATTTCATTTGTACAGTACGGTCAACAAGTTGTGGTCGCCGAGAAGCTAGCCGTAAATGGCTGGTATAGGTTTGATTATAGATTTTTTTTTATTACTTTTGATTATTTTGTTACCAAGTGAACATTGCACAGAAGTTTTGAAAATCTAAATTTAGAGCGGCCATGATTTGTTGACCGTACTATAATTAGTTCATTATTTTAGACTACTGACCCAAACGTAGTGTCGTCGTCGGACTTTTAAACTTACTGTTATGTTATAAATAAAAATAAATCAGCTTCACGCTGTATCCCGCACACAGCAGGGTAGGCAGAGGGAACCTAGTGTTAAGACACTACACTTTCTGCCGAATTCTGGAGGCATTGCGTGTTGAGTGGCAGAACTCAACGCCGCGCTTAGCCTCGACACCAGAGCGAAGAAATGGAAATATAAATTTAAGTAAATATTTCATCTCTTCGAATGGGAATCGAACCCACGACCAATCGGTTTTGCAGTCACACTTTGTACCGCTGCGCCACGACTGTCCTCTAACAGTATCTTTTGTTATGTTATAGTTATATTATATAAAATCGTTACATAAATTTTACTCTACGTTGTATGCTATTTCGATATATAAGCTAGATATCACTGTAAAGTTTAATCTTAATCCGTCCAGAATTTTTTGCGTGAAAATGGAACAAACATCTATCCTCACATGAGGCCAGACGTGGCGCACGATTCGAACTGAAAAAAAATATTTATTTTAACATTATATTTCCATTTTTTCGCTCTGGTTTTGAGGCAAAGTGCAGCGTTGAGTTTCGCCACTCACGCAATCCCTCCAGAATTCGACAGAAAATTGGAAACGGTGTGTCTTAACACTAGATTCCCTACCTTGCTGTGTGCGGGATACATCGTGAAGTTGATTTATTTGATTTTTAATTTGCATATCCTCACAAAAGTTTATATTTAAAACACTAGTAAATTCTTTTATTTTCACGTTTCCAATGCCTTTTACAGCACTTCTCTATTCTAGATCAGACGAAATCTCTCTCCGTCGGAATCTCTAAAATAATATGCAGGAATACAGAGAATATGTGATTCTCTGTATTCCTGCATATTATTTTAATAGTATCACGAAAGCAGTAAAACATAATAAACAATGTTAGTGACTCCACATTTAACCTTGCTTTGATCAACCGTCCCTAATCTATCTGTTACACTTACTTAGGACGTACCTAACCTAAAATAGGTCGAGTCATATAAAAGGAAGTTCTGTGGTGATTTACTAATAAGATATTCATTTTAAATATATTGAGATATTATATAGAGACCGTCGTGGCGCAGGGGCGCAATGGATGTCACTGTAACGCGACGGTTTTGGTTCGATCCCCACTCGTGGGCATGAATTATTATTTATTAATATTTTAATTTCTTCGCTTCGGCGGAAAGTGGGGAACGGAGTGTTTTAGGAATAGGTTCCCTCTGCCTACCTTGCTGTGTGCGGGAAACAGTTTTTTTTTATTTGAATCAGCTTCACTCTGTATCTGTATAAATTTGCATGTTGAGAGTTAGCGGAACTCAACGCCGAGCTTTTGCCTTGGTGCCAGAGCATGGAAATTAAAATATTAAAAAATAATGATTCATTCCCACGAGTGGGAATCGAACCCACAACCGTCGCATTTCTGTCGCACCCGTTGTGCCCCTGGGCCATGACAGCTTCTTTTTCCAATTGAATAGAATATTTATTTATATTATTATTTTATAGCTTAACCGATCCGATTAAGGTCGAGAAACATTAAATTAATATTATTTAATAAACAAAATAACATTACCGACATTTATGTTATAATAGATAACATATTCTCAATATACATAATAATCCAGGCCATGAGGCTAGTCGTGGCGCAGTGGCACAAAGTGTGACTGTAATACCGACTGGTTGTGGGTTCGATCCCCACTCGAGGAGATGAAGTATTTATTTAAATTTATATTTCCTTTTGTTCGCTCTGGTATCGAGGCAAAGCGCGGCGTTGAGTTCTGCCACTCAACACGCAATGCCTCCAAAATTCGGCAGAAAGTGGGGAACGGGGTGTCTTACACTAGGTTCCCTCTGCCTACCCTACTGTGTGCGGGATATAGCGTGAAGCTAATTTAATTTAATTTATTTACATAATAATCCAGAAAATACTAGCTATCAAGTATTGAACAGTATCTTTTGATACCACACGAGTTCTTAGAGATGTAAAATACTAGCACTATTTCACGCGATATCCTAATGGTATTAATATCATAATGTTTCCTATATTTATTTATGTCAATTATTATTTATTTTTCATTAAATTATTTTTTTTGCTTCACGCTCTATCCCGCATATAGCAGGGTAGGCAGAGTGAACCTAGTGTTAAGACAGCGTGTTGAGTGGCAGAACTCAATGCCGCGCTTGACCTTGTTACTAGAGCGAAAAAATGAAAATATCCATTAAAAATGTTTAATTTTTCCAAGTGGCAATCGAACTCACAACCGTCACGTTAACAGTCACACGCCTTTGCCACTGCGCCATGACGGCGTAGATCAACATCCTGTTTTTTTTTATAGAAATAGATACTATATTATTTAAGACAACTTTTGAAATATTTTGGTTAAACAAAAGCGAATTGGTTATAAAATGATTGATTTTCAATATACATATATATAAAAAAGCTCGTAAGCGATGTCAGTGGGTCAGGGAACAGATGCGGTGGCCATATCAGGTTACTTGCGACTTACGACTTGCGTAAGTTTATATGAACTTGACTTTTGTGATTCAGGCACTTCGAAAAAAGGGCCGAAATAACGGCATCCTTTATATATGGAAAAACGTTTTGTTGTTTATCTTAGAAGCCAGTCGTGGCGCAGGGCCACTAAGTGTGAGTAAGTGTGTGTAAACGCGACGGTTGTGCGTTCGATTCTCAATAAAAGGAATGTAATATGTAATATTTTCCTTTCCTTGCTCTAGTGTCGAGGTAAAGCACGGCGTCAACACGCAACGCCTCCACAATTCGGTGGATATGCCATCTCCGTGTTCTAGGTGGCAATATGCGATACTAATTTCACTATACAATAATTAAAATATTACTTATTATATTAAATACTTTACTAATTTTAAGTAATAAAAAATAAATTATCAGCGTCACGCTGTATCCCACTCACAACAGCTAAAGTAGAGGGAACCTGGTGTTAAGACATTCCGTTCCCCGCTTTCCGCCTAGTTCTGGAGGCAGTGCGTGTTGAGGGGCAGAACTCAGCGCTACGCCTTGTCTCAACACCAGAGCGAAGAAATGAAAATAAATATTTCACTTCCTCGAGTGGCGATCGAACCCACAACCAGTCGAGTGACAGATGGACTGACCTATTTTAAGTTATAATTAACAAAAAGTTACTTAACTTAAAATTATAATATGTAAATATTATTCTTCTTAGTGAGGATCGATTACCCACAAGCGTCGTTTTACAGTAATTTATTATTTATTACAGTTATTATTATTAATTTTTTTTCACTCTTACTTACTTATTATTATTATTTAATTTTGTTCCGCTACTAAACACGCAAACGCCTCCTAAATTTGGCGTAAAAAAGTGGGGAATGGAGTGTCGTAACTCTAGGTTTCCTTTGATCCTGCTGTATGCGGGATATAGCGTGAAGTTGTAAAAAAAATTGTATCTTTCAATCTAAAGTAACATATGTACTCGTATATACATCATATAACATGTTAAAACAATTATAATATAACAACTAACATTACATCTGTTTTTTTAGCCATAGTACTAGGAGTAAAATCATCTATTTGAAGCTTTTAAGCCATTCTACATATTAATTAACTTACCAGACCAGACTAGATTGGGAACGTGATTAATTCCCTAGTGGACTCTATATAATATTTTAGTAAGTACTCGTATATGAGGCCATCATGGCGTAGGAGCTAAAGGCGCCCGAAGGTTGATGGTTCGATCCCCACTCGATTGAATGAATTATTTATTAATATTTTTATTTTATCGCTCTTACAACACAAAATTCCGGCGTTGAGTTCCACCACTCAACAGCCTATGCCTTGAAGAATTTGGCGGTGAGTGGGGAACGGAGGATTTTAACACTTTGTTCCTGTTGCCTACCCTGCTTTATGCGGGATATAGCGGGAAACTGTTTGAAAAAAGTAAGCATATGAATAATGTTATGATTTAAAGTAACATAGGAAATAGACAAATTGTTTCGAAAAGATTGGTATTAATGGACTAATATTTGGATATCCATCCATCAGCCTTTCTAAGTCCTCTGCTGGACATAGGCCTCCTGCGCTCTTTGAATGCAGCAGATTCCCGCTGCATTCCTTAGGACGTCCTTCCACCTGGTTGGAGGGAGGAGGACGGATTTCATCGTTTCGAATTCTATCGCGTAGAGAATCTCTCCGTCGCTCGCTGAGCGTCCTTGAGCCAGTGAATAAGGCAGAAGGCTTACAGTGAAGGACCACATCTCAGCGCCATAGGTCAACATCGTTTAAATAATTTGGATTTCAAGCAATGTAGATATGGATAAAAAAAATCTTAATTCAAAATATTGTATTTTGTGAGGTGGAACTTAATGCCGGACTTTCTCTTGCCAAAGCGGCGAATAAGAAAAAAAATATTAAGTGGAGGTTGAACCCATAACCATCGCCTTTACATTGGCGCCACGGTAGCCACTTATATTACCTACTTTATGTAAAAATTAAAACAGTAAAATAACATCCATTTTTTAATTTAATTAAATATAAAAGTGAAATATGAAGCAAAGGAATGCTGTAAATAAAACGAAAACCATGATTACATTATAAATTCATATACAATTTGCTTTGTAGAGTAAATAAAAGCAGCGCTCTGTTACGTTTCTTGATGATTGTCTATGATTATTTAAATAATGCTGGATACATACAAAGAATTTCTACTGCATCTAAGTTCTGGATATAGATACTTTTGTATGTGTGTATATTGCAAGGCAGTGACATCAGCTCCATTTATTACCCACCCACGTCTCCGAGGCGAGAATTGACTGCGAAAGTTGTTAGTAAATTTATAATATTGTATTTTCCGTTAAATAGATAGGTATCTAATATAATTTTGTCAAAATGGATGTTATTTTGTCCGTAGTATATAACATCATAGATTGTTGTCCTCTTCAACGGATAAATCTTATAATGATAATAGGCGCTTGAATTATTTAAAGAAGTTATAAATTCATTACAAAAAAATGATGAAATTAAAATAAAAGTAATATTTAAAGTGGAAAAGAAGATTCCAGAAGATCGATTCTAAAGCCTCAACTATGGATTCTTATGGTTTTATTTTTCAATACATTAAGATCTTACCAATTATTTCTCAAATTCAATTTTAAAAAAATGCCCCTTGAGGAAATATTTAATATTTCCATTTCTTTGCTCTGGTGTCGAGGTAAAGCGGCGCGGTAAGATCCGTCACTCAACACGCATGGCCTCCAGGATTCGGCGGAAAATGGGCAACGGAGTGTCTTGACACCAACCCAACTACCACAGCCTCGACACCACATCATTTTTCTTGAAAAAAATCCGGAAAATTTTATATAAAAAAATCTTCCATTTAATTTTTAAACGAACGTAAATATATTGTACAGTTACAAGTGTAGAGTGGAATCGTTCATTTGTTCTTCATTCTCCGCACAGGTTAAAGAGACTAGGTCAATGATAAATAACAGGTCATCAGATTCGTGCTAATGTATCTTTATTGTGGGATCTATTTGTAGCGGAGATTGTTGGTTTGTGTGAGCGTTGTGTTTCACGAATTTTATATATACTGTGGAGGTCGTCGTGGCGCAGGGGCAGAAGGGAGTGACTGTAACGCGACGGTTGTGAGTTCCCCGCTCGAGGGAATAAAATATTTATTTATTTATATTTTCATTTCTTCGTTTCGGCACCAAGGCAAAAGCCAGGCGTCTTTAACGAGTGCGTATGACGCACCCGACGTTAGTTCTTAGTCTTTGCGGCATCGGTGTTCTTCTGCGAGCCTCTAACTCGAAGTTGTTTTTACCTAACTGTACAGTTTGACCAAGGTATATTCCTGAATGACGTCGTTCTAGAGTGAAGACCACGTCTAGGTGAGCATATGTGTCATACATTACCTCCTCCGTCCCCATTCCGTCCTCCAGCTTGATGGGGTGAAGACACTCACAAAGTGACTGGCAAAGGCTGGATTCGAAGAGCTGAAGATCGAGCTCAGTGGTGTGCCATATGCCGTGTGGGCCTATAACTGATGATAATGATGATGATGATAATAATTTCCGGAACTGACTATTTCTACACTATTGGCATGGTACTAGTTTTCACTTTTGGCTTTCTTGGTCTTAATGCATAGCGCGGCGTTGAGCTCCGTCTCTCAACACTGAAATGCCTTCAGAATTCAGTGGATAGTGGGAAGCGGACTGTCTTATCACTAGGCTCCCTCTGCCGTTCCTGATACACGCGGAAAACAGCGTGAAGCCAATAAAAAATCTAATTTACAGTCTGATGAAACCCTCTTTGTTTTAACAAAACGCATCATTCAACACAATTTGAACAAAAAAAAATAAACGGCCCATTGTTCCCTACGATATCATTTCGTGACATCAGAAGCTCTAAGAACTTTACACTTGATAATTTTTGTTCATTTTCGAGAGACTTACTCAACGAACTTTTGTGAAGGTGATACCAACGATTGTTTTTTAGTTTAAAGCTTTGCGTAATTCGATATTGCTTTTGTTAGTTTTATAAAGCTTAAACTTATTTTTAGTATCTAGCTAATTTTAGTACCTATATTTTTTAATTTCACGTGTTATCCCTCACATAGCGGGGAAGGCAGAGGAACTTGCAAATCTAGTCTTAAGACACTGCGTTCCCATTAAGACAGTTCCGTTCCCCACATTCCTCAGATTTCTCGTGGGGCTGAATACCGCACACAATTTACGTTCACGCGCTTGTGCCTCTAAAGCTAAAAAAAAATAAAAAAAATTAGCTTCACGCTATATCCCGCACACAGCAGGGTAGGCAGAGGGAGCCTAGTGTTAAGACACTCCGTTCCCTACTTTCTGCCGAATTTTGGAGGCATTGCGTGTTGAGTGGCAGAACTCAACGCCGCACTTTTGCCTCGACACCAGAGCGAAGAAATGAAAATATAAATTTAAGTAAATATTTCATCTCGAGTGGGGATCGAACCCACAACCAGTCGATTTTACAGTCACACTTCGTGCCGCTGCGCTACGACGGGCCTCCTAAAGCTAAATATTTCAATTAATTAACTTAATACATATCATTGCAACTTCGGCATTTTTTTTGTTTCACAAGAAACAGACATGACACCAAAAGAGCCTAAACCGCGAATTGTTCTTGATCTTATTCACCAACCTCTGCCCTTATAAGGTAACGTAGGCACAAGTAGGTATTATAATTCTACCCACGTTGAATGTTTGAATATTTTCGAGCTGTATATTATTTGAGAATAATTTACCTTCAATTTGTTAGGTAGTGTAAATACACTACCTAACAAATTGAAGGTAAATAAGGTAAATACCTCACCTATTTTAGCCATAAGTATATTAATTAAATAATTAATATACTTATGGCTAAAATAGGTGAGGTATTTGCGTAGGATGTAAAAATTTATTAAGAAGATAATTAAATAAATTAAATATAACAATTGTTTTAATAATAAAACTAAAATTATACGTGAATAAAAAGGTTAGATTAGTACAGATTGTGTCACTTGGTTCAAATCCCATGGATGACCCAAGCGTGACATTGGATTTTTCGCTTTTTTTTTATGGTTTGGTTCTTCGATTATGGCGTTCCGAGCGTGCCAGTAGAGCACATATCACTTCGCCAATGTCACGTTGTATGGAGAAAACACGAAGGAGGTTGTAAGGTAAAAAAGAGAAAATGTTACACAATAGGAGAATGCAGTTTAAAAAAAAGATCTTTTTTTTATATAAAAGTTCAAAATTGACATCGACAAATAGTCTTAGGTAGATCTTATGACACACAAAGTTTATTATAAAATATTGGTCAAAACTCACATACAAAATGTAATAGAATATCATTGTTTACATTCAACAATTCATAAAATATTTAATTAATCATAATTTATTATTACAATTTTATCTGGGAGTTGGAACAAATAATACAAATTTAGACATCATCGAGCAGTAGGTCTTAGTAAATTAAAGGCGCAAAATTTACGCCATTTAGTTGCGAAAGGAATAATCGTACTTTAGTTCAGATTAAATCAAATGGGGCCCCCCATTTTGGACGTATACAAAAAAAATTGCAATGATATTTTTTAAATTTTTAATCTGTTGTTATTTTTCTTTTTTTGGAAAGAGAATTTGCTTTCTTGCTAAATGAAAATTCTAAGCATTTATATTTAGGTAGCGGAATGTTGCTGTTGATAACATAAATAAGTTTATAAGTATTTCGAAAAAAAATTGATGAAAATGTATAGTTGGATGATTGCCAAGAGGCGCAGGTTCAAATCCTGCGCTGTTCAAATTTTAATATGCTGTTGAAAAGAGTAAAATCTACTGATGTCTTTTATATCTAAACAAAGGCTTTGCTTATAGAGTAGAGAAATACGAGTATAATGGTACAATTTATTGAGTTTTTTGAAGTCGAAATAATATACTTATTTCCTAATAATAATAATAATAAATATTCTTCCATTTGGGATTTTTTTTGCTTTTGATCACTAGATCATATATCACCATGTTCTATGAGTCCGTGTCGCACTTGACCGCTTTTTCCCTTTCTATATATTTTTTTGAACTAAAACTATTCTTCCATATCTATCTATATATCCATTAACAATATAGCGTTTATCAAAGTTCCCAACGGCACAGATCTAAGGCATCCGCAACGTCTTATCCTAGCTGTAACCGCCATTATCAGTACAGGGCAGGAGCAGGAAGGCCTTACGAGGCGAACTTTTTGCCGCTACCGTTATATTGTATGAATGATGCCGATTACGCTATGTAACCAGTTTCACGTGTAAATAAAGATGGCTCTTAGACGTTTTTTTATTAATAATTAATAATAATTTATATATAAGTTGTGATTTTCCGCTTGTATAACGGTTATTGGTAGGTTTAAAATAAGTAAATGTAATATTTTTTTGTCAGGTTCACGCTGTATCTCGGTTGGAAGAGGGGATCTTGAGTTAAGACATTCCGTCCCTCACTTTCCGCTTTTTAAAGTATTGCGTGGTGAGTGGTGAAACTCATCGCCGAATTTTTGTCTAGGTGCTAGAGCGAAGGAATTAAAATATTAAGAAATAATAATTCATTCCCTCGAGTAAGCATCAAACCCACATCTATCCCGTCCCACCCTAGTGCCCCTGCGCCACGACGGTCATGGATAAATCTCACATATGCCGTATTAAATGTTTATTTTGTTAAAAATGAAGTGTATAATTTTATCACATTACGAAGAAAGAAATAATTCTTCTAATCGTAATCATAACTCACTTAGGTACTTGTTTCAGATAAAGGCGGTAGTACTTAACTAAATAAGTTTTCTATTCATATTTTAACGTAGTATCGCATACAAAGCAGAGTAGGCAGAGGGAACCTAGTGTTAAGACTCTCCGTTCCCATTATGGCACATCCGCGCCTAAATTTCCACTAAATTCTGGAGGCATTGCGTGTTTTTCATTTGGCTTCAATGCCAAACTTTGCCACAAGGCAACGATACAAGAGCGATTATATTATTCAGTATACATACATATTATTTCCTCGACTGGGAATCGAACCCACATCCTGTCGCGTTTAGTCACACGCCTTTGCACCTGCGCCACGACTGGCCTGAATAATTTGTGTATAATAAATAAATTAATTCATTTCAACATGGAGAACCTGACTATACCGATATAAGAGGACGTTCTGATTTCTGACTAACAGCGTCTGTCATTTTGGTTAAGAATAACTTGTTACGTATATAAGATTAGTATTTGTAGCAAAAGGATGCTTTTGCTTATGGATGTTCTAAAAATATTTTCTTTCAAACATCCTTTCTATTCCTCTATATATTTTCCTCTGTAACTGTTCGAGAGAGAGTATTCTATATTATATTCTGCAGAAATTGCGTGTAGAGTGGCGGAACTCAACGCTGCGCTTTTGCCTCACTACCAGAGCGAAGAAATGAAAATATAAATTTAAATAAAAATATGATTTCCTTGAGTGGGGATCGTACCCACAACCAGTCGTTTGACAGTCTCATTTTGTGGCCCTGCGCCACGTTATGTGTGTTTGTGTATTAAAAAATGTTAAAAGTAAACAAAATATTTAGAAACGTAATTTTGTTTAACAAAATAAAATGAAATTCAATCTTTTGGTTATCAAAGTGATTAAATGCCCTTGCGCCACGTTATATGCTTTTTTGTATTAAAAAAATATTAAAAGTAAACCAAAAATTTAGAAACGTCATTTTGTTTTTAATATTATGTAGGTAGATATATTATTTATAGCACTGAGTGTCTTAACACTAGGTTCCCTCTGCCTACCCTGCTGTATGCAGGATACAGCGTGAAGATGAATTTATAGTATATTATTTTGTTGAAAAGTTGTGGTTTATTACATAAGTGTTTTGTGTTAAAATACCACATTATTTTTGTGGTTAATATATCACCGCAAAGTATTAAATGATTACTCATGTACTAATACAAAAATTATGTTTATATATAATTTTTGAAGTTATTTAGTAACGGCCTAGGGTTAATATGGATGAAAAAACTTTTTGACGATTGTTATATTTTTGTGTCAAAATTGATCTCGATTGACATTTTTTTTAATGACAATTTTATTAAGGCACGAAATAAAATTAAAATATTCAGTAAACACTGAACAAAAGCGTTGAGCCTATTAAAATTTTTAGCTTCACGCTGTGTCTCACACATAGCAGGACGGCCAGAGAGGGAACGTTAAGTTCCCCCTTTTCCGCCGAATCGTGGGGGCCTGGTTGGCTGGATATTTTATAAAAGGCAAATAATAAAGCGACGATACCTTAGGGAAATGTTTAAAGGAAATCTTGATTCATATTTTGTTTTCTTATTGGGTTTAGCTGCATTCACCGAATATTATAGTAAAGTTTGAGTGTAAAATTTGAGTTGCCATAAGTACCTACTTGCCACAAACTTGTGCTAAGTAAGTTCGTTTCAACCTCGAGTCAAGTAGAGTTTCACACTTCAGAGAAGATTACCATATGGAGTCAGAATAATATGTATCTTGTATAGAATGTTAAGGCCCTCGTGGCACAGGGGCGCAAGGGTGCGACTGTAACGTGACGGTTGTAGGTTCAATATTTTTTTTAATATTTTAATTTCTTCGCCCTGGCACAAACACCACTTAATACGCAATGCCTAAAAAAATTGACAGAATGTGGGAAACGGAGTGTAACACTAGGTTCTCCCTGCCTACCCTGCTGCGTGCGGGATACAGCGTGAAGCTGATTTATTTTTATCCTACTAATATTTAAAATGTTTGTGTGGTGTTTGTTCCACTTTCTCGCCCTCTAAACCGATTTAGGTGTAACTTTACAGTAATATAGTTTATACATTAGAATAACTCATCATCTACAATTAATTATGGGAAAGGAAATAAAAATATTTAATGTTTTCATTTCCTCGCTCTGGTGACGAGGCCAAGCACGGCGTTAAGTCCCGCGCAATGCCTGCAGCATGTCATACAAGTGTATATACAAGTGTCTTAACAATAGGTTCACTAATCTGAGATAGAATGTGAAGCTAATAAAAACCTAGAGGCAATGAATCATCATATCAGATTTTTTTAGACTGTTGTTGATTACTATAAAAGTACTGTCAATATATTATGATTTATTTTGTTTTTATTTATTATGCGCCTTTGTTTCTATTCTCCAATATTTGTAAAATACAGTATCTAGTATAGAAATATCTATTGTAAAATATTACAGTTGTGCTCAAGAGATACAAAGCAATGTTCAAGCATTCATTTCTAATATATTAAATACATTACGAAATTATACACAAAAATAATGATCAAAAGCAAATATTATAAAGAAATTGTACCGAAATGTCATAGTTCACATCACGATAGTGGATAGAATTCGTGAATCGGCCGTGATAAGCGTACTTCGACCTACTGAACCGTATGTACATACTCGTACGATACAACTTGTACAGTCGTAATCATAAATGTTTCTCATATTTATGTTACTAGGCTGTTTTACGTTTTTACTTCGTTTTTATGGTGAAAAAGTCACATTAATTCATAAAAAAATTACAAATTTGTATTTTTAGTTCCTTTTACATTAAATTAGTGCAATTGTATGTAAACTTAAGTTTATAAACTTATATATAAGTTGTACCTACTTCCTTTTAAGTACAAACCTGTTTTTGTTTAAAAAAAGCTTTGAATCAGCTTCACGCTGTATCCCGCAGACTGCAGGGTAGGCAGAGGGAACCTAGTGTTAAGACACTCTCTTCCCCACTTTCTGCCGTATTCTGGAGGCATTGCGTGTTGAGTGGCAGAACTCAACGCCGCGCTTGTCCTCGACACCAGAGCGAAGAAATGGAAATATAAATTTAAGTTCTTTTGTTCTTTGAATGAGACCAATTGGCACGTATAAATAAACATATAGTAACATATTTTTTTGCGTTACAATTTACAGATGCATCAAGCGATGTAATAAATACAGCAGGTTTATCAGGTGACGGTCAGATCGCAATCCTAGTCAGAGGACCGTCCAGAGTAAGTTCCAGTCGTGAAGAACTGCTGCATGCAAAAGGCGCTGAAGATAATTCTATTTCATTGTTTTACAACAGTAAAACTAATAAAGGTAACTAAAGATACGTTTTATTTTTATATTTATAAGATATCAACACTGTTATTAATGAAACGTATTTTTTCAGTTTCCCTAGAAAGTTTGAATGGAGGTCACATCAAATCAGTTTCATGGGGTCTGGGTGCTCATCCAAGGGGTACTATATTGTTGGTTGTGAACCATTCTCGGGTGAAAATCGTGGTCAGCTGCAAGCCATTACACTGGCATTCGATGTCCAATAGACATGATATATTCAAGTTATTGACCAACCAGAAATTAAAATTGGTAAGTATTTGCATCTATCGTAGTATCGTATAGTGCCGCAGTTTGTCGCCGTATTTTTGACATTTTAAAAGTGTTATTCCCTATTTAGGAAAGATTAATAATTATTTTGAAAACGTATAAAAATTTGAATATAGCGGGATTTGAACCTGCGTCTCTTGGAGACCGTCCAAGATATTTTTTTGTGACATTTTTAATCATATTATATAAATGGTATTCTATTTTGCCAAACGATAATGCAAAGCAATTATCTTTGAGTAGCGTAAATGTGTAAAAATCTCCCCAAAAGTTGTAACAAGCGTCTAGAAATTTTGACGTAGCTCGATGAGAACGTATGACTTAGTAGTTAGAAAACTTGGACGGCTTTAGAGAGGCGCGGGTTCAAATCCCGCTACGTTCAATTTTTATACGTTTTCTAAATAAGAAATTGGTATCCACAATCACTAAATACAGACAATATTTTTTCAATTAAGTAGTTTTAGATATCCATCTGTTATTTTTTTCAGTATCATGAAGAGAATGCCCCAGTAGAAGTATATAGTAACGAGAAATCAGCATTAGATTCTATAAGTTGTAACCATCAGGATGAATTAAAACCACCAACTCTAGTCACAGTGGATTCCGATGTAGATGAAGTAAAAGATTTTATAAAGAAGGAAGAGAGAATGAAGATGGAGGAAGAAATGCAAGGAGATTATCCTAATAATAACTATATAGATCCAAATATATATCCAACATTGCCGCAACCAACAGTACCTCCCAGAGGCGACATTCCAGCTATTCCTGATGTTGACTCATGCGACGGTAAGAAACTAAGAATCTCTTATATATATTACAAATATATATATATATATTGTAATATATATATATATATATATATATATATATATATATTTTGTAATGTCTTAGAACTTTTTGTGTTTTTATTTAATTCATCGTTCTTCTTAATTTTAAGTAATATTTTTATTTAACAAACTGTTTAAAATATTACAGAGGAAATATTACGACAGTTAAAACTCCTTCGACAAACAGTGGAGCTGCTCCGTCGTGAATTGGCAGATCAAAAAGGAAACATAGACAATTTGCGGAACCAACTGCACATTTGTTGTAATAGAGTCCCGTCACCACCAGTGGAACGGTGCTCAGGATCGTCTTGCTACCCTGGTTACTGATTTCTATTAATGCCCAATAATATTATTTCTTCTTATTTTTATAACTGTATTACTAATCCAGAAAAATCGTCGTTTATTGTGTCTTTCATTGAATATATTGTAAATTATTTTAAAGATATCTTACTACGTCTTTCTGATAATCCTAAGTCCTTAATAAGCAACTTCTCCTTAATTATCGATTTTCTAATGTTTAAAATAAGTTTTAATACATTTTCTCTATCGTAAATTATAATTTAAGTTCTCTTGTTCTAATGAAAGCCAGTATTAATTTTACCAATACATTATAGCGCGTATTAGTATTAACTAAGCAAATTACCTAATATATTTCTTTAATATCAGAAAGAAGTGATAAGAATCTTAAGTCTCATACATTTTCTAACATAGCTAATTTTAAGGTAAATCAAGCAACATTATCAGTGTGGGTTTTGATTAAATGCTTATTATAAACGATCGCGTTTTTATTTGGAACAATCCCTTTGCTTATTTAAACCAATAGAGTTGTTTACGACAGAGTCTCAAGTTTCACCCACGCACGTTTGATTCGAGTTGCTTGATTAGCCTTGGCACCGCCTTTAGTGGTGTCTCGTGTAATGATTGAAATCATATTTTGATTAATGGAATTATATTTTTTTTATTATAATTATATGTGGGGAAATTTTAAACTTTGTCTATGACATCTAAATTCGGTGTTCTTTTTGATATTTCTGATCAAATATTATTTATTTAAAAAAAAAAAATTATTGCTTTGTTAGTTAACAGTTTTGGATAATGTTCTTAATTAGTATGCAATTAATGACTTTGTTGAAACCTGACAGGATAGTAGATAAAGTAAAATATCTTTGCCACATAGTAAAATCAAATATTACTGTGCGTTTTAAATATTCAAGAAAATGCTGTTTTATATTATGTTACTTAAACACCCATCTAAAATCTTCATCTTCAATTAAAAATGAAGCAACTTAAAAACAATCTTAGAACTAAACTTAGAAAATTTATGTGTGTTTTGGTCTTTGGCTCGTATAGCAAAGCTCGTATAGGTCCTTGATTAATGATAGTGTAGATATAACAAACTTGGGTATTTGTAGCATATATGTTAAAAGATAATTTTCATATTTTCTATTTATTATAATAAAAAACTATAATATAAAAAATGCATCTTGTTCATATCACAATATATATAATTAAGTTATTGAGGCGACAGAACAAGCTAATATTCGAGCGGGAAGTGAAACTTGAAATTGAAATTCCTTACTTATTTTCAATTATTTTTTTTTAAGGAACTATTCAGTATATATATTTCACCATTTATTTTCGTGATTTATTTGTATGTATATTTAATTTCCAAGATATATATATCAGGTGTGGAATGTCGCAATACTGCTAGTGGATTCGAGTGTGGTTCTTGTCCGTCCGGCATGGAAGGAGACGGCAGGAGATGTAGACCTGTGTCCTGTAACAGAAGACCTTGCTCACAAGGTAGTAAAAATTGTTGACTACAATTATATTACACTATGCATAATATACGAGTACAAAAATACAAAAATCTCCCGACTACCAGGTCGACTCCCAGTCGGGAGATGCATAACTTAGATTTGCTCACTCTGGTAACAAGAGAAAGCGCAGTGTTGCACGCCGTTAAACACGCAATTTTTCGAAATTTGGCGTTTGATGTGAAAAAGAGTACCTTAACTCTGGATTTTTCTATCTAAGTATCCGTATAGGGTGGATAGATAGGGAAATATCAGTCATATGTGGGATAGCGTGAAGTTAAAAAAATATATATATATTTATTCATGAAACACTTATATATTTCGGTAATCATTAACATATAGAGATATTATATGAATAAATATGAAACAAATAATATTTAAATATATTTTTCAGTGGAATACTGTATCGACTCGGAAAAAGGATATCGATGTGAACGATGCCCCGGAAGGCAAACAAGTGACGGGCAAACGTGCCGATCTGCATGCAGCAATAATCCGTGCTTCGAAGGACGTGAGTGAAATAATGTACACAAATATAGAAATTGGAAATTAATTTTAAGTTATATTGTTTTGAACAAAAGTAATTAAAAATATAGAAATATTTTGAAAACTTAGAAAGCTAGAAGTGTATCTATGTTCAAATATAATGTGAAGTCGAAACGGATAATCTTGAAATGACTTATAGTTTACGAAAATCAAACAACAACAATATATACATTTATTAAATTAAGCACAAATATTAAAAGTCAAAATATTATCCAATACCGACATTGTTAAGCTAATATATTTTTTTAAGTTGTCTCAAAAATGTTAAATACTAATAATAAGAGTTACTTCCCTTGTTACTTTTATTCAAATTATAAATATGTTAATAATTTGAAAAACTAAAGTATCATACGTTGATTATACAATTTTGATTCGTGTTTCAGGAGTACAGTGCCAAGACCTGCCTGATGGCAGATTCCGTTGTGGTCCGTGCCCATCTGGCTACACCGGCAATGGCCAGGAGTGCGTGCGGTTCGGCTGTCGCTCCAACTCTTGCTTCCCAGGTTTGTTATTGTTAGAGATTTCCTTTATTTTAGATTACGTTTTGGTATTTGTAATGTTTTTAGCAAATGAACAGTTGAATTAACATACATTTCACATGTTTCACAATAACTAAACAAATAATTTATTTTCTTAGTTACTATGAAGAAACTAAGAATATATTTATTTTTCAGGCGTAACGTGTCAAGAAACTGCCTCAGGTCCTCAATGTGGTTCCTGTCCCAGCGGGTATTTAGGAGATGGACAACGATGCCAAAACCTTTGTGAGGCGAGACGACCCTGTGGCGATAGGCGATGTTCTCCTACTTCTTCCAGCCCCTACTACCAGTGTGAAGAATGTCCTAAAGGATATGAGTGGAATGGTGAGCTTCACGCTTTTTCACGCGTGACAAGTTAGGCAGAAATCATTTATCATGCTACAATTTGATACTTCATTTAAATATAAATAGTATATATACTAAAGTCAAATATATCAAAACTAACGTTGTTATTTTTAGCATTGGGTTAATTGTTGCTATAAGGCAATTGTTTAAGTAACACATTTCATTGACGTAAGTCAAAATTTTACCAAATCAATAGGTTACATTATTATATATGAATGTGGTCTTAATGTAACAAAACAAAACAAAAGTATTATAAATTTTCTGATTGGACAGGTTACAGCTGCGTGGACATGGACGAGTGCGACCTGGTCCGTCCCTGCGACGAGATGGTGTCGTGCCGCAACACGGAGGGCGGGTTCGAGTGCGGGGCGTGCCCGGCCGGCTACGCGGGCAGCGCGGGCTGGCGCGGCGCCGGCCGCGAGCGCCGCCGCGACGCCTGCGCCGACGTGGACGAGTGCGCGCAGCCCGACGCGTGTCCGCGCGGCCGTCTGTGCGTCAACACGCCTGTGAGTCGTCAGTTCAATGATTAGATGACGGTATTGAAATCATGAGTAGGGTAGGTTTCGCATGGTTGCATTTGAGAAACCCTTTTACATATTTGTGTTCTGTTTTTAAATAATAATTTTTTTTTAACATTACAATACATGATTTTTTCGTTGTTTTAAAATTCCGATTCCTATGAACGTGTCCATGACTAAAAATTAGCTTCCCTCAGGGTTCTTTCACTTGCGTTCCCTGCGGAGGTAACTACTACGCGAACACCACCCAGACCTGCCTGGACGCGGACGAGCTGCGCCAACGCTGCGAGCCGGCGCGCTGTAGGCGGTATAACGCCGTTTGCGGATTTGGTGCTAATTGTGTTTGTGCTGTGAGTATTAAAAAAACCGGACAGCGGGGGAGCGTCGCTCGTTATCTCCACGCGTTTCTGAGATCTTGACAAAAAGACAAAAAGACAGACAAACGGACGCACAACAATACGACCTTATAAGGGTTCTTTTTTTCTTTAAAATGTACGGAACGCTAAAAACATTAAATTTAAATTTTTAAATTTTTAAATGCAATATGCAGAAGTGGCGAACATAATATAATTGCACTAGACAGGAAATTAGCCTACAAAACAAATATAAATAAATCTTATTAAAGAAAGTCTTTTAAAGTCAATAACAACACCGATACAAACAAGATATATATAAATTTAACAATAACTTATAATTATTTTATTTTTGTCATAAAAGGTGAGACTAAATTTCGATATACGCAAACTGGATACTAAACTCTAATTTTATAAAA
Source organism: Heliconius charithonia (assembly GCA_030704555.1). Taxonomy (NCBI): domain Eukaryota; kingdom Metazoa; phylum Arthropoda; class Insecta; order Lepidoptera; family Nymphalidae; genus Heliconius; species Heliconius charithonia. The sequence continues at coordinate 8,920,044 of CM060821.1, forward strand.
ATATTTAATATAATCAAATAAATATTAATTTTTAGACAGGCTGGGCGGGCAACGGGACCGTTTGTGGACCGGATAGCGATCTAGATGGCTACCCTGACCAACAATTACCTTGCACCGAGTTACGATGTAAAGCGGACAATTGTCCCCAAGTGTCGAATTCAGGACAAGAAGACGCGGATCAGGATGGACTTGGTGATTCTTGTGACCCTGATGCTGATGGTGACGGGATACCTAATATTCCGGTAAAATTTTAAGCATAACTTTTATTGTACTAAGCAATCTAAATATGATTATAAGAAACTAGGCCGTCGTTGTGTAGCGGCACAGTGTCGTAAATGCCGACTTTTGGATTATGTTACTTGAAAAGAGATATTTTATCGACTGACAAAGAGTATCGTTGAGTTCTCAGTAGGCAAAGACTCAAAATTAGGGTGAAAAGTGGAGGATGAAGAGTTTTAATCTTAGGTTCCTTCTGACTACCCCGCTATATGCAGGTTACAAAGCGAAGCTTAAAAACACTAAACAACTTGTATCAAACAAGTGTAACAAAATCTAAATATAACTTTAAGAAATAAGAAATTGTTTAAATACCTAATAATATTTTTCTATCCAGGACAATTGTCCGTTAATCGCCAACCCTGACCAATTGGACCGGGACGAGGATAGGAATGACAAACGTGGGGACGCCTGCGACAATTGCCCGCGTAGATTCAATCCTGGACAAGAGGACGCTGATAAGGATGGTCTTGGCGATGTGTGCGATCCTGATATGGACAACGATGGTAACAATTATGTAACTTAATACTAATTAGTTGTTATCAATAGCGCATCGATACACGAAAATTATTATTTGTTATTAATGATCTAATATGAACTTACATGGTACAAAAAAAATATACTCACTTTTTAATTTTATATTAAATGTATATTTTGGACTTCTCGCCTGTTTGTCCTGGATAGATTTTTTTCTCCTGGATGATGAAATTAACATTGTGACAATTACAATTTTCGACTTTTTTCCCCTGTAATAGTTATTCTGTATAATCGTATTTTTTTATAAATATTTGTAATATTTAATTGTTGAGGTATCCTCAACGAGCGCGACAACTGCCCGCGCGTGTACAACCCGCAGCAGGAGGACATGGACGCGGACGGGGTCGGCGACCTGTGCGACAACTGCCCGCGCGTGCGCAACGCCGCGCAGGACGACGCCGACACCGACGGCGTGGGCGACGCCTGCGACAGCGACGTCGACCGAGACCAGTGCGTTATTGGGCTCATGCGTCCAGACGCAGAAACTCTGCCGTGTAAAAGACCAGTCTTTTACACGGCAGAGTAGGCAGAGGAAACCTAATGTTGATACACTCCGTTTCCCACTTTCCGCCGAATCCTGTAGGCATGGCGTGTTGAGTGACGGAACTCAACGCTACCCTTGGCCTCTTTTAATGGACTTAGAACAGTCATCTAGTACTTTTTTCCCCCGAATGCAAATTAAACGACGCAATTAAAACAAATCAATGTTTTTTTTTTTCAAATATAATCACAACCTGAGCGGATATCGAATTCACAACCATCACACGGTGTCCCACAGCGATCCTATTGCTCTGATTGACTAATCAATTATAATAATTCCAGAGATGGTATCCAAGACGGCTTAGACAACTGTCCGAACTTAGCAAACAGCGACCAGCAGGATGTGGACGGGGACGGTAAGGGCGACGCCTGCGACGACGACATCGACGGCGACGGCATACCTAATATAGAAGATAACTGTGTTCTTGTTTATAATCCGGACCAAGCTGATTCTAATGGTATTTCATTTAAAATACTTATTTAAAAAACGCTCTGACCACTAAGCCATGCGTTCAACGCATGGCTTAGTGGTCAGAGCGCCTAGTCGGTTTCCAGGAGGCGCGGGTTCGAGTCCCGCTGCGTTCAAATTTTTATACGTTTTTTAAATAAGTATTTTTCTTTCCTAAGTGTGGAATAACACTTTAAAAATGTTTAAAGGTATTTCATTTAATTATTCTCCAATATGTTCTGTATCTTATATTATGTACAAGACAATCGATATACTTATATGTTGTATAATCATGTAAAATAAAAATATTTATTATACTTTTTAGATGATTATGATTTATCATAATTTGTAGAATATTTTTGACATTTAAGTTCCTATTGATTTCCTTTGATCTCCAAATTTCTTAGTAAATATTAAAAAAAAAATTGCTTCACGCTGTATCCCGCACACAGAAGGGTAGGCAGAGGGAACCTAGTGTTAAGACACTCCGTTCCCCACTTTCTGCCGAAGTTTTGGAGGCATTACGTGTTGAGTGGCAGAATTCAACGCCGTGCATTGCCTCGACACCAGAGCGAAGAAATGGAAATGGAAATTTAAGTAAATATTTCATCTCCTCGAGGGGGGATCGACCCCACAACTAGTCGGTTTTACAGTCACACTTTGTGCCACTGAGCCACGACTGGCGCAGTCTTAGTAAATATGAAGTTTAAAAAACTGAACTAATATCTATAGATCTTAATAAATTATTTATTTAAAAAAAATCAAGCATACTTTGCATGGATAATATTTATATATGTATTTGATTTTATTTCAGGTGATGGTATCGGGAACCTTTGTGATAACGACTTCGACGGTGACAACGTTACCAACGCTTTAGATAATTGTCCAAATAATTCTAGGATATATCGGACTGATTTTAGGTAATCAAAATATGTACACAAATATTATGGAAGGTTTTTTAATCAATAAATTATAATTTTGTTTCGGTTATCCGATATTATATTCCGGATATTTTCTTAATAAAACTAGGAAATTAAACATAAAACAAAACATACTACATACAAATGAAATTAATAAAATAATTTCAAATCATTTACTAAAATTAATTGTTCTATGGATATCTGTTTATTGACGTACAAATATAAGGATTCTAAATAATTTTATATTACGATTATTGATATTTCAATTTCCAGGAATTATATGACAGTACGTCTGGACCCTGAAGGTACTTCCCAATTGGACCCTAACTGGGCGATTGCCAACGAAGGCGCAGAAATCATCCAAACATTAAACTCTGATCCCGGACTTGCTGTTGGATTTGAAAACTTTGGAGGCGTTGACTTTGAAGGCACTCTCTTTGTTGATACTCCGATTGATGATGATTATGTCGGTTTTATTTTTGGGTTAGTCTAGGATTTATGTATGTAATAATATCATTTATATATTTTTTTATATTTTATTTAGAATTGTTTCTTTGAGGCTAGTCGTGGCGCAGGGGCACAAAGCGTTACTATAGAAACGATTGGTTGTGAGTTCGATCCCCACTCGAGGAGATAAAATATTTACTTAAATTTATATTTTCATTTCTTCGCTCTAATCTCGAGGCAAAGCGCGGCGTTGAGACATTCAAAACGCAATGCCTCCAGAATTCGGCAGAAAGTGGAGAACGGAGTGTCCTAACACTAGGTTTCCTCTGCCAACCCTGCTGTGATACGATTTATTTATTTATGTTTCTTTATTGATTATAACTAATTAGAAATGATAGCAGCCATGTCCTCTACTGCATCATGTCTGTTTAAAGCAATGAAGTATAACATGCTGCAAATGCTAATTTTTGCTCTTAATATTAAAAAAAATAATTAAAAGAGATTTTGTCACCAAGGGAACATATTTTGAAAGAGCTCTGGGACGACCGACATCAGCACATGATAAGTCCGCTTGTATATATATATAAACACAATCAGTTTATTTATTTATTTATTTATATATAAGGCCTACCAACAAATGTCACAATTATTACATGTCCTTAATAGGAAAAAAAATACAAAGTAATTCAAATCTAATTGCTCAATCATTTACAGGTGAGCTCCACATGCAATAACAAAATTTGAAATAAAAACAACATTAATTAAAAATTTTAAAATAAACATAAATATCTCATATTACACACAGATTACACATTTTTAAGATAAAAAAAAACAATTATAAATAACAATTCAAGACAAGATCAATAGTACAATCAATAAAAATAAAATAAATTAATAAAAATAAAGTAAAATAATAAAAATAAAATATTCAAGTTCATAATATGTTATAAGTTCTAATAATTTCCCTAAATATGTTACTCTAGATATCAAAACAACAAGCGTTTCTACGTAGTGATGTGGAAGAAGAATACTCAGACGTACTGGCAGACGACGCCGTTCCGGGCTGTAGCTGAGCCTGGAGTACAACTCAAGTTGGTGCACTCTAGTACTGGCCCTGGAAAGTTGCTGAGAAACGCACTGTGGAATACAAACTCCACTAACGATCAGGTTTGTTTATTTTTTAATAGATACGTAGAGATTTAAAATTTATTATTGCTAAAAAAAAATACAACAATAGAAAAAAAGTACAAAAGCGAACCAGTGCAAAGGCAACGTTATCACTATTATTGATCTCTTATAAGAAATCTTAGATATTATTAATTCATATTTCGTTGTGAATAGATTGAAATTAAAATTTCAAACAAAATTTAAAAAAATCATTTTTTCTTTTAATTTTTGTTTTTCCGCTTTTGATGCCATCGTGGCGCAGAGGTACAAGCTTGCAAGCTGTAATAATAAAAGCAATGGTTGTGAGCCCTATTTGGGAAATTAAATATTTATTCTTTTCATTTCTTTGGTAACGAGGCTAAGCATTTCACTTAATACATCAAATATTCAGCGGATACGGAATGGTTTAACATTAGGTTACCAGGTTCCTTCTTTCTACCTTAAGCGTGAAGCTAAATAAAATGTTTCATTATTTAATCAAACTATTTTCAATAGATATATCAAAAAGTTTCATCTTGGATTCATGAACCTGAGGAGGTAAATTGGGAATGACGAATCTCTTTACATTTCCGCAGTGATATTTACAAGCATTTATATAAAACTATTTTTTTAATTTCCAGGTGACCCTCCTCTGGAAGGATCCTCGCAATGTTGGCTGGCGGGAAAGAACAGCTTACCGCTGGAGATTGCTCCACAGACCTAAAATAGGTTTAATTCGTCTCAAAATATATGAAAACAATCGCCTCGTAGCTGACTCCGGCAATGTATACGACTTCACCATCAAGGGTGGAAGACTTGGAGTGTTCTGCTTCTCACAGGAAATGATTATTTGGTCCAATCTTGTGTATAGATGTAATGGTATGTTATATTTGTTTTTTTTCTTTCAATTTAACGCTCTATTCCTCGTAAAGAAGGGTTGGTAGAGAGTATCTAGTGTTAAGATTCTCTGTTCTTCGTTTTTCGCTTGAATTCGAAATATTGCGCCTCGATATGAAGCGGTGGACTTCAACGCCGTACTCTGTCTCAATTTAAATCAAATAATTAATTATAACAAAATTAGATTTCTGATATTATTATACATTTAGAAAATATTTTATTGTTCAATGTATTTCTTCTTTTAAAGTTCTGATTTCCTTATTGCTTTATAACTTAGTTTTGTTTTTAAAGATTAAGGAAAAAAGTCCTATAACTCTTAGCTAATTTCAAATTTTTTTTATCCCTACAGAGTAAACAAAGGATGAAAGTTTGTTAAAAAGTACATTAAAGTTTGATATTTTGATAAAATAATAGGTGTATTAAAGAAGTTTGAATTAGAAAAGGGTCCGGCCCCAAGTTGGGCGAAAAGTATTTTGACATTGTCTGCGGTATACACGTGATGTTAAATTAATATAACAGAAGACGCACTGATTAATTTGTATGTGTACTTTCCACAGGAAATCGAGACATTTCGCTTCTTGTGAAAAAGTTGAACGTCGTCTTAGTAAGGGGATATGAAAATAATTCATCGATATTAAACGTATTTATCGATCGTAGGATTGAACCGACAACCTCTGCGTTTATAATCCAAATATCTTAAGGCACTACACCATTGCCTTAAGTTAAATAGATATTTTTAAAAAGTTTTAGGCAACTTAGTTATTAATTCACTACAACATAATAATTTTGAAAGGATTCCAGAAATTGTTCAATAAATTGCAGCTGAATATATTTTGGTTTTTAAAAAATCAGCTTCACGCTGTATCCTGCACACAGCAGGGTAGGCAGAGGGAACCTTAATGTTAAGACACTCCGTTCCCCACTTTCTGCCGAATTCTGGAGGCATTGCGTGTTGAGTGGCAGAACTCGACGCCGCGCTTTGCCTCGACACCAGAGCGAAGAAATGGAAATATAAATTTAAGTAAATATTTCATCTCCTCGAGCGGGGATTGAACGCACCACCAGTCGGTTTTACAGTCACACTTCGTGCCACTGCGCCACGACTGGCCTCAATTTTGACTGGCCTGAATTTTGGTTTTATAAAAATGTATATAACAAAAACATTTATTTCATATTGTTTCAGATAAAATACCAACAAACATCGTATCAGAGTTGCCGCCGAGGCTTCTCAAGAAATTCGACATAGACCACGACTTTGTATATCTTTAGTAACTGATTAAAATATTTTATTTACTAAAATTTTACAAAATATTGATTTCATATAAAATTTTTTTGAAATATTAAAATTGAACCGTTTGTAAGTTATTAATAATTCTAATACTCATTAAAAAATATTAATATATATAAATGTAGTTTTAAGTTAAGTTTTTATATAAATAAAAATATATCTATATAATAAATTATTGTTTAAAAATATTTACGAAAACTTTTCTTTCAGTAGAGATTTTTTTTAAATATACTCAAACCTTATTATCCTAAGTAGGCAGAACGAACCTAGTGTTAAGACACTCCTTTCTCCGTTTTCTGTCGAATTCTGGGGGCGGAACACAACTCCGGGTTTTGCCTGGACACGAGGGCGAGAAAATAAAAATATTAAATGATTTTTTTTTGCTGAAATAGGAATCAAACCTACAATCTGTAAACGCTACGACTGGCCCCAAAATATATATAATAAAAGAAATCATGCTTGTATTTAAATTTTATTTTAATAAATTCTGAATATTGTTTGATACTATTATAATGATATTATTAGAACCTTTTTATTGATGGTAATTTCAAATAGAAGAAATGACAGATATTTAAATTTTTAGACAGAGTTATATGTAGGTTTACGACAGTTTGGGAAGCATCGTAAGAATTTTGATATAATTTTATGAAAAAATGGATAATATTGACGGGGAATTTCTCGATTCTAAAAGAAATGAGGATAAATTACCAGAAATTGAGGCAAACTTAGCTAATTTAGAGGAAGATTTATCATCAAATAATATTTTAGTTGTCACACAAACAACCATTTCTACAACAGACGTTCAAGCCAGCACCAGTCGTACTAAACGAAGAAGATCGCGCAGATACTTCCCAGTGAGATCAATCATGCAGAGAGAAGCAAAAAGAAAAGCCCGAATTCTCATTAGAAACATAACTAAAGGCGAATTAACGCGAAAGAAAATATTGCGGAGACCTCTCCGTGTAAATTATTGTTGACGAAGTGCTTCAAGAAAAAGGTTACATGGAAATGACTCTCTGTCGGGTGGAGATTTTTAATAGCTAATGTACCTTTTTACTTATTTTTTGTATAAAAGAATATATTTTTCTTTCAATACGTACAGTGTTATTCTTTAGATATATTTTTTTCAGCTTCATGCTCTATCCTGTATATAGAAGGGTAGGCAGAAGGAACCCTAGTGTTAAGATACTCTGTTCCACACATGTTTCTTCTGTAAAATATTCTTGAAGTAACTATTCAGAAAACGTATAAATTTTTGAACGTAGCGAGATTTGAACCCGCGCCTCTCGGAAACTGTCCAGGAATTCCGATCACCAAAAAGGTATTTTCTTTCCTAAGTGTGGAATAACCCTTGAAAATTGTTACAAATTATTAAAGATAATTGAGACATTGCTTAAAGTATCGAGCAACTCTAGTTCATATCAATCTTGTTACAGACGGACGGAGTGGTGACTTTTTATTGTGCACTTCACTAGGAAACGAAGTAGAAGCTTTCATTTTTATAATAGACCAAGAGATAAATTCTTATTTTACCATCTATCTAGGTATACTTTTTCAAAATCGATATTGTTACGCGCCACCCGGCTCGTCGGCAACTCTCGGGTACGCTGTCGCCGAGCGGTCGGTGAGGGGCTTGGCGGGAAACGAATGACGCGGGATATTGTAAAATTTGGGCGGGAAAATGTTTTTCTGTTGGAGTAAGCAGCAGAGTAGATTGTAATTAACATTATTGTAAGAATATAGCTATTGGAAGTGAACAAGTGTTTTTATATCAACTTTTTCCGTTACATTCAGAAGTGGGATTATTTGTATACATATACGTATACATATTGAACCCAAATATGAAGAGATTTACGCCGAATAATAATAGTGATATGGTGAAAAAATCGAGACATTCGTCCGAAGCAATTACGAGCGCGGGAAAATTTTGTATAGATGAAATGTTAAATGATTGTAATCAAAATGATTCGGAAGAAGATAATATTCATCCTAATGTAATACTTGATAAGTTACTAACTACCAAATTAGAAAAAATAGTAGAAAAATTTTGTACTCGATCACGCCCAGCGAAGAATGTTTCGGGAGAGAAAATTATACCTAGTTTTGATCCTGACGACCATGACATAAATGTGAAAAACTGGTTAAATAAAATTGATCAATTGGGTTTAGTGCATAATTGGGATGATTATTCAAAAATTGTAATAATGCAAACTCGCCTCGCCGGTCAAGCACAGTTATGGTTTACGCGATTAGATGAATACGATTATACTTGGGAGCAATGGAAGTCGTTGCTTATCAATGCTTTTCCGAGAAAATTTGAGTATGCAGATATGCTTGAAGAGTTAGTAAGTAGAAAAAAATTAAATACAGAAACTATAACACATTATTACCATGAAAAATTGGCTATGTGTCGGCGCGGCCATTTAGATGACGCTGCGTCACTTTCTTGTTTAATTAAAGGATTACCACTAGATTTACAAAATAATGCAAAAGCCTATAAGTGTGATACTCCTGAAGAATTTTACAGTGGTTATTTATCGACGTTTGAGAATTATCGATTCAAGAGTGAGTTAAAGTTTCAATTTACGCACACAGAGAAATGAACCAGAGAAGAAGCGTACTTTTGATTCAGTCATGCCTTCAACTTCACGCGGACAATATACACCGGTACGTCGGACGAACTGTTTCACATACAATTCTAATGAGCATATAGGAAAAGACTGTCCAGTACCCGATAGAAGAATTTGTAAATTTTGTTCTGAAATTGGACATGGTCTACAACGGTGTCCTAAGTTGGAAAATGTCATAAAGAAATCGAAGACAAATTCTATAGCAATAACCCTTATTCAAAATCTAAATGACATTTATAAAAAGGAAGTGTACATTGGAGGAAAATTATTTAATGGATATTTAGATACTGGGGCACAATTAAATGTAGTGTCGCTACAAATGGTAAATGAACTTGGTTGCAGTGTGGGAGAAACAGACGCATCGCTAAGTGGATTTACTGGGCATGCAGTGCCAGCTATGGGACTATTGAGTCTTGTGATGACAACCCGTTATTAACGCTCAAGGTGTCTCTTTCGTTACTACCAAAAACTCTGCTATGTTAAAAGTCAACAGCATTGAAAGATTAGATGAAAAATTCAAAGTCACCGTTGACTCAGACGTTGAATTACAACCACAAGCATCAGCATTTGTTGGAGTGAATATTATCGCTAACGCTTCTGGAAACAATGTATGCACAACACCACGATTTCATGATTTGCACAATAAAAACTTTGTGGTTCCGGCTACCTTGCTCTCCGGGAAAAGTGGCTTCATTAGCTTATACAATATGGGTCAAAACCAGTTGTCCTTGAAAAAGGGAGACTTAATAACCCGTGCAGTACCATGTGAAGTAATGGAGAACCACATATTGGAGACAAAGGGGAGCAAAGGCGATGATCTCGTTCTTCAGACCGAAAAGGTTAAGGTGCGTAATTGTTTTAAAATATTTAATCTGTCTGTGGCTTTGAGCCTTCTGTTTCTGTTCTGATGCGGTTGCTTACGTACCGTTCTGTCTGTGTTTCTGATATATATAATTCTGTCTGTTTCTGATGTATAATTCTGTCTGTTTCTGATATATATATGTATATTCTGTTCTGACTACATTATTTAATTCTGTCTGTCTGTTTTATATATTAAGTGCGGTTGCTTACGTACCGTTCTGTCTGTGTTTCTGATATATATAATTCTGTCTGTTTCTGATGTATAATTCTGTCTGTTTCTGATATATATATGTATATTCTGTTCTGACTACATTATTTAATTCTGTCTGTCTGTTTTATATATTAAGTGCGGTTGCTTACGTACCGTTCTGTCTGTGTTTCTGATATATATAATTCTGTCTGTTTCTGATGTATAATTCTGTCTGTTTCTGATATATATATGTATATTCTGTTCTGACTACATTATTTAATTCTCTCTGTCTGTTTTATATATTAAGTCTGCTACTGCGGCATGAACGTTGTACTTTATATTTAATTTATTTTCTATAAATACATATTGTATTATTGGAGAACGGAGTGTCTTAATACTAGGTTCCCTCTGCCTACCGTACTGTGTGCGGGATGCAACGTGAAGTTGGTATTATATTAATTTATTTTATTGATCTACATCGGATCTCTATGTGCCGGTTCTGTTCTAACAACTGTATTCAATTTAATGTTTGCGTATATGCTATGTGTATTCATCATTGTTCGTGTATTATTCAGCTGAATTACTTTGCCAAGGTTACTTTTGTTATGCGTCCTGATCTATCAGTGTTGAATGCTCAAAACAACAAAGAGGTTCATATAAGTAGTGTAGAAGAAGCGGCATCAGAACATAAATTAAAATATTTGTTTAACTGTAAAAGCGAAAATACATTGTTGTCGGAAGTAAGTATTAAGGAGATTTATCGAATTATGATAAGTGTCAATTATTTAAACTATTACTGAAATATCGAGAGTGCTTCGCGGCTAGTACAAGTGAGCTGGGAACTACAACACTATCAGAAATGGACATTCAGTTAACTTCAAATATTCCTGTATTTCACAAACCATACAGACTAGCACCAAAAGAATTAGATATAGTGAGAACAAAAGTAAGGATTTTACTAGATGCAGGAATAATTAAAGAGTCACAGTCTAATTATGCTTCTCCAGTAATTTTAGTAAAAAAAAAGACGGTGATAGTAGACTGTGTATTGATTACAGAGCTCTTAACTCCATAACGGTCAAGGACAGATTTCCATTGCCTCATATTGATGACCAACTCAATACACTAGCAGGGAAATATTTTTATACTAGCTTGGATTTAGCGCAAGGTTACCATCAAATACCGCTGTCTGCCAGTGCTACAAAATTTACAGCATTTATTACTTCCTTCAGGGATTGTTAATATTACGAAAGGTTTTGCAGCTAATGAAACATGCTAATTTAAAGCTAAATTTGAGAATTGCAGGTATTTTACTTCAAAAGCAATCCGATCAAGAACTTAAAACTATTTTATATTTTAGTAAAGTGACAACTAAGGAAGAGATGAACTATCACAGTTATGAGTTAGAGACCCTGGCTGTAGTCGAATCGTTAAAGCGCTTTCGAATCTACATAACAGGTATTCCTTTTAAAGTTGTAACGGACTGTTCAACAGTAAAAAACACATTGGCTAAAAGAGATTTGGTCCCTAGAATTGCTCGCTGGTGGTTGCAAATTCAAGATATTGACATGGATATTATATATAGACCTGGGACTACCATGCGTCATGTAGATGCATTAAGCAGAAACCCAGTCTCAGAGATTCTAAATATTGAAAAGGTAGACGATTGGTTTCTGACTGCACAGCTTCAAGATAACCAATTGCAATCAATTTACAAGCAACTGAACATTAGAAGTCCAAATAGTAATATCAAAAACAACTTTTGTATTCAGAATCATCGGATTTATCGAAAAACCAATTACGGAGAACGTCTTGTAGTACCCAAAGCTGCTAGATGGCGTACAATGAAGATGTTTCATGATAATATTGGTCACGTGGGGCTTAAAAAAATGTGAAGAAGTAATTAAAACAGATTACTGGTTCGCACGCATGACTCGTTTTATAAAAAAATATGTCGAGGCTTGCTTGGAGTGTTTATCTAATGAAGAAGAAACTAATTGGGATGACTCCAATACCTGAAATGGTTTGGGGTATTAATAACACAGTTCATGATACAACGGAATTCTGTCCATATGAACTTTTGTTTGCTAATAAAAAGAGGTTAGTAACTGAAATATCTGGAAAGGGAGCTGAGATTGGCTGTAAAGAGAAGCGAAAAATGGCAAATGATAATAGGAAAAGAAAGCAAATTATATGGCTACTAAATGCAACGATAAAAGAAAAGAAGCAAGAAAATATCAACAGGGGGATTTAGTAGTGTGGAATAATGCATATACAACAGCCGAAACAGGAGTGAATCGGAAAATAGATAAACTTAATGCAGGACCTTATATAGTATATAGTACAGGTGTGCAATCTCAATGATCGATATAAGATTCGCAGTATTAAGGGAATGAAAGGTTATAAGAATTTTAATGCAACTGTAGCTGCTGATGCGTTGCGACCATATAAAAGTTCTGTTAACTATGATACGGATTCTGCTGATAGTGATAAGGATGTCGTGGATACGCAAGACCTGATTGATCTGTTGGAAAGTTAATCTGTCCGAAACCAATAATAACCAGAGTGGCATTGTCATTCAGCTGTCATGTGAGGGGCCTCTTTCTAATTAGTTTTTGTGAATACCATGTTGGTATTCACTTTGCAGGATGGCCGATGTTACGCGCCACCCGGCTCGTCGGCAACTCTCGGGTACGCTGTCGCCGAGCGGTCGGTGAGGGGCTTGGCGGGAAACGAATGACGCGGGATATTGTAAAATTTGGGCGGGAAAATGTTTTTCTGTTGGAGTAAGCAGCAGAGTAGATTGTAATTAACATTATTGTAAGAATATAGCTATTGGAAGTGAACAAGTGTTTTTATATCAACTTTTTCCGTTACAATATGTTTATTTTTAAAGGATGTTCCACAGTCAAATAATATTTTTTTATACATTTGATTATAAGATAATATTAGGTAAGTGACAGATAAGAAAATTGCATTGAAAATTTGAATTTGAATTTGATAAATTAATCATTTGGCTTTGGTAATTATAGCACAAACTTGCTTACTAAGATTTATCATATTCATTTGAACTTATTTATACTCAGTATTTTTATTGATATCTATACAATAAATTTACCATCCATTACCATTTTTTATACTTAACTATTATTAAGTATAAAAAATCTAATTTAATATAGCTTTTCACCTATAATATATAATTATTATATATATAATCCAATCTTTATTATTCGATCATCAAAACATCGCTGTAGCGACGAAAATTACAAGAGCGAAGTAATTAAAATATTAATCAAGGAGTAGAAATCGAACCTATAACTATAACAGTCACACACACAGTGCCACAGTTCCGCAAAACAGTAAACAAATATAACCTACGATGAGCAGCAGCAAAGTTAAGCGTAAAACAAATGTGAAAATTAGGAAACTGTGATTTATTTATTTTTTTATTTAAATATATCCTAAATTGAGCCACCGGCTCCTAAACTATACTGACAGCTTAGCAATAAATGGAATGGGTGACCGTCGTCCGGGCAATTCGCTGTAAGTGCCCCCTCTACGTGTTTATTCCTTTTGACGAGAGCTCCTTACCTAAGCTCTTATACTATTTGATCATTCAAAGTGGCTTTTAAAAGCTTATTTGCAATGTTGTTTAGTTTTTTGATTATTTTAATTTATTTCTTTGTGTAAATTGTTCTTTATAAAGTTATTTGTTATTTACATTTTTTATTTATATTAGGTATTTTATATTGTATACCACTGAATATGAGGTTCGGGGATACAAATGTGCGACTTTGTAACGCGACGGTCGTAGAGTCAAGAATTGTTCGGAATTTGGAGAACTCGGATGTGGATGAGGATGTGTTTTAATGTAGAATGGAATGTTCTCTGTTCACTATGTACTTACTTGCTAACAAAATGTATATGATGTTTACAACTAAAACGTGTTAAAATAAAAAGAATGCTTTTTCAGTGTATATAATTTTACGGAAAATAATGAATGAAGATTTTTATCACTACGGTTGTAAAAATATTTTTTTTATTATAATCAGCTTCACGCTGTATCCCACACTCAGCAGGGTAGGCAGAAAAAGCTTAGTATTAAGAGACTTCGTTCCTCACTTTCTTCCCAATTCTGGAGGTACTGCGTGTTGAGTTGCGGAACTCAATGCCGCACTTAGCCTCGACACCAGAGTGATAAAATGGAAATATAAAATTAAATAAATATTTCATCTCTTCGAGTGGGGATCGAACCCACAACCAGGTCATTTTACAGTCACACTTTGTGTCCCTGCGCTACGACTGGCATCGCATTGCAAGAGAGCTGTTACCTTCATATACTCGAAGGCAACGACATATGCCATTGACTGATGGTGTTATTGCTTTTGGGATTTAAATGAAACTTCCGATACCATTGAGTGCTTTATATTAAATATAAATTTAAAAAGTACTTCCAGTGGTTTTAATACAAGAACAAACAAAAAATATGTTTTTTGTAATTTTTGTCTGTCTTTGGAAAAGGAAATGAGTTTAATAAGATTCGCCTACAGCATGGTTGCACGGACTTATTAAGACTAGGGGCGACTCGGGCAAATTATGAACTGATAGCAGGCCGGCCGCCAGAGTTTCGAACATATTTTTTTTTTTTGGTTTTATTTTGGGATAGAATTCAATTTATTAGATATAGAGATATTTCTATTAGATATAGAGATATTCAATTTATTATATATAGGGATAGATAGAGAGTATTATTTTTGCTATCGGCGGGCCACCAGTATTCGCGGTCTGTGCATCCATGGCTTATAGCTTTAGCAAAATCAATGTAATATGCAAAAAAATCTTTTCATCATAAAATTGATATATACAATTTTGGCAATTGAATCCGATGCAGACAAACTATTAGAGAAGGCAATTTTTTTACAACTACTTAATGTAGAGTACAGACAATAAGGGTAATAATAATATAAAAGATTTTAAATAAAAATACATGTTTATCACAAATATATTTATTGTATCATCGCACAATCCATAACACAAGAACTGCCACTCTGAAGATAGCTCTATCAAGGAACCCCAATAAGGAGGAACAGCTTATACATAATATGAATGTATAAATATTGTGCTAATAGTAAATTGATTTAAAATTTATAAACATACTGTTTTGCTTTTGTTTTCTAAAGCGTTTCCACAACATGACTTGGTTTCTGGGTAACGTTACATTTAATTGTTCGACAATATATATTAATATAAAGAAATGTATGTATAATGTAAAGCTTGTGTTATTTTTTTATAACTACTCGGCTTACATTTCAATTGAATATAGATTAAATTAAATTTAAAATCAAATGATAACCTAAATCTTTTTTAGGACATATAGCATTTTATCCCTATTACCAGTATACATATATACTGGTAATAGCGATAAAATGCTATAAATACAATAAATAATTACCAAATAAATCCGTTAAAATCCGTTACCCATCAAACCCAATTTCAAAGTAGTTAGTTACAAATGGAGACAGTGAGAACTCTAACGCACTCTTCACTCGGTATAAAACACTTTCAATTATTATACATTCACATATTTACATTTAACAAATCCATTATGATATCTTATATATTTTTTCATAGAGTAATGCATGAACTATGTAAAATAGAAAAAGACATACATACATATACATTATATCTCGTCGTTTAGACTAGTACTAATTATTGCATTGAAATTTAAAATAATTAAGTAATAAAATATTTTATTTTTAAATAAATTAGTTTAAAACTTTAAGTTGTTTTTGCACGAAATTGATTTTTAAAAATACTATTATAGAAATTTTATAAAATAATTGGATATAAATTTTAAAAAAAGTTTTGAAGGTTCCATTTTGTATTTAATTTGAATGTTGGTCAATAAATGAAGTGCGTTTTAATACACATATGGAAACATATTTATCGTTTTGTTTGCGCGTCATTTTTGCACTAAGTATTTGGTATAATTGAACACATTGTGATGAAACTTTTGTATTGAAGAAAAAAAAATTGGAAATTTTCTTTATTTTCGATATCCAAAAATAAATAGTAAGAACCTTTAAATAAGTACACCAAAGCTAAGTTTTGTTTTATTGTAAAATTGATCTAAAATTTGGTTAAAATGTCGGTCTACCATTCAATTTAAGTAAACATTGCCGATGATTTTGATTAACGTAATGAGACAAAAAAGAAAAATTATGCTAACTATAGATTTAGTCCGCGAGGCGTAAGCTGAGCTTTGTATTTGTGCGACAAATCAACAAAGAAAAGTATAGATATAAAGTATAGAATGAACGAAATAATAATTATTTATAGTTAATAATTAGTCATAAAATAATAATAAAAAATGTTAAGATTTAAACAAGTCTAGTAAAGGATGCACTCCGCGTCAGAGCGTTAGATAAAAAAGCAGTATTAACCGGTTTAAAACAAACAAGGGATGCTGTGCGATTCAAGCTCAGCTTATAGCTCGCGGACTGTATTTTCTTAAGTATCCGTTTTACAACCAACATATTGTGCACGTTACGACATAAAATAATCATTTATATAAATACAGTAAATATACATAGAATATATATTTATTTTTTATAATTAAATGTCACAGCGACAGCTACAACATGATTATGTATAGAAAGAATTGCACTATATTTATAATCTGTACAGATTTTCCGATATGTAGAGTGTAAAGAATTAAGTACATTACATTAAATACAGTATAAGATTTTAGAAAAAGTGCTAAGTTTTAAAAGCTTTAATAGACAATCTTAAGTCATAGATTAAAAAATGTAATATCTCAAGAATCCAATTATATACAGCCTAAGGGACAGTTCGACAGATAACATAGATTTCTTATACAGTAAAATGACTTTTCGTAAGCTATCGACAGACGTAATGGCTGTGTTGATACTCAGATTTATCTACATTAAGCAAACGTATGCCATACTGCTGATAAAGAATATAGTTATTTTTATTTTTTACTTAATGTAGCTTTTTGCTAATTCCATAGTTTACGTAAAAAAGTCGTACGTTTCTTATCTAACTTCAATTTCGACTATTATTCATACCTACTTTGATTATTTACACCATGAGCACTAAACGTTGTATTGTCATTGTCTAGAATATTCTATTCTGTACAAGAATTTAAAAGCATTTTCAAGATAAAAGACAGTTCTTTCAATAGTTAATTACTTTTCGAGTTGTACAAAGTTTTAAGCTCCGTTTGATGTCAAACAAAGTATCACTTTTCATAAACGGAGTATGTAAAAAAAATTACAAACATAAATAAACAACAATCTTTTAGTAAGTATACTTATAAAATATTAAAATAAGTAAGAAAATTCTAAAATTATTTTATTTTGTTGATAATTTAAATGTTTAAATTTATATTCAATAGAACTGGAAAGAAAAATAAGTCAAAATATTAATAAAATGAAATATATAATCTAAAAGTTGGACTGGTTCTTTATTTAATAAAACGCTGTAACAAAACAAATACATTTGAAAATATTTTTTATAAGTAATTTTGTAAATACTTTACATTTTTTTATATTACATACGATCTAAAATATTGTAATTTCCATTTAAATAAATTCACAAGAATTCATCCGTTTCGTTTATTAATTTCCTCTGTGACGTGAACACAGATAATAATTCATATTTCGCTTGACATCAAACGCGTCCGCCGTTTTGACAGATTTATGTCTATGTTTAATTTAATAAAAAAAAAACTGATCACTCAGTTTTCCTCCTACCATTCGTTGTACGTGTATATTATGTCAATATGATTTATAATAGCATTAATAAACGATATATCTTGTATATTTTATGATTTACTAACATATAATTAGTTCAGATATGTTTTATGAAATAGATAAAATATATACATATTTCAATAAACGTCATATTCAGTCTAATATCAATATTAAACAGTTTTTCATATAAGATATACATAATATAATTTTCTTCTTCTTCTGGTAATTTCCTGTTAACTTAATCGAGATATCCAGAAAGCGTTCATTACAGCAAGAAAGGGGCGTTTTTAAACATAACCGGCAACATTAAGTCAGATCCAAAAACTCTAAATTGCTAATTTAATTTGTATGTAAATTGACTGATTTGAATAACATTGATAAAAGATAAAAACAACGTCGTCGAAAGTTAAATGAGTAACTCAGATATCGAAAATTACATTATAATATTACATTTGGTCCGTACAATAATTGTTAACAGATACAAGCAGTTCTCATATGAACAATTTAATAATAATAAAATTTGCTTGGAAATGTCGATTCTCTTATATATTTTTTCTTCCCACAATAAACGGTATCTGTACAAGTGACAGCTGTCACTTTGACAGCTACCGACCGGCAATTCCCAAATGCGTGTTAAGTTACCTTCCATTACACTGAATATAATAGAATAATAACATTATATCTTCTATAATACATTTATAAATATCATTTTTCTTGTATTCAATTTAAATAATAAATTTGTATATATAAATATTCTCGCAGAAGTGCGTTATAAGTTTTCATTTGGTAAAGGGGTTTCGTAACGGCCTTTGTAATGGGAGAAGATGTAACTAATTAAATTCTGGCTATAACAATTAAATGCTAACTAATTGGTTTCATATAAAATTTTCTTTTATTATGCAGTCTAACATATTTTATTATTAGGAATCTCTAAAACGGTATTCGTTTTTATGTGACATTTTTAATTAGGTCATATTTTTGGTATAAATATTATAATTTAAATTGTATGCATTGATTTTCATACATGTAGTTGACTCTTACATCTCTTTATACATACGTACGAGTATAACTCTATCTCACTCACTCAGTATTGGGATCGATGCGATGTAGTCATCTGGAAGAGGAAGTTTGCTTTTGTTAATTGCATAAATATGTATTGTAAATATTTCAATAAAATAACAACAGCATTTTCGGAATTATTTTTAATGAATATATTCAAAAATGCATTCAAGAAATATTTTGGATGTATTATTTTCACGTATTACATATAGTATTTGTAAGCCATTATAAAAACATCGTTTCTTTACCCATAATGTCTACAATAACCAAGTACTAACCCAGATCAAGGGAGATGACTCCACCTCTTCACTTATTTCCACCCTGTCTAAAACTCACTCTCAATTTATATATTTTTTAGTTGAGGTAAGTCAATAATACTCATTCTCCACTTACGGTACGGTTTAAACTTTGCCCGTTGTACATTCAGTTTGGACAATCAAAAGTAAGAAAAATCTGTGCAACTATCTACACCTAAGCAGTAGGACAGGGGTACGAGCATACGACTGTAAGCGCGACAGGTTGTGGGTCCAATTCCTACTTGAGGAAATCTGGTAACGAGGCAAAGCGCGGCGTGGGTTCCGCAAATCTATTCAAAATGCCTCCGGAATCCGGTGGAAAGTGGAGAATGGAAGTGTCTCGTCTGCAGGAGTCTCGTGAGGACCCAGCATGGACTCACTAGCACATGGTCTCGGGGCGCGCGGGCGGCGCGGGCGCGGCGGGCGGCGCGCGCTCGGCGGAGCGCTGGCGCGGCAGCTGCGACGAGTCCAGCACGATGGAGGGGCGCGGCGGCAGGTTCTCGCTCACCATGTGCGACAGCGACAGCTCGCTGGACGCGTTAGTGTCCCCTGGGAGAACGGTGAGGTCAAAATAAATAGGATAAGAACCAAAAAATGCACCGACCAAATATATGCGTTGTTAAACTCATTCAAAAAATATAATTTGTAAAATTGAATTGTTAAATTTAATCAAATTTTATTGTACAAACTCTTATATTGTGTGACAGTATTGATATTGCATGTGTGCTAAATGTTCTCTCGATAAAGCTAAAAAAACTCGATATCTTCTTATAGGCTTTTTAGAAAATATATTAAAGTACCAAAAATCGGGATAATAGATAGAAATCTATTTTTATTTTTAACATTTTTAAAATGTTATTCCACAATCAGGGAAGAAAAATACTTATTTTGAAATCGTATAAAAACACGAACGTAGCGGGACTTGAACCGGTGCCTCCTGGAAACCGACCAGGCGCTCTGAACACTAAGTCATACGTTCTCGTCAAGCTACGTCGTTTGTTACAACTTATTTATGTTGTTAGCATCTCTGGAAAGATTTTTACAAATTTCCGCTACCCAAAGATAAGTACTAAGAATAATCGTCTGGCAAGAGAGAATGCCATTTATCGCTGGCGCTGGTCGGTTTCCAAGAGGCGCGAGTTCGAGTTCCGCTACGTAAAAAATTTTATACCTTTTCTAAATAAGTATAAATCTATTTTTAATTAATTAAGATAAAGAAAACATTTATCTGTCCCTTAAAAAATGTAAAGAAAACAAGAACCAGAGCTGTTCCTTAAACTATAATTCAAATATAAAAATTTAAAAACAATAAAACGTGCAGGATGATATCGAAACTTTTCCAATTCAATTTCTATTTTCTATAATAATAATTTTGATAAAACCACTAGAATTACTAACAAAATATCTTTGGGATATGGACAAAATCCGGGATACAAAAGTTTTCCTCGTAACAGCTTTCCCATCTATTAGGAACGTTGTCGTCGGAAGGTCGAAATAGCGAGAGTAAATTATTTGGGTCACTTCAGCCTTGCTCAGGAGATTACCTGGTAATATTATTTTACATTGTCTTAACTTTAGGACGAGAGGGAAAGAAAAGCTTTTAACGAAGTTTATTTTTTGTATATTAGGCATTTTTGAAAAACATGCAGCAAAAAAACCGGCCAAGTGCGATGCGGACCAGCTCACCTAGAGTTCCGTACCAGTTTCAAGATTATAGGTTAATGATAAGTACATAAACAAACTTAAGACTGCAGGCTGATTTTGTTTGAAATTAAGTACAAAAATATAAGTTTGTAACGATTTTTTCTATTTAAATATTTCTGCTTAGTTTCATAATTGTAGGTCGATCCCTATACGTTGTTATTACGCGGCGAATTTTATACAAAATGCAGTAAACATTTTTAAATGTTTATTTATATCTTTTGATAACGTTGGCTTACAAGCTTACTTTTTCTATGATCAAAGACATCACCTCAGCTCTACGCAGTCTCGAGTTAAATTATCTTAACAGACGGACGACAAAGCGATCTTATAAATGTTCAGTTTTTTACCATTTCAGGTACGGTACCCTAAAGATAATTAAAATTAAGTTAATTCTTAAATTTTGGGGATGCGTTCTACAATTGCTTTTAGGGATTTTATGCTTGTATAGGGAGAAACATACGACAAATATATTCTTGCGATACTAGGAAAGCATTATTAAGGTCCTCATGCATATGGGGATCCATATCAAATGAACATATATTTTTTTATACAACTCTGAATGCACAAGTCCCCTGGTCAAAAAGACTTAGATGAAACTAAGCTGTGTGAATATATGCTCGCGTGAAATGATTTACGTTATATGAAGAATTTCCCAATTGGAATCAGTAGTTCCTGAGATTATCGCATTTTACAATTCATAATAAAAATTATTATGTATTATAAATAAATTTGTTGATATTGAGACAGAATTAACCTACTCAAATTCCTTTTCTTGGTAAAATAAATAAATGTAACTGTGTAAAATTCATAACTACGAATGGAAGTTAAGGCTCTTCAACTAACAACATCTCTTGAGACTCAAATAAGATGCAATTTGCGAGATCTATAATTGTATACATAAAAGGAACAAGACATTTTTATGATTTATTATTTTGATAATTTGACACCATTCTTGTGAAATAAAACTGGGACTTACGGTGTTGTTTTCGCGATTCTAAAACACTATTTAAAATTTAACAATAGAAACTATGATTGGTCTCTTAATGTAAAAAGGGCACCCTAAAAATACACCTTTTTTACAATTCGGAAATAGAATGATTTTATATATGGACATTTTTTTAGCGTCTTCATTTTTCTCGGCATTGTGTGTTGAGTGGCGGAACTCAGCGCCGCACTTTGCCTCAACACCATACCGAAGAAATAAAAATATGAAATATTTTATGTCCTAAAGGGGGAAACGAACCCACAACCTGTCAATTTAATAGTCACATATTTGTATAATCCTGCGCCACGACCGGCCTCTATATCTGGATCTATTTGGGATAATAACGCGTGCCCCTAACTGCGATTCCCAAACGCCAAAAAGGATCGAAAAGCAAAATATAATGATACCACCATAGCCCTGTGACAATGCCAATGTTTATAAGCAAACGGCATTTTCCGGAAGGTTTCACAAGGAAATACTGAAATCTGTCCAAAAAGGGTCGATCGCGTATTGAATATTTATAAACGTATCCTTTGTTGTCTGCATTTAAATGTGAGATACGATGATAGATACAAGTCACGCTTATTTTATTGAGTTTCTTACTTTGGCTTTAAAACTTTAATATGTTATGGCATTTTCACAGTATCCGTACTGTATTGGTAATTTTTTTGTCTCTTTTTTTAACATTTTGCAGTATTTGGAAATACAGTATTTGACAAGGATACCATATTTGAGTGAAAAAATTATATATATTATAGCTTAAAAAAAAAATTATGGCTTAGTTAGTCAGATTGCTTGGACGGTTTTCAAAGTGGCGCGGGTTCAAATCCTGTAAAATAAAATTATTAACATTATAAGTAATTATATTGTTAAAACTTTTATTTTGGTCATATTTTTAATATATGTATACATACTGGTGAAAAAATAAATAAAAAAATATTTAGAAACAGATGAAAAGTTGATATCACTATATCATTTGATTCTCTTTATATTATCCACAAAAAAAAATCATAAATAAAACAAATATATATAGAAATTACCGCTTGGCTGCCTCGGTACTGGTAATAGTACTTCTCCACAAGCATCGTCACCTAGTAGTGGTTGTAGTGGCGACGGTAGCTCTCGACTGTCGATTGCAGAGGATCTTCTCAGCGAGTGCCTGTTATATATTATTGAAACTAATTAAATTGTTGTCGTGAGATTAGACAATGTGTTTAAGAAATACGAAATAGTTACGAAATTGATTTAAAATAATCTTTAATTGTTTCTTTTTTAGCTTCAATGCCTTGTCCGTACATTGTACCACAACCCTGTGTTAATAAGCTCAATTCTTCTCAGCCAATTTCGAGACATCGTGTGTTCAGTGGTGGAATATAACACCGCTTTGTGTCTCACCAGACCAGATCATGTGAATATTTTTAATTCAAAAGTGTTGTTTTTAATTTACCCTGATTAGAAATCATTACTATTTTACATAATATTTTTACCATAATATACAATATATCATATCTCACAAGCAGGAAATTACAGTACGGTCGACAAATTGTGGCCGGCTTGAAATAAGTTATAGATTGTTGGACATTTTTGTCCTTAGGATTAATTTCTTACTTTCAATTTTTTTCTTGCCGATTGAACAATGCGAAAAAAATCAGATAACCTTACTTCACGGCGGCCACGACTCGTCGAGCGTACCGTAGGTATATCAACAAAATAACAAATCAGAACTATAAAACTATTTCCTATTATATTAACTATTATATTCATACAAACCTCTGATGCGGCAACCGTCTATCACTAACAGTCAACAGCGTAGTCTGCGGCGTGTCCTCCGCGCTGGTGTTCACGCACACGCTGATGCTGACACCACTCACTCCCCCCTCCCCCTCGCCCTCGCCCTCACCGTCCTCATCGTATCTGGCCAGGACAGACTCCATTTCTAGGCTACAGTTGAGAATTGCACCCATGTATTGTTTTTATTGTTATGTACTGTCGTTTGGTAATAATATGTGTGTGTGTGTGTGTTATAATAATTAAGCAGTTAATACACACATATGTACATGTACGTATTAAATATGAGTTAATACAGATATTGTGTGTGTATGTGTGTGTGTGTGTGTTTTGCATTTTTGTAGTGTCAGTGTAATAAATTTCAAAATGCTCAACAACTGTTCATATGTGATAAAAGTGTATTGTTCCCAAAATGGATTTTAAGATTACATTAAGAAGATCACATCAAGGGCTTATACTGATATAACTCACTCTCCTTTACTCTCGCACTCAACGACGCCATTCTCTTCGTATCTGACAGGGATAGACTCCATGTCCTACAGTTAAGAATGCGCTCATGTATTGTTTTCATAGTTATGTATTGTTATATCGTTAATGTACGTGTTTAAGATTATGTGTTGTAATATACAAACTGTGTGTTCATTTTGTATTTTTGTAGTGTCAGTGTTATATATAAAAGTTAGAATGTCTACATTTGAAAATTGCTCATGATGCCCTCATATTCTATTTTTTCACTAGTGTGTGTGTGTGTGTGTGTGTGTGTATGTGTGTATGTGTGTATGTATGTGTGTGTGTATGTATGTGTATGTTAAAGTTAATTAGTTATTGCACATGTTCTACATATTTACATCAAAGATAGCATGAATATAAAATGTTTGTACATTTTGTAAATTTTACATTTTTGTTTCACTTTAATATATGTTAAATGCTCAGCGTTGCTAATGTGTGTGTGTTATAGTTAAAAAGTTACATGAAAATTGTATGAAAATGCTTTCATTTCATACTGACTGTGTTTTTGTGGTGTATATAGAGTGAAAGTGTCAACAACACTTTAAATGAAACCACAGTTTTAACTAATCTATAAAAGCCTAATACAACGACACTGACACTTCCACCCTGTACATTTTTGTTTTTTTTAATAATATATATTAAAAATTGTATAAGTCACTTTTTATACTATCTGAAATACTATGTGTATTATAGTAATTTTGTGTGTTGTTGAGTTAGTAAAGCATATAAGAAAGTGATATCATTTAGAATTACAGTTTAAAATGATATTTAGAATTCTCAGAGATATTCTAATTATAATCACTTAATTTTTTATAAATTCTATAATTAAAAAAAAATATGTAAAAAATAGCTCTAGTGCCAGTAGTGTTAGTAAGTAGTAAGTGATGGGTGCATTTCAACTAATACAAATATTAAAAAAAGTTATTATGCTTATATGATAGTTATGAGAAATATTGATAAAAAGACTGCACAAAGAAAATTGCTCAACACGGAAATGGAATCAACAACAACATCAGATTCTGCATAATAAATATTTGCTAATAATTTTAAAGGCACAGAAAAGCGATATGAAATTATGAATGCAATTATTATAATTTGATCTGTATGTATAGAGATTAATAAAACACGTTGCTTTTTCGCTGTTTATATTTTTTAAAGGGATTATAACATAAGTTTTAGCTGATGTATGCATATTTTTTTTAATTTTAACCCTGTATCCCGCTACAGACTTAACAGGATAGGCAGAGGGAACCTCGTGTTTAGACACTCGGGTCCCCAATTTCTGCCGAAATTTGAGGATTTGAAGCATGGCAGAGGAACCAGAGCAAAGAAATAAAAATATTAATAAGTAATTATTAATTCTCCTGAGTGGAATTCGAATCCACAAGCGTCGCGCTGGTACCAAGGCATAAATAATAATTCATTTAACGTAAAAAGATAATATTTATATATACATTATTTACATTACTACTACAACTGTAGTAGTATCATTTAAATTAAAATGTCTGATTATATTGTAGCGTTGTCAACTGTACAAGATGTAAGCAGATTTTTTCATTATGGATTCTATTGAACGAAATTTGAATCAACTTTACATTTTTGTCTATTTGACATTGTTAGTACTTACAAATACCTAAGAAAAATTACAAACAGACAGATGATTTAGCAGTATATATAAAAAAATACGTATACCGGATGGAAGTTTTAACACCACTTTAAATGAAGTTTTAACTACTCTATAAAAGCCTAATACAATCAAAAAATATTATCTTCTCTTAAACTGTTGAGGTATCTTGATTAAGTTTTTTAGATAGGGGTTTGAAATGTCTTACCCTATATGCTGTTTCCGTAAAAGGTGCGCTAACACTTCCACCCTGTATATACTATACTTACCGACGTTGTATAAGATTCTCCATAATAATATAATCGTCTTCCTCGGCCCCTCGTAAATGTTCTTTTTCCATGAAAAGCGCGAATTCTGGGTTGGACATTTCACTCGCGTGCCGCCGTCTTGTGGATGGTGAGGAAGCTCTTCCGGGGGATAATAGACGCGTTGCTATTGGTGTCCTGTGACACATAAAAAGGTTTTTGACCTTAGTAAGTTGACGACAGTTTAAAAAAAACAACAGTGGACAAGCGCGAGTCGGGCTTACCCATCGAGGGTTCCATACAAAAATTGAAGGTCTCGAGATATTAATACCAAATTTCGCTCTCCCTTATGTTTGTATAGCAATGTATAGTTTTAAGATTTTTTCCTAAAATTTGTAGTACTACAAATTTCATAATTATAGGCTAACCGGAACTATCCTATTAATTTCGATTCCCTTCACACTGTCGAATTACGCGTTTTTTTTTTATATAAACCGCCATATCTTTGTATTAATCAAATGTAGACATACATTTTTTTCGGGAAATCATAGGGCCGAAGATCTGAGTATATGTTTTTAATTTCAACTCGATATCTTCAAACGTTCCTGAGACGGTCGACAAAGTGATCTTATAAGAGTTCCTTTTTTTTCTTTAAAAGATACGGAATACTAAAAATATAAAAACAAGGCAGGTATTAATAGTTTAATTATTTTTAAAAGATATTTTAAAGAAAAATATAATGTTTTTTATTTATAATTGTTTTTATTTTATTTTTCATAATTGTTTCTTTTTTCGAAATCGAGGAAAATAAGTATTTTTTTAGCGTCACGCTGTATCCTGCAATCAGGGTTAGAAAAACGTAGCTCGCTCAATTGCTCCATGATATTGTTATCACATTCGCTTTTGATTTATTATACAAATTCACAGAGCAATAAATTCTTCGAAATTTACCTTTTTTTTATTTGTTTGTACTAAAATGTCAACCTGTGTGAATGAGAAAGAGGATTGTGTAATATCATTAACTTAATCAGCTTCAAGCTGTATCCCGCCCACAGCCGGGTAGGCTGAGGGAACCTAGTGTTATATACATTCAGTTCCATATTTTCTGTCACATTCTGGAGATATTGCGTGCTAAGTGTAGGAGCTCAAAGTCACGCTTTGCTGCGACACCAAAGCGCAGAAATGAAAACATTAAGTACTTCATTTCATCGATTGGGGATCGGCTCACAAATTTTCACATTCATGTCCCTGTGCCACGACTGGAACTGACCGCCACTCGACACGCAATGCCTCCAGAATTTAGTGGAAAATGGGAAACGCTAACACTAGGGTCCCCCAGCATATCCTGCTATGTGCGGGAAGCAACATAAAGCTGTATAGTTATATTACACATTTTATCTGTGATTAAAAGTAAGGAACGATATACGTTCCTTACTTTTAATAGCTTTTACATTTTTTTCCCTTGTTTAGCTAAAATTCAAAGCTGGAATTAAATATATTCATTTTTAATACTTTAAAATATTCTTCGAATCATTATTTTTTTTTATTTATCGGTTTTAATGATTCTATTAAAATAAATTTTAAAGGCTTAATTATTTTCGTTCTCGTGCTGTATAGTTTATTTACTCTTTTTATCTCTTCCAAATAAAATTATTTTATTTAACTGTCGTTGAAAACAAGTTAAAAAAATATCATAAAAATTTAGCTACCTAACCCACATTAATATCAAGAAGAAAGTATATATATGTATCTATTATTAAACAAATTTAAATATTGGAGCAATGCTAATGAAACCCAATTAATAATAATTGAAAGGAATTAATAATTTACGATCATCTTTCATTTCGAACAACTTGAGTTCTGTAAGTATTTTGAACTCGAATCTCATAATTACAATATGCATATTTTATTTCAGTCAAACAAGTGATTTTGTAAGTAAAAGTGTTAAATATAAATCGACGCCAACGTAGCTCACGTTAGATTTGTTTTTCCGACCCTATATACTTAGCTTATCTAGAGATATTTTCTGAAGGGGGGCCTGGACTTTAGCTTTGATCAGATATGTTCGTGTAAATGTTGTTTTTTTCGGGGCAAATTTTGTTGTAAATTAAATTTCGGGGGGGGGGGGGGGGGACTGCCTATCTGGCTCCCCCATTTCTATGTCCATGCGCATATATTGTATATATTCCGCTACAAATGCGGAAAGTGGAGAACTAACTAACATTCTTACAAAGTTTTTTAAGACACTCAAATTTCAAATGTACAAGAATTATTTTAACATCTAGCTCGCCTCTCAGAGGTTTTGAGAATATAAATAAAATGTACCGTAGAAAGTTTTATACATTTTTATCACATACATTTTACATTTGATATTCAGAAATAATGTACCTAAGGCTAAATAGACTTAAAACTACTCAATATACCAATATTTATGTAGAGTATCTCCCACATACAGACATACATATGTATGTACCACATTTACATATCATATTGTGAACCTGAGGCCGTCGTGGCAAAAGAGTGAAACTGTAACGCTACGGTTGTGGTTTCGATCCCCATTCGAGGGAACGAATTATTATTTATTCTTATTTCTTATGCTCTGACAGCAAGGCAAAAAGCGCGGCGTTGAGTTCCGCTACTTATTGTCTCAGGACTAGGTCTGTTTGCCGACAAAAAACCAAATAAAATTCATAATTCAACAAACCTTGGCGTATGAGGCGGAGAGAACAATCCATATACAGTCTCCAGCTCATCAGTAATACTGGTGTACTCGTGCATCGCGAGTAACAAGGACCGTGGCGCGGCCACGCGCGTCCTGCCCGCCGGGATACCAGCCGCGCCGCCCGTCGCCTCCCATCCTGATTGATGACCTGGGATATTTCAATATTAGTATATCATCATACTAGTGACCGCTTAAGCTTATCGTTTTTTTTTCAGCTTTGCGTAGTATCCCTAGTGTTAAGACACTTCGCTCTCCACATTTTGAATTCTGGAGGCATTGAGAGGTTTTAAGTGGCATTGCGCTTGTGCGCCTGCGCCACTACTGGCACGACTGCGATATTTGGCTTATTATTTATTATATTATAGCCATAAGTTGGCTATAATTTTTACATAAATTATAGATTATGTGTTACTCCGATGTATAAGCTGTATTGCTGTACAATTTGTTTTTAAATTCCTTTAGTACTTATTGCGTCTAAGCGGAACAAACATCCATGTTCATCAAATATTATAATTATATTCACGCCACGTATTTATAAATCGCTCTAAGTCTGAGATCGATCTTGAGATGCCATTCATAGATATGCAATTTATGAATGAAAACGGATTTTCAAAATCGATCTTAGACTTGAGAGCGGTGACAGGATACGGATTTTAATATTCATAAAGTACAGTGTTAGGTTACGTTGTAACATTTGCATGGATAGTCGGAACGGACCGTCTTAATTCAAGATATTTTCTAACTACTCTACTATTGGCTACTCTACTACATTGGCCAATGCTCCAAAAAGAAACTACCGTTTAATTAATTTCTTTATTTGTATTATTTTAAAATTAAAATAAACAACTAATAAGCATGTCTATTAATAATAATTAACTCATTTGTAAGTAATACGAAAAATACACACACATTTTTTATCAAACATATCGATATAAAAAGCTTACTCTTCAATAAAATACTTAAAAGGGAAAAATATTGGAAAAACATGATCATAATTTTTCCCCCTTACATCGATTTTATCTCTTTGTGTTTTTAAACGAAAGTCACGGTTCATTAGGAACTTTTTATTACTTAGCATTTACGTTCAACTTCCTTTCGCGGGTTTAATGAAAAAATACGCTTGAGTTAAATGAAAAATTTCACGCCCCCGGGATATTTCTTTGGAGTGTTGAACATTGATAAGAACAACATTTGGGGAATGTAATTTAAATACAAGTGAGTAGAATTGCAGAAATCAAACTTCAAATACGTCAAAAGACCATGGAATGGATATTGTGGTTGGATATTTTTGATTTCATAAAATATCTATTTTTTTTATGTATTTTATGTTTAGTAAACGCGTATTACTCTAATAGAACGATTTTTACAACCATTTTTACATGCTTAAAACATTTCAAAAAATCTTAAAACATCGAGGCCAGTTGTGGTTTAGAGTCACAAGCGTGACTGTAAGCATGATAGACTGTGAGCTCGATTTCCACTCGATGCAATATTCGAAGCAAAGCGCGGCGTTGAATTCCGCCACTCAACAAAATGTCTCCAAAATTCGGCGGATACTGAGGAGCAGTGTCTTAACGCTAAGCTCCCTCTGCCTACCCTGCTACAAGCGGGATGCAGCGTGAAGTTGAAAAAAAAAAGAAAAGAAATAGCATTACCGGTAACGGAGTTTTGCAAGGAACTCGCATCTACAGCTGAATTATCAGGTTCAGAGTGCGTTTGACTGTGCTGTCGGCGCGGCGCCAGGTGGTGGGCGGAGTGACTCGCCATGCCACACTCGTTGCCACCTTCTGATCGTCTGTAATATACTCATCTATTTATATCTATTTATACAGACTGACTTCTCAAAAGAAATTGTGTTTTATTTTTGTAATATTTCCATGTTTACATTATTTATTGTAAAATCTGATCGTAGGCTTAGAGGGTAATAATGCTGTTGTAAATATATTGAGAAACCCCGAATATTAGTATCAAGATTTGGTGGTAAGATGCGTAATGTTGATACTCACCAGGAAAAGTGTTAAATAAGAATTGCAAAACTATCAATTTCAAAGAACTATCTTACCTTCAAAATCAAAAAATTAAGTCTACATTTATACACAATTCTATTATTTATGAAAAAGTAATTTATGAAATTTTGAACAGAATTATACAATTTACAATGAGTAAAGAGTCGAAGAAAAAATATTAGATAATTTAATTAAGAAACAGAACAACAAGTAACTATACATAACTGCATCCATAACATTTATCATCGTTTTTTTTTCTTTTTAGTCAAGGCAAGATTTATTTGGAGAATATCATATAAGTACAAGAACGAGTAAAATATTATATACGTGTTAATACAACGCCAGTTACAAATGTGAATGTGACAATACATATCAAATTTTCCGTGTGAGCTGTAAAAAGTGCTGGTCAATATGAATATACAGATAAATGAGCGTGATTTTACGAAGCGTTTATAGAAATAACATCAAAACAAAGGCGCTATCGCTAACTACATTGCTATTCACAAGCTAAGCCATTCGCCTAATGACAATTTGACTTACTGTTTCCACAACCGTCTCCTAACAGATGCACGAAAGTAACAAAAAATAAAAATTAAAATTTATGGCGATGATTAATTTGGTACGTTATATAGAGTTATCCAATTTTTCGAGTGTGTGAAAGAAAATAACTAAGTATTTAAAACTGAACGTGAATCAACAGAAATGACTAACATGCTAAATCAATTTTTTAAAATGAATGATACTAATACCTATAAAGCTATCCGTTTTGAGTTGAGTTCTACAAAATTGTTATAATTATTTACATATTAAATAAATTTATTATTCTCGATGGCAGTAACAAACTGGTCTAGTTAGGACTGTTTCAAAGTTCCCCTGAATGAGTCTGCTAACTTCGACTGAGTTTTGATTAGACTTCACTTAGTTTTGATTACACGATTGTTAACTTGTCATTAATAAATTATTTTTAAACGAGGAGTTATGTTTTAAAATACGTTTTAATTATTGCAAAGCGCACGACAAAACATACTTTTTATGTATGACATCATACATATTTTGGCTTACGTTTGATAAAGGTAATCAGAGTTTAAAACTGATCCTGAATAAACATCCTATTTGACAAGACATAATTAAAATAACAAATTATAAATAACTAATTAAAATATGGCACATCTATCAAAAATATATATTTGGCTAAACTTACCGTCTCGTATTAGCTGTTCTTCTAGTGCCAGCTGACGTGGTTCGAGGACGAAGACTTTGCAAATCTGACGGCATTTCTCGCACTTCCGGTAAGAATGCATCGTCAGTCGTCGACGGCACTGTATTTTTCATATTAAATATCATTTATATATTTTTTGTAAGTCAGCAAAAAGAAAGAAATTAAGAAAACCATCATTTTTATTAATTTATGGTAAAAAAATATTCGCATGGATAATTTTGTAATTTTAATTGTATCACTCATTAGCTCAAAACTCTAACACATCAACGTTTGCTAGTACAAAGAAAATTTAGAGGAAAGTAAATACCTTTTTTCTCGTCACTAGGCTCAGTTCTGTTGCTGTCAGATGACCTCTGGCGTGCAGGAGTAACAGGCGCGGTCGGCCTTATTACAGTCACATCAGGTCCAGCAACGCTGGCTCCAGATGATGTGGATATTGAATCAGCCTCTGGCTCCTTTTCCACAACCTCTGGTCCAGATTGAGGTAGTTCTTCCTAAATTTATGAAATGCGAGCTGAATATCGGTATACGTTTAAATCTGTTATAGGTCATATCTTTTGTAAATTTGTAAGAAAACTCAATATTTACTATATTATTATGTTTATTATCTTATACAGTAAACATCGTATTAGATTAAGCATGGCTTTTTTCATTAAAAAAAAACACTTTTCATCAAGATTGTTTCGAATGATACAAATGTACAGTAATATCGATTACAACATTAACATACAGTTTTAAATACATGTGCTGTAGTGTCACAATGCAAAAACAATAGATATGAAAGATTGAGAAAGAAGCAAAAATGTGTTTGTTTAACATATTTAAATGGATCAAATAAATACATCAACACAAATCGGTGCCGTCTTGCGGGACGAAGCGCTTTTTACTTCGAGATCGTTTTACCGATCTTATAATATAAATCAAGTTTGAATGGAAGATCCAAATTTTATACCACAGCGTTCTATTGCCTCTTCACAATTCTAAAATAGTTCTTGCTTTAAGTTTTATATTTAATAATTACTTTCAGGAATCATCTGAAATATTATCAGAACAAAGTGTGAAGGCAGTGAAACGCGTGTTAGTTTTGCTTACTTCGGAGGGCTGCGAGGCGTGCTCGTCCTCCTCCTGCACGGGGCGCACCG
Source organism: Heliconius charithonia (assembly GCA_030704555.1). NCBI lineage: Eukaryota > Metazoa > Arthropoda > Insecta > Lepidoptera > Nymphalidae > Heliconius > Heliconius charithonia. The sequence goes on from CM060821.1 coordinate 8,953,299, forward strand.
CGAACCGCGTCGCTCCCGTATCGCTGTCCGACAGCACCTGCCGCGCCACCACCGTTAACATTCATGGCGGATTTACATATTTTATTTAATATTATATCTTTATTTATAATAGTATTATTAAAAATTATATTATTATTATTATTAAAATAAGTTATATTAGACAACATAGTAGCTATTCTTTTTTTTCATGTAAATCCACCATCGCGCCACATCCATTTATTTGTGATCTGTGTTCGAGTTGTTGATAAGATGTCGCGTTTATATTTGTTTAACGAGAAAAGTTTAGTCAGATTGATACGTTACATTTAACATCTTTTTCAAAGCTTCGCCCCTTAATTGAGTTCGTAGGGATGCTATTTCTGGACCATCTATTTGTATAATTACAATATTTTTATTTTCTTTTGAGTCCGCTTATAGCGGGGCATATGTTGAGGGGTTACCAGAGCGAAAAAATGAAAATATAAAATAATTCATTCCTCGAATAAGAAACGAATAGTTCTTGTATTAAAAAGGATTTGAAAGGTTTACTTCAGTTACACTGACTGTCGGAAAGATACTGTTTCTGCGAATAATGTAAAAAATATATCTTTTGTCTTCTGGCCTGAAGCGGGCTTAATGCGGACATTTACATTTTAATGAAGGCTCTATGGAACACTTTTGTGGCTTATTAAAAATTTGAGTAGCTATTCCAAGCGAGCGTAAGCGAAATTTGGGGCTACATAGAAAATTTACATAATTTGTGATAGATAAAAATCGTAAAAATATTATATGGTTAATATTACCAGCATTTAATAAAACAATGTAAACTAAGTAACTGAAGAAATGATAAGAAACAAAGGGAAGAATTTAATAATAAAAAATCCAATTATTAAACAAATAATTTCATACAGTTAAGAATTAGAGAAATTTTAATCGAGTCGGTTTATGTTTCTTTACGGGATATGGCGTCCTACTCGTGGAATGTGAATCTCTCTCATTACTTATTAAATATTTTGCTTTCAGCGGGATTTGCAAATAAGCCCCAACCTTTTTAAGAATTTACAGTTCTAACAAGCGCCGTCCAGACGCGACCTTGTCTAGATCATTTATTCCACAATTTTCATGTAGTCAGTCACCTTGCGTTTTTTTTAACTCGAACACCAGAACACAAAACATATAAAGCACATAGATAAACATAAAAAATTATGCGTAAAAACAAAAAAAAAAAACAAAAATAAACCTAGAATTATCCATTCATACACAAAATGTGATAAAATAATAACGAATCGCAACCAACATATAACACTGAGAATGTTAATAATGTACATGCTCAAACAATTTTATAATAACTACGGCATTATTATACGTTTTGTCGTTAAATAAATTATTAATAAATAACAAACATCCTATATTTTGTTCATAAAATTCTTAAAAACAACAAATGACTCAAGAACTGAAGTTTTGAAATATATAAATTTAGTCGTTTTTAGACAGCGTGAAGCTGATAAATCGGTCGTTTATAATCAAAAAGTTCATGACTTACCTCTGACCGATCACTAGCGGTTCTTAACCTCGCACCCCCACTCTGGAAGGTCGGAGGTGGAGGTCCCAAGGTGTCTGTGGACCCGCGGTTGACGAGCGACGGATGGGTGGCCATGAATCGATGGATTACTGCTAGATGATTCATCGTTTGTTCCGCCACATCTTCTAACTTACGTAGCCGGAACTCGACGCTCTATAGTGTTTTAGGTTTTATTAGGTTTAAATTTTTATTATCTCAGGGATGGAATTTCCCAATATACCTTTGTTGTTTATTCACAATCTAAGGAATGTGTATGAAAAATATGAAAGATAATCGGTTGAAAATAAGGAATTTCTGTTTCTGGTTTAGGAAATTGCGTTGCTGAGTTTCGCTACTTAATAAACACTAATTGTATATAGGTTATTTTTTTAAAAGAAATAAAATAATATCAAGCAAAATTTTATTAAAACATAATTTAATTTTATGTAGTTACGTTTAATAACATCATGAAACAACAAAACTTTATTAAAGTTAAATTTTTGATTGTAATGAGCCGCCGACATCCGCTATGGATGAAGTAAAACGGAGTCATTACGCTAGCTCGATCAATTACAATGTTCAAAAGTATACGCTTTTCTAAAAAATAAGCACCGAGGTATCTTAAAAGGGTAGGTAAATTAATTTTTGCTATACAATTCAGTTTCATTTCACGCTTTATCCCGCAAATAGCAGGGTAGGCAGAGAGCACCTAGTGTTCTAGAGTTTTAATAAGATAAAATTAAACCCTTGTAAAAAACCCACGTCTTCCTGATGATTGTAAATGTTACATTTATAAATTTTTCTGTGTACATTAAAACGCGATCCCGCTTAATTGACTATAGAGCATTTTGGCACAATATAAAGTCTGTCATATAAATTAAAGTCAGGTAAAAAAAAACTCATAAATATGTCACAGGCATACATACAGATAAAATTGTTATAAAATTTAAAATCGTAAGGGTCAGAGAGAGTAAAAAGGACGAAACGACAGAGCTCTCGCATCTGTCGCCGGGAGGGTCGCGTTAACCTGTTGACATCAGCCCGACGACGCGCGGAAACAAGAAATTATTAGGGTCGGATCAAATGAGCTTCTAATTTAGTTTTGAAAAGTTAGCTATATTCTATTTTATGTGAGTTTCTACAGTCTCAGTAAAATGACAATATATTACCTACATATAAACTATATTGTCATTTTTATAAGACCGTAGAAACTTATATAATATAAAATATAAAAAGTTAGAGCATTATTTTAAGCATTTGTTGGGTGGTAATGATAATGGTGAAGATGGATGTTAATATTTGAATGACATTAGAAAATAAGTTATATTCAAATATATTCTATGTAAACTATATTTATAGAAAAAATTATATTGAAAATGATTGTAAATACATTTTATACTATTATTTTCTTTATTTTTGCAGCTTCACTTCAAGCAGAGCAAAACTTGGGAAAGACGCTGTATCCCACGCACCGCCTTTACTTCGCGACATTGCCTGTTTAATGACGGTGATTAACTCCGCTTTTCCCTACCAAAGCAAGAAAATGCAAAAAAAAAGTGGGTTCATTCACCCTAGTGGAGAATCAACCCACAACCATCTCGTTTACATTCAAACGATGTCCCATTACGCCAAGACTGCCTCAATTTATTTATATATAGGTATATACAATATATAAAATATGATATAGAAGTACCAAATTAAATAGAAATGTTATGTAATCGGTTAAGAATCTATCACGTTACCTGCATCGATTGTATTTGACAGTTGGCCTTCTGATTCAGATCCTCCATCTTGGTTGTGATATGTTCCACCCGGTCAGTCGTATTCCTCACTCGTTCTTCTATCGAGTTTGATAGTTTCACTTCCTGTAAATAATATTTGTTTTACTATCACGTTGTATCCCGCACACCTAAGGAGGGAACGTAGTGGTAAGACACTCCGTTTCCCATTTTCCGGCAAATTCTGGAAGCATTGCGTGTTGAGTAATGGAACGCAATGCCACGCTTTGCCCTGACTCCAGATCGAAAAAAACATAATATTCAATATTTAATTTTCTCGAGGAGGATCGAACCTATAATTAATCACGTTTACTTGTACCACTGCACACCCTCCGTGCCTCCGTGTGTATAATATAACAAAATTATAAAACATAAATTATGTTTAAGTATGAAGCTGCAAGTTTAATATTCCAAATTGGAAAGTCAGGTTCTTTTAATGCAGCAAGAAATCTTTTTATATTAAGGTTATATAAAAAGATGTAGGTAAATACTATTTTAATTTATTTACATAATAATTTTTTTTTTCATACATTTTTAAAGTTTTGTTCTATAAAAATACACAAGTACTAGAGATATATTAATCCTATTGAATACAAAGTCTTGTCTCTTTTTTTTAGATAAATTTTATGTTTAATTATTGCCCGATGTATGTACTTGACAACAATGGACACAAAAAACCCTTTTTTTGGTTCTATTTGTTCATGGAAATTTGTCAATTTTAACAAAACAAATATTTAAAAAACCAAAAACTATTGCTCACTATTATTTACGCTTAAAATAAATAACAAGTATATCATATCAGATTAAATAAATAAAAACGATTCCTCTTTTATATCTACAGTATTGGTTTTATATAAATAAATAAATAAGTAAATTTGCAATTCAAATTTATTATACTAAAAATGTGTACTGTGTAAACGGAATAGCTGCTACGGCATAAAAAATAAAATAAAACAACAAAACAACATTGTTCACATTATTGCATTTTTTATCTTCTCTATCACCTTTAGAAAATATCTACACCACATTATCTTTTGTCTTTTAATAAGGGGAACTTAACGCTGCGCTTTGTCTCGTTATCAGAGTAAGGAAATGAAGATGACTCATTCTCCCGATTGCGATTCGAACCCACAATCATATGCTTATGCTCATTTTAATTTTGTGAGTGTGTGTGTGAGTATGTGTGTGTTTGTGTAAAAAAATAATAACTTACTTGTTCCCTAAAATATCCCTCCACACACTCTTCCTCAAAGTCATACAGCCTCTCCATATCCTCCTTCTCCAAGAACAATTTAAGTCCATTGTCGTATTGAAACCTCTTGTGGGAAACATTTCTCGTTACCCACTTGCACGTGGCGTATATGTGACAGAATATTATGAGAGGCGGCGGTAGAACGGGTTTCTGTTCATATTCCATGACTACGGTGAATCTTTGGAACATCCACACCTATGACATAATTAATACTATGAAAAATAAATTTCTAAATAATAAAAATTCTGAGACTAATATATATATATATATATATATATAATATTTAAAACCAATAATATCGGTAGTAATATATTAAAATACTTGTATTAAAATTCAAAGTTTTCTGTATGACCAAAAGTTGAGCAGATGAGCTGTCATTCACATGATACTTTATATTGTATACATGTAAATGGTCGAATTTGTCACGTTTGCGAACTCCGTACAATAGATTTAGAGGTTTGGGAAATGCTTTGTAATTTACATACAAATTGGAACATTTACCGTATCATAATTTGTCATTCGCTCACTTATTTAGGATTCAGCAGTTTATCAACATATGTTAGATAATGTATTTACAATTGCAATAACGATTAACAACAAATTTGCATTTTAAATTTGAATGTTTTAACAAGCTAACATTATTAACAACAATTTCACTATCACAAGCTAACATGCAAAATCAAAAAATGAAAAAAAAAACAAAAGCAAAAAACCAAAAAACCAAAAAAATAAAAAAAAAAACCTGATGCGAGACTTCATTGACTTCATTAAATATGTTATTAAATACAGCTATGAGTAGGTTTATGAGCAGTATGTTCGCCACCAGCAGGTAGACCGTCATCGCGATAGGGGTAAGCCACCTCCCCGTGACGCATTTCTGGTCGCCGATCTCTAACCCGCAGGGAGGGTCGATGTCGGGCGCGAACACCTCGCCGTACAACATGAAGTAGGGTTGGAAGAATATCTACGAACAACACCTACTGGTATTATCATATTACTTTTGGGGTTGTATTTTTTTAATTTAATAAATGCCAATTTGGTATCTTTTTTCTTATTATTTAGTCCAATTTCAGGTATTGTTAGGATTCTTTTCTGGAGCAACGTTTTTTGTGAGAAAAATAATAATAAAATATAGTAAATGAAAAAAAAAAGTAAAGTATAGCAAAAAAGTGTGTAAAATAGAATAAAACAGCACAAATCTAGCCATTAACTACGTATAAATATGTATATCTATTTACAAAATACCCTTAACCAGTCAAAAATCAACAGTGTAATCAAATCTCGCAACAGGCAACTAAAACATCGATTGTTCATAAATTGTGGGTCGTATTGTGGCCATTACTTAACTTTTCTTAGTATAGTTCTGCAAGTAACGGATGCTACTTTTCTTATTGCTCTTGTTTTACATACCTTATATGTACATATAGTACGGCATATGTGTAGTGGCCGCCTTGATGTTAAGCTGTCTGAAGATCCAAAGAAATATAATCACAAAGAAGAAGAAAATCTAAAATGAATCCTGCGCAGCTAACATCAGGACAGCCACAACTCTTCTATCGCTATATTGTTAATATAAAATAAACTAGCTATTCCAAAAAATCGATTTGAAACCACCAAATTTGGTTCAACCACAATACAACCCACACAAATAGCAAATCAAAATCTACGACTCCAAATGGAATATATCAAAAAACCTGATGCGACACTCCGTTGACTTCTATGAAGATGTTATTAAAGACGGCTATCAATAGGTTGACGAGCAATATGTTAGCTATGAGCAAGTATATGCTCATGACCACTGGCGGGACCCAGTGGCCGACGCGGCACTCCTCCAGGCCGGGGAGGCCGCAGGGAGGGGCCATCTGCTCGGCGAATACCTCCCCGTACAGCATAAAGTACGGTTGGAAGAATACCTGTAATTGTCAGCCTTGATGGATCCCGGGTTTTGGGTTCAATTTTGGTGATTTTTTATGCTGTTTTAAATACATGTAAGAACCTGTGTATAAGTATTTTAATCTTCTCATCTTACTTATATTATTGTATGTATGATTCTCTTTCACGCAAAAATTATTGAGCGGATTTAAATAAATCTTCAGAGTAATATATATCAAAATAACGATTAATAAAGATTTTGTAAAATTTAGTCATAATATAATAATTAGTATAAACAAGTCACAAATAAATACATACATTTAAAATATTTTAATATACATTTTAAAATCGTATTAAAACAAGATGTATATGAAATGATTTACTGGATTTTGCATAATTACGGAATTATACAGCAATTTTATTAAAGAAAATGCAAAACTGAACGTCATAAAGAAGACAACCGTGAAATTCACTCGAACGATGCAAACGAATGCAAATTGTCATTGCACTTTTTAACTCTGTACTGACAGCAAAATACGTAAAAACATTAATTATACACAATTTATTATAATGACTTTACTCCATATAAATAATTCAACGATACGGCTTTTATACTAAAAATAATCTTACTAATATTATAAAACTTATACATTAGTTTGTGAAAAAGGATGTTTGTTTTACTTTCAAACAAAAAATACTGAACAAAGTCGGACGCAACTTTAGGTGATATAGCTTACATGCTATAAATGTATATAAAGATTTTGTATAATTTGGATATAATATAAAATAAACCGTTTGCGTTAACAACTATCGAGTCTCTACAGTCATTAATATGTTATTATTTTATCATCCTGCATCTCTAACATATATCAAAGCAAACAAAGAGGCCGTTGTGATAAATCACTATTTCCTTCACTCTCCACTTATTTAGAAATATTAGAACGTTCTATGTTGAATTAGGAAACCAAATTATCAAAGATCCACGCCTATCGCTTCAAATGCGCCAAAATAATCAATAATTATGAATTTAATATTATACCTATAGCAATCTGAAAAATTAAAAATTCGGGTAACGGAGTATCTTAACATCAGGTTGCCTGTGGATACCAGTATATAGCAAATATATGCACAGGCAACCTGATGTTAAGATACTCCGTTCTCCGAGTTTTTGAGTTATTGCATATTGAGTGGTGAACTCAACGCTTTACCCAATTACTAAAGCGTCAAAATGAAAATGTTAAATGATTAAGTCTTTAAAAGAGTGAAAATCGAACTCACAACCATGGTCGTCACACGTTCGTGTCCATGCGCAAGGACGGCCTCATTAAATATTACAAAAAAATAAAGTAATAAAACTTAATATTATTAATTGAGGCCAGTCGTGGCGCAGAGGCACAAAATGTGACTGCAAAATCGACTGATTGCGGGTTCGATCCCCACTAGAGGAGATGAAATATTTATTTAAATTTATATTTTCATTTCTTCGCTTTGGTGTCGAGGCAAATCGCGGCATTGAGTTCCGCCACTCAACACGCAACGCCTCCAGAATACGGCAGAAAGTGGGAACAGAGTGTCTTAACACCAGGTTCCCTCTGCCTACCCTGCTGTGTGCAGCAGGGACACAGAGTGAAGCTGAAAAAAAAAATATTATTAAAGTTTTGAAACAAACTTACCCCTCTTATTAAATACCAGCTAGCTTCCTTGTCCGGATACAATATCGCCTGGCGGGCGACCCCAAACGACATGAGCACAACCAGCAAGAGTACAACGAAGTATATCATGTTTTTAACCATTTTACCCATCATAGTGACTAGAGGTCCTGAAATTTGAAAATTTATATAGTATTAAGACACTCCGTTCCCTACTTTCCGCTGAATTTCGGAGACATTTCACGAGAGCGAAGAAATGGAAATATACATTTAAATAAATATTTAATTTCCTCGAGTGGGGATCGAACCCACAACCGTCACGTTACAGTCACAACCTTGTGCCCCTGGGCCACGACTGCCTTAAAAAATCATAATTAGGCAATGTAAAATTTTTAACTTAGACATTTGCGTCCTTATATAAAGTAGAGAATGAGGTGTTTTGTCATTTAATAATCATTAGTACTAAATATTTAAAGAAACAGAAGAAAACACCCAAAAATATTTATTGACAGTGACAGTGAATTGAAATATTTAATTATTTTATTTATTAGTTCTGGTGTCTAATAGGCGTGACGTTGTGTTCTGCAGCACAACACGCAATGCTAGCAGAATTCAGCGGAAAAATGGAAAACGGAGTGTCTTTGCACTACCTTGCTGGATACGGGATACAGCGTGAAGATAAATAACCAGATGTATTCCAGCAGTTTGAATTGAACAAAAATAACAAAATAAAATGTTATTACTCCATATACTATGCACCAGAATATACTGTACCAGCAATTTTAGTATCTTTATTTATGCATCGTCCAATTTCCGCAACACCTTAACGCTCATATATCACCAGATCGCACTAAGAATTTTGTATATAGAATGTATACAGTATACAAACAGAACTTAATATTAAATTATATGAAAATTCTTTTAATAAATACGAATTTTCCTCTCTTTCTTCAAGTCATTATTTATGTAAATTCGTGTAAAAGGAGGCAGATAGATAGATAGATAGATAGATAAATGAAAAAGACTATAAAAGCAATGGAATTGAGTCAATCTGGGATAGTAGCTTGTAAGCAACGAAACATAGATGATATGATGATATTTTATATTGTTTTTAAAAAAGGTAAACCGCTTCCGATTTCTAAAAGTATGTATAATTATATTATTATAGAATATTTCCATTTAACATTTCACGAAACTACACCTTGGCTTTGGCGGAACACCCTAGAGACAGACATGATAAAGCTTTTTACTATATAAGTTAGAGAAATCTACAAAGTTAATAATTGTCAGACTATTTCTCAAGTAAGCTGCATAGATTAAACGTTTTTCTTTATATACTTTATTATTTTTATAGCTTCACACTATATGCTGTGCACAGAGCACTGTAAGCGGAATTCAACGCCGCGCTTTGCCACTGTAACAGAGCGAGAATCGAATCTACAATCGGTCACGACTGACCTTTATTATATCACTTGGTTTACCCAAACTTTCATAGTATATAGTGTAAATAATAAACAAACCAACTCACCTAAATACTTATTAACTCCCAATATATTCAAAATCCTTAGATACCAGTATATAATATCTACACAGTATATGACGCGACCGACGTCCATCGAGCTGGTGCGGAGGCGGAGCGTGAGGCCGACCAGGAAGAATATGATGAAGCCCGCGTCGTACGTGTTCCACATGTTCCATGCCCACACGCTGAACTTATGTCTATTGGGATATTGGTTAAAATAAGTTAATTAACAAATCTATACAATATTTTAACTTACATATACATATATCATTAAAGGCAGTCGTGGCACAAAGCATGAGCTTTTTCTGTATCCTACATTTAGCATAATAGGCAGAGGGAACCTAGTTTCAAGACACTTCGTTCCCCATTTATCCTCCGAATCATAAAGGCATTACGTGTTAAATGGTGGAACTCAACGCTTTGGCTAATCACTAATGGAACCAAAGTGAAGAAATGAAAATATTAAAAAGGTATTAAACAATAATTCATCCTCCTCGGGTGATAATCGAACCTACAACCGTAGCGTTTACAATCACACCCTTGTGCCCCTGTGCCACGACTGCCCTAACAAATAATAAAAATTGTTTTCACCATTTCGTATTGTTTCCTTAAATCCAACATAACCACAATGTTGGATTTAAGGAAACAGTACGAAATGGGGAAAACAATTTGAATTAGAACGTCAAAATACCTGTTGCGCGTCCATCGCGTGTAATAAAATATAGCAATATATCAACTGTTTCGCGATATTTTTTTCATATTTATTTTTATTGGTACTTTTTATGAAAAAAAATTAACAAGAGTAAGTATTACATAAAATTTAAAATTAGCCAAAACCATAATATGAAAACGAGTTTTATTAATATACATAAATTTCAAAATAGCGTGTAAACAGGTTGTGGGTTAAATGAAATATTTAATATTTTCATTGCTCTGGATTCGAGGTAAAGCGCGGCGTTGAGTTCCGCCACTCAACACGTGACTCGGACTTTGCTCCAAGCGGGATAAAGCTTGAAGCAAAATAAAACTGAACATTAGATTGTGCATGCAAATCGTTAATTCCAGTTCAAAGGTTCTAAAGCTTTTAAAGTTACAACAAAGAAAATAAACAATACCACGTTAAAATTTATGTGCTACAGGATTAAACTAAATTGACTCATTTAGACTGAATTAGATGAAGAAGCCGCCACGTGTCGTTTCGGAGCCGGTGCTATAAATTGTGTGTGGTGATATAGAGGAGTGGTAGGTACATAAATTATGGTATTAAAACAAGAATATATTAGTAAGCATCAGCTTCACGCTGTATCCAGCACACTGCAGGGTAGATAGAGGGAACCTAGTGTGAAGACACTCCGTTCCCCACTTTCCGTTGAGTTCTGGAGGCATTGCGTGTTAAGTGCCGCCACTTAACACGACTCACCGCTTTGCCTCTATACCACAACAGAGAAATAAAAAAATAAATGTAAATAAATATTTCATATCCTCGAGTGGAGATGGAACCCACGACCAGTCGATTTCACAGTAACACGCAAGTCGTGGCGCATGAGCACAAAGTAGGGAGAGAAAAATAGATATAATTTTTCTTAAATTATTGTAAGGACCATTATGAGGAGTAAGTCTCTGTGTAAAGGAGAATGTGATAGTTATCGATTTGAATCTTACTTGAAGGAATAACTAAAATACTGGTTTTTACGTTACTTGAGTATCGCTGCCATCACGCATTAAGGAAAAACAATGAAAATTTTGTAACTTAAAGTAGCATAAGGTTCTTCTTTTTTTCTTGTATCTCCGACACAATTCCTTTAAAGATATGATAATTATATTTTGAAGTTTACATAATCTCGCTGGACTGGACTGGACAAATAACGACTACAGAATTTTACGGAAAGTGGAGAACAGAGTGTACTATCATTAGGTTCCTTCTGCCTTATTAGCATGGTGCTGATTTAGTAGGGAATACACAGAAAACTAAAAAAATAGAAGAAAAATAATACAAAAATCGAACTTAAACTCACCTAATAGCCACAGGCTCGGACGTAATAATTTCTCTTATCTTCTCACATAAAAACGTTATTATATAACATATGGAGTAAATCTCCGGCCAAGATGGCGTCACATCCATCTTGACTAATACTGTATACGTAAACATCAGTAGGAACAATATGTAGGCGATCTGTGAACAAAAATAATATTAATTTAAGTCCCGCAGGCAGAGGGAACCTGGGAACCTAGTGTTAAGAGTTTCACTCTCACTTTCCACCAAATTGACGAGGCATTGTATGTTCAGTGATGGAGGTCAACGCCGCGTTTTGCGTCATTACCGGAGCGAGGAAATAATATACCTATGTGCTTATATTTTTTATAACTCAGGCTAAAATGGCGTTATATAAATCTTAACTAATACATTATACTTAAAAAATAGTATGAACAATATGTAGGTGATTCGTAAACGAGATTTTTATTTCATTTAAGTCACATAGAACAATTATTTGAAATTTTGTTAGTTTCAACGAAAATAAATGTCGGTCTTTCATAATGAAAATAACCTACATCTGAGGGAGATGTGTTAGTGGGCTACTGGAGATAAATTCTATAATATTGGTTAAACACAATATCACCCGAGAAACGATTTTCGTTTTGGTAATAGAGTTGCGTGTCGAGTGGTGGAACTCAACGCCGCACTACAGCGAAGAAATGGAAATATAAATTTAAATAAATATTTCATTAAAAAATATTTGTATTTGATAATGCTCTATATACCTATAATAATGTTATTAGAAGAAGTTTTCACATATTAATTTTACTATGTCAGCGTGAAGAATGCGAAACGACAAACGTTCTAACTTCGAAGACGTGTAAACTGTCTAAGGTAATAACATTATATGGCTGCACCTGAGTTACGTAAGTTACGTAAGTAATTTTATTGACTACTACCGCTCGCGGCTTCACCCGCTTATACTACACAGTTATTTACTTTCTCGTATAAATTATTTTTGTGATCTAATAGCATTATCATAATAAAGACAATATGCTTATGTTGTTAGCTAAAGTTTCAGCTAATTCAATAAAACGCTTATTTTGTAGTCATGGCGCAGGGGCACAAAGTGTGACTGTGAAACCGACTGGTTGTGGGTTTGATCACCACTCGAGGAGATAAAATATTTACTTAAATTGATATTTCCATTTCGCGCGGCGTTGAGTTCTGCCACTTAACACGCAATGCCTCCAGAATTCGGCAGAAAGTGGGGAACGGAGTATCTTAACACTAGATTCCCTTTGCCTTCCCTGCTGTGTGCGGGATGAAGCTAATAAAAAAACTCATTGTTATAACTTTTTTATTTATGAACCAAAAATAAAACGAACACTAAAAACAAGTTTTCCAAAATACAATAGTAAAAACTGTAATTTAATCGGTTAAGGTGAGATCTGTATTGACAAACGCACAGACAAACCAAAAAAGAGACAAACATTTTAAAAATCATTGTTTTTGGTTGCCCGCATTAATAAATTATCTTATATATCTTCTATGTACAGACAGCGACGAGTTACAGTTTTATTAGTATGGATGCAGTTGCAGGCATGGAGGGAGATATATACAGTCGTTCCGTTACAAAGTATTTATAAAGCTTTATTATATGACATTTTAGTGCGCGATTAAGTCTGTAAAGTCTGTCCTTCACTATAAATTCATACTGCCAACACGACTACTACTAGCGGGATATAAACCCGCGCCTCTCGGACACCGTCCAAATACGTTCTCATCGGGCTTCGTCGAAATTCTTATATGCTTGTTACTATTGTCGTGGCACTCACGATATTGTATTTGTTTGTTTATTTCTTTTTATTTATTTATTTCTTTATTTGTACACCACTTATATAAAAATACAGAAAAAGAAAACAAATGTACAAAAAGGTGGCCTTATGGCTAAGTAGCCATCTCTTCCAGACGACCTTTAGGGCGAAACGAAACTGTCATAATATTAAGAAGGTGGGTGGTGGACGTAGTTAAAAAGTATATTAATAATCAATAAATAAATATAGATATAAATAAGACAATATACTGATATATAGATATTTCTAATATAATACAGTTTTGTTTATACTAGTAAATGTATGTATATATGTTTAATTGAGTGACTATATGGAATGTAGGATAAGTTTATAAGCTCATACACTACAGAGACCACACTGGTGCAGCGTGACAGTGTCTAACTGTGTGGTTGTAGATTCGATCTCTACTGAGACAATTAATTATTTTCATTTTCCCCATGTTGGCAATAAAAGTGCGCCGATGAATTTCAACTATTTAAGAGGCGGCTTAACACATTTCCCGCGTGGTAGGGTAGGCAAATGGAATCTAGTGTTAAGACACTCCGTTTCCCAATTAATTTTTTCGATACATTTCTAGTAACTATTTCAGAAGTGAAAATAAATAAAAGCAATCAATCAGAAAGTATCGTTAGGTTAAGTTATAAATAAATAAAGATAAAAATTTAAAATACAATTTTTATTTAAGCTATTAAGCTTTATACTGCACATATAAAAGCAGAATGTTGTGTGAAATATTAGAAAAATGAATTTTTATTTGTCATAAATAAAGTATTAATCGTTGCACGAGAGAAAATTATTTTAAAACTTGTCAAATAGTTTTTGTGTTAAATGAATTGGAAGTTATTATTGTATCGTATAACAAATACTGCGTTGTATTTATTAAGAAAAAAATTGACATAATTTTTCCCCTGCCTACCATGTTATATGCGGTTTACAGCGTGAAGCCATTTATGTTTTAAAATATTACTAATTCCATTTTTAAAGCGTATTTAATAGGGTATTTATATACATATTCTTTTTAATAACTTAATTTAGCTTCACGTTGTATCCCTAGCGGGGAGTCAGAGAGAACAGACCGCCAAACGCTACGATCTGCGCATACCTTTCATATATGCCCCCCGGAGGGACTTTTTACGTGACCTTCCTCCAGTATCTTTGATACTGCTTTCAAAGTTGAACCAAGTTCTCCCCTTACTTGTCTTACCGCTCACTTTTCCATCATCTTTATTGACATTCCTTCATCACTCAATCGTTCGATGTGCCCAAACCAGCTGAGCACGTTCTGGGCTCCGTTAACCCTGTTACTATCATCAATATATTTTGCCGCATCCATGTCGTACCTTCCATCTCTACTGAACATACTTCCCAACTATACCACATGATTCACTTGTTCCAATATCTTACCATTTACACTGATCTTGCATTCTGTCCTTCCCTTATATCTTTCAAATACCAGAGCCTTTGTCTTAATCTCATTAAGGCTTAGACCTATATTTTAACACTTTCTTTCACAGTGGTGACTAACGTCTGCAGCTCACATTCTGGTGATGCAACGAGCACTGCATCATCTTTATACAGCCGGCAATTTACATCCAAATGACCTACTGTTCACTCAAACCGCCAATGAAATGTATATCAGCAAAGATTTTATATTATTTAATATCTATCCTACCAGTGTTTCGATACCTGATTTATGTATTGAGGCCAGTTGTGGCGCAGTGGCACAAAGTGTGACTGAAAACCGACTGGTTGTGGGTTCGATCCCCACTCGAAGGGATGAAATATTTACTTAAATTTATATTTCCATTTCTTCGCTCTGGTGTCGAGGCAAAGCGCGGCGTTGATTTCTGCCACTCAACACGCAATGCCTCCAAAATTCGGCAGATAGTGGGGAACGGAGTGTCTTACACTAGGTTCCCTCTGCCTACCCTGCTGTGTGCGGGATACAGCGTGAAGCTAATTTAATTTAATTTTTTTAAATTTATGTATATATTAAGAAACGCTTCTCTATGTAACAAGTTTATCGAGTGTAACGTATTTTCATTTGTCTCCTTAAAATACTGTTATAATCCTAACACATGCACTCTAATGTCATCTTGTTTCACTCCTTAATAAATTTAAAAAGGTTATATGCTTATGTAACTTTTGAAATTAATATAAAAATTATAGTCTAGATCTTTCACGCTATATCCCGCACACAGCAGGGTAGGCAGAGGGAACCTAGTGTAAGACACTCCGTTCCCCACTTTCTGCCGCATTTTGGAGGCATTGCGTGTTGAGTGGCAGAACTCAACGCCGCGCTTTGCCTCGACACCAGAGCGAAGAAATGGAAATATAAATTTAAGTAAATATTTCATCTCCTCGAGTGGGGATCGAACCCACAACCAGTCGGTTTTCAGTCACACTTTGTACCACTGCGCCACGACTGGCCTCAAAATCTTTCAACCTTTAAAAAATATACCTTACGTTATTTAAAGTGGTCATTGATTTGCTATAATCATCACATCATAAAAAACAGTTCTCTTCAAGTTAAAAGACAGGCGACAGTGTGATTACAGTATGATTAATGATAAAAACTATTTTCGTTCTCCAAATTTCTCCTACATTTGTAATGTTATTTAAAGGTTAAAAAATAATTGTTGTCACGCAATTCACTCATTATATAGAGAGATCTAAGCGACAGGAGATTTACTTTTCAATTATCTACTGATTTTGATGATAAACTAGCTTTTATTTGCGGCTTCGCCTGTTTGATCTAATAGAAATAACTAAGGGTTGTGTATACGTATATTTCCCTCTCACTGCCATTATAGTAGGTTGCATTGAAGTGACTAACTGATGTGATAGTCTCCCATAACCATCGACAAATGAGGAACACAGTATTATTTCGAACCAGCGATAGATTTTTCGTTTACCAAAAACCTGTTTAGCTTCACAATATAATTAACCGTACGCTATAAAATTTATAGGTCATGAAAAATAGCAACGTTTAAAAATTCATAAAAAAAAAACAAATTATGTGCCCTATTGTGTATTTTATTTTTATAATCTGTGACAATAATTTATCGCCGTAGAAAAGGTTACAGCAGTTTATATTTTTTTGTTAAATAGGCATGTATGTATATTTCAAAAGCAGGTGACTTTGTTGTTTTAGGCGAGTCTGTTTTTTTATTATTTCATGTTAAAGGGTCAAACGGAAAGACCACGTAGTATCGTAACCTAGATATTCCAGTTGTAATACTATAAGTATTAGTAGGTAACGTTTTACTATATATTTGTATAAATTTTCTGCATTTCATGGGGTAGGTAGAGCGGATTTAGTGATAAGATACTTCGACCTCCTCTTTTATTTTATCAGTTGTGTGAAGCACATAGGTGTAGGTACAGGGAACCTAGAAGAATGCTGGAGATGTTACGTGTTGAGTGGCGGAACTCAACGCCGCGCTTTACTACGACATTAGACCGAAGAAATGAAAATAAATAAATAAATAATAGATTTCCTTGAGTGGGAATCGAACTCATAACCTGTCGCGTTACAGTCATACGGTTGTGCCCTTGCGTCAATTACAATTGGCCTCTGGGCTCAATTATAATGCTCTTGAAAAAAAAAAATGTTTCGATGAATACTTCAATAGGTTGTAGAAAACGCCCATTTCATTTGAATTTTAGGGGTGCGCTGGTGACAAAGACAGAGAATGTATTATTTTGCTCCGTCAGCATACGTGTCGTGAACAACGGGTAAAGCCTTTTTGGAAAATGAATTGGATTGCCATAAAAAACTGAAGCCAGTCGTGGCGCAGGGGCACGAGGTGGAACCGTAAACTCTACAGGTCGTGGGTTCATTTCTCACTCGAGGAAATGAAATATTTATTCTTTTCGTAAAATTCGAGCAAAATAATAAATATATATGATTATATATATCCTTATCACAATTTTAAGCGTTTGGCTATAAGCGCGACGGTTGTAAGTTCGATTCCAAATCGCGGGAATGAGTTATTTTCATCTCCTTGCTCTCTAACGATGGCGCAGCACGATGATATTTATTTATATATGTATATATATTTTATTGATATGTGGAATATCAATAAAAAATACAAATATAATAAAGAAACTTACCAAAAATGAACGTACTCATTTTGAAAAAAAAAAAACTATACACTTACCGAATCCGCCCAAAATTTAGTGATAGGCGCCGTAAAGAACTCATATATCTTCTTCCTCAGCCTCAACGGCCTCATCCTCTTGTCCTCGGGCACGTGGTACTCTGGCAGGTCCCTGTACGTGGGGTCCCAACCGATCTTACCAACTTTGCCGTTCTGATCGACCCGAGTTTCGCATTCGGCCCCTGAGCCAATCAACGCCTGCTTGAGTATAGAGAAAATCGTATAAAGGTTACTACTACAAAAATCGATAGCACAAGTACAATAACATTCTCAATGACTCGAAATAGATAGAAGACGAAGCGAATATATGTTTTTTAATACATTTAAAATATCATAAAACTGGTCTACTATTAATAAGAATCTATAAGAGAATTTATAAATCAGAAATCAATGCAGTATTTGAAAGTGACCGCCATCAAGAGTTAAATATATGATAGAACATTTTTTTTCTTATTATAAAATAGAAGTGCTTGAGCTGATTAAAAATTCTAATAATACAAAATGTGAAAAAAAATCCAAATTTCCATAATTAATAGCAGTTATTGAAAATAGTAGGTTTTTTTATATAATTACACAAAAAGCTTACGATTATGTTCACATGTTATATAAAATATAAAAATGATTGAAACTAGTATACGGAAATAGAAAAGCGAAATTAAAATGAAGTACATTAAAATATACACAGTTTATTAAAAATATATAAAATAGAAGAAGTGTAGAGTGAAGTGATGCAAATGTTGATAAAACGTAAAAAATATAAAGAAGCTTAAGCGATATTTGAGAAAAAAATATTTATATATACAAAGTAAATTATTGTATCGTTTATTATAAATAATGATATTTCTATTGTAATTTCAAAATAAAACAACATAGAAAATAAAATTTACATAATATTGTCAGTAAGACAAATTAGTATTATTAGTGATGTAATCCTGATATAAGTAGTAAATAGCTTATTAATATATGTTAATAATTAAAATAATAATTATGCGATTTATTATTTTAATAATATAATAGATACTTATTTAGAAAACGTATAAAAATTTAAACGCAGCGGGACTCGAACCCGCGCCTCCTGGAAACCGACCAGGGCTCTGAGCCACTAAGCCATGCGTTCAGGAGTCGGAAGGCGAGGGTTCGAGTCCCGCTGCGTTCAAATTTTTATACGTTTTCTAAATAAGTATTTTTCTTTCCTAAGTGTGGGATAACACTTTAAAAATGTTTAAAAAGTATAATAGATTTTTTACAAAATACATAAAAATACGTGCACATATAGTTTATAGAAATATAGGCATCGAAGCGGAATACAGTACGTTTATATTTGGACGTTCATATTCACTATACGTTCATATTACTTCAAAGATATCTAAGAAAGAAAGAAAGAGAATAAAATAACATTTTCATAAAAAGATAAGAAGTAGCCGCAGTACAATTTCAAATGAAGCTAAACTCAAAACAGCGTTGCGTCTATTATATTTAATATATATATATATAATATAAACAAAAACAATAACTTGGCTCTGGCTGGCTGTGCTGGGCATTAAAATACTCGTGAGTTCGCACAACTTGAAATACCTGTGCGCGTTTGCGCTGTTGTCCCGGCGGTATTATCTTCTTTATAGAAAGTGTGCGCCGTTTCGCCACTCCGACCTATCGCGATATATTTTTACAAAGAAAATGGAACCTCCTTTTGTATAAATACAATACACTTATACAATATGATTAAGTTTTTTTCGATTTGTTTTAGTTAATTTGTCACACAATTGCGTAGATAAACCTTAGTTACTCCTTCAAGTGTAGTCTTCAAATAAACTTTTCAATAGTTTAAAATTAATATTAATTTAAATAACGCTTTCATTATTTAATAAATAATTTTCATTAAAATTAAAAGGTGCGGAGTATCGAAATGTGTTTTTCTATTCTATCTCAAAATACCTGAATGCTATTCTGTTGTGGTGGAACTATCTTCTTAATAGAAAGTGTCCGCCGTTTCACTGCACCGACCTAAGCACGTAAAATTAACACAAGTTGCTAAAACCCAACATTAAAATTAACCCTTTAAAATCATCATTTTCTTGTAATTTTTTTTTAATTTATATTAAGCTGTATAATATAATGTCTTTTTCAAAAATGTTGTACGTTTTCTAGTCAAATTTTCAGCCATCAAATAAAGGACCTAAGATTTTTTAACATCAAGTACCGATAGCATAACCTATTTGGGCGGTCAATAATTAGATTATATTGAAGAAAATATAACTTAAACTTGAATCGTTTAAAATAATTCTCATATTATAAATTTCTTGAGGAAATTGAAAACTATCTAGATTCAATAATACAAGATTTCATACAGAATTTATTGAAGTTTCTCAAATAATAGTTTACTATGTGAGAAACGCTAACGCTCGAACATCGAGTATATTTCGTTCCATCTATAAAATTGATAGCTTTAACTGACAGAACTAACAGTGTGAAATTCTGGTCTATTGTATAATACGAAGCGGGTTTCGTAGCGTGTCTGTGTAACTGGTTGTTTAGTATAATTGGTTAGAGCACTATACGGTTGTACGGGTTGAAGTCTAAAAGAGGTTTTTGTATGCAATTTGAATATACTAAAAAGAAAAAAATCTTTGATTATTAAAAAAACATTCAGTCGATGGCATTCAACCATTCGAAATACTAAACATTTCTTTACCTTATAGTTAAAAACACAAAAAATACATTTCATTTTTGTCCTACTTTTCTTCGCTGCAAATATTTGCTTTAAGTGTTTTAATATGAAAAAACTTTTAGTGTAGTTTGCCTAAAACGTGGTCTGGCCTCGAAAGATAGTGCAAAAATTTATTGTGGTGTCAAAAACTGTTATTTTTCACACTGTACCCTACATACAGCAGGGTAGGCAAAGGGAACCTAGTGTTAAGGTGCCGAATTTTTAAATTTTATTTAAAAAAAAATGTAAAAAATACGTAGCAGTTACTTTGTTGAAAAGTATCTTCCCATAATATTTACAAAATTTTTACAAGAGTTAATATTTACATTTATGAAACCATCCCAATGTTAGTTGTAGATTTATGATTGCTATGATGTGAAGCAAATGTGCATCGTAAATTATTTCAACTGTATAATTATTTACTTTGTAACAAACCTATTTTAAAATAAATTATATATAAAATTATTATAAGACGAATACTAAGATTGAATCTTATATCTTATAAGACCCGTATTTGTAAATCGCAATCAAATCTGAGATCGAACTTGAGATCTCGATTCTCGTCGTTGACAGTGGTTTTTAAATACGGGACTAAAATAAGAAAAAAAAAAATCTTGAAAACGAATAATCTAAATGATAAATTGAAGTTGTTCAATGAACAATTCTATATCAATCTTATAACCACATAATTTCGTGTAACAGCAAAATATATAAGCGATGGAAGCAACCAAACATAAAAACATACCTCAGGGTCGTTGGGATCCTTGGTGCTCCTGTCGTCCTCCATACTCTCGTTCTCTAGATGCTCCTCCTCCGTCTGCGGCATCAGCTGCAGTTCCTCCTTGGACTTGAACTCCAGTTGCAGAATGTACAGTGGGCACAGCAGGCTCAGTATTACCTTAGACCACGACAAAGCCGATGTGGCAAACGCTAACTATATTGACTTAAGCATCACATGCTAACTAACGGACGTCGATTATGCTGAGGTTGTTTCATTATGGCGATGGGCTATTTGGCTTTTGTGTTCAATTGCTTTGTGTGGATAATAAAAAAGAATATATATATTTTGTGTGTATTTATAGAAAAAACAAAGCATAATTTCTGTTTACAAAGTAACTTAAATTGGACACTCAGGTGTACAATATGCACACACAACAAAAATTAAACCTCTTGAAGAAAATTAACCAAAAAATTAAGCCAAACTTATAATACATGAAACAACCTCAAAAAAAGGGGTGACATTTTAATATTAATTAAAAGAAAAAAAGGTAATAATCGGCGTCTTTGCATGCTCCGCAAGCGACTCCTCCACACACAGACATCTATCTCGCAAACGTTGTTACGATCTTTATTCTCTAGAACTACTACGTGCCAATACAAGTCTGTGCGTTAACAGGATGAAAGAAAGTTACGTGGATTTGATTCCTCTGAATGTACCTTTAGGTTTGTGTTCTTTCGTGTCCTCAGTCCTCCCATCCAGAGGTCGGCTAGGATGATTTGGGAACAGGGGTGGGCGAGGAGCGCGCGGTGGTTGGCGGCGACGGCTAAGCTTAGGCACGTTTGTCCAGACCAGTTTTGGAGTTCGCAAGTTAGAAGCTGTTGAGCCTGATCGTCGTCTTGTCGGTAACAATAGTCAAGAAGTTCGAGTGCTGGAACAAAATATTATTGGAAATTTAGTTATTTTATAAGATATGACGAATGTTTTTAATTTCGGATTGATATTAAAAGTGACTGATTGATAGTATAAAATAGCTATCTAAGAAAAGAAATAACAGTAACAGCAGATAGTGAAATGAACAAATTCGACGTGGGATCGAAGTTCCGCCACCCAATGCGGATAGTATCATTTACCGCATAAGGCTAGTTAACTATTCAAATTCCCAAATCCATAAATATTATAAGGTACCTAAAATATATGCCTATAACATATAAGTGAACTTCACCACGCTATGATATTTTTTTACCTTTACGTAGGGATACACCCTTACATAACAGGGTAAGCAGAGCAAGCCATGGGATCTAGTGTTAAAACATTCCGTTCCCATTAAACCACTTCCGTTATCCACTTTTCGCCGAATTCTGGATACATTGCATATCGGAATGGCATGGAAATGGAACTAAACGCCGCTTTACCTCGTTACCAGAGCGAGTAAATGAAAATATTAAATATTACATACCCTCAAATAGGACCCGAACCCACAACCAATCATATTTAAATTCTGTCTCTCTACCCTCAAAGCCTAACTAATTAAATCCCGAAACCATTAAATATTATCAGCTAAAATATATGGCCATGGCCAGATAAGTGAATTTCTACATCGCGCTATAATTAAATTAAATCATGTTAAATTAAGCTTTGACCCGTCGAGCGTAGTCTATTGACCTGGACCACAATCCGAGCGGATTCAATCAGTATGCAATCTGGTGTACTCAGATACAGAATCTTGAAAAATATCTACTATTCGAACGAATAGAATTTTCTGAAAAGATTCATTTGAAATTTCTGTATAGAGGATGTTTTATTGTGATATTAAAATGTGAATGTTGTTTTGACCTTATTAAGCTATATTGGATTTAATTTACTGGGAATTTATTTTGCTTCTTACTTATTCTAAATAATAATAAAAAATATATTTTAGTATTTAGTGTATTAGAATAGCAATTTAATCGATATATCACTATAAAACTGCATAAAGGCCCGTCTCTTAAGCGGCGTTTCGTAAAGTACGCAGAGAGCACCTAGTGTTAAGACACTTTGCTTTTCATTGAATTTTATTGCCTGGTATTTTGCCTTGTTACCAACAACAAAGAAAATATTCACAAATAATAGTTCATTAAAGCGCTGGTGCGCGCTAAGCGCGCTAGTGCCGCTGTGCCACGACGGCCTTAATAAAGTAATGCAAATAATATTAAACACAAAAGAAATAACTCTTTAAGAACAAAATTCATAAAAGAACTATTTAAAAGAAAAATAAAATATTAGAAACAAACGCAAAATAACAATAAGAAGAGATTGACATATGAATTGTATGACTTATTTTTACAATTACTGTTCAAATCAGATTTCTTGGAACATTTTATATATTATAAAGAGAAATTTCATGTCTGAATTGAGGTTCGTGTTAAGATATAAATTATTATTAGAATTTAGTTTTATAATAAACACTGTATTTTATTGTAAAAAGAATAATACGGTGAAGTTATACTTTGAGAAAATATGAAATAAATTATTAGTATATTTCATCCATTATAATTATCGCCCAATTTAATTTTTATTATTTAAAATAATTTATTTATTTATTTATTACTTTTCTTTAAGTTTTTTCTAAAATAATGTTTACATTGTTAAAAGAAAAAATAAACTCCGCCTAATCATATAGAAATTGGCCGAAAAACGAAAAGGATAATTTCTTATGACTGTTTCTTCTCTTGTGAATGTTTCTTATTTTTTCATAAAATAAAATAAATCAGCTTCACGCTGTATCCCGCACACAGCAGGGTAGGCAGAGGGAACCTAGTGTTAAGACACTCCGTTCCCCACTTTCTGCCGAATTCTGGAGGCATTGCGTGTTGAGTGGCAGAACTCAACGCCGCTCTTAACCTCATCACCAGAGCGAAGAAATGGAAATATAAATTTAAGTAAATATTTCATCTCCTCGAGTGGGGATCGAACCCACAACCAGTCGGTTTTACAGTCACACCTCGTGCCGCTGCGCCACGACTGGCCTCAAATTTATTTTCTTATTTTTTCAACTTTAATATATAACAAAATATGATAAAATAAACTTACCTTTAGTTTCAAATTCTTTTCCATAGTGCCTCAATTCTTCGTATACTTCAGTCTCCATGTCATCTTCAGCTGCTTCGTGAGCCATGGCCTTGTAGAGCTTGCACGCTACTAGTGACTTGGCCAGCGCTTCTTCTCCATGTGTCCACATGAGTAAAGCCATTTGGTGTCGTTTGGTCAGAACTGCCCACATCTGTGACCAATTTTAAGGTTTTGGTTTTAGCTTCAAACTGTACCTCGATTATAGCAGAGTAGGCAGAGGAAACCTGTTTGCCGAATTTTAGGTGTTCAATGCCAAACGAGGAAATTATTTAATTTGATATTTTAATTTCCTTCAAGAATACATGGAGAATTAATTAGAGTGTGGGGAACAGAAGTATCTTTAATGGGAAAGTAGTGTCTTAACACTAGGTCTGCAGGTTTTCTTAGATCATTTTGTTTGTTATGTGCGAAAAACAGCGTGAAACTTAAAGAAATTATAATAAAAAAAGTCTTCTTGTGTCAAAAATAAAGATATAAATACTTTCTTCTTTACTTCAAGATCAAGTATTACAACATTTATTACAAAATTGAAACCTTTTTCTCGTAATAGAAAGTTTTTAGTAGCCAAAGCATCTAATTATAAAAAGGAATTGCCTAAAAAAAAACGTCCTACTTTCTGATACGAAAATAAATAAATAACCCAGTAAGTTTTTTTATTTTCTCTGGAAAATGTTCCTTCATTTATATAAGAGGATATACTTCCTTTTAAGAAAATATTGTTTTACAAAGAAAATGATGTAGGTATGAGATAATTTTGCTTCCATTTAGCTATATACACACAACACCCATTACTTTGTAGAAGGCATATAAAATATGGTATTAATTATTTCGATAATATTTTGTACCACAGTAAAAATATTGTTGTCGTCCTTACAATAAATTCACACAAGCTTCACGCTGTATCCTGTACATGTAACAGGGTAGGCAGAGGGAACCTTGCAACAAGGGAAGGGGGAGGGAACTTTGCAGAATGTTCTCCTTTCACTTTCACTTTCCTATATTTTGCGCCAAATTCTGAAGGCGTTGTATGTTGATGTTGAGTGTAGGGAATCAACTCTGCGCTTTACCTCGTTTAGAGCGAAATAATGATAATATTAATAAATAAAAATACATTCAGGCCAGTCGTGGCACATGGTCAGAAAGTGCAACTGTAAAATCGACCGGTCGTGGGTTTGACACCCACTCGAGGAAATGAAATATTTATTTACATTTGTATTTTTATTTCGTCCCTCTGGTGTCGAGGCGAAGCGCGGCGTTGAGTTCACCACTCAAAACGCAATGCCTCCAGGACTTGGCGGAAAGTCTTAACACTGGGTTCCATTTGCCTGTCCTGCTGAGTGCGGGATATAGCGCGAAGCTGATTTAATTTAATTTTTAATAATTTATTCATCCGAGTAGAAATCGAACCCACGACCCACACCGACTCCGAAATATTAATGTTAGTTTAAATAAATATACAAAATAAATTAGCAACAAGTAACATTTCAGTAGAGTAAGCCTTTTCACTTCACTTAATTTTCACCAAAGTAGTTAATGTAATGGAGATTGAAAGTCTCTTTCACTCGGAAAGGTAGCACCGAATTTTGTTTTTAGTGAAACTCTGTTTTGTTGTTTTATTTAATTTAATTAACACTTTTAGTAAACTTTTGAGTTTCACTCGTTTTTAATGACTTCCAATGAAAATTCTATATATATTTAAATATTCAGATTAATAAGTTTATTCAAATAACCTAATGTAATTTTAATTAGACTGCCTTAGTTTAAGATTTGTTTTGGATGTAATAGAAAATATTTTAAAATAAACGATTACTCTTGTAAGTATGTGAATTTAATTTTTTACATATATTTATAAATTTTTATATATAAACTTTTAATAATATTTCTTATATCATATTTTTTTAATGTTCCCGTAAGCTTATTTTTAAATTTTACAACATATTAATATATTTTTTTAAAGAAACTATATCTGTCTTTTCTCTTAAACAAAAGACGCAAGCCTCATAACTTGTAGGTTACTTATCAAATTTATAATTAAAAACAAATTTGATATAAATATTTTCATTTCTAAATTCAAATTTCATTCTAAATTTCAAAACGTGGCAAACGTGGTGTTCTCTCACTTAACACGCAACGCCCCGGGAATCCGGCGAAAAATTATGAACAGGAGTATCTTAAAAGGAACGGAATTTTATAATACTGTGCTCCCAGTTTCCCTCTGCCATGGGTGGGACACAGCGTGAAGTTAAAAAAATATATATATCGATACTGTTCATTGCAAAACTTAGATTTTCACGATTATTACACATTTTAAATAAAACAATTTTAACCGGATTAATCGCGTACATTTAGTTTTTTTTATACATTTTTGGAAACCCGACGTTTCAAACATTTTGCAGTAGTCCGTGGTCACGGGTAGACTACCACAAAATAGTTTTATTTAAAACATTTCAAAACTGTTGATAGGTAAAACAGTAGATAATAGATTAACTACTACAAACAGCCCAAACGAATTTCAAACTCACCAATAGCTCATTGAACGGATAATCGAATCTTGCCATTTCGGTGGTAACGGGCATGAAGCCGGTGATCAGGGAGAGGCCGCCGGCGTTGTGCCGCGTGAATGAAGCGCTGTTGCGATGGACGTTCACACTTTTGTTCATCACTTTCGCGTATATCGGGCGAAACTTGCGACGAGTGTAGTAGCATCTGAAAATAAATAGGCATGGTAGTAAAGCAGTAAGTAATTGCGATAGGTTGTGGGTTCAATTTCCATTGGAAAAATTGAATATTTAAGACTTTAATTTTCTTTGTTCTGTTGTCGTGGTAAAACGCGGTGTTGGGTTCCGCCACTCAACTTAATGTCTCCAGAACTGAGCCGAAATTAAAAGCGTAGTGCCTTAAGTAATTTGGATTTGTGTAGTTTTTTGTTTTGAGCACTGATCCTCCGCAATAATATAAATATGTTATATTTAATTTTTTTTCGCTCTGGTGTCGAGACAAAGAAATTGTATTCCGTTACTCAACAAGCAATGCCTCCAGAATTCGGTGAAAGTGGGGAGCGGAGTGTCTTGACACTAGACGTCCTCTGCCTACTTTGCTGCATCCTGATGCTGAAAAAGTCCCTCACAACTTTGCGTGAACTTAACGTGTACCTACGTACTCGTATATAAGAAAATCATGTTTCTATCATTTCCGTAGGAATTTCGAGAATCCCTCTTAAAGTACTCCCGTACATTCTCTTGTCTACCTACCAAATTTCAACCTTCTAAGTTCAGTAGTTTCGTCTGTGCGTTATCTGTCTGTCATTAAATAAAGGGATTGTTTGTATATATATATATATATATATATATATATATATATATATATATATATATATATATATATATATATCCAGGAACCGTTGAACTGATTTCTATAACTAATACGAATGATGAGTAAGATAACAATTTTCACGTAAAATTATTATTTTTTTTTAATTTCTCGCTGTTTCCCGCATAGACCAGGGAATCTGGGAACATAGTATTAAGAAACCTCAGCTCACCGCTTTACGCCAAATTATCAAGGCATTGCATGTTCATTTGTGAGCGAGGAAAATAAAAATAATAAATATTTCTTTTCATCGAGAGAGAATTGTACTTACAACTTGTTGTATTTACCATATCATGCTTCTGCCGCTGTGCCATGACGGCTATGTTATTATATAATTACATAAAATGCTTTTATAAATCAGCTTTACTCTTTTACCAATGCCAAACTATTCAAACAATGACCAAAATAACTCATATTTATATTTAATTATAAAACATAAACATCAGCTTTGCCGGTCGAATAAAGTCCATAGACACAGTAATAAAGGCTTTATGCCCATAAAAGTACCGAATAGAGAAAACATGATACTGATAACTCTATTAAAGTGAGATTCGTTGACCAGAATTAGATTTTGGTATGAATTGAGCTGGTTAATTGGCTTTACATACATTTCTTGTATTTTATCAGTATAGAAAAGATGTCATTTTAGTTCGTATTCGAATAACCTTGTTTTATCCAATGTTTCAAGAATAGTACTAGTGTAAGACAAGGTTCTCTCTGAATGCCAAAAATGTATGGTTATGGTTTCCGTTTGAACAAAAAAAACCCTTTTTTTGGTCAAGTTTGAAATTATGATTCTGTAAAGATCCAGATAAGTAAAATGGTTGCTGCTGAGCTGTAACTGTAGCTGTATTGGGTTCAATGACTGGTGACTTATTCGGCTCAAAGAAAGCATAACAGTTCTGTCAAACGCAAAAAAAATCGTTAAATGTTTTGTATATTTAAAGAAAATGGAGAACAGTTCCACTAAATTCTCTATCTACCTCACAATATACAAGAAATGTATAGGACAAAAAAAATCCTATAAATAAACTGTTGATATGAATAAAATATATCGAGCGTTATCTTTTATAAATATTTTAATACACTCCAAGTCAAACAAAGAGGCAAACTTTATCGTTGGTTTATCGTGGTGTGTGTATTAAACCTCATATAAAGCGTACGTTATAGTGCACGTTTAACTGACCTAGTACCCCATTTTTGTATATATTTTGTTATGTTAGGTCAGTACGGTTATTAAAAAAATATTTTCTAATCAACTAAAGTTATTATTTTTAGCTTCCGCTTTGGTTATAAGCCAATTCTCACGATCATTGACGATCGAATAGTTGAAAAATAAATATAAATTAAACCCATTTTTCATTGTTTTAATAGTTCCTGATATTAACGCTTTCAACCAAACAAACTCTTCAGCCTCATAATATTATTACAAATATATATATTCAAATTAAACCCTAAGCCGGGTTAGATCCTTTAATTATACTTATTTTATAAGTATTTAAGTGAAAAAATATTTTAGTGATTTCTACGCGTCCCGCACACAGCTGGGTAGGCAGAGGGAACCTGTAACCCCTTTTCCACCGTGCTGAGTCGCAATTAAGTACCTACCGCCACGCAACTCGCACGCTGAGCTTTGCCTTATATATATGTACAGTAAAATCACGTTATGTGAAGAATATTTGTTACTACGCCAGTTACTACCAGTCGTGGCACAGAGGCACAAAGTGTGACTGTGAAATTGACTGGTTGTGAGTTAGATCCCCTTCTCGACGGAGTGAAATATTTATTAACATTTATATTTTCATTTCTTCGCTCCGGTGTCGAGGCAAAGGCGCTCAGTGTCGCCAATCAATACGCAGTGCCTCCAGAACTTAGCGGAAAGTGGGGAACGGAGTTTCTAAACACTAAGTCTCCTCTGCATGCCTTGCAGGGTGCGGGAAGCGGATTTCTTTTTAATCAAAAATTTTACGTAACAGGATGAACCTAGAGGTGCAACATCTACATATTATATTAACGACGCTATAGTAATACTCCAAATTGAAGACATATTTCTCAGGAATACGGCGACGAAGTGTAGAAGGCAGCTGTACGATAAATCCCCGGTACAAATAGCAATAGCGGCACATCTCGGAGCAGTCAAATTTTCCACCTGGCTTGTGCTGACGTATCATTACTTTGCATAACGTAGGTGTTTTTATGAGATAGGACTATCTTTATTTGTAGAATTATACATATTTTTGTTTATCCCGGAAAAAAGAGAGGTTTTCTATATGTTTGACATGGCTGTGTATGTGTCTGTATGACTGTTTGTGGCATCGTATCTCCCGAACGGATGGACCGATTTTGATCCATCTACCAATTCGATTATTTTGCTTGAAGCTGATTTAATCGAGAGTGTTCTTAGCTATGATTAAAGAAAATATGTACAGTCGTTCGAAGATTATCAGCACTTTTCTATTTATATAATTGATTCAATGTCCATTCAGGGAACGACCATATTTAAATCATTTTCAATGCCCCACTCTTGTGATAATGTTACACAAATCAGTCAGCAATACCTCTAATTCAGGCGGAAAATGTAGATTTTAGTGTCTTAACACTAAGGTCTCCGTGTCTACTATAACATGTGAAGAGAATATAACAAAATTTCAGGCGTGGTAACATATGTTCTATGAAGAACGTAACATAACTTTATATATCAAAATAAACATAATTAAAGGATCCAACCCAGCTTAGGGATTAATTTGAATATGTACATATAAGGGAAGCTTCCTAACAAAATATAGATAATTGAGGTTCTATTGTGAGTAATTTATATCTATACCTATTGTTTGTTTGGTTGACGCGTTAATCTAAGGAACTTCCAAAACTAGAAGAAATTCTTTTGGTGTCTTAGCATTTTCTTTTTTTTTCTTGCCAACAAAATTTTCAAGGCATTGTGTGTCGAGTGGCGGAACTCAAAGCCACGCTTTACCTGGTGATCAGAGCAGGAAATGTAACTCGACGCCGTGCCTTACCTCGATACCAAAGCAAGGAAAATAAAATAATTAAATAAATATTTCGTTTCCTCGAGCGGGGATCGAACCCACACAATCAAAATCGCATTCACAATCAAAATTATGTGCCAACGACTTACCCCGATATAATAATATTTAAAATTATTGAAATTTATATCACTTTTATACAAATCTTAGTTTCAAAAGTTATCAATCAAAATTCCCATGGACCCATATTATTTACTGTTAAAGAATTGCTATCGACGTCTCGCAGTACTCCCCGGTGGCTGACACTAAAATAGGATCTATATTCCATACTCAGAGTAAGCTTAACTTGAAAAATATAGGATTTAAATGTTGTACATTATATTTTATTTCAATATTTATTTTTCAGATATACTTAGATTTTAGTAAAACAAAGACATTTTTTCGTTATAAAAAGCCTTTGTTTTGGTTATCGCAAAATTTTGTGGATCCAACATCGTTATTTTCTTTAATTACGTTTTTGTTCTTGGTTCCAGAGCGAGGCAATAAAAATATCACGAGTAGTAATCGAAGCCACAACCGTCTCATTTACCGTCGCACACTTATTCCCCTGCCTTAAATTTCTCATTTTCTCTTTTTAACAAGATACAGTGAGTTCCGCTACTGAACGAAACGAAAAGCCTTTTCATTAAACATATCCATATGCGAGAAAAAGCGGGTGAAACTACAAAAAAAAATGGGAACCGATACAGTTTGATGAAACCCCAGCAGCAACCTTTGACTCACAATTCACATCTATATCGAAATTTTATTTAATCCGCCCTCGCGTGTTGCTTTGTTACAGTCACAAAAGGGAGCCAGCTATCTATCACTGACAGTGTGAGCCTCATGAAAATGCGATTCGAAGGAATAAATAAACCTGATTTTATAAAAGTGTTTGTAATACAGTTTGTTTGTATTAAAATAATTATATTAAACACCAATAGTTTTTTTTTTTGTGTGTGTTGTTATGTTATAATTCGACCGACGTACCGAGTAAAGGGAGTTTGATTCTCTAGTAATAAATAAAAAAAAGATATTATATGAAAAGTAACGTTATATTATATTAAATTAACTACTTTTTACGTCTGCCGTATTCATACAATACATCTGTTTATTTTATTACCATGGTCTTTATTTTCTGTTCATTTAATGACCTTTCTGGGTGCGAAATTTTAAAAAAATTCTATGTGTAATCAGATCGAGGATTCATTCTATTTTAAAACTAGCATCGTCCTCAATTTTGTTTGAAGCTCTATGTAAATGTATCTATATATACTATTTTTAAGCAAAAAAAATTACTTTCTCTATATTGAGACAAAAATTCTCACCTGTAAGCACCTCCCATCAATTTGTTGATAACTAAACCAATATCGTGTAGAGTGTAGACGTAGCCCCTGGGCAAGTGCGGTCGAACGTCCCTCAGAATATACCTCAGGGTGTTGCTTGGACCACTCTTAGTGTTGTACAGTTCTTCTAATCGAGGGATAGTGAGAAATTTCCTCATCGAAACACCATTTTCCAGAAGTAACTTGACAAAGTCTATCCTGTCGTGTTCTAGCGCTTGCATCATTGCTTCGTCGAGGGCACCTGCAAAGGGAAATTGATTTTAAACATGACAACTTTGAGTTACATATAAAATTCTTTTTCTTGTATCTGTAGAAATTTCTGTATAGAGTGTACAGATCTAAGTTCTCCTCTACCAGTCCATAAAGTCCTTCTATAATGTAGGTTAAATGCCAAATTTCTACGTATTTCACCGCGTAGTTACAGCTGTTATTTGTTGTTGTCAGTCATTCACTCAGTATCAGAAGTGCTTAATGTGTTTATTATATTTGTAGTGAAAATATTAAGCTGATCATTTAAAATATAATTAGACTACTAGAACGTCGTCCTAGAAAATTTATTGGTTTCCAACAACTCTATCTCTACTCTTTTGATTACTATTTTATCAAAATCTAAAATTGGATAAACTTTTCTCTTATTTATATATCAAGGTAGTAACACAACAACAATTGGATCTATTCGTAATAGCCAAAAAAAAGAGTTTACGCACAACTACAATATGAAGGTTCTTTTATTATAGATATTTTTTTATTAAATAATATTATGTTAGGCTCCTTTAAAATCTATTTAATCTAAGTATATTCAACACGATAAATAAAGGCGGCGTCACCTTCGATGGTCGTTTGTACCAATCCAAGTAAGAAATACAAATTATTTTTATTACACCGATCTACTATAATGAAGTGCGGTGTTAAGTTATGCAAGTCAACACTCACTCAAATTCGATTGGAAAGCTGAGAACGCAGTGTTTACAATATTGTCTTTGTACATTTTTCTAATTGTGAGAAATAAGCGGGATCCTAATGAAGATAATAAAAGTACAATTGAATTAATTCTACAATTGAAAATGAATTAAACATTATAACGGGTTCAGTTAATATTAAACATCAAAGCTGGACATGCAAGTTTATAGCTAACACGCGGTTTGAGTGCGTACAATAAAACTGACATGGTTGTAGAGTTGTTGAATAAATAATTTCCATTTTTTCCATGCGGTGCTGAGTTCCACCACTTAACACGCTATGTCTCCAATGCAATTTGACGGAAAGTGTGGAACGGAAGTATCTTAACGGAACGGAGTGTCTTAATACTATATTCCTATATACCCTCTGTCTATCCTATTATGTACGGAATACACAGTGAACCTAAAAAATGTATGGAATTCATTTTTAAATTTAAAGCTAAACTAATTATTTCAAAATAATGAGTGAAATAAAAAACCTCGCAAAATGATCTTTCAGTAGAGTTTTTCTTTAAGTAGCCTTAAGCAAAATTTAAATTAACAAAAAAGTAATCAATTCTGCTTTATTGTAACAAAAACCACCTCTCAGAGGTAACCTAAATAAATCAGGACACTCACATTGCTATTCAGATGACGAGATAGATAAACTGTAAAAGTGACTTTATTCATAAAAGGGCAGAATGTGACACCTGCGGCCCTCTGTTATGATCCTTAACTTGTGTAATAAAAAATATATATGAAGCTGAATATCAAATATTAATCTTTGTAGTAAAGTCAACTTTACACTGTATCCCGCACACAGCAGGATAGGCAGAGAGAAGCTAGTGCTAAGACACTCCGTTCCCCATTTTCTGTCGAATTGGCATTGGGCAAATACTATAGTATTTGTTTATAATTATAATTTATTTGTAATTTACCATATTAGGACTTTTTACAATTCTGAACCGGGAATCATATATTTTTTGTAAAAGCACATGGCAGCATAGGCAGAGGGAAACCCGGGAAGTTGAGTTGAGTTGTGCCACACCATATAAAAAACTTCAAAAAATACTAATTGACTTAGCGCTTGGGTATATCTCTGTATTAAAATAATATGTTTAGGGTTACCTGTTTTAATAACTTCTGTTTCCTTTTTAGCGCTAAAAGTATAATGCATTCCAATAAAAGCATTTTTTTTAATTTAAGTAAATTGTATTTATTGGCTTGCATCCATTTTTTTATAACGACATAAATCCATTTTATATTCATATAAAAATAATTTCATTTATTTTAACAAAAGCAATTTAAAATAACCAAGATATCCGGTTTCGATTGTAGTTAAAAGCTAAAATGCGTATTTTAGAGTGGGCTTTCATATATAAAATAATCTATGGGATTACCATTTTAAAAATCCTGCAAAATATTTTGTTTTATATAGCTATTTCATTTTTATGATCTGTTAAAAAAAAATCTTTGTTTCCGCACTGTTTAAAGAATATTGCTCTATAAATCTTTGGTTGCTCTAATATTGATACTGGTTTTGCGTCACATTATTATGCATGAAACAAAATATTAAAGTGTTCTTGTTAGAAGCCAGTCGTGGGTCAGGGGCACATAGTGTAACTGTAAACGCCAAAGATTGTAGGTTCGATTTTGAAACGAGGAAATATTTAATATTTTTATTTCTTCGCCCTGGTGTCGGGCCAAAGTGCAGCGTTGAATTCCGCCTCTCAACATGCATTGCCTCCGTTGTTCGGCGAAAAATGTCCTTCTGTCTACCCGGTTCTGTACGAGATACACTAAAAAAATACTAAATTAAGAAATCAACATCAAACAACATTCACCTAATATAAAAAAAAGAAAACGTTATAAACAATAAATAAATCGAATGTTATTTCATCCGTTCTTTCATAGTTCATCTTCACAGAACTTATCAAGTCTAATGTTTGCTCGAGCAAAATGGCCAACGGCAATTCTGCGAAATTCCTTGAGAGAAATCACTAAGTATGAATCTAGATCCTTGACAAATACATCCAACGGCGATATTCACGTTTACTTGAGTTTATATCGCGTTTGTCCTTTCATTTCTCTTTCAAAATATAAGCGATCGTTTATTGAAGCTTCAAGAATTGTTTAACTAACTCTTCTCATTTTTTTAGGGTTCCGTAACTTCAAAAGGAAAAAAAACGGAACCCTAATGGAATCACTTTGTAGTCCGTCTGTCCGTGTGGCAAGTCAATTTATCTCGAGATTGGAAAAAGAATATATGCTCCGTTTTTACTTCAATTTGCATGGAATTCGCCGCGTGTTGAATAGGTACAGGGTTCGCCACTTTTCGCCGAAATTTTAACTCAGAATTGAGTGGTGGAACTGAACGCCTGTGCGCCACGGTTAATATATACATAAATATCCTATTGGCCAAATAATACGTGATAATATTTTCTTCGAGATATTTGAACCTACAACTACGACATAAATATGAAATAAAGTAAAGAAGTAGAGCGCTTATATTTTCTCATACAAAAAATCCAGAGTCAGATCCAAAATAGTCAAAGTCAAAATAGAATTTCGACTCATAATCATAATCTCAAAAAGCACTAAATATTAAGTTTCAGGTGAGACAGCTGTCTTCAACTTTGTCTATGTAACATGAAATATTAGAGTATGTTAACAACTTTCAGTCTAAGAACAATAAGTTTTGAACTAATCTTCTAGTCGTTTTGCATAAACTGTAGTTTCGAATTTTACTGTAACTCATTGGTCTTGTCAGCGTCACGATTTACCGCATATAGGTAAAGGCAAACTAGTGTTAAGACACTCCGTTACCCACGCACCGCCGATTTTCGAGATATGTCACAAGTGGCGGAACTCAACGCCGCGTTCC
This sequence comes from Heliconius charithonia, assembly GCA_030704555.1. Taxonomy (NCBI): domain Eukaryota; kingdom Metazoa; phylum Arthropoda; class Insecta; order Lepidoptera; family Nymphalidae; genus Heliconius; species Heliconius charithonia. Next base: position 8,989,002 of record CM060821.1, read on the forward strand.
AACAGTTTCAATTTTAATTTTTTACATGGGAAAAGTCCACATGTTATATAACCGATGCTTATGAAGAAACTTGTCTAATATGTACTTTGTACATGGTAGGACTTACGAGGATAGAACAGTATTTTCAAGAGCTAGTTCAGCTTAAGTCGTTAGTGTTTGGAGGGAAGTGGGAGTGGGAGTGGGAAGATAATTTACTCTAATAACGACAACGTTTAGTGAAGACTGTGTCTGCGATATTTATTATTTTAATTATCACCCAGCAAAATGAGATAATAATTTATACTTAGTACAAAGCTCTTCTGCCAACTAGCATTTATATTAACAAAGAAATGTTTAGATTCTGCTATATACATACTTATATATTTTTTTCAAATAAAATCAGCTTCACGCTGTATCCCGCATACAGCAAGCTAGCCAGAGGGAGTGCTAGTAATTAAGACACTCCGTTATCCATATTTCCATATTTTAGATTAATTTAATGTATGATATTTTAGGGTTCCGGTGTCCCTTGTTTTTAGCGCACGTCAACAGGAAAAACGCAACCCTTATAGGATCACTTTGTTATTCGTACATCCGTCTGCCAAAAATATTTATCACGAGATCGTTATATCTCATCGAGAGTTTAAGTTTTAAGCTGAAATTCATAATAAATATTTAGGTCTACGGTTTCTTGAAGCAAATGTAGTAGTAGTGGACAAAAATCAAGGTTCTTAGTCAACGCAATCAAAAGATACGAGCATTTATGCACCAACTTTGCAGCATTTTGTATGAAATTCACTACGGATTCACAACCTAAAGGCTTCCGTGGACCTAAAATTAGGAAATTTTGCACGAAGTGAGAACTTACAACACAAAGGAAAAATTCCGACAAGTAAACGTTTATGGGAATTTTCACAGAAAAAAATATATTACAAACTTATATTTGTAGTTCATACTAAATAAGTGCATATCTTGATAAACTTTTATAAATTGTACTTCCCGTTAACCTACAATCCTGAAATAGGTACGAAAACCGGTTAACCGATTTTTATTTAGTTCCACGCTTTTCCCCTCATAACAAGCTTTTTCCCTCATAACAAGTAAGGATAACCTATTTCTAGTCATAAATACATAATAAACTACCTGGCGGCCATTCTTGTCCGTACACGAATATCTCTGATCTCGCGATATCCACTCTGTTCCACGTGAGAGCCAAGCTGAGCTGTTCGCTTGGTGATAAGTGCTGGGCTCGAAACAAAGCCGTCAAGATGACTTGGTCCAATTCCTGGATCTCACCACCTTCCGCTCGCTCTTGTATCCTGAACACGGTGATCTACAACAAAAGTGTAATTAAATTAAATACTACGTAATTACATATATATGGTGCGGCTGTGGTGGCCCTGAGGCACAAGCGTGTGACTGTAATGCGAAGGTTGTGGGTTGGCTTCCCATATTTTCATTTCTTCGCCCTGATACCAAGGCAAAAGCACGGCGTTGAGTTCCGCCACTTAAAACGCAAGCCTGCTTCCAAAAATCAACGGAAAATGAGGACCGGAAGTGTATGAGAACAGAGTGTCTTAACATTACGTTCCCCTAAAAAGAACCTAATAACGGAATTAAATGTTTACTTTGTATATTAAGCCTTCGTGATTGTAATCCATTTATTAATTTCAATTACTCGGCAGTATCAATTTACAATTGATTAGGGTCGATTCTGCCTTGTGGTTAAATTTGTATGGAGCTACTATAATATTGTCTAAGAAGTCTATCTCTACGGTACCACTCACTAGATTTGATAGGTTGAATTGTTTAGGCCGTCATGTCCCAGGGGCACAAGGGTGTGACTAAAACGCGACGCTTGTGGGTTCGATCGCTTAGCTTCGTTTCCAAAGCGAGAAAATAAAAAAATGTAATTTCATCGAGTAGGAATCGAACCCACAACAACTACTTTTAAGTTCCTGTTTACCTATTTTTTTATCTCACATGCAGCAGGGTAGGCAGAGGAAATATATTGTCAAGTCACTAATAAAAAACATTACTTATTATATGACATATATATCATAGCCGTGGTTTATTTTGCCAAAGTTAAGAAATGAACATAATACGTTCCCCTGGATGGGGATTGAACTCCAAACCATTGCGTTTACAGTCAGACATTGCCAGTTCACGATAGTTTAAGACTAAGATTATATTACATACATAAATCACAGTTCAAAGTTAGGAAATTAGTAAAGTTATATGTATCTCTCGAGTCCGTGATAGTATTAAGTCGTTAACCTAACCCACACGTTGGTATGAGATTGGCAACAAATCAAAGTATAAAAACAGAACAAAATCAGGACAATTAGTAGTACATTTAAAAGAATATGCTAGTTAGCTACTTACCTACAAAATCATAATATCTTTTAAGGTAAAATTAAAAAAAAATCCTTTAAAATTTCCATTAAATTTCCATTATTGTTTTTTTTTTCTTTCAGCTTCAAGCTGTATCCCGCATGTAGCAGGCAGAGAAAGCTTAGTGTTTTTAGGACATTTCGCTCTCCACTTTTCGCCGCATTATGTAGGCACAATGCCTTAAGAGGTGGAACTCAACACCAGAGCGAAGAAATCAAAATGATAAATATTAAATATTTAGGAATCGAATCCACAACCTGTCGTGTTGACATTTACACGATTATGCCCAAGCGCCATGCATGATTTTATTGTTAATAACCAGATATTAAATTATTTAAAATCAACCTGTTATTTTACCAGTTTTAATTCAAACGATAACAACTTTACACAATAAAAAACCGACTTCTTCAGGATCTTATAATAAGAACTCACCCAAACTCTCATCAAACTACCTCTGAAGTGTATCATATCCAGTCAAGTGTATCATCCAAATAGGTTGGCGTGACATAGCTAGTACAAATTTAAGACTTATGTGATTTTGTCATAGATACCATTGTCAGAAAAGGGTCAAATTAAAATGAAAAAAAAAGTACAAAAAAGATAAACAGTGGACTACTAATATAATATAATTGTATAAATATAGAACTTAGTGAGAAACATTATTGACATTAACTTTTCCTAAAGCGGGAATTGAATCTACAACCAACAACCGAGACATATTTTTAAACATTTTTTAAAGTGTTATTCCACACTTAGGAAAGAAAAATACTTATTTAGAAAACGTATAAAAATTTGAACGCAGCGGGACTCGAACCCGCGCCTCCTGGAAACCGACCAGGACATAAAATAAAGATATATTTCACAATTGTACCGCACCGTGTACTCTATTTAAATAGAGTACAATAGCACTGCTTATTCTAGAACTAAGCACAGTAAAAACAACACAAGATTACAATAAAAGGTTGTAAAGGAAAAGAAAAACCTCCTGAAAAATCCTCCAGCGTCTATATAAATATTGAAATGTACTACCTAAGACCGTTCTAGAGAAAAGTTTCCAACGATTTAAAACAATTTTATTTAAAAATTTAATACTAAAATATTTATATATATATATATTTTTTTATAATCCATTTTAGTGTTTTTATGCTTTTTGTGCGTTATTTGATCTTGTGTTTTTCTGGGTTAAGTTGTTAGTTTATGTGAAATAAAAGTTAATTAGTCTCCGAGTAAAATTAGACTAAAAGAATACGTTTGTTTTGTTGTGAGGGCTAAGATTGCTCTGATTGATGGTAGATGGATGTTACGGCTTTGAAGGTTTAGAAGAGTCCTCGTCCCACCCACAAAATTCGGGAAGGTCGATGGTGATCGGCAACCACGTTGATTATGGAGAAGTTACAATAAGTCTCGTAATTTCCTTATTGCCTGAAGAGGCAATTATGAGGATCTTTGAAGGAAATACCTGCTTTAATATTTTTTTCTACTATATCAGTCTACAATATACTCATCTGTCCGGAGAATGAACCTGCCTCATCCTCCAAGTCAGAGTGGTAGATACATCCTTTTGTGTATCTCGTTAAGGCGACGAACACCTTGTGATTATGATGTCGTGTTGGAAACTCTTGATAATCTTATTTTAGAAGATCACAACCGACTCATATGCAAGTCCCTGAGATACGTTGTTCTCTTCTTGCGTATGGGCCAGGTACAGAGTTTCGTGGAAACTATTATATTATTTCTGTTTTGTAATGAATTTTTTAATTTTAAAGAGTAAAAAATAAAGATTTGAAAGCAAAAACAATTTTCTATTATCATAAACGAATGAAGTTTGAAATATCTCCAAACAAAACAGTAAAATACACATAACAAATCCTCTCGAAGTGCACTCTTCTAGCTCGCTCGCTATAAATATTGTAGGGTAGTATAATCCATAGGAATGAAGCAAAATCTCTTGTATATTTCAAATTTTAATAGGGAAACTTGATAAAAATAATATAGATATTACATGTATACTGAAGAGAAAAGCCTTCAAAGCTGCTTAAAGTACAACTTTGACTAACAACGAGAAAAAATCTATTGAATATTTAAAATGTATGTATGTATGGTTGCTCAAAGTGTATTTCCATATTGTATATAAAAATAAATGTTGTTTCTCTACTTCTTTGTTCCTTTTATTAGACACGTGCCGTTGGTGACACCGTTCAATTTTTGAGACATTGAGTGTCGAGTGTCTAAACACAACGCCGCGTTTTGCCTTGTTACCAGAGCTAGGAAATAAAAATAATTCATTCACCAACTAGGAATAGACATTTCATGTCTTCGCTCTGCTGACGAGGCAAAGCGCGGCGTTGAGTTCCGCCACGCGTTACGCGTAGAAATCAGCGCAAAATGGGGAGTGGAATTTCTTAGCATTAGGTTTCCTTCTTTATCTTGTTATCAGAAGTAGAAGGAAAAGGAAATGAAATGAAATCAGAGCAAGGAAATGAAAATAATTAATTCCACCAAGTAGAAATCGAACCCACAACCGACGCGTTTATACACTGTCATACACTTCTTTGTACTTTTTGCTAAAAAATGTGTGAAACACATATGAAATGAAAAACAAATTTGAAGCTTAAAAAATATACATTATTAAATGGACATCGAAATTGCTAAATGAATTGCAGTTTCAGTTCTTTGAAATGCTTTTAAACTATTTTGCTTACTTTTTTACTAAAAGATTTCCTTGAGTGCAATACAGCTTTATTTACATGTAAAAGCAAATGGTAAATTGTAAAAAAATAATCCTAGACAGTAAGCTTAACTAAAAAATAAACAATATAATCTCGAAATTGTACAAAATATATTAATTTTAAATTTAATTTATTTAGCTTTAGAATATAGGGGATATTGCATGTCCACTGGCGGAACCCAACGCCACATATCGTCTTTTTATAACGAAAAATAAATATCAATTATAGTCGAAGCGACAACTATTTTTTAAAGCCAACCTCTTATATAATACTAGCGACCCGCTCGCGGCTTCGCCCGCTTAAACCACAGAATTATTTATTTAACACACTGAATTATGTTCGTGTTTTGATATACTTATAATGTATGTTTGCAATGTAATGAAGTTTTTTATGAGAAAGTTGTTAAAACTTTAGGTCGCATTTTCGTACCTCCCATAAGAATCTTCAATTGAATGTTTGAAATAAAAACACAACTTATCGATACTTACTATATGTGCGATAATCTCAGAAACGGCTTAACCGATTTAAATACTTTTTTTGTTTGTATTCTGGCAAACTGCCCTTAAATATTAAGTATTAGTTTTATTTTAAGCAGCTTCATGCTAGTCAGAGGGAGGAACCTAGTATTAAGACACTCCGTTCCCCACTTTCTACCGAATTCGGGACGCATTGCGTGTTGAGTGGCAGAACGCAACGCCGTGCTTAACCTCGACCCCAGAGCGAAGAAATGGAAATATAAATTTAAGTAAATATTTCATCTCCTCGTGTGGGGATCGAACTCAGAGAACCAGTCGGTTTTACAGTCACACTTTGTGCCGCTGCGCCACGACTGGCCTCAACTGGATTGGACTTTATTTTAATCGGTTCACATAAAGTTAAAACCAGATCCACGCTTTATCCCGCCCTTAGTAGGGCATCTTAGTGTAAGATATTAGGTATAATGTGTGACTGATGTGCGAAATGAAAATATTATTAAATTATAATTCAATCCTGCATGTGTGGATCGGACCCACAACGTCGCGTTACAGTTACAATTGGGCATATAGGGTAAAATAGTTTAAACCCGTACCTAAAGAATTTAAGCAAGATACATCAACAGTGAAGACGTAGGTTTTTTTCTCATTTCACAATGTTTATTCATATCTATATTTCGTATGACGCGGTTACGCATAGGTACCAATAATGTAAACACATACTACTACAAAAATAGTACTAAAATGTTTAGAACTTTAAACTTTGCCGCCAATACCTACGACTCGATTTCGCAATGAGGCGTATGCGGCGGTTTCCCTTTGATAGGTTTATGTGTGCGTGCGTCGTTCTTGACAAATTGTATTTTATTTTACAACGATAATTTTATTATTTATTTTGTTTGAAAAAATAACTTTTTTATTTTCGGGTTTTTAATTTAATATGTAATAGGCTTTTATAGAGTAGTTAAACTGTGGTTTCATTTAAAGTGGTCCTAACAAAAAAACTCTGTATAATTGAGCATATTTAATATTTATAGTGATTTTTGGTGAAAAGATACCAATAGTTATTACAACCACTTGCGAAGAAGCATAGTTTAGGCAATTTTTTATTCTTATACCTTTTGAAAAACTACCAACGTTTTTAAGTTAATATATTATTTTTTCAAATTAAAAAAATTGTCTCTGTCATCCTAATGGCGGAAAAATATTCAAAATGTATTGTAATACCACATTAGTATCGACAATGTAGTGTTGATAGTAATTAAAAATAGATATACTACAGGAGGATATCTTCATATGCACTGTTTTAACCTGTTTTATGTATAATATAGAATAATATATTCTATAGAGGAATCACACATTCTTTTTATTCAGTTTAGTAAATACATTTTTTAGAGGTTACTCTGTACTAAAATGGCATGCAACTCTGTTCCCGCATTTACGTTCCTGATATATCGATATAAATAATAGAAATACAAAATATAGGAAGGAAACACAAATGCAATTATATAGCATTTTTTCTTGTTTTCATATTTGAAACGTATTAATAAATTACATATTATGTATTACATACAATTAATTTCTTTTGAATATAACACTAAGTTTAATCAGCTTCACGCTATTTTAACAGATAACATAAGATGACATTAAAACGTATTGACATCACCACGTGATCCATCTAAACACAATATAAATTTTTATAAACAATGAACTCACAAACAGAATTTACTTTCCAAATACTTTTTATTCTACATATCGCCATATGAGCTAATCCCAAAAAATATACTTACTTTATTATTTTTGTTAATATCACCAACGCTGACGTTTAAAATAATAGTTATGGTAGACTGAACAAATATTGATTATACTTCTTTTTTTAACTTCACGTTGTATCCCGCACACAGCAGGGTAGGCATAGGACACCTAGTGTTAAGACTCAATTGGACTGTATTTTTATCCTTGTTACATTAGAATTTTTGATTGTATGAACCGATTTTAATTATTCTTTTTTTATTTGAAAGGTAATGCGTCCCGTGTAGTCTTATTTTAATTTAGTTTATATCCAACAATGGTATCTATGAGAAAATCATATAAATCTCAAATTTGCATTAAGTATATGCGCGACAAATGAACGTATAAGTCAATATCAATTCAACCGATTTTAATGATTCTTTTTTTATTAGAAAGGGTACATATAAAGGGTAGTTTGGTGAAAGTTTAGTTAAGTTCAGAGTGTGAAATCCAGTTGAAATTGAAGAAGTCGATTTTTTTTATTAAAAAATATAATGATGTAATTTTTTCTACAAAAAATTCTTTATACTCCATGATAAAAACTATCCTATAAGTGACATTAGGCTTTGAACTATTACCATGCCAAAATTAATTTAATTTCATACAGTAGTTATCGGTATTTTAGGTGATTTATATTTTTCAGTTTTTGTTTTTTTTTAAAGAAAACTATCATGAAATTCGGAATGAAACCGAAAAAAAATGTACCTTGAGGCCCTAGGCTAACACCATGCAAAAATTCATCAATTTCTGTCAGGTAGTTTTTGCGTGATTGACGCACAAACAAACCGACAGACAGACAGACAGACAGACAGACAGACAGACAGACAGACAGACAGACAGACAGACAAGAATTCTGCTGAGTGGTTTTTTAGGTTCTATAATCGACATATTAACCGACCTAATTTTTATTTTTTTTATATCTTTCATGTACAGAATTGACTTTTCTATCCTTTTATTATATATATGGAGATTAATCACATTAATAAGATAATGAGTGCGACAAGGTCAGGCAAGACAAAACTAACATCATTTTTTTAATTCTTAAAATAAAAAATAGGTATAGATTGTTTTGTGAATTCATGTGATAAATTACATTTTATAACTCCTTTTAATTTTTGACTTTTCAGTTCGTTTCAATACAAATTTAAAATACCTTTCGTGACAAAGTGCATTTATACATCGCTCATTTACCGAAACAATGTGTCGGTAACCTTCTTTCGTCGTACCATCGTTTCTAATTCAGTAGCTTAGAGAAATAGCTGTCTCCATAGCTGACTTGGAGCCTGCGAATGAGGCTAAGGATGAAGGACCTTATCTCTCAACGCAATAGGTCATCACTGACACACACACTGGTCCTCCTAGTTTTTCCATTTAACTACACTTCAGATAGGAGACAGCCTACATAAAAAATAAACTTTTTTAAATTATAAAACTTTTATTGAAGTTTATTCGTGTAGTAAAAAATTTTATATGTGAATGTGTAGTCACATATATAGATCACATGTGTGAATATGTAGTCACATATGTGGACCACATGTGTCAATATGTGCTCACGTATGTGGACCACATGTGTGAATATGTGGTCTTTCATGTGGACCACATGTGAGAATGTGTGGTCACATATGTGGACCACATGTGTGAATACGTGGTCGCGTATGTGGACCACATGTGGGAAAATGTGGTCACATATGTGGACCACATGTGAGAATTTGTGGTCACATATGTGGACCACATGTGTAAATATATGGTCCCATATGTGGACCACATGTGTGAATATGTGGTCTTTCATGTGGACCACATGTGAGAATTTGTGGACACATATGTGGACCACATGTGTGAATATGTGGTCGCGTATGTGGATTACATGTGGGAAAATGTGGTCACATATGTGGACCACATGTGTGATATGTAGTCACATATGAAGATTACATGGGTGATCCTGTGGTCACATATGTGGACCACATGTGTGAATATGTGGTCACGTGTGTGGACCACATGTGTGTATATGTGCTCACATATGTGGACCACATATGTGAACATGTGGTCACATATGTGGACCACATGTGGCATCGTGTGGTCATATATGTGAACCACATGTGTGAGTAAGTATTCACATGTGCAGATCGCATGTGTGATATGTTGTCACATATGTAGACCACATGTGTGATATGTAGTCACATATGAAGATTACATGTGTGATCATGTGGTCACATATGTGGACCACATGTGTGAATATGTGGTCACATATGTGGACCACATGTGTCAATATGTGCTCACGTATGTGGACCACATGTGTGAATATGTGGTCTTTCATGTGGACCACATGTGAGAATGTGTGGTCACATATGTGGACCACATGTGTGAATACGTGGTCGCGTATGTGGACCACATGTGGGAAAATGTGGTCACATATGTGGACCACATGTGAGAATTTGTGGTCACATATGTGGACCACATGTGTGAATACGTGGTCGCGTATGTGGACCACATGTGGGAAAATGTGGTCACATATGTGGACCACATGTGAGAATTTGTGGTCACATATGTGGACCACATGTGTAAATATATGGTCCCATATGTGGACCACATGTGTGAATATGTGGTCGCGTATGTGGATTACATGTGGGAAAATGTGGTCACATATGTGGACCACATGTGTGATATGTAGTCACATATGAAGATTACATGGGTGATCCTGTGGTCACATATGTAGACCACATGTGTGATATGTAGTCACATATGAAGATTACATGTGTGATCATGTGGTCACATATGTGGACCACATGTGTGATCATGTGGTCACATATGTGGACCACATGTGTGAATATGTGGTCACGTGTGTGGACCACATGTGTGAATATGTGGTCACATATGTGGACCACATGTGTGAACATGTTATCACATATGTGAACCTTTTATAAAATATATTTAATTCATTAAATGTAATATGTATATAAATAAATAAACGTAAAGAAACGTTACGTAACATCATACATAATAACAATTAAAACGTAAACTGCAGGTAATCGTAATCGTAATCATCCGGTAGACATTTTAATTAAATTATCAGCTGAAGCAGAATGTCTTTGTATCATCAGAGTTGTAAACCATTTGTTCGATAATTAACTTTAACAGTTATGAACATATACTATTGTTCAAAGACGTCACTATTACATTTCAATCCTATGAAAATTTATAATGGAGAGAAGAAAGAATTTCAAATAAGATAGTGGTGCACTTACTCAATTTTGCACTTTCCAATTGCTTTAGATAGTATAGCGGAACACAAGGCTTCGCTTCGTTTGTTTTTACGGGCAGAAAAATAAATATATTCTTCCACTTAGTGGGAATTTAACCTAATTAAAATACAACTAGTGCTACAACCAGAAATCTCAGTTCTCTCAATTGTACCGTCATAGCGTCAAGTTTTAGTCGACATATTAACTTTAAACATATTAATTTTTTATCGACATATTAACCGACCTAATTTTTATTTTTTTTATATCTTTCATGTACAGAATTGACTTTTCTATCCTTTTATTATATATGGAGATTTTGTTTGAAAAAATAACTTTTTTATTTTCGGGTTTTTAATTTAATATGTAATAGGCTTTTATAGAGTAGTTAAACTGTGGTTTCATTTAAAGTGGTCCTAACAAAAAAACTCTGTATAATTGAGCATATTTAATATTTATAGTGATTTTTGGTGAAAAGATACCAATAGTTATTACAACCACTTGCGAAGAAGCATAGTTTAGGCAATTTTTTATTCTTATACCTTTTGAAAAACTACCAACGTTTTTAAGTTAATATATTATTTTTTCAAATTAAAAAAATTGTCTCTGTCATCCTAATGGCGGAAAAATATTCAAAATGTATTGTAATACCACATTAGTATCGACAATGTAGTGTTGATAGTAATTAAAAATAGATATACTACAGGAGGATATCTTCATATGCACTGTTTTAACCTGTTTTATGTATAATATAGAATAATATATTCTATAGAGGAATCACACATTCTTTTTATTCAGTTTAGTAAATACATTTTTTAGAGGTTACTCTGTACTAAAATGGCATGCAACTCTGTTCCCGCATTTACGTTCCTGATATATCGATATAAATAATAGAAATACAAAATATAGGAAGGAAACACAAATGCAATTATATAGCATTTTTTCTTGTTTTCATATTTGAAACGTATTAATAAATTACATATTATGTATTACATACAATTAATTTCTTTTGAATATAACACTAAGTTTAATCAGCTTCACGCTATTTTAACAGATAACATAAGATGACATTAAAACGTATTGACATCACCACGTGATCCATCTAAACACAATATAAACTTTTATAAACTATGAACTCACAATCAGAATTTACTTTCCAAATACATATACTTTTTATTCTACACATCGCCATATGAGCTAATTCCGTAAAATATACCTACTTTATTATGTTTGTTAATATCACCAACGTTGACGTTTGAAATAATAATTATGGTAGACTGAACAAATATTGATTATACTTCTTTTTTTAGCTTCACGCTGTATCCCGCACACAGCAGGGTAGGCATAGGACCTCTAGTGTTAACAACAACACTCTGTTCCCTACTTTTCTCGGAATTCTGTAGGCATTGCGTGCTGAGTAGTGAAACTCAACGCCGAACTTTACCTCGACACCAGAGCGATGAAATGGAAATATAAATTTAAATAAATATTTCGTTTCCTTGCGTGGTCATCGAACCCACAACAGTTACACTTTGTGTCCCTGTGCAACGAACGGCCTCAATTTACTTTCTTCTTTTAAAATGTGGTTAAATGAAATAGTCGTAATTTAATTATGTCAAATTACTATTTACCGACTTCTTAAAAGGGGTCATCAATTGGGCTGTATTTTTTAGCCTTGTTACCTTAGAATTTTTGATTGTATTAACCGATTTTAATGATTCTTTTTTTATTTGAAAGCTAATGCCTCCCGTGTAGTCTTATTTTAATTTAGTTTATATCCAACAATGGTATCTATGAGAAAATCATATAAATCTCAAATTTACATTAAGTATATGCGCAACAAATGAACGTATAAGTCAATATCAATTCAACCGATTTTAATGATTCTTTTTTTATTAGAAAGGGTACATATAAGGGGTAGTTTGGTGAAAGTTTAGTTAAGTTCAGAGTGTGAAATCCGGTTGAATTTGAAGAAGTCGATTTTTTTTATTAAAAAATATAATTATGTAATTTTTTCTACAAAAAATTCTTTATACTCCATGATAAAAACTATCCTATAAGTGACATTAGGCTTTGAACTATTACCATGCCAAAATTAATTTAATTTCATACAGTAGTTATCGGTATTTTAGGTGATTTATATTTTTCAGTTTTTGTTTTTTTTTAAAGAAAACTATCATGAAATTCGGAATGAAACCCAAAAAAATGTACCTTGAGGCCCTAGGCTAACACCATGCAAAAATTCATCAATTTCTGTCAGGTAGTTTTTGCGTGATTGACGCACAAACAAACCGACAGACAGACAGACAGACAGACAAGAATTCTGCTGAGTGGTTTTTTAGGTTCTATAATCGACATATTAACCGACCTAATTTTTATTTTTTTTATATCTTTCATGTACAGAATTGACTTTTCTATCCTTTTATTATATATGGAGATGACGACCTTTTACCGACGACGACAGTCCCAAAGAAAAAAACCCCGCTCTTTCCGGATAGCAGGTTCAGCAGAGAGAACCAGTGTTAAGACACTCCGTTCCACTTTTGCAGAGAAAGGAAATGGATTTTTTGGTTTTATTGATAATCGAATTACATAAGAGGCTTTTAATAATACAATTTCCGACTAAAACTTTGTCGTTTAATAATAAAGTGTGGTTTTCATTAGTTAGATGAAAATAGAAATTCACAGTTCAATAATAACCGCATAATACATACATTTTCAATATGCACCAATAATTTTAGTGAATGGAATTCATACATAATTTTTAATATCGTAATATCAATTTTATAATATATTGATTATATTTTATAGAGTTCTTGTTTTGTTATTCAAACGTACATTTATTAACCTATTTAAGCACTCTGCATTCCGTATATTTACGCAGGGTGATGCGCAATTGAGCAGGGTAGGCTCAGGGAACCTAATGATCTAATGTCAGACACTCTGTTCAATATGCATCGCCCGATTTTCGAGACTGATTACGAGATTAATTAGTACTGGTTTATTACATATATTAAAGTTCAAGAAATATTAAATTGGTGGTACAATATAATCTGTTACAATAGAGATCTACTTACTACCCACAAAGTACCAAAATGCTTTTAAACTAACTTAACAAATAAAAATATCAAATAATTACAAATCCACAGGTTGGTCGTGGCGCAAATTGTAACGGTAAAACCAACTGGTTGTGGGTTTGATCCCCACTCGAGGAGATGAAATATTTAAATTTATATTTCCATTTCGTCCCTCTTGGCGTTGAGTTTGGCAACTCAACACGCAATGCCTCCAGAATTCGGCAGAAAGTGGAGAACGGAGTGTCTTAACACTAGGTTCCCTCTGCATATCCTGCTATTTGCGGGATACAGCGAGAAGCTGATTGATTGATGGATTACTACCTATAATGCACCAGATGCTCTTAAGCTAACTTAACAAATAACAATATCAAATAATTGAAAATCCACAATGTATCGACTACAAATAAAAAATAAACTAAAATAAACGAACTTGTTTCCATTACTTATTTTGTAGGCATGTTTAAAGCACCCATTTTCCATTTCAAGTTTCTCTTTTAGGTGTTATTAATTACCATTAGTTAGATGAGATTATCGTGTAAATCGTTTACTCGTGAAGTTAATTAGAAATGTACTAAAAGGTTACTAAAAGTAAAAAAAGCAGAAAGCCTTTTGCCGCATAGAAAGCAGAGAAAATATAGAGTTAATATTGTCCATTCTCCGCTTTCTGCGTCGGAAGTTATTGCCAGATGGCTGAGACTAGATCTTTAATTCTATTGATCAACATGAACGTCTCTATATATTTTTTTGCCCACTATAAGGAGGATATAGCTTAACCTACAATCATCGCATACCACTCAAAGTTTTTTTTAGCTTCACGCTGTCTCTCACATAGCAGGGTAGGCAGAGGGAACCTGGGAACCTATTCCAATTAAGACATTTCAGTTTCCTACTTTCCGCCGAAATCTGGATCGCATCAAGTTGAGTGTCGGAACTCAACTCCGCTAAGTTACTTAGATAAAAAAATACAAAACTTTAAATTAAGTAAATCCAATTTCAATATTTTTTTTCAATCTTCAAAGGTATTGAATTAAGTCTGAACTTCTATTTACATAAACACAATTCTTATTTACGTGTAAGCCTTAAAGACGTTTTAACTTGACGTGCTTTCAATTTACTTTCGTCAAATCAAATTTATATGGAACGATGAGTTTAATTGAAGCAGCTGTTCTGGAAAATTGATCATTTTCATAGGTATAACTGAGATAAGGGGCCAGTCGTGGTGCAGGGGTAAATACGTGCGACTGTTATTAGTATTGTGGGTTCGATTTTTACTCGGAGAGAATGAACTATTATATATATATATATATACAATATAATAGTTCATTGTCTCCTATATATCCATTCCACAATTGTGAGAACTAAAAGTAAAAGTTTTTGGTGACTATATGTATAAACATATTTGAATTCAAAAATTTTTGCCAAAACTTCCTTTGTATAAGGTTTGTGAAAAAAGCGGTATAAATGAAAGCGGACTGTGCTTTTTCAACTCTCTTTCGTAAATTTAAAAGTTGCCAAAATAAAATACAATAGAAACGACACATTCAACAATTTATTAAAATATATTTTATTTCTTTGTGAGGTTAAAAACATATTGCCAATAGAAGAATGCGTTTCTCCATTAATTACTTTTCATTTAAAGATTCTAAATTGTGTAAATATCTAATATTATTAAAATCAAAAATAATTAAATATTTATTAAGTAAGCAAAAATGGAATTTAATTTCAATTCACAGCTAAGTTTTTGTTTACTTTTATTTACTTCACTTGATCGCTTGATCACCGCAAATACTAAGACTCTTCGTTGTCCATGCACCTCCCAACTTTCTAAATATTTTGTTTTTGGGTGGCGGAATTCAACACCGCATCTTTTCTTGCTAGCAAGACTAGGAAGCAGAAACAAGTCGGTAACATTTCCCCGAATAAGTACCAAACCCACAATCGCTGCGCCTCGACTTCCCACATACAGTGTTTAATTAAGCGACATTAATAACGGCAAGATTATGCTAAATAATTTCTATATAAATAAAATAATTTATTATGTTATCAATAAACTTGTCAATGAATATAACAAGACATTACATTGCTTTGCATCAAGAGAAAATTCTATTATTGAGTGAGCCCGTCCGTCCATGTTTGAAGGCGAAATGAATTTTTACTAAGAATTGAATATTATAGAAGAGCCACATGTTTTAAAATAATATATGTTGTTTTTTGTATAAGTTAACGTACTTTAATTTTGAACGTATAGGTTAATTGGACATAGCACTTGGACGGTTTGCAAAGAGGCGCGGGTTCAAATACCATTACGTTAAAAATTTTAAATGATTTTTTAAGGAGTAATTTAAAGCGTTCATAGATAAAATTGTATATAGCTTACAAATATAAACTGAAATAAATTACGTTAAGTAAGCAAGTATATTATAAAAACACTATTTATAATGCTTCACGCTGTTTCCCGCACATAGCAGGCAAAGGGAATCCCAGGTTCCTTCTAGTGTTAAGACACTTGGTTTTCGTTAAGACATTTGATTACCATTAGGATACTTCCGTTCCCACTTTTCGCCGAATTCCCGAGGCAAAGTGTGTTGAGTGGCGGAACTCAACGCCGCTGCCGACCTAGTTACCGGAGCGAGGAAAAGAAAATATGAAATATAAAACCCCCGAGTGGCAATCGAACACAAAACGGTCGCGTTTGCAGCCCCGCGCTTGTGCCTCTGCACCACGACGACCTCAACAGCACATTTTACAGCCAATATTTTAGCCTTTGCGTCGTCTGTCAGTCACACAATAACAGAAGTGACTTTAATATATTTGTTTAATATATATATATATATATATTAAACAAAACATCCAAATGTCAGATGAAGATATTAATCAATGTTTCCTATGTTACAGTTCCACGTTCTTAGGCATTTCCCACTGATTGAAGGGAAAGGTGACTAATAGCCGGTGTAGATTGATCGTAGTTGTCAACGTTCGATTTCATCAGAAAATTAAATAGTAAACTAATATAATAAAACTACAGCACGCGAAAAATATACGTATATTTTTATATGCAAGCAAATGAGCTTCTTGTGGTTTCACGCTGTATCCCGCACATATGAGGGTATGCAGAGGGAACCTGGGAATCTAGTGTTAGAACAATTAACCTAGTGTTCTCCACTTTCCACCGAACTCAGACATTGCGTGGTGATTGGAGAAAACTGAACGCCGCGAAAAGTTTCATACAATAGCATACATATATGTATGTGATGTGTATTCGTACGACAAACATACATATTTTCCCAACTTTCTAGCACTTTTCAACAAAGCGTCCAGCACAATTAATACATACATTCCTCAACAAAGTTATCCTTTTAATATGGTAATTCTATGGAAACTCACCAAATTCTTTTTCCTAGTGCACTGCAAAAGTTCGCCGTACAAGCATTCCGCTTGCTGGAGTCCAACTTCAAAGGTCTTTTGAATGGTACCGATTAAATAGTCCCTCATTGACTCCAGTACCGTCTGTTCACCTGTTTCTGATGCGTACCTGATGTGAAACATGGAAGATAAAATTTAATTTCAAAGTTTCATGTTACTAACCTATATAGGAAATTTGTTTAATTTTTTTAACAGTTTCTTTCACAGCTCACCCAGACAGTATCCCGCATATAGGAGGGCAAGCAAACGGAACCGAATGTTACGGCACACCGTTACCCACTTTCTGCCGAATTTTCGAAGCGTTGCGTGTTGAGTTGCGAAACTCAACGCCGCGCATTTGCCTTTTTTGCCAGAACGAAAGAATGAAAACATTATTAATAATAATTCACTTCCCTGAGTAGGAATCAAATCCATAGCCAACCCTTGTGTGCGCAACGAAGGCTGTTCTATTAATTTTCTCATATTTCAATATATGTATTAATTAAGTAAACACGAATAAAATTAATAAAAATTATAATATCAGCAAGCATTTAAAGAACCCCAACTACCCGCTGAAGGAATGTGAACAGTTCAGAAGTTTCCCGAACTTCCTACATAAACTATAAAGTATAACGCACAAAGGAAAACTTTTACAAGAGATTATCTTCAGTTTGTTTTATTAAATAATGTTAGAAGTTAAATGTAGTTTATTTATTGTTTAATATATCCGTTTTGTACTATTTATATGAACTAATAATTCCTTTTTGAGAGGCCGAAGGAAACTAGAGTGAAGTCACTTGCCCTATTTTTGAACTAAATTGAGATTTTGTCAGTTCAGTAACCAAACTCTTTGTCTTATTAAAGCGAATAAATAATAATCTACTGCCACGAGTGGAAATCAAATCCACAATCACTGGGCTTAAAGACCATTGCCCTTGCTCACTACACTACGACGATATCACTATGTTTAAACTTTAAAATAACATAAATTTTCATGTGACATTGGAGTATTTTGAATAATTTAAATTCAAGACCACACCCTTATTTGAACCAATGCCATATATTGGCCCATATATTTTCAAATTAAACCCAAAGAAATTACTGTAAAATTAAACATTTACCCATTTAATCACAACCTCCGGTTTATATCATAATAACACTAAATCACGTACAAGGGTACCATTGATAGCGTTCGTGTGAAGGATTTAGGGTTCTCATAATGAATGATGGCACGTCGAGAAAGTGTCCCAGGGAAAAACTAATTTCCAGATTTGTATAATTTATATATATATATATATATATATGTTTATAAGAGGTCGTCGTGGCGCAATAGAACAGCGAAAGACTGTACACAAGGTTGTGCATTCGACTTCCATTTGGAGATGTTTATTATATTTTAATTTTCCCGATCTGGATGCGTGGCGTTGAGTTTCGCCACTTAACACGCAATGTTTTGACAATTAGGTGGAATATGGGGTGAAAAGTGCTTTAACACTATTTTCTTTCTCTACCCTAATATTATTTATAAGACTCGAATATTTCACGCTTTTGATTGTACGTGTATGTCAACGATAGGGGTTCAACCACCATTTAAAAAAAGTTAATTTATAATATATTTTGTTTATTAATTTTAATCTTAGTATAGATATATGTTCAAAAGATAATGTTAAAAGGACGAATTTAAGTATCGCAAAAGTCATTGTGTCATATAAATGCTCTGATAGTGTGTATGTATACACTCTCTCACTCTCACTCATACATTACCCTACCCGACTATTTTCATATACGATTACCCTATAATCCCTACCCTTTTTGCCCTAAAATCTAATCTGAAATCGCTATATTAATCAATAAAAATCCATCCCATTTAAAAGGACTGTATACACTACATTTAATAAGCGTCCAACTTTTATTAATATAGCCGTAGTCCACTATTTGCCATAAAATTCATATACTCTAATAAATCTAGAAAGTTTGTGTTACAAAGTTATTTCAGTTGAATCGTTTCAAGTGAGTGACGGTCGCTGGTCGTTGTTGTTTATAAAGCTTATTTAAATAACCAGTGCGCGTTTATTTAGGTAGTCCTTAAATAAATATTATTTATTTTATTTGAAAAATATGTTATTTTTAATATTATTGTTTGTAAGGAGAGAGTCTTATTAAGACAAATTTGAAATAAAGAGAATAAATAGTATATATTTTTTATTTTATTCAAGTTTCTAAAAGCGAAAGCATCTGTCTCTATGTCTATTATAAATGTCGCAGGAGAATGAAACATTTTTCATTAATTAAATTTATTGAGGAATTTCTATAGTGACGTTGAAACCATTTTTTTTTTTCAGAAAAAATTGCATATTTTTAATAATGGCATCCAAATAAATTCTAGATGATGTGACATAACAGTTCTTCTAAAATCAGCCAAATAAAAATCGTCGATTTGAGGCAAACTCGTTTCCTTCTCATTTCTCTGTTAATTGTAATTGTACTTATTTGAGGCCAGTCATGGCGCAGCGGCACGATATGTGACTGTAAAACCGACTGGTTGTGGGTTCGATCCTCACTCGAGGAGATGAAATATTTACTTAAATTTATACTTCCATTTCTTCGCTCTGGTGTCGAGGTTAAGCGCGACGTTGAGTTCCGCCACTAAGCACACAATGTCTCCAGAATTCGGCAGAAAGTGTGGAACTGAGTGTCTTAACATTAGGTTCCCTCTGCCTACCCTGCTGTGTGCGAGATACAGCGTGAAGCTGATTTTTATTTACTTATTTGCATCTGTGTGAGCGTTCAGTTTTATAGTAGATTGTTTATCCGTTTATAGAAGCACGCCTATTATTTTGTATATTTCTGTATTGTGAGCAATAAACGTTTCAAATAAAAAAATAACTAAATAATTCATTATTTCCGCTTCACGCAGTATCCTGCATACAGCATGGAGGGAATCTAGTGTAAAGACATTCCGTTCCCCGAATTTTTCGAGGCATTAAATTTTGCCTTGATACCAGAGCGAAGAAATAAAAATATTAAGAAATAATAATTAATTCCCTCGAGTGGGGATCGAACCCAAAACCGTAGCGTTAGTGACAGTCTCAAAAAAAAAAGAAAATATATATATTTTACCCTCGTGGATATTTAATTACGTTTTTCATTAGCTAATAATAAAAAATCCCGACTTTTATATTCATTAAGCCGTTTCATCGTAAATCGTACTTTAAAGAAACAATTCTTATTTACTTAATATTTCTGGAGAGTAAATGGAGGTATTGAAATTTAAATTTTAATCTGACTCAACAAGTTCAACGGAGCGTGGTTGAAGTGGTTTTACGGTTTTTGGTATTGAATAATGACCGGGTGAGGCTCTTTTACGTCTTCTTAACTGCCCTTAGAGATAAATGTCTAATGTCTATGTACAATTATTTAATTTCTACTCGCGTAATTTCTAAACATGTTTAATTTATAAATTGAAAAAAAATAATTAAATTAGCTTCACGCTATATCCCGCACACAGCAGGGTAGGCAGAGGGAACCTAGTGTAAGACACTCCGTTCCCCACTTTCTGCCAAATTTAGGAGACATTGCATGTTGAGTGGCAGAACTCAACGCCGCGCTTTGCCTCGATATCAGAGTGAAGAAATGGAAATATAGATTTAAGTAAATATTTCATCTCCTCAAGTGGGGATCGAACCCACAACCAGTCGGTATTACAGTCACACTTTGTGCCACTGCGCCACGACTGGCCTCTATAAATGAGTTAAAAATATTTAATTGAAATCAATCGTCTATCGTTTGCAATCTTAGTTTATTTTGACACACATACGTACATATACATAAAACAATCAAATTACAAGCCTGTAACGCGACAGGTTGTGGGTTCGATTGGCATTTGAGAAAATGAAATATTTAATACATTAATTTTCTCGTTCTAATAACGATGCAAAGCGCGATATTGAGCTTGCCACTCAACCCACAATGCCTCCAGAATTCAGCGGAACATGGAGAACGGAGTGTCTTAACACTAAGTTCCATCTGCCTACCCTGTTGTTTTCAGGATATAGCGTGAGGCTGAAAAAATAATAATACGTTACTTGTGCACAAAAGCAATAAGATCAGCCGCCCGCCCACTCCCGTCGCAGACGACGACCGGCACCGGTGGTGTGTCGGTCACGTACTCGAGCACCGCTCGCACCGTGTTGGTACCGCCTTCGATTACGAGGCAGACCACGGGCGTTGACGAGTGCGTGTCTGAAACAAGGCTTTGTGTTAACTGATTGTAGAAAAATCTACTATTTTCTAAATATACCTAGTCGGTAAAAAGAATGCTGTGTTGAGGTGATAGTGTACTTTGCGAACCTTATGGAGAAATAAAGATATTTTTGGCCAATAAAAATAATGATTATTAATTATATTTTTAATTTAAACGATATGTCTATCCTAACTTATATACGAAATATTTAAACTACTTTAAGTGAGAAGTAAGAAGAACATTCAATTAGGGGTTTAAAAGTTTGACTCGGTGGGTGTAAATTCACCCACGTCATGCTCCGCTAATAATGCTGTAGCTATTTTCCTATGAAAAGTACAAAATACGTATGTGAAAAAATATGTTTTTTTTCCTTATTTGAATTATGACAGAACTCGGCTGGAAATGGGAATCGGAGTTTTTCAGCCATAGGTTCTAATCAAGCTTGATCAATATTTTATACGCTTATTTTTTTAATACAACGATCGGAGCTTCTGGATGGTTTAGAATAGGCGTGAGTTCAAGTCCGATCACGTTCAAACAATTTTTGTAGATTTTAAAAAAATATAATTTTTTTCAATCATTAAGTGTGGAATGACAAGAAAATCTAATAAAATTGTTTATATTTTATTTAATGGATATGTCTACATATATCGTTCCTCACTTTCTGCTGAATACTGTAGGCATTGCATTTTGGGCGGCAGAACTCAACGCCGCGCTTTGCCTCGACACCAGTGCGAAAAAATGAAAATATAAATTTAAATAAATATTTCACATCTCCTCGAGTGGGGATCGAACCCACAACCAGTCGGCTTGCCTCTTCGTTCTTTTACATTTTATTATATTATATCCTATTTTATTTACGTTGTATTTTATTTATTTACCAATGTAACCAAGATTCCACAGTTTGTTATATAGTACGCCATATATTTTAAAACAAAAGTGACATTTCGTTACCAATCGTAAAATGCGAGGTGAGACTCAAAAGGTACATCCCTTACGATATTAAGCGTAGTAAATAAAACTGTGAAACCGGTGCTAAAAAAACCTTTGACATTTTTATTGGTACTATAAAAGTCCTATGATCTGAATTACAAAACATCCTAAAGTAGTGAGTGTTCTTAAACGGGACAAGGTGTTGTTGGGTTTGATTCCCACTCGAGAGATGAAATATTTTATATTTTCATTTCCTTACTCTGTCATCGAGACAAAGTCCAGCGTTGAGCACCGCCACTCAATACATAGAGCCTGCATAATTCGGCGGAAACTGGCGAATAAAAGTATATTAATTAATGGAAACGGGGTGCTTTAATACTACTAGGTTCCTAGGTTCCTTCTGCATACCGTGCTACATGTGGAATACGACGTGGACCTAATAAAATAGAAAAAAAACCACAAAATAAATACAATGTACTGAGTTGTATTAATAGTTTCAATACCGCTTTAGGGTCATTTCCAATAAATACCAATCCAAAGTTTCAAAGAAGAAGTTCAAAAAAGTATATTACACTAGCTTATACTCGATAAAAGTTCCTTTTTTAGTTTTGGACTGTGCGAAACAAGAATATTTTTCAATTTGAACCAGTAGTGCCTGATATCATCAAGTTCAACAAAATAACTTATTAAATTGATAATAGTTGACAGTTGTGGGTTCGATACCCTACTTGAGGGACAGTAATATTTTAATTTATTGCTCTGGTGTTAAGACGAAGGCCCGGCGTTGAGTTCTGCCACTCAACACGTAATCCTCGAAAAATTCGGCGGAAAGTAGGGAACAGAATGTCTTAAGGAGACCTACTGGGTCTCCTCTCCCTACCCTACTAATTAAGTCTAGAATTTATTTTAAATAATTCACACCATTAAATTTTTGCTATTATATGTAGTTATTTATCTGTTACTGTGGGGAACGAAGTGTCTTAACACTAGGTTCCCTCTGCCTACCATGCTCTGTGCGGGATATAGCGTGAAGCTATTTTTTTTATTTTTTTTTTATTTATCTGTTAACAAATTAAAGCGCTGGTTCGGTTTCGTCATTAAAATTGTAGCAATGTCTTGAAATTAGGCAGAAAGTAGGTATAGATACCACATACTAATTGAATGAGAGAAAAGTCACTTAAAAAAAAACCAATCCCCTGTATAAGCAACGTGTGATGCCTTCGTGGCACAAGTGGTACAGCCTGTGAAACTGTAGTAGAACGCGGTTTTGACTTCCGCCATTCAATAATATCTCAATTCAACCGAATGTGGAGAACGGAGTGTCTTATATCTTAACACTAGGTCCCCTCTGTCTACCTTGGTATTTACGAGGTACAGCGTAAAACTAAGATAAATGTACTAGCCACCATATCAAGTGAACTATAAGTTAATTTTCGAAATAAATAAAATTTAAACGACCCCATAAAAAATAACAATACAACACCATAAATCCATGTTGTGTGAGTTTTATAGCGCTCTATCAATAGCGTTTGTAAGGACAAGGAAGCTAAATATTCGGTCTCCCGTCAAATTCTTTAATACCCATAAAAGACATAAGAAGTCCATTGTGCGGTGTAATCTACGGTGCTTATCTTTATTATAGTGCGGAAAATTGTTTTTTGGGTGAAAGTGAAGTATATTTATTTTTTTTCCTATACGCATTTCCTGTAATTTATTGCGTTAAAGGTCAAGAGGCCGTAGCGGTGGAGGGGCGCAGTGGTACGACAGTTGTGGGTTTAATTGATTTGCTATTTATTAATATTTTAATTTTTTGCTCTGGTGTCAAGACAAAGGCTTGGCGTTAAGTTCTGCCATTGAACCCGTAATCCTTGAAAAATTGAGCGGAAAGTAGGGAACAGAATGTCTTAAGGTGACCTACTGGGTCTCCTCTCTCTACCCTAATATATGCGCATACAGCGTGAAGCACATTTAATTAAGTCTAGAATTTATTTTAGATAATTAACTCCATTCCATTTTTGTTATTATATGTAGTTATTTATCTGGTAACAAATTAAAGCACTGGTTCGGTTTCAACACTAAGCTTACAATGTCTTGAAATTGGGCAGAAAGTAGGAACGGAGTGTCTTAATACTAAGTGTCACCTAAAAACGTGAAGTAGAGCGTAAAGAAAAGGTTTTGTCCTGCCAGGACTTCTTAGATAAAAAAAATAACACAGTTATATTTCCCCCATTTATATATAAATTTGATATAATAATCGTGAAATACACCGCGATTTCAAAAGAAAACGCAAATTCAAATGGTTTCACGGGAAATTTTTAGGTAATGAGAAAAGGTTAACACGATAAACAAACGAACGACGATGTACTTAATTTAAAAGATCAAAGTGATGTTTTGAAGTCCATATCACCTACTTTATAATATGTAAAGGTAAGTTTAAAATGAAGGGGGCCTCTGTTTATTTATATATTTAAATAGCCCTCTGATGGCTTAGTGGTTAATAAATAAGCCGGTGGTTATGGGTTCATTCTCCACCCGAGAAATAATTTTACATGGTAAAAATAAGTGTTTATTGATTGGGTAAATTTAAAATAAAAATAAAATAAATAAAGGTAAATTTGGGTAAATTGGTATTTTTCTATTTAATTTAATTCATCGATTTAAGGTTTATAAAAGTCGAATTAAAATAAGGTAATATAATAAAACATAACATTTAATCGCGTGAGATTAGTATCCGTAATATATATACTAAAAAAGACAAAACATAAATTGAGCAAAAATTTAACAAATCTCCATTAAAAAAATCACATTTCACACTCCACAAATCCTACAACAAAAGAATATCTTTATTACACTCCCGTACCCCACAAATAAACAACTTAATACAAGCACCAAACAGAAAATTTACTCTTTAGAATTTTACAAATAAGTTATCAAGAACGTATCTGGTAATATTGATACATTGGATGCAGACGAGGGGAACCTAGCGGGGGGTGGCGAAGGGGAAGGGGAACCAACACGTTCAGTGACCTGCGCGCCGCGCCGCTCGTCGAACGGGCAAAATGGCCGAACGCAACGTTGTGTTCCCACGCAAATTACTAAAGAAATTCATCTTATTATATAGAGAATTGAACTGTTTATGGGATAAAAAATGTACTGGATACAAACATAAGAAGAGAAGACACGATGCTGTCACAAAATTGACGGAATTAGTACAGAAATACGACTCAACGGCCACCAGAGTGCATGTTCTGAGAAAAATAGAAAGCTTACGAGCATGTGTGCGGCGGGAGCACAAGAAGGTTCAAGACAGCCGCGCTCTGGCCACCGGTCCCGATGAAATATATATACCCCAATTATGGTATTACGATATGTTCTCCTTTGTGTTTGGAGAGGAAGGGGACAATTTTAAATTGAACCCAGTATCACCTGAACCTGTGAGTATTGGAGTTAGCGGGTGACAAATGGTAAAACATGAACGGAGGCCGTCGTGGGCTCAAGGCGCAGTTGGGTGTGAAATCCTCAACTAAGGAAATAAATTATTATTTATTAAGTGGGGAACGAAATGTCTTAAAACTAGGTTCCTTCTCTCTACCCACCATGTTGTATGCGGTATACAGCGTAAACTGTTCTTAACACCAGGTTCCCTCTGCTTACCCTGCTGTGCAAGGAATACAGCGTGAAGCTGATTTAATTTTATAATGCTTATAAAATACGTTAAATCTATAAAAATAACATTACAAACACTATCGTGCATTTGACAATATTTACATTTTTATGTTTATAAAGTGACATACACGTTGCTATGGCAACGCCAACGCGTATTACCAACGCGTCAATTGGTCCTATAGTAAAAATAATTTTAACAAAAACTTCTACTTTATTTATTAAAAAAAACGACCTTCGCACGGCAAATGGAAAGCTGTTTTCCCATTCGCCCCAGATATCAATTGAGGTGCCGCAAATGTACGTATGTATGTATGTATGTATGTATGTATATAGATGATTAATCTCCCGAACGCCGGCAAATTGATGCAACCAACGAGCAGCGGGTCCGCGCAAACATTCTAGATATTTATTTATATCAATTGATTACTTTGAATAGCAAACTTTGAAAAATAAATGAAAAATATGAACATTCGAAACTATAGTATTGTGGCCAGTCGTGGCGCGACTCGTGTGGGTTCGATCCTCACTCAAGGAAATGAAATGTTTATTTAAATATATATTTTCATTTCTTCGCTCTGGTGGCGAGGGAAAGCGCGCAAAGCCACTCAACACGCAAAGCCACCAGATTTTAGATGGAAAGTGCGGAATGAAGTGTCTAAATTTTTTCCCTCTGCATACTCTGCTGTGTGCGGGATACAGCGTGAAGATGATTTAATTTAATTTTGATTTATTTGAAACTACGACGTAACCTGCGGCTATGCCTGGGTTTTAGTCTGAATTATTTTATTTACACTGGTCATCGTGGCACAGGGGAAACCAAGGATTCGAACATGTAAATATTACTCAGAGGAAATCTGCTGTTAAGCCATTACGTTCCCCATTTTTCTGTAATTTTTGAGGCCTTGAGTATGGAGTCGCCACTCAACGACACCCTTTTCCTTTGGTAACTGATAGCGAATAAACGAAAATATTAATAAATATTAATTAATTACTCCGTCCGCACCACGACGGCCTTGACAACATTTAAATCTAAAATATTTAATTTTAACTTAACTTAACTTAGCTTCAAGCTGTATGTAGCCCTAGCGGGGTAGTCAGAGAGAACGGAGCACCAAACGCTACGGTCGATAATAGTGAAGGTGAGTTCCGTCACTCAATGCGCAATGGTAGAATTTGCTCTATTTGAATTCTAATTGGAATTCGAACTATACACCATCTGGTTTAGAGTCAAGCTCTCATCTCTCTCTCTCTCTCATTGCTCTACAACAAATGAATATACATACCTATACGATTTGCAGCGCGAACAAAAACCATCAAAAATGTTTATTTCTTTATAATTCACCATTTACCAAGTCACTCCCTATAAAAAAAAGGAATTTAATAAAAAAAAATACACTCACAAGGATGTAGTTTCTGCGCGGCAATATATTTTTCGAGTTTCCGCCGCAACACGATCTCCGCGCCATACCGACCGACGGACCCGTTGTCCACGAGCAGGAAATACGCGTGGCGGTTGTTGAGCACCGCTAGCTTTGATCTGAAATTATAAAATAATATTAAAAACCTTCTTAAATACAAGCTTTCTAGATATTTTTACATTATATTGTATTTTTTACAAATAAATACCATTAATTAGATAACTACATTAGGTTATGCGTTAGTTTGTAATCCGCCATTTTGGTGCGGCGGCCATTTTGGTTTAACAACGATATTGCTTGTACGTAATTCGTTGTGATCAGAAATAACATATAGGTATTATTTATTATAGAACAACTGGTTTCAAAGCAAAATTAATTTAAGTAAAAATTTTTTGTACATTTCCTTACTAAAGTTATGCTTTTTTAGACACACGCTGTAATCCGCATATAGAAAGGTAGGTAGAGAAAAGGAGACTCGCTCCCCCACTTTGAGTACTAAAAATTGTAAATATTAGAACCGTAATAACAAGAAAAAGTAAGGTAAGAAGTTAAAATATAGCTTAGGTAATTTGGTTAGAGAGCGCACGGACGGTTTCCAAGTAAGTGAGATAACAAATAAGATTTGAATAAGAAATCATCGTATAATCCCAATTGCGCTTCGCTGACGTCAAGTTAACGACATTAGAACATTGTTGACATTTTTCAACAATATTTCATAAAATTAATTCCAAAAAAATATTTTAACGAAATTACATTTTTTGTGAAAAGACAAATGCCATGCTACTTTGGTCACCTTTTCAGAAGTAAGAGCTCTTAAAAATCAGATTTTTTTTCTTTTTTCAGCTTCACGCTGTATCCCGCACACAGCAGGGTAGGCAGATCGAACCTCGTGTTAAGACACTCCATTCCTCACTTTCTGCCGAATTCTGGAGGCATTGCGTGTTGAGTGGCAGAACACAACGCCGCGCTTAGCCTCGACATCAGAGCGAAGAAATGGAAATATAAATTTAAGTAAATATTTCATCTCCTCGAGTGGGGATCGAACCCACAACCAGTCGGTTTTACAGTCACACTTCGTGCCACTGCGCCACGAGTGGCCGGGAAAAAATCATATAAAAATCAAAAATTATATATAACGTAATATAAATAGTAGTTATTACTCTCTCTACCTTTGAAGGTCAATGCCCAATTTCCACTTTCACATTTCAATTTTAACATTTTTTTCGCGTCTTCTTCTGTGTGGATTAGATTAGATCTGAAGTAGATTTTTTTTGTTTTTTCAATACAGTACAGTATCTATAGTACGTATATGTTACTATAGATTATTTTATTGTCAGAATTTTTTTTTCTTATTGCCATTATTGTCAACATTAAAGTTGATTCAAAATGTATTGCTACTTTAAAAATAATATCTGAGCACACAGGTGAAAGATTCACTCGAAAAAGAAGAAGCCTTTTTTTCTTTAGCTTCACGCTGTGTGCCGCATATACCAGCGAAGGAAGATAAAACCTAGTGCCAAGACACTGTTCTCCACGTATCGATGAATTTACAAAGAGTTGCGTGTTGAGCGGCGAAACTCAACACCGCGCCTTGTTACTAGAGTGAATAGATGAAAATATTAAAAAACAATAAATCATTCTTTCTAGTGCAAATCGAACTTACAGCTATCACGTTAACAGTCACACGCTAGTGCCACTGCGCCACAAAAAAACATATAAAACTTTTCTCTCTACATTTCATAAACATTAGATAAGGTTAAATCATAGTTCGTACAAGTTATGTGAAATGGCAGCAATTAAATTTGAACAAGATTAACTGTTGCAATACAATTTCGTTAAGCGGATCAAAGTTTTAACCGGCTGGAAGCTCATAACCGTCCAACAATAATTCATACATCTGTTTGTGGTTAATGCGCACTTTTTTATTACTAGTTACTTTTTAAATAGAGAATATAATTTACGCTTAGAAACGAAAACAAACAGCTTCACGCTGTATCCCGCACACAGCAGGGTAGGTAGAGGGAACTAAGTTTAAGACACTCCGTTCCCCAGTTTCCGTCGAATTTTGGAGGCATTGCGTGTTGAGTGGCAAAACTCAACGCCGCGCTTAGTTTTGACACCAGAGCGAAGACATGGAAAAATAAATTTTAAGTGAGATCGAACCCACAACCAGTCGCGTTTAGTCACACTTTGTGCCCCTGCGCCACAATTGACCTCATATTTTTCGCTTTGCATAAAATAAATAAATGGTATTTTTCAAAATGTCCAAAGAAAGAAAATGTCGGATTAATTAATAACAGTTATTTGTGTGTAGATTTGTATGGAGGGTGGAGAAAATCATCATCGCCTTTTTTTTGTTTAGCTTCACGCTAAATTACAATTGATAGTGAAGGCAAAGGGAATTTGGGAACTTAGTGTTGATTTGGGAACCTCGTTCTTATTAAGATACTTCCGTTCCCTACTTTCGGACGAAGATGAAGTCGTTGCATTCGGGTTTATTACACATACTTCACGATGTCATTGTCTATTTATAACCTAACAATAATATCATATTGCAGGCATCAGAAGACGATATTGACGTGCAAGATCAAGATAGCAGTTATCAACAGTCACATGAATCCTATACAGTGTTTAATATTACATCAAATATGGAGGAAGCAGAAGGAACTCCAACGCAAAAACATTTCGCATACGACGAAGATAAATCAAAACGGCATTGTACAGAAGTAGATGATGAATACGATGCTATTGGTAAGAACCAGTCTTAATTGAGTTAGGTTCACGTTTTTTTCCGCACACAAGATAGGCAGAGGTAACTTAGACCACCGAATTCTGAAGGCAGTCGTTGAGTGGCGAAATTCAACGCTGAGCTCTGACTAAAGGGCAGAGCGAATAAGCAAAAATATAATAAATAAAAAAAAACAAAATTAGCTTCATGCTATATCCCGCACACAGCAGGGTAGGCAGAGGGAACCTAGTGTTAAGACACTCCGTTCCCCACTTTCTGCCGAATTTTGGAGGCATTGCGTGTTAAGTGGCAGAACTCAACGCCGCGCTTTTGCCTCGACACCAGAGCGAAGAAATAAAAATATAAATTTAAGTAAATATTTCATCTCCTCGAGTGGGGATCGAACCCACAACCAGTCGGTTATACAGTCACACTTTGTACCACTGCGCCACGACAGGCCTCTGTCGTATAATAAATAAATGTGTATAATAAATAAATATTTCATTTTATCCAATGGGAGTCGAACCCACAATCGTCGCGTCATAATCACACTATTATGACCCTGCTATATATGCGAAGAACATTTATTAGTAAAACACTTATATGTTCTTCAATCACACTACAAGAAATACCATTTTTTATTAATTCTCGAAATCAGAATACAAGTACAACAGTCGTTGAAAACGACGTAAAAATATCCTGTATAAAAACTTTCATCTCACTACCATAATGCAGACTATTTCATTACTACCTACCAGTATGAGTTTAAAAGCAAAATTTTCTAGGTAAAAAAATAAAATAGAACATGAATAGGAAAAGGTTATAGATTTTTCGTAAAAAATCCATAACCTTTTCTAATATTATTCCAACCATTCAATTTTAGGATAACATCCATGTTCCTGCATGAATATACCTTAATTTGTACGTGGAACCCGCGTATAAAATTAATAGAACATGTTAGAAATGGAAATGGCTTAGAACATGTTAGAAATGGAAGTGACTTAATTTATACTTACCGATTTAATAACTAAGATGATTATTATCAACTTTAATAGTTGCTACTTATTTTGTGAGTAATAATAATAAAAGAAATCTTTATATTTTCTTCTCACAAAGCTTGGTCTAAATGAATAAACATTTAACAAAGGAAGCTTGGTAATGATGTTATAACGATTTTGGGTCTAGTCGTTTAGAAAATACATATAATAAAAAGCAAAATTATTATGAACATAACTGTGTCCTTTGTTCTAATTGAGTTTAGTTTCGTTACTTTTCGTCATAGCTGTAAAAATAAAGTTGCATATATATGACAGATAAAATGTTCTATAGGTGCTGTCTGTCTGTGTGTCTGTGACGCAATTAAGGCCAGACCTCTGATCCGATTGTAATAAAATTTTATATAATGAAGACTTGAGTGTTTTGGGATGGTCATAGGTTACTTTTTTTCTTATATTTTTAATATTCTCGATATATACTAATATATCAAAATACATTCCAATTTGCCATGTAAATTATTCTGCCATGTAAATTACAACCGTTGCTAAGCCGCTGTTTTAAGAAAAGGTCGCCCAAGAGCCTTCTGAACGCTTACATGGCGGATACAGAGATAAAAATTATAAAATTATTGTTTTCTTTGTATTTGCGTATCATGTAAATAAATTGTGAACCTTTAAAAATAAATTGTAACCCTTTAAAAATCAAAAAAAAAAATCGTCAACAGTTTTCTGTTTTATTATAGTTAAGATTATATTTAGTGTTACTTTTAATTGTAATACTTTTAAATATTTATTTTACGTTGAGAATATAGCTGGTTTTGTTTAGTATGTTTCATTAATATTTTTCTTTAGTTACGTTTATTTGTTATTTTTGTTCATTTCAAATACTCAGGTATTTTTTCCAATAATAAGATTTTTCTCTACCTTCATTTGATAATTTAATTCAATTTATTTGGAAAACTAAAAATAATTTCATAATTATATTTAATAAATATTCGCAAAGTTCAAGCGGGCAAAGCCGCGCGGGTTTGCTAGTATATGTATTTATATTAAAATATATTTTTTTAATTCTTTTTAAAATAAAAAAAATTAAATTAGCTTCACGCTATATCCCGCACACAGCAGGGTAGGCAGAGCTCAACGCCGCTCTTAACCTCGACACCAGAGCGAAGAAATGGAAATATAAATTTAAGTAAATATTTCATCTCCTCGAGTGGGGATCGAACCCACAACCAGTCGGTTTTACAGTCACACTTTGTGCCACTGCGCCACGACTGGCCTCAAAATTCTTTTCTTTCTTTTAAATTCTTTTTAGGGAAACATTTTTATTGTCATATTTTTTTACCTGTTAAAATTATAATAAAAAATAACCTAATATTCAAATCGTATTAAATATATCAACTTCTATCAACATAATATATTGAATAGGGCAACGAAAATATTATCTGACACTAGCAGCTGATCGATGCGCGGGAAAACTGACATCTGTATTTATAGAAATTTGTTTGGATATGTAAATTATCTAATTTATGCTAATTAATTCAGGACTAGCTTTAAGTTTATTCACTATTGACACTGAATATTTTCAAAAGTTACATTATAAAGTTATTTTTACAATAAATAAACTTTTTATGTTTTATAATCAGCTTCACGCTGTATCCCGCACACGGCAGGGTAAGCAGAGGAAACCTAGTGTTAAGACACTCCGTTTCCCACTTTCTGCTGAATTCTGGAGGCTTTGCTTGTTAAGTTGGACGTTGGAGGCTGAACTAAACGCCGTGCTTTGCCTCGACACCAGAGCGAAGAAATAGAAATATAAAGTTAAATAAATATTTTATCTCCTCTACTTGGGATCGACCCCACAACCAGTCGGTTTTAAAGTCACACTTTATGCCCCTGCGCCACTGGCCATTTTTAGTTTATTATTTACGTATTTTATTTTATAAAAATACTAGTGACCCAATCGCGGCTTCGCCCGCTTGCACCTATTGTTATACTACAGTCAAATTATAGAAAATCTATAAGAATCATACATAAAATGTAGCCTATGTGTTATTTTAATATAATTATAAGTTATGTATGTACTTGTAGAGTTTAATCTAAATTCGTTCAGTAGTTTCTATTTGAAAATGTAAGAACATCCATTTTCTACAACTTTCACATTTAAAATAAGTGGGATTCAAAATTTTGAATGAATCCCCATCTGTATTTTAACATTTTTCAAAGGGCAACATATTATGCATTAATATTTACTAAAAAAAAATGAAATCACAAGCTCCTACAGCATATATCACTGCGTAAACAAAACTACTGCGACGAACGACGAGAGCTCGAGAACGGGGCAGTACGCTTAATAAATCAAAGTGAATCGTACATTTATGGCTGCGATAGGGTTTTTATGGTATAGTCTGTGCTTGCAAAAAGATTTTTTTCTCACTAAATGCTTACGTGAGACGAAAGTCAAAAACCTGGTGTTCTGGCGATTTAATTGATATTTCATAGTATCACGCTGTATCACGCTGTATCACGCTTTTTAGCAGGATAGATAAAGGGAATGTAATGTTAAAATATTCTGTTTCTCACAAACCATCCAATTTGCGGGAAATGATGAGCACTAGTGGCTTTATCAGCAATTTAGCTCTTTCTACATTTTATGCGTTTTAAATATTCTACACAAAATATAAATTTACTTGATTCAAACAGTTTGCTTGGTCGCAAATGACAAAACTGAAGTAGTGAAAAATGTCATGAAACGCCATAAATGCATTATGAAATAAGAAATCTTATATGACAAGGGAACTCAGGGGAATAAAAAGAAAGGAAATATACATTTATCATTTCTTTAGTAAAAAATATTTGTTCATTGTTTCCTTATGTTTAAAATATTTGTAAATTAACAACATACACATACATCAATATAGAGAAAGAGAGAAAGAGAGAGCGAGAAAGTAACATAAAAACATAAAACAATATATATTCAACTGTTAACTTTAAAATGTGAAAACGCTATAAATTACTTTATTTTGGCGGAAATAAAACATTTTAATTATATATAAAAAAAACGAACAACAGCGGCACGAAGTGTGACTGTAAAACCGACTGGTTGTGGGTTCGATCCCCACTCGAAGAGATGAAATGTTTACTTAAATTTATATTTCCATTTTTTCGCTCCGGTGTCGAGGCTAAGCACAGCGTTGAGTTTTGCGCAGTGTCTTAACACTAAGTTCCCTCTGCCTACTCCGCTGTATGCGGGATACAACGTGAAGCTAATTTAATTTAATTTTAATTCTTATAAATTGCTACAGGTATAAACGTAGCAGCCAAGTTACGAGGTTTGCCGCAGAATATGAGGATTTTGGCTGAGAAATTAATCAACGACGTGCTGTACCAGGCCCAGATGAATGACCTCAACTCCTCCACTGTTATAGCAACCCCTGATCCGTTCAAAGAAGATACATTATAAGATCAAGTAGCTTTAAAACTAGTTTAAGCACTGTTTTCTTGTATAATAAATAAATTTTTAATATTATTGAGTTGTATTTTTTTTTATGTGGCAGAACTAAACGCCGCGGTTTGTGTTTATACAAGAGCGGAGAAATAAATATAATTAATTCCCACATATGGGACTTATGGGGCCCACAAGCATCGCACTTACAGTCGGATGCTGTGCTGACGTGGCCTCTTATTCTAAAAAAAAGATATTATTTTCTTTAATAAACTTAACTTATAATATTTAGATTCAATCCTATATATATATATATATATATATATATATATATATATATATATATATAATGATTGTGCTTCTAAATTATAGCGAGGTAAAGTGAACTTAGTGTCGACAATTAAAAAACGAACTAATCTAAAAGTTTATTCAATAATAACAACCGTATAGAAACCTCAAAAAAAAATTGAGGCCAGTCGTGGCGCAGTGGCACGGAGTGTGACTGTAAAACCGACTGGTTGTGAGTTCGATCCCCACTCGAGGAGATGAAATATTTACTTAAATTTATATTTCCATTTCTTCGCTCTGGTGTCGAGGCTAAGCGCGGCCTTGAGTTCAGTCACTCAACACGCAATGCCTCCAGAATTCGGCAGAAAGTGGGGAACGGAGTGTCTAAAAAACACTAGTCCCTCCCTCTGCCACCCTCTGCCTACTCTGCTGTGTGCGGGATACAGCGTGAAGCTGATTTATTTTTATTTTTAAAAAAAAATTAAAGAAACCTCAATATCTAATAGAAACCTTAATACATACTTGTTGATATTATAGCCCCTACTACCAATTAAATTTAATCGTTCAAGACCATTCGAGGCAACGTTACGGCGGAAAATTATTAAGCGCGACAAACACGAATTCACATTAGACAGGATATGAAATTTTACATCAATTAAATATAAGCGAGTGCTGATTAAAATGAGAAATGACGAAGCAAATTATGTATAGAAATTTCTACTAAAAAATATTTTGTTGAAGAATCTTTACCTAAGGGGGTGAAAATTAAAGTCGATGTAAAACCAAATACCGTTCAAAAACGTGGTGTTTTCATCAAAATGAAACAGTCAAAATGAGGCATAAGCTTTATTATTCCATGTACGAGTGAGCAATTTCATTTTAATTAATCTCCATACATTCATTCAATATTTAACTACAGTTTATAAAAGGTAGAAAATAGAAGGTACGGTAGAGAACAGGTTACTATTTTTAAAAAAATTTCAAAGTGTTATTCCACACTTGGGAATGAAAAATACTTATGAACGCGGGTAGAGGCGCAGGTTCAAATCCCGCTACGTTCAAATCTTTATACGTTTTATTTTAGTATTTAAGTATTTTTCTTTCCTAACAGGTTACTAATTTTGAAAAAGCATGACTCGTTTTCACGTTCTACCTAAGCTTGTAGTTAGACTTGGCGCAGGTCCACAAATTCTGACTTCGATTCACACTTTAGAAAATGCAATATTTAATACTTTCATTTTGTAATGCCTCCAGAATTCCGAAGGGGGAAAAAGGGGAAGTAAACTGCATTGACGCTAGGGTTCCCCTACCTACCCTGCTACATACCAGATGAAGACAACGTGAAGCGAAAAAAAAGACATTACCTAAATATATTTAAAATAACAATCAATGAAGTATAAAAACAATATTCAGTAATCTCCTCTCGAGGCCTGTACCGTTCTGCGGAACCACAAAACATTGCTCTACTATTAATCGCATACCTAAAGTGGATTTGTGGTTACACTCACCCCCTAGTTGTCAGTTCTAGAAACAAACGTTATATTGTTTATAGTAAATACATGTCCTTGAAGTAAATATGTGTATTGTTTGTTTTAGTTTGATTTTTTGCTTCACGCTGTCTTTCGAATACAACACGTTAAGCAAAAGGAAAGTAGTGTTAAAACGTTCTTTTTTCCATTTTTTTTTAATTTAGCGTCACGCACATAGCAGGCAAGGGGAACTTGGGAGCCTAGTTTTAAGACACTCCGTTCTCCATTTAGATTTCCCGTTTTCAGTCGAGCCTCTTCGTTTTTGAGGATTTGTGCGTCGTAGACCACTGCACTTGCCGTATTACCAGAGCGAAAAAATTCAAATTTTTAAGATTTCATTCCCTTTGGTGGAAATCAAACCCACAACCATTGCGCTTACTCAAACACACTTTTGTTAGACACTTGTGTTCATAGTGCTAGTGTATATGTGCAAATAAATGTACACTAAATAAGTACTTTTTTTGGAACTGATTATATATCTTTATATTTGTGACAATATTTTTTTAATAAAAAAAAATTGCCTTTGCGCCAAAATAAAGAAATCAAAATATTAACAAATAATAATTCATTTCCTTAAGTGGTGATCGAACCCATAACTGTCGCGTTACAGTCACACCACTCCACTTGTGAGCCACGACGGTCTCATTTTAAATTTTATTAAGTTTATTATATTATTAAATATTTTGTTCCATTTTACCAATGCGTACTCCGTAAATTCCACGTGATGATACATAAAGACCTAAAAGTTGGTAAACGCGTCACAGTCTCTTGTCGTTCGTTAAATCAAATATTAGCTCCGAGCGTTGTTCTGTCGGCTACGAATATACAATTATATAAACAACGTTACGTATTAAAATGTGGGGTTGTCAGAGTAAAAATGGTCTAACTCTTGTTTTATAATAAATAAATCAGCTTCACGCTGTATTCCGCACACAGCAGGGTAGGCAGAGGGAACCTAGTGTTTTTAGACACTCCGTTCCCCACTTTCTGCCGAATTCTGGAGGCATTGCGTGTTGATTGGCAGAACTCAACGCCGCTTGTTTTATAATATTTTTAATTTTATATTAATTTGAATATTTTATAGGAAATTTTCTCAAATAGATATATTATGTGTTGAGTAGCGCAATTCAATATCGTATATTACCTAACGAGGCCGATGGTGACTGTAACATATAAAATATATAGACGTGATAATGGAACCCATAACCATTGTGTCGGGACACACTTGCCAAATGAGGGCTATCTTTATTCATCCGTTTATCCTTTTTTTCATATGTTGTTTTTCACGTTTTATCCCGCATTCAGCCAGGAAGGTCAAAAGTCTCTCTTTACTTTCCGCTTCCCGCCCGAATTTTATACATTCAAGGTTATAATATCTTTTCAGTTTTACGCTATGAAAACATAATGATAAGACACTCCGCTCCCCGTTTTTCCCCCATATTATGGAGGCTTTGCGTGTTCAGTAACGCGCGATTAAAGCCGCGCTTTGCCTTTACTTTATATAAGGAAAAAACATTATCGAATTCCATGGTGTTGGCAACATCAGAATAATATGTCGATATACAATAATAGCCTTTATTAAAATAAAAAAAAAACGCTATTTTACGACAGGCAATGTTTTTCATAAATTGACAACGCAAAAGCAATATAACAGTACTGTATTGTCGCATTCGTTTATAATTTATCTTCACAATTTACGATGTTTGCGCGTAAAAAACATAATTTTGTATAAAATGAATAATGTGATTGGGAAGTGTACAGTTCTATTGATTTTTAATATATAATGTATATTTGTTATTCAGTTGTATAAGCGCAGTTGAGAAGTACTGTATTTGCCTTGGTCATAGGTTCTATGCCAGTATTCAATTTTATTTGAATTTTGTCACTTTGAACACAATATTTGGCAGTAAAAAAGGAAATGATCTTAGCAAATGTGTCTCCCTTTGGAACATAAGAAAATGAATCGAAATATTCATATATCTTACATTTTTTTAATCAAATGCAATAACGAATAAAAGACCACCTCAAAAATCAATTTTATTAAATTTCCGAGTTACACCACTTTCCCTCATACCACATACACATACCCACACCCACATATAATACAAGAGCCTATACCAAGTCTAAACATATATATAATATTTATTTACCTCGGCGAAGCTATCGCGTGGTACGGCACGTCGCGCCCCCGGCCCACCAGCTCGCTGGCACCCTCGACGATGCCCCACGGCGCTATACCTATGCTGACCACCCTGCCCGCCCGCTGCGAGCGCTCCAGCTGTAGCGCGTCTCCCACTTGACGGGTCACACCTGTTGAATAAAATGGTAGTATTTATTCAGTCGATGTAATAAAACTGTCAGTCTTGACGCAACAGGAGCACAAGAGTGCGACTGAATTTATGATGGGTTGTGGAAACGATTTTTTTAATATTTTCTTTTTTTCGGTCTAGTCTCGAGGCAAAGCGTGCCATTGTGTTTTGCGACTCAACATGCAATGCCTCCAGAATTCGGCGGAAAGTGGGAAGTGGAGTGTCTTAACACTAGGCAACCTCTGTCTACCCTGCTACGGGATACACCGTGAAGAATTAAGATGAGATACATTTCAATAATACAGTTCATACATCAGAATTACACATATTACAATTTATAGTATAAACATTTTGTACCATAAAATAACAACAAGTTTAAGCGGCGTTCGGGTCTCTAGAATTAAATAAATGCAGTTTATTACCGGTATTGGTCCCTCCAGTAAATATCCAAGCGCCAGTTGTCTTCGCCGCCTTCAACAACCCTTTCCTCAGAACTTTTTTCAGCTTAGGTTGTAAATCGAAATTGGCCTTCCCTCCTTGTATAGTTATTAGCAGCTTCGGTCTGTCTAGCGCCCATTCCCTCGTCAGCAGTTGGACTATGAGGTCGGGTCGTGTGTCGTGGGACAGACGCACGTACTAAAAATATTTAAAATATGGTAAAGTAAAGCTTTAAGCATGTAAGGTAAATTACAATTCGAATTTCGCTACGTTGATATGTTTCTGAATATTCTTTATAGTCAGAGGGAACTTGGTGTCACGACACTTTGTTCTCCATTTTGCTGTTAAATTCTGAAGGTATTGCGAGTTGAATGGCTAGTGGGAATCGAACCCACAACCTGTCGCGATTCACACGCTTGTGCCCTGCGGCACGATTGGCCTCATGAGTAAAAAAGAATAAATTATATAGTGATATATCACTATTTTTTTCTATAATATGTAAATAAAAACATTTTAATATAACTCACCTGTGCTTTAGTAGGGTGCGGTCCTCCCTGAAACTCTACGGTGCCGTAGGCGTCGGTCGGCGCGGCTTGCGTGTGCCGGGTTGGCACCCACGCCTCCCCCGGCGACGCTGTGGGCACGTTTGGCCCATGAGCTGTTTTACTTAGACCACACCAACAACTGTTAACAAAACATAAAATATATGAAAAATTTAAATTTATAAATGTAAATAATATATTAGATATGCAAAATATCTTTATAAGTATGTATGAGTATATAATATAAATATACAATGTGACAGGCTGTGGGTTTGACTTCCCCTCGAGGAAATTCAATAATTATCTTTTCATTTTTTTCGCTCTAGTGTCAAGGCAGAAAGCGGCGTTGAGTTTCGCAGTTCTACACGCAATACGTTTTTGCTTTTGCAGTTACGAGTTAAAAATGGGGTGAGATTTTCTCGCTTGCAACGCTAATTAGTTAGCTTGTGAAACGCTATTACTTAGTAATAGGTGTGCTTGAGCGATATTCTTGAAATTGCTTTCATGAAAGTAATGAATACAAAGTACACTTCTGCTTCTACTCAGGAGACGTGACTTGAAACAACTTATGTGAACACCTAATCTGTTTAAATTATGATTTTAGACGAAACTCCTTGTATAAATGAAGTTACAGAGAGAATGACAAACGTAACAGAAGAATTTAAAATTAAACTTTTGACAGATAAGCAATAAATATAAGACATTCTTACAAAATTACTAGTTTTCAATACAAAATGGGAGACGATAAACATAAAGAAGAAGAAGAAGAAAAAGAAGAAGGTCCTACGACGTCAAAAAATCTCCAAAATGTTTCTACGGACGACGACCAGAGCAATGAAAGGAGAAACAGCGAAGTATCTGTATCTGGTACATACTCCAATGTAAGTGGTGTCATAATGGCAGCCACAGGACCCAAGAAACATGATAAGAAAAAAGGGAAACAACGCCAAGGGCGGATTGAGAAGAGAAAAATCAAACGTAAAACCATAAAGCGTAAATCTAGAACGAGAGTCAATAGAAGAAAGAGGGATTTGTCAATTTCTACTATTTTCACTCGGTTACCGTCGAGTGGTTATCAGACGCCTACGTGCAATCGATGTGGACATCGCTGCTGTTTAAGAAGGTAGAAGAACTGAAAA
This sequence comes from Heliconius charithonia, assembly GCA_030704555.1. NCBI lineage: Eukaryota > Metazoa > Arthropoda > Insecta > Lepidoptera > Nymphalidae > Heliconius > Heliconius charithonia. The sequence goes on from CM060821.1 coordinate 9,029,756, forward strand.
TTGTTTTATCATGTTTCATTTTGTTTGTATAACTTTTGTTTTGAAATATATTTTATTATTTTAATAAGTCTTTCATTTTACCTTAAAAGCGCCTTACTGAAAACTTTAAAATAGAAATAATGAAATACAAAAATATTTCAAAATTACAGTATCAAGAAGAAAAAAATTACACGAAAAGGTAGAAAAAATACATCACTTTCAAAAAAGAATAAATTTTCATCAGGTTAGAATATTATGTACATTGTAATTTCAGACTATAATAAATCTATATTATAAAAAGAAAGAAAGGAAAAGATTTAAATAGAAAACTCAGATTTGGAAGTTAAACTACCAAAACTAAAATATTTTTTTGAATCTATATAACCTTTTTTAATATTAAATAAAAATAACTTGAAAATTTATACTTCGGGTATGTTGTTGGTTAACCAATGCATAGAAGTCAGAGCGGATAGTTTCCAAGCTCTGGTCCTGCTTCTTTTAAATTTTGTTTTTCTAACGAACATTATGCGAGCTAAGCTTGGCCAACGTAGATAACCTTAAGTTTTTGCTATTTACGCTAAAAGTTATAATACACGTATTATATAAAGTAATCATATTGGGGCTACTCCTGGCGCAGCGGCACAAAATGTGACTGTAAAATTGACTGGTTGTGGGTTCGATCCCCACTCGAGGAAATAAAATATTTATGAAAATTTATATTTTCGTTTCTTCGCTCTTGTGTCGAGAGAAGTGGTGCGGCATTGAGTTCCGCCACTCAGCACACAGTGCCTCCAGAATTGGGCGGAAAGTATGGAACGAAGCGTCTTTACACTAGGTTTCCTCTGCCTACCCTTTATGTGCGGGATGAATGATGTTTATAAAAAAATAATAATATTACGAACAGTCAGCGTCCAAGCTGGATCACATACTAACATGCTGTCACCTTTGTTCGTCACTACGAATTCCTCATTAGACGACAATTTAGAACCTACCAAACAATACAGCGAGGTATTTTTAGTTTTTTTTAGTAAGAATATAGATTTTTAGATTATATAATTTTAAGCACACGTAATAAATACATTTTTGATTAAAGTATCTTCCAATTTTTGTGGAAAAGAACGCAGTAAACAAAGCCCGTATGGATTTAAATTTCATTCTCTCTTTAATTATCATTGCTTCTACCATCCTTAAATCCGTGTTGAATTTTTCTTTATTTTTTTATTTTCAAAATATCATATGAAAAAAAAACAAATATACATTTAATAAGCTTAGTTTAGTAGTTAATAGAATTTTATAATATCTCGAAAAATACGTAGAACATTTACTGGCGAAGACTATATTTCTCCTGCTTATTATGAAAATTTTATGAAATATTTTATTACTATCTACGTTTTATGGGTCTCCAGAGGCTCGACATTTGGCTTTGGATTTGGAAAGTCTCTATGAGAGATATATTTTTACTCGTAAATTTTGATTAACAGTAAGCTTTAATTATAAAAAGATTTTTCTGAGTAACTTCTACAGATATTGTTTATTACTAAGTCTTATAAAATAATAAAGTAAAGGTAATTTAAACTGTAAAAAATATATATAAAAAGAAACAGTTAAATAAAATATTATAAACGACACAGATTACACCGGAAATGATATATCAATCGTTGAGGCGACTTACAATGTGGAAAGAGGAAGTGGCGGCGACCGCCATATTGGAATACCTGATGGTAATTTTTATGGTTCTTTTTTTTTCGTTTAGATGGTAAACTCGATACCGCCGTGGCGCAGCTTCATAGCGTCTGACATAAATTAAATTATAATGTATTATTTTAAATTGGTTGAAGGAAAGTAAGGAACGGATCACTGGACGCTCTCTACAGACCCTCATATATTCGAGATACAAGTGAAGCTCAAAAATTAAAGAACAACCTCATAACATTTTTCTTAATAAATTCTCTTTAATATAATATCTATTTAATGATAACCAAATGTTTTCAAAATTTTATATTTTGTTTTACTTTTTAAATTTTGTACTTAAGTGAATAGCAAATTAGCATTTAATTTAAACATTTTCATCAAGTTATAGCATTCACCGTGTGATTGGTGATTGGTTCACCAAATGTGATTGGATATAAAATGGGAAATTTGTTTAAATGTCAAATTTGATGGGTTCGATGACGCCTTGGTGCAGTATGACTACGGTTTTGAATTCAAAATATTATACAAATAATAACGTAAATATTTGTGATGTATATTGTATACAGATTACAACATTTCACGATTATTCTTATCGTAAATCTGTCGACAGATCCACTTTATCACGACCTCGTTCCCAACACCCCGCCCGAATGGATACAAGTATTTTGTTTCTCTTTTTAAACTGCTTTGTTATGTGAAATGTGAAGTTGTTGTAATTAGGTTTAAATTTGATTTGATTTTGTAACAGGGTACGCAGAGGGAGCCTAGTTTTAAGACACTCCGCTCACCACTTTCTCACGGATTCTGCACGCATTGTGTGTTGAGTGTAAAAATCGACGCCGCTTTTTGCCTTTTCACCAGAGCAAAAAAAATTAAATAAATTTCATTTATTCGAGTGGGAGTCGAACCCACAACCTGTCGCGTTTAGAGTCGCACACTGGTGCTCCTGCGCCTCTGGCCTCAATGGACAATAGGTAAATACACCATATTATCAATTTCTAATATTATATTTGTATATAGCACAATTTCCCTGTGGGTACTGATAAGGATTCGCTGTTGGTAGAAGTGCTTGAAAAACTGAGAATCGCCGAAATTGTGGGTACAGTATTTATTTTAAATACAATTTTCGATACTAGTCGTGGCGCAGGCGCACAAAATGTGACTGTGTAATCGACTCACTGGGGGTTCGATCCCCACTTGAGGAAATGAAATACATTTATATTTTTATTTCTTCGCTCTGGTGTCGAGGCAAAGCGCGGCATTAAGTTCCGCCACTCAACACGCAATACCTCCAGAACTCGGTGGAATGGGGGCAACGGTGTGTCACACACTAGGTTTTCTCTGCCTACCCTGCTGTGTGCGGGATACAGCGTGAAGCTAATTTAATTTTTTTAATTTTTATTTTAAGATATAAATTTGAGATATTATAAAAGTGAATGATAGAATTAAAAATATAAATAAAAAATATAAAATAAATTTAAAATATATAATTTTTCATTCATTTAAGAATTCATAAAATATCACATTTTCCGATACTTATGCTGAAAAAGTTAAAACAAACGTAACAAACACTTAAAAGACGTATATGATGTCATGTGATACAACAAATTAAGCGATTTCAGTAGAAGTAAATTTTAGAAGGTGGCAAAATAATAGAGTACTGTTACTTTCCTTTAAGTTTTTAAGAACGAAGACATACAACATGCCAATTAAAATTGGTCGTTTACGACGCTGCAAAGGCCAAGTAAAGATAGAAAAAAAAGGCTGAGTGATTTTTCTAAAATCTTATTTAGAAAACTAAGACATCTAACAGAACACTAAGCTATTTATTATATTATGGAACCCAAAAGTATACTAAACCAATCAAAATTAAATAACAGATGATGTATGTGATGACTGAGGCCAGTCGTGGCGCAGCGGCACGAAGTGTGACTGTAAAACCGACTGGTTGTGGGTTCGATCCCCACTCGAGAAGATGAAATATTTACTTAAATTTATATTTCCATTTTCTTCGCTCTGGTGTCGAGGTTAAGCGCGGCGTTGAGTTCTGCCACTCAACACGCAATGCCTCCAGAATTCGGCAGAAAGTGGGGAACGGAGTGTCTTAACACTAGGTTCCCTCTGCCTACCCTGCTGTGTGCGGGATACAGCGTGAAGATGATGTAAAAAAAATAGTAATCCTTTTTTTTAAGTAAAATTAAGAAATCAATTAAGAATAGAACATAATACTCATTCATAATTCACTTTATAATGTGATAAGATACTAAAATGAAGTTAATGGAGTAAAACAATCCAATGTTCATTGTACCGGAAACGAGCTGAGATTGGAGAGGCAGTTGTTTGAAATACTAGTAATTTAACTATTGCATCGGATACCGGATACTCAAGCTACGAGCATATCCGGTACAACCTCATGTTTTATTTAAGGCTTCTCCTTTCCGTTGTTTCATTGAAAGTTTCTTAAGAAAAGTATTCGTTCATCAATTCCGAGATATTTTGTAATTTCCTCTTTTTTATTCTCCTTCTTGGAATTTAATCAAAAGACGGCGTAATGAGAAAACGGAGAATAGAAACTACTTTGAAATATAATTTAAACAGAAAAAAATGGACTCTACTATCACTTTTTCTGCCCGAATATCAAGATTGGGTGGCGAAACTCTACGCTATATTTTGTCGTTTAAAAGAACCGGGATAGTAAAAATATTTCATTAATTAATATTTCCCTAATGATCTAATTTCATTAGCGTTTATATGTTTCAATTGTCATAGGAAATATTAAATACATATCTATATATCATATTTTTAAACTATGTATGAGACCAGTCTTGGCGTAGGGTCTCAAAGTGTGACTCTTTACTCATTTAATGATACTTATTAAATATTACTAAATAAACTATTTCTACCACTTTTTCTACAGGTATAGTATCTTGTTCATCAAACGACACGTGGAGTCTCGGTCAGACACTTCAAAACCGAGAACTAAGCGACAATCACGTGACTCTGTTTTGGAAGGCGTATGGCGATACGTTGGCACCTCTACCTAGGCCCAGATTGGAAAATGTACGTAAAACTCGTGAATATAATAAAATTGGCTGTATGATTATGAGCGTTCATTCATTTAATTAACACAGTAGCGGCGTTGACTTCCGCCACTTCAAACTAAACAAAAATCACTTCTTCGAATGGAAATCGAATCCGCAACCTGTCGTTTTTACAGTCACACGCTTGTGCCCCTCAATGACGTCGTTTAACTAACATTTTTTTATATGCTCTTTTATCCTCATTTTTAGAAACCGGACGTCAATGATGATCTTGATGAAGACGATTAAAGAAGACTAAAAATATATAATAAAAATTTTGTAGCACATTTAAAATATATTTACTTTTAAGTGAAGATCAAATCCAAGATGGTACAAATTAGGTATATTATATAGTATTATTTATACATGGTCGGTATTTTTTCATAATTAATAATTACGATTATAATTAGGACCATTTTGAGAAAATGCCTCTATATGCGGCGGAAATTGGGGAACGGAGTTGTCTTAATGTGAACAGAGTGTCTTAACAATAAGTTCCCAGATAGCCGGGTAGGCTGGGGGGCACTTTAAATATAGCGTTATAAAGTTATAAACAAAATTGAGGAAAACATTTAAAACATGAATAAAAATCGCGTTTTTTTTTTAATTTCTGACGATATTAAATATAATATTAAAACATTGCATGACTAAAACAATACGTGATTGAATATTTTATACATTTTTAAAGTTTTATTCCACACCGGTCGGTTTCTAGGAGGCGCGGGTTCGAGTCCCGCTACGTTCGAAATTTTACACGTTTTCTAAATAAGTATTAATACGTGATTAAATTCCTTGAATAAAACAAATAATAACAGGAAATAGTGTTATAATAACAATATAATATAAATAATAATAAAAAAAATATCCTCAAATGAAACATATCCACTGCCATTAAAACAATTAACAACTATGTAGAAATCCTGTAATATAAGTACTCAACAGTACCAAAATTTATTATACTGGCTAAACAGAAGTTCTGACTTCCCTCAAAGTAGCGTTAGTTAGCGACGTATCTAACAAGCAATTAGGAACGCTTTTGTGAACTTCCCAAATAGGTTCCAACGTTGTAAATATGTATTTGGAATGTTTATTCAGTTTAATGATTGGAATGTAGAAACTGAAGATATTCCCAAGGCAATGACAACGCTGTGTAAAATAGTAACTTGTGATGTTTATACATGTGCTAGTATGTAATCTCATAAAAAAAATCGAATTTATCGCGATTTCTTTTTGTTTTCCGTTATATTCGGTATCTAGTATGTTAGATAGATGGAACCTAATGTTAAGACACTCTGTGCCCACTATTCCACTTATTATTCGAGACATTGGGAATTAAGGGGCACAATTGAACGCCGCGTTTTGTCTTATTACCTAGGCTAGGTAATGAAAGTAATTGATTTCCTCAACGTTAATTGAACTCACCGGTTGCACGGTTGTGTTAACAATCCCCCTGGCCGGGCTTAACTCATATTCAAAAGAGGATTTCTAACACTAAAGCCAGCTGTTAAAGTTGCTTAAACGCAACAAGTCAAGATTCTCACTGGAGAAAATTAAATATTTTCTATTATACAAAGATTTTCTATTACTTTGGTAACGAGGCAAAGGGCGGTGTAGAGTTCCGCCACTCAACGCGCAATGCCCCCAGAATTCGAAAGTGTCTGCCATGTGCGAGATATAGCGTGAAGCTAAACAAGTGTAACATAAATCGTGATTTGTAGAACTATCGCTGGTTGCAAAGTTCAGCAAAAATCTTCCAAAGGCGGCGCCAACAACAAAAGTTAGTAATAGCCATACAAAAGTTTCAACGACGTGGCGACATGTGAGCACTTGGACAGTATCCAAAGCATTTATTGCAAACTTTTCTACATATTCTACAACTAATAAAAGAAAACGTTCTATAAATCATATCATAACATATTTAGTAAAGAAAACTTTAAATATATAACTTAAGTTTAAATATGTAACCTTTATGCCTCCAGAATTCGGCAGAAAGCGGGTAACGCAGTGTCTTATCACTAGGTTCCCTGCCTACCCTGCTGTGTGCGAGATACAGCGTGAAGCTGAACTTTAAATATTCAAATATTAAGGCCATCGGGCGCAGTGGAACAGTGTATGACCTTAACTGTGATGATTGTGGGTTCGATCTCCACTCGCAGCAATGAAATGCTACATTGAATTCTGTCACTATACACCGAAAGCTTCATTAATCGGACAGAAAGTGCAGAAGGAGATGAGCTCACACTTCTCTAACAGGGCATAGTTAACACTCCGATTTGAATGTATCATAAGACACTTAAATATATGATTTATTTTTTGAACAAAAATCGAATTCACTAATAGCAACAGATATATTTCTACTGAACTAAAGCATTTCTACCCAAGAACTACTATTATAGACACCCGCTAACACTTTACAGAACTGGAGTCAACTAAACCGTGCGAGACGAAAGTGGAAGACAAGTTAGGAATTTCAATATTATAACGAACTAACTTCACGATAGATCAATTAGTATGTAATGCTATTGATAAATTACGTTACGAAGTTAGCAACTTTGTGAGCTTCTAAGGGAATATGACAATGTGGATACTTTTAAGGGTACAATATACTTTTTGAATATACGAAGACGCACATTCGGTTTGTTTCAAAGGAAACTTGGTTAATTGTTTTAGATATCTATTTATATTATTCTCGGCCAGTCGTGGCGCAGGGGCACAAAGTTTGACTGTAAAATCGTCTGATTGTGGGTTCGATTATAACTCGAGGACATTAAATATCTATTTAAATTTATGTTTACATTTCTTCGTTCTGTGGTCTAGGTAAAGCGCGGCGTTGAGTTCCGCAACTCAACATGCATTGCCTCCAGAATTCGGCGGAAAGCGGGGAACGGAGAGTCTTAACACTAGGTTCCCTCTGCCTATCCTGCTGTGTTAAGCTGATATTTTTTTTACCTTCTTATACCGCCTGCCTGATAATCACAGGAACTGGTTTGAACTGTTTTTTTTTATATTGGATTCTTTTTGTGTATATATTTTTCATATATGTTCTCATTTGTAAAGAACATATATGCAAAATGTCGAGTTATTAACAACAATTAGTTCAAGAAAATAAATAAATTATTTATTTAAGAACAAATCGGGGTTCCGCCAACGGAGGTAAGTACTAATGCACATTTTAAAGTAGACTTTTAACCGCTGTGTCGTAGACGACCACTTCTAAGGAGTATCGCTTAGTTAAATTAGACAAATTGTACATTGTGTTGTCGTCGTAGCCGTTGTAGCGCAGTGGCAAGATGTGCGACTGTAAACACGACATTTGTGGGATCGAGTCCCGATTCCGCGGAGGGATTGTTTAATATTTTAATTTCCTTTCTTTAGTAACTGAACAAAGCGCGCATTGAGTTCCACCATTCAACACACGTCTCAGAAGTTTGGTCCAAAACGAGGAACAGAGAGTTTCAACACTAGGTTCCCTCTCACCCTAGTATATGCAGCGGGAAGCTAAAAAAATGAACTTTTTCACGAACCACATAACCACATAATTTTATTATTTACTTCCATAATTAACCGATGTGTTAACCAAACTTTTAATGAAGCCGTCAATTTCGTATGACCTTTCTGGTCAGAGGTTGTGGCTAATATTGTTATGAAAATGTGATTAAATTAATTGTTGGAGGGTGAAAGGTTTATTTTAAATCACTCTCCTTAATTTCTGTGGCTTTTTGAAACTGACTTTTATCTTCACGTATTGAAATCGTTATTGAATAGAAATATAGATAGGTATTTACGTTCTTATCGTCCTTGTTTATAATAAATAATACTAAAAATTTGTAAAGTTTTTAAAAACTTGCTTTTACATATATATATATAGAATAATATAATTTATATTTTTTCCATTTCTTCGCACTGATATCGAGGTTAAGCGCGGCGGTGAGTTCACTTAACACGCAATGCCTCCAAAATTCGGCAGAAAGTGGGGAACGGAGTGTCTTAACACTAGGTTTCCTCTGCCTACCCTGCTATGTGCGGGATAGAGCCTGAACTTGATTTATTTGATTTTTATATACATATACAGAGTTTTTATAACAACATATTAATATAGCGTGAAGCTAATTTAATTTAATTTATTTTTTATTTATAATTTTTCCTTTAAGTTTTTAAGTCTATAACTAACTGTACATAATTTAAGTAAGAAAATTAACTCAAATAACTTACACATGCTCGTCTTTGGCGCTGGGCACAAAGCACTTGCAGTCACGTTTCTGGAAGGTACTTTCAATCCAACTGCGTGTGGTTTTCTGTAACAACGATACAAACATATATTATTTATAGATATATGGTAGTACATATATATTCAAATATATTCAATAATTATAAGTAGCCAAGGATGGTCAGAATAATTAAAAATGACTTCAATATAGGCGCAAGGCCACAATCAGTTGACTGTAAACGCGATGGTCGTGGGTTCGATTTTTGGTTCTGCTTAGGAGGCAAAGCGCGCATTGATTTCTGCCACTCAACACGCAATATCTTAAGAATTTGACAAGAAAGGGGAACGGAATTCTTTAATCCAGGTTCTCAGCTATGCTTTGCCAACCCTGCAACGAGACTGCCAGACTGCACCACGAAGTTCTCATATAAGTAAATAATAAAATTCTATTTTATATACTTCAATGAATTCCCATAAAATTGTTTTCCTTTTGAAATCACATTTACGTACAAAAGCAAGAGAATAATATTTTTGGATGGAAATAGAAACTAAACACATAGCAAACGGTCGTAGTGGGAAACGTTGTGACATTTTTATCGAGTTAAAGTAGGGTTGCAATGCACTGCAAAAATTTAATTACTTTATCACAAGTAGAGATATTATAAGAGTATAATATCTCGTTATTCTGCAAGAATGGCTTCTCCACTTTTCCTTGCATTAAAATTAAATAATTATATATTAATCGTCATTTAATGCGCAATGTTTTGGGATTAGGAAGGAAAGTAAAGAACGGAGTGTCCTGACACTAGGTGCTCTCGGCTTACCGGTATATATAATATATGCAGGGCATAGCGTTAAGAAAATTAAAAAAAATGATCAAAATTATAAGTTTGTGTGAGACATCTTATTTATCATTTTCACGCTGTATCCCGCACACAGCAGGGAAAGCAGAGGGAACTTAATGTTTAAGCACTCCGTTCCCACCTTTCCACCGCATTTTGGAGGAATTGAGTTATGAGTGGCGGAACTCAACGACGCCCTTTACCTCGACATTAGTGCCAAGAAATAGAAATATAAATTTAAGTAAATATTACATTTCCTAGAGAAGGGATCGAACCCACAACCAGTCGCATTTACAGTCACATTTTGTGCCCCTGCGCCACGACTGGTCTCAGACATCAAAGACAAATCAATATATAAAATAAGAATTTTAACTTGGCCAAAGTGAATTGGTAGGAGCAAATTGCTAACCTAATCTAGAATTAAAGCACACGACCGTATCACATGAACACTACTTAGTTAGCCGACCGTCTTGTAAGCTAATATTCAGGGAAAGTTTATCTTGATTATTCAAGTGTTACGTATACCACTTTAGTTCCTTTGGGAATCTGTGGTTCCAAATTAACATTTAGAGGACAGTCGTGGACCAAGGGCGTAAAGTGTGACTGTAAAATCGACTGGTTGTGGGTTCAATCCCCACTCGAGGAAACGATTATTTATTTACATTTGTATTTTCATATTTTCGCTCTGGTGTCGAGACAAAGGGCGACGTTGAGTTCCGTCACTCGACACACAATGCCTCTAGGATCCGGCGGAAAGTGGGAATGGTGGTGGTCTTAACACTATGTTCCCTCTGCCTATCCCGCTGTGCGCGGGAAGCTACATGTGAAAACTACATGTGTTTAGCTTTATTCAAACTTGAAAGTTTAATGAGCAGAAATAAATGGTTACATTAAATGTATCGGATTATTTTTTCAACAACATAATAATTGAAATATGAAATGAAATGAATTAAAAATTCTAAATATACTTTATTCGTATTTTGTATTTTTGAATCGTCGAGTGAACATAAAGTTACCACCGCGTCGGAAGGCAGTTCTGCTGCAGATGTTAAATATTTCATTCCCCGAGTGGGAATCGTACTCACAGTCGAAACTCTTTAGCCCTGCACGATAGTATTTAATGAAAAACAAAAACCATATTATTTATATATTTCTATATCTAAGCCTTTCTAATATTGACTAAAACAACAAACAATGAAACCAAAACGCATTTTTTGTGTTCTCTATATAAATTCAATTAACTAGTTCAATCAATCTTCAAAATTAAATATATGACTAGTTTCAGTACTGTAATGCTTTCCGTTACTCTTAAAATTGTTTTGGTTAAATTATATGAAAACCTATATATTATATTTCATATACATATATTAGGTATTTTCGAAAGCCAATTTTCGAAAGTGCCCACAGTAACTAAAATAAAATAGGGCTCTGGGTCTTACAAGGATATAAAAGAGACTTGGCACTCGCAGAGGCAGTTTCCATTGAAATTGCTTTCCTAGGTCTAGTTATAAAGGAATATATACATACAACGTACGATACGAACGTAATATTCCCGCGGCACGCGGCCAAAAGTGACAATAAATTGTGCAAGAGCTAATAATTAACTGGTTTTGGTTTGGTTTTCATAAAGTATAAATTAAAAAAGAAGAAGAGAATTAGAAAGAATTAAAAAAGAAATTAAAAAAGAAATGGATCTCCTCGAGTGGGGATCGAACCCACAACCAGTCGGTTTACAGTCACACTTTGTGCCGCTGCGCCACGACTGGCCTCAATTAAATAATTGTATATGTTTTAAAAAATCTATTGTCTTAACATAAGTTTCCGCTTTAAAAGCTTGTCGGACGCCAGGATGATAGAATGAATGAAAAATAAGGTAAACTTTCTTAACCGTCTTTTCAATCTTTAGACGGGATGTTTAAACGTTAAACAATCCCGATCGAATTAGGTTATAACGCGGAAAAAATACTTTAAATAAAGTTTAAGTTTCTTTTTTGCAGTGTCTTCTATTTATTATCTATTATTAATAACCAGTAATAGTTATTGATTTATTTAGCATCCGATACTAACACAGTGATTGTATGACTAACAAATAAAAAATTCAATTAATATTCATATTTCAAATACTAACCAAAAGGAGAAGAAGCATACTCTTACATATTTTCCACTACTTGTGACTCGAAACTTCGTTTGCGTAAACATCAAAACGCAATACCTAACTTCTCTCGCTCCCGCTGGAACTTTAGCAAAAAAAATCATCTCATAGTTCTCCTCTACACTTCTCAAGGATACTTCATGCCAATGTTGACCAGCACCATCTCGGCACACTCAGGATCTTTACGTCACGGAAATGAAGATGCTGAGGTCAATGTGCGGCGTAACGCGGCCTGACCGCATACGTAATACATTCATTCCAGGTATTCTTGGGGCCCGTGATGTAGCGGAAACTTTAAGAGCGTCGCCTGAGATGGTATGGCTACATTGCGCGCCGGACCTATGTCAGATGGAAGTGCCTTGCAATGTCTGTCTTTGGAGTGAGACTTCTAGGACGCTGAAGGAAGCGCTGGTTGGATGTCGTGATGCAGGACATGAGAGCCTATATAATGGTCTAACCACCGAGAAGATGCAATTGGAGTATCTAAGCACTAGGTTCCCAGGTTCTTTCTGCATACCCCGCTATGTGCGAGAACAAGCGTGAAACTATTGACTGATTTGACTATATATTAAGGAATGGGATTGAGAAGCAAGTTGTGGTATAGCACCTATTCGGTCCAAGCGAGCGAAGCCGCAAACGGAACATAAATAATTTAACCCGCTATTGGTGACATGATGTCTGTGAGACAGAGTGATTCGAAAAATTGTATAACTTTTATTTTTTGACCTACCATCGATGGTTAATGCGATTCAAAGTAACTAATTTATTTTACGTCCGTTGCAGTTACTTCTCACCGTCACAACACCAAGAAAGCCCTTTTTTGAGTTTTGTACCGTAACTTCACCAATGGCAGGTTAATAAGAAATAGATCCAGGGACCTTTAACTTTCAAGAATTTCAATATAAGCCCCAAAATTTAGAACCACGGTACGCGAACTCGAGATTACCAAAAAATATTCTCATCAAATCGATTTATAACAAGCAAAGAGAAAGAAAATTACAAAAGTTTAACATTAAATATACAAATAGAAATTTCATTTGCTTCGGGCCAAGTTTCATGAGTTCGCTGAATATTTTGTATTTAATTAATATTTTCAAGGTATCTTTGTTGAAATAAATATGTTTTATATCTAAAAGCTTAATTAAGAACGGGATTGAAAAATAATAGAATGGACGTGTTCGTGCCGAAAACTGAAAATATTCAGTTAAGTTATTGAGAGTGTGTGAATGTAAGCGCAGGTGACCGTGGGTTCAATCCCTGCTGGGGGTAACTTATTTTTACTAAAACATCTTCCTCTAAATAATTAACTAACAAAGTATCCACCAACGTTTGTGACACAAAAACTGATTATATTTCACATCACTCAAACACTAACTACACTTAACATTCAATACATTCACTTCGCTAATACGATAATACAACGATACTTGGCTCGCTTCGTAGCGCACGTAGACCGCAGCGCTACGTGACGTAGCAGTGGGTGCTACGGTGAAACGTTCTAGTTATTTTTAATATTCTATATGGTAAATGTTCTTAGAACGTCTACTAGACTAGACTGCTCAGAGCTATAGCTTTTGAATATATTTCAATAAAAGTATAAAGTTAGCCTAAATACCTAACAATGCTTACGTGATTTTCTATTAAATAACGAGGTTTTTTTTTATTTTTTTTTTACATTGTGGCAATCCTCATCATTTGGAGAATAATGGTGCCAAGAAGAAGATAGAAAGAAAGACGAAGAGAATTGCTAATATGTGCAAGAAAGATGAAAAAAAAAGATAAGGTTATGATTAGATTCATACAAAGTTATATACTGACTTTTGTACTAAGCTCTGGGCTTGCTTTTCTTGCATGTTTCAAAATTACCTATCTGGACGAATTTGACGTGACATGGCTTATGTATTTGTCCTCCTTTATAGCCGTCCTTCTATATCGCGTATCAAATAAATATTACAAAGCCAAAAATGTTAAGAAAAAATATAAATAATAGAAAGCCTGACTTAATATTTAAAATCAAATTTACCTAGTTAAAAGTTGTTAAATATAGCTGGAAAGGTCATCACATCAAAAGATTCTTGTCAGCGAAAGTTAAATTACATTAGGGACATTTATAGACAGCCCAAAACTATTTTTTAATCAAAATTCATAACACTAGAAAATATTGAGAAATATTTTTATTATTTCGAGTGATATACGGTCCCGGACGTTCCAATTGTTAGCCTAAAATTTAAGTGTCTCGAACGTTCCCGACGGGAACCAATAAAATTTAAATGTCTCGAACGAGCCAGACATGGTCCCACTTTTTGTGAATTATTCGAAGCATTTAGATTATTCTTTTTTAATAAATTTATTTATTTTAATAAGTTTCTAACAATTGCAGAGACAAATGTCTCGCTTTTCCCGTACACAATATCTGACAACGTTGCCACCTGAGAACTAGCTATAGTTATTACATAACAAAGGAAATAATATGGCTTAGCTATATAAATATATGTATTAATGAATATTATATTATTCATGATGAAATTATAGAGGACGTCGTGGCGCAGTGGCGCCAGCGGGCGACTGTATTTAGTTTCGTTGGCGGTTGTGGGTTCGATTTGATATCGAAACGAGAGTTATGAAAAAAAAATGTTCATTTCCCTGTTCTAGTAATGAGGCAAAACGCGGCGTGGAGTTCCGGCACTCAAGGTGCAATGCCTTTAGAATTTGGCGGAAAGTGGGGAACGGAATGGCTTAATGGAGAAAGCGAGTTTCGTAACACGGTAGGATAGGATTATAGGTTCCCTCTGCCTATTTTACTATATTCAGGTATATAACGTGAAGCTAAACAATACACATTACAAATTAGGCTTATTAATTATTATTATAATAAATTTTAACAATGTCGGATTAAAATTTGTACAATAGATTTATTATATCAAAACATGAAAGTTACATAATCATGTTTAAACAAAAATATATATATTTTATTATTAGAATTGTTTAAATAAATTATTTAAATAAATAAATAAATCAGCTTCACGCTGTATCCCGCACACAGGCAGAGGGAACCTAATGTTAAGAGACTTCGTTCGACCACGTTCCGCGAATTCTAGAGTGTGTTGAGTGGCGGAACTCAACGCCGCCTTTTGCCTTCACACCAGAGCGAGGAAACGAAAATATAAATAAAAAAAATATTTAATTTCCTCGAGTGGTGACCACTCACTGTGTGCACGGGCGATGTGTGTCCTCATCGACTGGTATCATTTAAATTATTGTATTTTTTTCACTATCTTTCATTTCAAATACAAAATACAGAGAAAATAAAAGTTGCACAATTCCTAATAATATTCTCATAGAACTATGTAATTAATGACTAATTATGTTAATTAGAACTAGAGTTCTAAAGCAAATGGCGCCTCCATATACGCATCTGCATCGCAATACAAAATGCAGAACCTTGTCGCATTTAAGACCTTTAACGTCTTCATATTATAATTGTGATAAGGTAAACTATACCTTATTACTACATAATAAGATTCAAATTTCAATTTTGAGATTTTCTGAGATTTTCAGCAATAGTTCTAAATTATTTAGATCTTGGATATATTAACACATTCACATTCTACCTCTTCTGCTCACTGAATTAATTTTCTCGTTATTTTTTAGTTTAATTTTTAACTGTATTTCGACAAAAGTATATTTAATAATTATTAAAAATAAAAGAAAAAAATAATAAATTAAATTAAATTAGCTTCACGCTATATCCCGCACACAGCAGGGTAGGCAGAGAAACCTAGTGTTAAGACACTTCGTTCCCCAATTTCTGCCGAATAAATAAAAGAAATATAAATAAGAAAAATAAAAGAAATATAAATAAAAAAAATAAAAGTCGTAATAATGTTTTAATTTAAATGACTGGCACACACGCAAAAGTATTTTATTTTCTAGATATATAAGTTATATTCATGTAAATAATACAAAAACATATATCCATATCTAAGATAATATTCATTTCAACGTTGAAAAATAATTATTTCTTTTGTTCCTTTCCAGCTATTTTGGAGCTTTCTAAACATAAATGTATTGGTTGAGCCCAGTCGTGGCACAGGTATATGCCACCGCGACTGCAAATTCGACAGATTATGGATTCGATTTGCAGTCGAGAAACTTTCCTCACTCTAGTAACGAGGCAAAGCGCGCAGTTGAGTTTCGCTACTCAACACGTAAAGCCTTCAGAATTCGTCGAAATGTGGGGAACGGAAGCGTCATGATGAGAACAAAGTGTTTTAACACTGAGTTCTCTCTGTCTACTCTGTTGGGATATAGCGTGAAACTATCAGGAAAATAAACAAAATCAACATATTTTTTACATTTTTTGAGTGTTCATCCACACTTACTCGTAGGAAAGAAAAATACATATTTAAAAGTCCTCGTCGGTTTCCAGGAGGTGCGGGTTCGAGTCCCGCTACGTTCAAAATGTTATATGTTTTCTAAATAGAAATCAACATATATTTCAAAAAGCTGGGAAACAGAAGGAATGAAAATGTAAATAAAAAACAAGCAGTTATCATTTGTGAGTGCTTCACAGAGCTTGTTCGTCGGGATGAATCTGCATGTTTAAACAATGTATGCTTTTTAATGTAAGTACGTTTCATATTTTGCCCAAGGAAGCCTGTAATAAAAATGTATAATTAATTATAGCGGCAACGAACCGTTACATTTCAAAGTTACCCAAAATAAATATATATCTATCTATATTTAAATAATTTAAATAATAAAATCGGCTTTACGCTGTATCCCGGACACAGCAGGGTAGGCAGAAGGAACCTGTGTTAAGTTAACTCAATGGCTATATTCTACCTACTAGTTATTCTTTATACATTCCAGACATGACGCCTCATGTGGATTTGTTGGAAGGATGTCATGAACTCTTTCAATAAATCTTTAAGATCGTTTAGGTGCAAAATTGAGTATGACAAATATGAATACAAAAATAATAAAAAAACAATAGATTCTTTTTGTATGTTGTAAACATAATATAGGTACTGCAAATTTCTTTTATATTTGAAAACTACTACGCGCAACTACTAAAGCGCGGCGTTAAGATTCGCCACTCAACACGCAGAGCAACCAGAATTCAGCGGAATAACATTAGGTTCCCTCCGCCCACCCTGCTGCGTGCGGGAAACAGCGTGAAGCTGTTGTGATACAATTACTGTTATGTGAAACAGAAACTATTCAATGCTTATCTAACCACAGAGGAATGTGAAGTGAAGTGAAGTAACAAAATTTTGTATAATTTAAATTTTTATTCCATTATAAAATAGGCTTGTTGAAGCGCAGGAGCACAAGCATGCGGCTGTCAACGCGACTAGTTGTGGGTTCGATTCCTATTTGAGAAAACTGAAATCATGTCTTGATATTTTCATTTCCTCGCTTTAAGGAGCTGGTAACGAGGCAAAACGCGACGTTGAGTTACATCAGTGAACTCCCAATGTCTTGGAATTTCGGCGGTAAGTGGGGAGTCTTAGAGAGCTTAGCTGTAGTAAACAATAATATCTCTCTCTCTCTCTCTCTCTCTCTCTCTCTCTCTCTGTCTCTCTGTTTGCTTTATGTTAAGATTTTTTTATACAAAATGTAGTTAGGAATTTTTATGTCACTATATTCAGGAGACATTGCGTGTTAAGCGGCGAAACTAAACGCCGCCGTGTCTAATTTGTCAGTTCGCTTAAAATAGGTATTCCACTTATTTTAAAAGATTAAAAGCCATCACTATAATATTTTATAACGTCTACTAAATACGGCTTATATTATTATACAAGGTCCACGTCTGCTATGACCATATCACAAAAGTATAAAGTTTACTACAACATAAATACATATGCAAATCTGTTTATTATTTTACAGCCGGTATTTCTATAACTCTATTTCAAATTCAACACGCTCTGAATTTTAAAATAATAATTAAAAAATAGTATGTGTTTTTGAACTTATAACTCATTTACATACAAATAAAAAATTGATTAAACGTGAAATACGTTAGTTAGCCCGTCGTAGCGCAGCAGCTCCGTACTGGTACACTGAACTGATAGTGGGTTTAATTCTCACCCGGGGGATTTAATTATGCTCATTTTCTAACGCTACTAACAAGACAAAGTGCATTGAGATTCGCCACAAAACTCATATTATCTCGAAACTGGTCAGAAGCTGGAAAATGGAGTGTCTTAAGACTGCTTTTTGTTATTTTAATTATTAAAAATAGCGCATAAAAAAATATAGTGGATTTTCTATAATATTACCGGATTCCATTTTCAGTCACTATTTGCTATAACTATAGATTTTAACGTTCGCCAAGACAATAATCGACGTAGAATAGATTGCTTCACCAAATCCCAAATCTCTAGACTAATTCCCCAAGTCTCAAACGAAGTTCGCGCTATTTCAAAAACATTTCCCGTTCCATTATTTACAGTTGGAAGGAACGACAAATTTTATTATAAGAATCACTTTACAAAGTACAACTGATAAAGTGAGATTTGGAACATCAAATGTCATAAAAAAATTGAATTAACATTACTAACAAGGTCAGTTGTGACGCAAAAGCACATGGTGTGATTGTTAACTCTACTGGTTGTAGGTTCGATGAGAACATGAGGAAATGAAATATTTATTCATATTTTTATTTCCATTTGTTCACTCTGGTGGCGAGGCAAAACGCGGCATTGAGTTCCGCGACTCAACACGCAGTGAACCCAGAACTCGGCGGAAGGTGGAGAACGGAGTGTCTTAACACTAGGTTTTCTCTGCCTACCCTGCTGTGTGCGGGATACAGCGTGAAGCTGATTTTTCTTTGTTTTTTTTATTATTGAACCTATAATTATACAACCACATGACACGATTCACAACTGAACTACAACAGCCTCATTATATTCCTTTAAGTACATACTTGTTATAAATAAATTTTAATTGCGCGGTGAGTACAGCGCGGCAATCGTAATTGAGGATAATATTCGATTAAGTGCAATTTTCACCGGAAAATTTATATTAAAATACGATTGATTACAAGTATTGCAACTTCAGCTCTTATTTTCAACAGGTTTATAGAACATAAGCGGTTTTGTTGCGATAGTGATGTAAACATCGACGGTAAACAACGGTTCAGAGTACGAGCAGATCATTGTAGAGCAGTGGGACTGTGTCTGGCTGTAAGAGACGATCGAGAGTTTGATGACTGTCATAAAATAAACTCGGTGTTAAATTCCGCGACTCAATATTGATTATCTAGAATTTGGGTAAAAAACGTAAGAAACTATTTGTAGCTCTGTCCTCATTCGTCGCCACTTGACACACCAGCACCAAACCAAGGCACGAGCTCGTGCGCGTCGCCTTGGACTGCGCCCTAACAGTGCGCTCTCTCGAGGTGCACGTGGCGAAAGGAACGTTGCAGCCCTCGCAAGGGTTAGCAGAGGTCCCTTCCCATCTGTGACTCGCAAATACAACTATTTCGTATAAATTACAACATACGTTCTGGAAATAATTCTACAAATATATTATTCTCTAGTAATGAGCATTATGAGTCTAAATGTTATTTAAATAAAATAAAAATATTCAATTAAAAAACTCTATGTCCTTTAGTTTCATCTTTTAATTTTTTACATATTACAGAAAAAAAATGTACATTTATTTAATCTAAAAATATATATATTTAACTTCACCCACGCATACAGCGAGGCAGGCAGAAAGAATCTCGTTGCCACTTTTCATCCAACTGTCAATCCAAATATTGAGTGTTGAGCGAAGAAACTCAACGCCGCCGCCGTTTATTCTTTTACCAGAGCGAGAAAATGAAAATAACTAATTCTCCAGAGTGATAATCGAACCCACAACAGTCGCGATTACAGTTCGACACTGCGCCACCACTGTTCAAATTGTTTCTCTTTAAGCAACAAAAACCTTATCTATATAAAAAAAAATATCCTAAGAAAAAGCTACCTACATTTATTTTTCTTTTATCTTAAAATTGAAATTTGATTTAAATATCAAGAATTGAGAGTACACCGAAGTAAAGCTCCACGCCAAAGTGAAATTAAACTACAAAAGCTAAAGGTTACAGAAATACCGTGCCCTTTGTAACGCAAACACGAGGGATGCACGTGGTAACATAATTTAATAACCGACTTCGTAGAAGAATGAGAACGTCTATTTTTGTCAAATGGTTAAAGATTCGAATCTAGGTCGTATCATCTATATATTATATAAGTATTAACTGTATGTAATGGCGTTAAGTTCCGCCATTTCAAACGCAATATTAGATTCGAGCGGAAAATGGTGGAGAATGTCTTGAAACTGGGATTTTCTATAGAGTTTTTTTTAAGTTCACGTTGTATCCCGCACGTAGCAGGGTAGACGGAACCCTAGTGTTAGGACATTCCCTAATGATACTTTTCGCCATATTTTCAAGGCACCTCTTGTTAAGTGACGGAACTCAACGACGCGCGTTGCTTTGAATTGAATTAATTGCTTTAACAAATATAAAACCAATTATAATATAAAATTAGTCAGTAACTAAGTTAAAACGTATTTCTTTGGAGGTGATTGGAAAATTAATTGCTCGCTCAGCAAGAACGAGGTATTACGGATTGAGTAGTTTACTTTAAGAAATTGACCTTTCATACAATTTTGTAATATTAAATTTTGTAAGAATGATTGAAAGAGGGATTGTATCCCCCATCATGGTCTAGGAGACAAGGTTGCGACTGTAATGGAAGTGTCTTTTCAGGTCGCTTCGCTCTTGCCTATTCGGATATGTGAGTGATAAAAAAGCAAACCTCTTTAAATATGCTGGGTTCCTAGTAAAGATTTTAGTGATTGAAGAATTACTTATATGTCCCGACTGGTAATCCTAGTAAACTATTGGTCTTGTTTATTTTCTTTTTAGTTTTTTGCAGTCGGGGTTTTTGTTTTTACAAATATTTTCTTTATTTTATTAAATGGCTTTTATTAGGAGACAGTTACAACACAGACAGAATAAGGTTTTACTACCGACATTGCTTATATAGGACCAAGGAAACCAAAGTTAACATTTCCGATTTCATAGTATCGACACTTGCTGAAGCCATCTTGAAGCTGACAGCTTTAAGAAGGACTAAAATCGGATGGTTTCTAACTTGAATTTGCTCAAAAACGAATGTACCTGGTAAGTCTACTACAATATCTATGTATCTAATAAATAAACATGCTTCAAACACATACATACGAATATGACGTGACGTCTGTCTGTAACCGCGACGGTTCCGATTTCAATTTACACTCAGGGGACAAAACGAGGGGAAAGCGGGAAATGGAGTGTTCTAACACTCAGTTTCATTAGTCTTCGCTGGGATATACCGTTAAACTATATTTATACATTAGATAGGGTAAAGTAAAAAAATATATTAATATTATTATTTTGTAAATTACTAGTAGGTATACAGTGAGCCTAGTGACCCGTTTCTCTTCTCCTACTTGTATTTGATCTTATGATAACAAAACACACATCCAATCGTTTACTTCAAGATTGAGCTAGGGACCAACACGACAAGTACAAACAAGACGCCCGCGGGCTGAATCGACATCTCGGTAAACAATTGAAGTCCGAGCGAGTTTCAGTGGAGAAAATTTAATTTTGGACACGTTGTTCCTATACTATTATTCTGTTATTTTTTAAAAAATACTTTAGTTTATTATTTGTTTTATATTCATTTTTACTTACTTTTCAAAATATCTTTATAAAATATCTAAATAAAAAGATCAGGTCGTCCCCTCACAAGTATACATAAACTAAAATATTTAAAAAAGTATTTGAAGCCAGGTGGTTTCGACAACCACCCGTGAAAATTAAATATTTAATATTTTCATTTTCTCGCCAGATTTCATTTTGAGGCCAGTCGTGGCGCAGGGGTAGAAAGTGTGACTGTAAAATTGACAGGTTGTCGGTTCGACCTTCACTCGAGAAAATTAAATACTTATTTACATTTATATTTTCATTTCGTCGCTCTGGTGTCGAGGGAAAACACGGCGTTGAGTTCCGCCACTCAACACGCAATGCCTCCAGAACTCGACGGAAAGTGAAGAACGGGATACAGTGTGAAGCTGATTTAATTTTGATTTTGCTTTTAATTTATTTTCTCATAAAGGTAACAAGGCAAAGTTCAGTTTCTTCAGTCAAAACACACAATGCCTTCAGAATTTAGCGGAAAGTGGGACACAGCATGAGGCAGAGGGAACATAGAGTTAAAATACACCTTTACCACTTTCCACCAAACTTTTCGACAACGACGGGCTTGTAAAAATGTAAGTATTAATAAATAATAAATTATTTCCTCGAGTGGGGATCGAACACACAACCGTCGCACTACAGTGACAATTTCAATAGAGATAAGCTAAATTCCCTTGATCCCTCAGGATCACCTACATAATATATGGAAAACATAAATAATTACACTATGTGATACCTTTTGAACCTAACGTTCACTAAACCGTAAAAGGGTCCGAGGTATCGACGTTACATCGCATGCATATAATTTAATTGAGCGTGAATGACATATGAGAGACGGTGGAAAGCGACGAAGCTGAAAATTAGATCACACGAGATATTGGGGACCTTCTTTAGGTCTCGGGCTATTGGATTGATATTAATAAACCTGTTATTGAGAATCTGTATATGGTTGCTCTATACATTTACGTATAACAGATTAAGGTTTGTACTTTTTAGAAGTTGCACGGTTTTCAAAAGACGTGGGTTCAAATCCAATTACGTTCAAATTTTTATACATTTGTTAATTTTTTGTTCTTTTATAAGAGTGGAATAACACTTTAAAAATGTAATAAATGAAAGATTGAGGTAGTAGTATAAGTATTAATAATACTATTATTTTACTCGCGTCTTCGCTTCTCTTTTTCATTCTTTAAGTCTTTTAATTAGAAGTAGTAGGTAGACCTTTCACTAAACGAAAATCACTGCACCAATTTTTAAATTTATTAATTTTGACATTTATTAATTTTCATTTTTTATTTATCACGCTGTATCCCGTACACATTAGGGTAGGCGTAGGGAAGGAATCTAGTTTTAAGATACTCCGTTCCCCACTTTCCGGCAAATTCTGCAGGCATTGCGTGTTGAGTGGCGGAACTCAACGTCGCCAGTCGCCGGCGCTCGACACCAGTGCTAAGATATAGAAATATAAATTTTAAATAAATATTTCATTTACTCGAGTGGTGATCGAACTCACAACCAGCCGGTTTGCAGTCACACTTGGTGCCCCTGGGCCCTGATTAAAACAAAATCATACGCAATCAATACATAGCTAAATATATTAAATTCCTCATACTTTAAAGTAGGTAATGAAATCGTTAAGGCACACCTTCTGTACTTAATTAAAAATAATAAAATTTTAAGACCCTTTCGTTCAACATGTAGAGCAGGGGTTCCCAAACTTTTTCTGATCAAGGACCGCTTTTATATCATTCTTGGTAGCAGGGACCAAAATGCATGTAGGTATAATAAAAATTAACTGTGATAATCAAACAGAAACTTCGCCTCACCATCCCCAGACATAAAATTAAAATCGTTCGTGGACCATATTTATATTTAGGCTTCTGCAGACCACTGGTTGGGAACCAGTGATGTAGAGTAAGAAAATATGTGTAGTTTATATTTATACCATATACATATATAGCAC
Organism: Heliconius charithonia; assembly: GCA_030704555.1. Classification (NCBI taxonomy): domain Eukaryota; kingdom Metazoa; phylum Arthropoda; class Insecta; order Lepidoptera; family Nymphalidae; genus Heliconius; species Heliconius charithonia. The sequence continues at coordinate 9,053,413 of CM060821.1, forward strand.
TCCACGGACGCCAGCTTTATGGATTAAAATTGAGGTGGAGCTTATATTGTAAACACTGGTCGCTATGTTCAGAGAGTTCTGGTGTTTGTTTGTTTGTTATAACAATGTTTTACATGAGCTGGTAGAGAATATAAGCAGTTTTCGTTACGTAGAAGCCAGTCGTGGCACAAGGACACAAGTATGTGCTGTAAGCGCAACTGGTTGTGGGTTTGATCCTGACCTAAATGATAAAGTTATTTAAGTTTATATTTTTATTTTTTCGCTCTGGTAGGGTGGCGAAGCGCGCGCGCGGCATTGAATTCCGCCACTCAATACGCGATGCCTTCAGAATTCGATGAAAAGTACGGAACGGAATTTCTTAACACTAACTTCCCTCTGTCTACTCTGCCGTGAGCGTGCTACAGCAGGAAAGTGATTTATTTATTTTATTTATTCGTTAAACAGACGGAAATTCAAAGTAAACGACGACTATAAACTATATGCTGCTAAATTTTTATCGATTACTTTTAACACAAAAATATCTTAAATACACTCTTATCTTAAATATTTTGAAACGTTTCAATTTTAACTTTTATTAAGCCTTTCAATAAATTACAAAAATACCTTTAATTAAACCTAAATGTTTATTAAACCAACATAAATAAGCATATCAAATGTAACCGACTACGTAATTGCCTAAACAGCGGGGACCGTTACACACTGCGACGTATCGCACCTGTGCTTCATATAGATACACCTAGATACGTTTCTTGTTATATTTTGGTTTAGTTTCACGTCGTATCCCGCATACAGCAGGCAGAGGGAACCCAATGTTAAGACTCCGTGTTGTTTACTTTCCGGCCAATTTGCGAGACATTTTGTATTGAGTGACAGAACTCAACGCTGCATGCTATATATTCAAACCAGAACGAAAAAATAAAAACAATTCATCCTCACAAACGTGAGTCAATTACACAAATTGGCATAAAAGATAAAAGCTAAAATAATGAAAATTCTTAATAAATATAAAAAAAAAAACAATATTTTACTTAAGGCTACATATTTAGGTATAGGTTTTCGTTGTAACCCCCATATTTAAGGATAGCCAAAGGGAACCTGGAGGTGTTAAGAAACTCTGTTCCCCATGCAGACTTCCGTTTTCCAATATCCGCTGAATTTAAAAAACCACCGAATAAAAAACAACTTTGTACTACATAAAATATATGTCAATATATACATTTATTATATTAAAACATTAAAAATTACAAGCTAAGCAATCAAAGTGCAAAGACATCCCAATAGCAACCCGTTTTTATTTTATTATTAAGTATAATAAAATACAGATACCAGTGAACATAACGCTCATAATATATTATATAACGCTTCTTGAGTTATTTTTTGGAAATCCTTTTGATGTTTGCTCTCCAAAAGTAGGTTTTTCATATATGGGAGACTCTTCCGCCCAGCCTTGAACAATACGCAGTTCTCATACCGACCCTAATGTCTCTTCAGTTATGAAAAATGGCTATATACCTTTAAAATTGACACTATTGTATTGAGGAAAATAGGTTTTTTTGTGTTAGCGTATTATAACTTTAACAACCATTATTCAGAAAATCGTATTAAGACGTGAATTTAATGTATAAATATAATAAAATATTACCTAAAAATTTATCTAATATATGCATACGATTTCTCAAAGTATACGAAGCCTCTATATATACATATATCCTTAATAAAATACTTTTAAATGTTAGCACATAATAAACAAAGTATGAAAAATCTCATGCGTTACTGACTAAATGACATAGCGCCGAATAAAAACAACCAAAACCACGTAGTGTTGATACCTAAAATTCCGTAAAGTAGGGGAACGTCGAGAGGGGATTTACCCAAATTTTCTTTTGAAACGGATAAATATGAATTTCTACGTTTCATAGTCCACGCAAACGAAATTATGGGGTAAAGCTAGTTCTAATATAAAACCGATACTCTGTAAGTATCGCTTTTGTATTGTATTTAGTACAGTATTGTAGTCATCACACGATTCAAGTGTCAAATGGTTCTTTGTGCTAGACAAAACAATAATATAGTTGATACATTTATTTATGTATTTCAAAAAAATAAATTAGCTTCACGCTGTATCCCGCACACAGCAGGGTAGGCAGAGGGAACCTAGTGCTAAGACACTCCGTTCCCCACTTTCTGGAGGCATTGCGTGTTGAGTGGCAGAACTCAACGCCGCGCTTAGCCTCGACACCAGAGCGAAGAAATGGAAATATAAATTTAAGTAAATATTTCATCTCCTCGAGTGGGGATCGAACCCACAACCAGTCGATTTTACAGTCACACTTCGTGTCGCTGCGCCACGACTGGCCTCATTTTAATTTTTATAATTACATATAAAATATGTATTAAATTACATTACAATACAATAATTAAAAAAAATCTAAGACTTTAACTGTAAAAACATTGCTGTAATAAATTTAATTTAAATCTTTCACAGTTTAATATAAAATTTTCCTTATAAATATAATTACTTTAACGCTTCCAGCGATACGTAAATCCGGTCCTGACCTAGTTGCGTGACGCTCGTTTGTCGTACTAATGCAAATGGCTTTGTATCATAGTAATACACTTGTTGCGAATTGTCCCTCTGTACGATATGGGGAGTTCGCTTTGGATACTATAAATTGTATTCATAATGTCTTTTGGAGTTATTTAAATTAATTAATACAAGTTAAGAATAGTGAAGCTAGTCGTGGCGCCGGGGCCAGACGTGTGAATGTACACGCCACTGGTTGTGGGATCGATTTCTACTAGAGGATTTTTTTTCTTCGCTCTGGTGGCTCCAGAATTTGGCGCAAATTAGATCAGTAAGCTATCTCTGCTTCCCCTGTTACATGCCGGATACAGCGTGAAGGTGGAAAAAAAAGGTATAACGTTTCTATTAACACTGTGGTTTTAGCTTCACGTTGTATCCCATGTAGCAGAGTAGGCAGAGGGAATCTGGGAACTTAAGATACTTCCCTTCTTCATTTTCAGCCAAAAGCTCAAGGCATTGTTGAATGGCGAGACTCTACGCCGCGCTTTGTCTCGTTACCAGAGCGGGGAAAATGAAAGTCCTGCTAACATTAAAAATGTGAAAGTTTATCCTTACCAGCATTCACATATACACTAAACTGATCCGGTGGAAATTTTACAGTACGTTACAGTAATATAGCTTATACATCAAAATAAATGTGCTATTTGTGACACCAAAGCGAAGTAATTAAAATATTAAATATTTCATTTCCTGGAGTGAACATCGAACCCACAACCTGTCGTGTCTTCAGTCATACTCTTGTGCCCCGGCGCCTCGACTGGCCTCGTAATATTATACTTATAAATGTATATTTATTTGCAATATCCATGGATGTATATGTACTTTTCTACAGTAATTTTAATGAAAGCAGCAATTTCCATACCATAAGGCCTTTAAGTTATCATACATAAGAAACTTTAGGGGCAAAGAATGACGTATAATTCAAGGTAGGTAGTGTAACGTTTATAAAGCCCGATAAGTACGAACGTATATTGTATAAGTTTAGAATTTAATAACTAGTATTTAGAAAGAAAGGACTTCAGAATTTACTATAAGAGTGAGGCCAGTCGTGGCGCAGCGGCACGAAGTGTGACTGTAAAACCGACTGGTTGTGGATTCGATCCCCACTCGAGGAGATGAAATATTTACTTAAATTTATATTTCCCTTTCTTCGCTCTCGTGTGTCGAGGTTATAAAGCGCGGCATTGAGTTCTGCCACTCAACACGCAATGCCTCCAGAATTCGACAGAAAGTGGGGAACGGAGTGTCTTAACACTAGGTTCCCTCTGCCTACCCTGCTATGTGCGGGATACAGCGTGAAGCTGACTATAAGAGTCTTCTAGAAGATTGATACTTTTTTCATGGAAAAGACAAGGGGTAGGTCACCTGATGTTAAGTGATCAACGCCGCCGACCGTGTTCCACCACAGAAGCTACAGGTGCGCGAAGCTGCCGGTACTTTAAGGCACTTTTCAATAGTACTCAAAAGCTTTATTGGTTGTCTTTTTTTTTGTAGTTGACTAAATCTAATAGTTGTTGGTTTACTCCAAATCCCATTACCTCGAAAATTTATGTTTATAATATATTACTATATTAAGCAATGTACCTATAGCGTTGTGTTGAGCGAACTCTTTAAAAATGGTAGCTAAATTTTTAAATTTATTAATACAAGAGATTAAAAGTTAAAATTCAGTTTTCACTGTTCACGTCGAGAAATGCGAGAATACCGTGAAGTTAATAAAAATATTTCCAATTTTATATTATTATACGAAAACAGGTAGCGTGTCAATACGTCGTAATGTATTATTTACTTCCAGCACTACTCGCGAAGGCTTGATCTTTTATGCGGACATTTCACTTTAACTATCCGTTCAAATGGAATGGTGGGTCATAAAAGATAAAAGTTATTTTTTTTAATAACATACTATCAATTCCTGGATTTTCTCAGAAAAACATAGCAATACTAAGCCTTGATTCTCATTATAGCTTCACGCTGTATTCCGCATACAGGGGGAGGCAGAGAGAACTAGTGTTAAGACGCAATGTTCCTCATATTCCATTCAAATTACAAGACATTGCGTGTTAAGTGGCGAAACTCAAAGTTGCGTTGTTCTTACTAAAGAAATGAAATGAAAAAATAATTCCTTCTATGTTCACAAATATTAACATCACTGTCGCTATATTACAAGGATAAGAAGGTCAAATCACTCATATCAAAATAAATAAAAACGTTGATAAATGAATGAAGGAACCATAGAGGCAACGTACAAGCAACATGGGGGACCCAGTGTTAAGACGTTCCTGTTCCCATTAAAACACTTCCGATCCCGACTTACCACCGAATTCTGCAGACATTGCGTGTTCAATGGCAGAATTCAACACTGCTCTTTGTGTTCTTACCAGAGAAAGGAAAAAAAAAACAGTTCCCTCGAATGACAATCGAACCCACGAATCTCGTTTAATTAATCATAAACACGCGGAAAAAAGACTGAAATCACTCATGTCCAAATAATGTGAAAAAAAAAAAAAAGTTGATAAATGAAGGTATATACGAGTATGAACGTCGCGAGTAATTGCCGAGCCCATGGTATGGCGGCATATGGCGGTGGGCTATTAATAATGGGTTGTTGATTAGAATTTACTTTGGTTTGTTGTGTTATATTGGACATTTTGATATTTTAGGGGAGGAATGTGGAAGTGGAGTTAATTATGAAGAAATTTACATTACACACGAAAGAAAAAATAAACAAAAACATAAAAAAAACACATCCATACTCACATACACTTTTCTCATATCATCTAATGAACAACATGTGTGTTGCCCATGTATGACATACAATTTACATATTGTCAGCGAACTCGTATAAAAGAGGGTAGATGTAGATGAAAAAGATGATAAAAGCAGTAGAATTGTGTCAATTGGGGGTAGTTGCTTGTACGCAACGGCCCTTATTGGAAGGAAACTAGAGATGATACATATCACCTATTGCAATTACATAGTACCTCTTTCCAAATAAATTAGAAAAATATAGACGATGTGTGTTTATATAGTGTTTATTAAAAACGTAAAAGCTTCCAATTTCTAACAATATGTAATTATAAATTTATACGAGAGGCGAACTGGCCATAGATAGCACATGCACATATCCTCACATGTGTCAACACGTGATGACACATGTTGTTGTTGTGACATATGTTGACACGTACACAATTGTGATTACACATCTGCAATTATTTTTACTTTATTCTTTTTTATTCTTTTATTTCTAGCTTAGCCTAAACCTAAGGTTCCCGCAAGATTCGAACTCACATTATTTGTATTAAAGTAGTACAAGGTTAGGACAATGTAAATATTATTTTATTTGTCAATACATCTAAGTTCAATTAAGTACCGACGTGTTAATATATGTACGTATGTGAGTTTACTCGTGTTTAGCACTAATTGTACTAATTAACATTAATAATGGAACACATTATTAGAACAGAATATATTATTCATGATCACAATTAAGAGATATCATTTAATTTGTTGGAGAAATTTATAAGCAAATTTTAGTTAAAGTTGGTATCTGTATTATTATATATACAATTCAGTATATGGTTTTAGTTGAGGTGATTAGCTTCACACTGTATCTCTCTGTTTCATGCAGGGTAGGCATAGGGAAACTAGTATTCAGATACTCCGTTCCCTCAGAAGGACTACGCTTAACGGTCTATTAGAGCGAAGGAATGAAAAGTATGACTGTAAACGCGATTGATTGTGGGTTCGATCCCCACTCGAGGATATTAAATATTTATTTAAATTTATATTTTCATTTCTTCGCCCTGTTATCGAAGCAAAACGCGGCGTTGAGTTCCGCCACTCAACACGCAATGCCTTAAACATGCGGCGTTTTTGAAATATACATATAAGAATAATCATCTAAATAGAAAAATATATATGTAAATCTAAAGTAATCAAACAAGAAAACAACAAGACGACATTGAAATGTATTGAGAATTGAGATCGAATGGCTATAATTGGGACTTAGTAATTACTGTCGATGAATACAATACAAGCAGTCACGGTGAATAGATGTAAATTGAATTTTCCTTTTATCTTTCAACGACTGGTTTGTTGAAAGATGATTATTGTTATCCTTTACTTGGAAAATTTAAGATGCATATCGGATTTATATTTGCTATTTTATTTTCAAGTCCTTCTTACAGTGACTTGAAAATGTTTTTGTAAACTGATTTTGCAATATTTTCAATTAGTCTTTTGAAATTATGTTGAAATAACAAATATTTTATTTTTATCATTTACATTTAGTAAATCAATATTTTGTAAAACATAAAAGTTTAGGAGACAAAGGGTACGGGTACTTATATAGATTTAAAAGTACATTAAAATCGTTAAAATATATATATATATATATATATATATATATATATATATATATATATATATAATGTGTGTGTAGTTGTAGAACTGATCTGATCTGTGTATCCATAATGAATAAAACATTTCACTTTTCGCCCCACATAAGTACCTTAAATTATTTTATTCAAAGCAAACTTAACAAAAGAATACTTCTTTGTAAGTCTATTAAATTACACATTCTTAGATAAAGCGGAAGTACTAATTACAAACTCTATATTCGATTGTCCAACAAGATTCAAGTAGTATTATATAACAGTATAAGGTTTTAAGCCAATATATCCATACATACATATATTATGTACATACAATGAAATAAACAGGAAAGTCAGTAAAAATATTTCATTCAATCACTAGATTTGACCTACAACGAAGAAAAGCTAAATAATACCGTTAATCACCTCACGCCACGAGAAGATAAAAAGAAAACATTAATTATTTCTTTAAAAAAAAATTAAAACGAAAACATTTTTCCATACATTTCATTTAAAATCCTTATGTAAATCCTTATTTATATATAAATTTTATTATTTTAACATTTTTAATGTTCTTTTTTTAATTTAAGTACAACACTGTCTGGTGTATAGGCTATACGCTCACAGTTCCCAGGTTACTTTCCTAGGTTTCCTCTGCCAATCATACATATTAAATTATAATATTTTCCGCTACCTTTAGTTCTTTTATAAATATAATTGCGGTCACTATAAACATTTACGAGGTTAAATGTAATAATAATAAATGATAATGTTATGACTCTATCTTTATGAAATTGGTTCACTGTAAATTACTGAACTGAAATTACGTATAAAAATAAAAATAAAAAACAAACTTAAATATTAGTAAATAAAAGGTTTCGACAAATACAATACCTATACTTATAGGTAAAACCATTCTGCAGTGTTGAGTTCCGCTGCTTAACGCCCAATTAGAGATAATTTGAGGAACCAAGAAAAATTCAAAACGAATTTTCTGTTCCTACTGAAATGTTGATAAATAAATACTTCACAACCCTCATAAATATTTCTAATTATCACAACTTATAATAAGCCTTTGCAAAATTAACGGGTGAATTCTTATTCTTGTACCACGAAACTTGCCTCCTGTGGGACGAACTTTGTCTAACTTTGTTTAAACTGTTATTTTGTATAAATTACTATTATGTAGAAGTAGTTTCCGCACCGCATGCATCTGCCGCATTTAGTAAGTTTCTAGAGAAATACTAACTTGTTCTTTCCTTTTCTTGAAAAAAAAGAAATTTTGCTTTCCAGAAAACGTAAAACCTCCTGGAAACTCTTAGGATCCGTTGATCACCAAGAAACGCGGGTTAAAATATCAAAAATTTTTAAATTTCAAATTTTTAAATAGTTTCTTAGCAAAGTATTTTCCCGTATTTAGTACTTTTACGTAGTGTCTACATTTTCAGTTTTAAAGATATTATATTATGTGACCACACTCGTTTGATTATAGTTGAAGTACACATAACATGTATTTGTTCATATATTAAGTCATATTATTAGGTATATAATAAATAAAAATCATAAGAACATTGTAGGTATAACTCCTAATTCGCCTTTCATGGGTAAAAAGAGAGAATGGAGTTTTAGCATTACAAATTAGATTTTCTTTTTTTTTAGGCAGAGGGAATCTGGGAACCTCGTATAGGGACACTTTCGTTCCCCACGTCGAATTGTGGACGTGCGTGTTCGTGGAAAAACTCAACTATTAATTATTTCATTCCCCGAATCGAACCCACAACCGTCGCGTTTACAGTCGCACACTTGTGTCCCTTTTCGTCTGAATGGCACAATTAGATTACAATCACATCATACAAAAAACATTAAAAAATATAATTATCTACTACAAACAAAGCAAAGAACCAAATTCAATAGACAACTTATAAAAAAATAATATCAACACGGTCTTCTGAAAGCGTATTGTCATAAATCCGGAAACAAGGGCACTCCTGTCACGTGAGGGGATCGCCACTGCTTTTCTTTGAGTTCAACCCTCTATATTCCCTAGTAAATGTGTATAGTGAAAATATGTTGTGTGTAATGTTTGTTTAGGTATAACTACGGATTTATATTGGAAAATAACAAAAAAAGCTATATATTTTTTGTAACAATAATGTAAACATAATTTCAGTTGTGAGGCCAATCGTGGGACTGTTTTGGATTCGATTCCCACTCGAAGGAAATTAAATATTTAATATTTTCATGTCTTCGGTTTGGTGTCGAGGTTGTGTTTTTAACTCTAGGAACTTAGGTTCCTTCTGCCGATGCTATAAAAAAATTATATTCCATTGACTTAAAACAACAATACCACGAGGACCCCATCTACTACAACGGTCTAACGCTGTGCTAAATTATGTTAAGTATGTATACACAAGTGATTTGCACCATATTGAAATTAAAATTTATTATTACTTTAACTAATTCAATTAAATATTACAAACGTAAGCATTATTGACGTTATATTATGTAAAATACGAACGTGCTAACGAACATAGTTCAGTTTCTGAAAGGGAAGTAATTTATTTTTTTAAACTTTCAAGTCCAAAATTTCAATTATCTGCTTTCATCGTAGTTTTTGTATTTGATGATATACAAAAAAAAAGTCTCTTAATGTATTTTTTTATAAATCCAAATATATTCCTGGGAAGTTGTTCTATTAAAATAATTTATTTATTGCCGATTACGCTGTTTGATTTCGTCCAAAATAATAGGAGCCTTCTGTTCTGCTTTTAGTTACTTCCACATGTGGATAGCTGAAATTATACATAACACAAAGATATTCTTATTTTTGTTTCACTTAGGAACCTCCTCTTTTAGGGTTCCGTACCTTTTAAGGAAAATAGGAACCCTTATAAGATCATTTAGTTGGTTGGTGGAAATAGTTATTTATATTAGTGGGGTTTTATCATTCAACATGATGGGCGTATCTAAAGATATATTTTGGAATGCCTGAACTTTAGTTTTGAAGAGGTATATTCGTGTAAAGGTTTTTTTTTAATTCACGACATTTTTGTATTGACATGTAATTCTGGGATAGGCACAACATTATTCGGGAGTGGGTGGTACATCATTGAAATGAACATCGTTCTTAATTTGTAAAGACGAAATAAGTAAATAATAATAAGATAAAATAGTACTAAGAATAAAAAATTGACAGCTGCCATCTTAATTTGGCATTTTTTTATACTATGTTGTAATCGACTAATCACCATAACCAAGGTCTCATTTGATACCCATGACAAGTGTATTTATTGTAAAGGAATAATATAAAATACGATTTGTAATACTATAAACTTATATTGCCACTAAACTTAAAAGTATATACCAAATTTACAACCAATCAGTAAAAATATTTCATTCAATCACTAGATTTGACCCACAACGAAGTAAAGCTAAATAAAACCTTTAAAAAAATATCAGATTTTCTCACCTCAGGGCACGTGAAGATAAAAAGAAAACATTAATTATTTCTTTAAAAAAAAATTAAAACGAACATTTTTCAATACATTTCATATAAAATCTTTATGTAAATTAAGCATTTTCTACATCTTTTTTCCAATGTATAGCCAGCCAATCATTACTTTTTCCGGGAACACGAGGAACATGTTCCCACCCATACTGTAGGCTATAGATACCTGCCGCTATAGCATTTTTTATTAAGAGTTTTCTCGAGAATTTATTAGTACTAAGCCCCCGAGGATCTATTCTAATCCTTCTGGCTGACCTGGATTGCAAATCGTATAGAAATATTGACTTAACAACAATAAACGGGAATTATTTATGTTTTAATTTCAAGTTTTTAGCTTCACGTTGTATCCCGCATATATTTAGGGAAAATTTATGTGGAAATATTTCGTGCTTCATTTTTAAAATCGCAATTCAATTTTTCAGATCAAAAAGATGAAAAAAAGAAACATTCCCTCAAACGGAAACCCACTGCCGTCGCCTTTACAGTTAGATATTGTGCTGCTAAACCACGATGGCCTCATATGATTAAAATATTGAAAATAATAAACTTTTTTTGACTTCTTTAGGTAGCAATTTTCTTATGTTTTTATTTCTCTTACTGCTTACTAAGCAATGTATGAAGATTAGTTCAAGAATTGACACATTTTCTTATAGTTTCATATTTAGTCCCGTCCCTGGCCTGATGAAGTATATCTCAACTCTGTCTTTATACAAAAAATCTTACGAACTATTTTGCTATTAGCATTGGGTTCCGTTGTCCAATACCTCGTTACTCTAATCACATTAAAAACGTTTGGTCATTAGAATTTGTTCAATTCTTTGATCGTTATAGGTAAATTCATATAAAAATCGAATTACGTTGTATCTCGCACACAGCAGGGTATGCAGAGGGAACCTGATGTTAAGACACTCTGTTCCCCACTTTCCCCCGAATTCTGGAGAGATTGCGTATTTAATGGCAGAACTCAAAGCCACGCGTTGCCTCGACACTAGAGCGAAGAAATGGTAATATAAATACAAATAAATATTTCATTTCCTCTAGTAGAAATCGAACAGACAATCAGTAGCGTTTACAATCACACTTTGAACCTCTGCGCCACGACTGGCCTCAACTCCATCTTAATTTTCTATTGTATTGAAATTTTATCATTGCTATTACTGTAAGTAGTGTCTCGGCCATACCCATTAACATGACATTGAATCAAACATTAACAATTTAATCGTTAAAGAAAACATTTAAATCGGTGAAATGTCAGTTAAAACTTAATTGACGTCTCTGAGATTGACTATGAGCTCCAATTATATCACGATATGATTATAGAAAAAGAAAATTGTAAAAACCTAACCTCGTTACATCAGACAATACCGATTCGCGTGATTTTTACTATTAAATGTTAATTAATGAATAAATCTTCTTTACAAATAAATATAAAAAGAATGTTATCGAGGAGAGCCACAGTCAAACTTAGTTCTAGAAACAGTGATCTTCGTGTTTAATAATATTAAAGGATTTTACTTTATGTTATAACGTGAGTTTATAGTTTATAATTTGTTACGTGTGTGTCAAACATGATTGGACATCAGATGAACCTAGAAGTAGAGTGAAACTTAAAAAAAACTATATATAACAGAGAATATGTCAACACACTGTGTTCTCCTTTTCGAGATATTTCGTGTTGAATATTAGAACTTAATGCCGCGCTTTGTCTCATTAAAAGGGGGAAGGAAAATAATTGATGTATATATATCATTTAAACCCAAAAAGGAGTTCGAACCCACAATCATTACGTTTATATTCAGTAACTGTCCCACTGCGACACAGTGTGTTCATTACACCTACGTATGTAAATGTAACGTATGTACATTTCTCTTTTATAAATTTTAAATACATTACCGTCCTTTTTTGCTATGTATATTTTTTTCTGTAGAACATACCTGAAACAAAATGGAATAATTTATAATTATATATTCCCTTCATTTTATATATTCAAACCCAAAATATTACTTATAAAAATATACTTTTACAAATCACTCTTTTGAATTGTGTGGTATTTAAGGTCGTGCGCAGCATGCAGCAGCATATTGTAATCGCGACAGACTGTGGGTTCCTTGCTCTGGTAACATGGCAAAGAGCGGCGTTAAGTTCCGTCACTCAACACACAACGCCCAATGAAGTCCGTGGATAGTGGAATGGAAGTGTTTTAATGAGGTTCTTATAACTAACAGAGTGTCTTAGGGTCCCAGGTTCCCTCTGCCTACGCCTACCCTACTTTGTGCGGGATATAGCGTGAAGATAAAAAAAGATACTATTAAAATCTATACTTCTATTCACTTAACCCAGAAAATACTAGTTCCCATTAAAGATTTCTATTTTGTACTATACAAACCATTCATCAAGGAAACCCATAGGCTATGTTACATCACGTCAATCGTTTCGATCGTCAAAATCTTTTGGTCAGTCCCATCGGAATAAGCAGGCGAAGCCGCAAAGCCGCAAAAATAAATTGTTTACAAAGTATTTAAATGTGAATATCTGTCAAATTTAAGTGAATAATTGACCCTAACGATAATCGCCCTCGTAAACTTTTACTGAGACTGACGCACTGCGGGTACTGTGGTTAGTTGCTAAAATAATTAAACCACCTCGTATGTAGTTTTAAGACTTTTGTTTTGGTATATCGTTACATAAATACATTCCTAATATGCTATAGGAGTATATTAAAAATGTTTTTTTTAGTAACGATAAAAAGAGAAATTTAATTAAAATATTTGAAATTTCTCCTCATCTTAAGAAAATCTTTAGGTGTATTAGTCGAGAATAAAAATAAATCAAAATAATATCTATTAATTTCTTTACCCTATTTCAATGTTTCAATCATTTTTTTTTATAAAATTGCAATGTTCTCTATTATATATAATTTTTTTTTAGCTTCACGTTGTCCCCCACATATTAGAGTGTGTGTGTGTTACACAGATGGAACCTGGGAATCTAGTGTTAAGACATTTCTTTTCTATGACGAGACTTCCGTTTCCAACTTCCACCGATTTCTTGAGGCATTACGTGTTCAGTGGTGGAAATCGATTAACGATTGGAAGTATCCTTCTACCACGTCATACTAACATCTAAATAATAACTTCTTAATTAACTAGGATATATAATATGTTATATAGAAAGTTAGAAGTGTTTAGTGGAGAACGGAATGTCTTAACACAAGCTTCCTTTTAGCCACCCTGCTAAGTGCGGGAAACAGCGTGAAGCTGATTTTAAATTATTTTATACAGGATGCAACTCCTATTAGCTGCTGCTACCCTAGTAGCCAGTCTTATAATAGCTGGGGCTCAAGTAAACTCGGACAGATTGGACAGTGTCAACATAGACGAGGTGCTAGCGAACAAGAGGTTACTCCAAGCCTATATAAAGTGCACTCTGGATAAGGGAAGGTGTACGCCGGAAGGGAGAGAGTTAAAAAGTGAGTCTTTTTTAATATATTAATAAGAAATTGTTATTTGAGAGGGCTATGGCGCACGGCTGATTGTAAGACGGCTGTGGGTTCGATTCTCGTTCAAGAGAATGGAATATTTTCGTTTCCTCGCTTTCGTAACAAAAGATAGGTCGGAGAGCGAGGAGTGTAGACAAAAAAGTCATCATCATCACCTTCACTCTGTATCTCGGAGGAGGCTTCACGCTGTCTCTCACAGGAGGGTAAGCAGAGGGACCTAGTGTTAAGACACTCCGTTCCCTACGTTCCGCTCAATTTTTTGAGGCATTGCGTGTTGAGTGGCGGAATTTAACGCCGGGCTTTTGCCTTGATGCCACAAGAAAAATAATAATAATAGACAATATGCACGCTATCGCGGTGCACGTTTACCTTGCTGAACGCGATGATTGTTATTGTGTTTATTGTCCATATAAGGATAACTGGTGATTTACAAATTAGTTACTTTTTTGCTTTTCAAAAAATCTCCCGCTAAGATACTTGATCTTTGATTCTTTGATCAATTTCCTTATTTGGAGATATAAAAGTAGTAGTAGTTGTAGGTAGAATCAAAATTTGCTGTTCGGTTATCCAATAATAAAAAACGCGTTCTTTTTTTTTAGGCATTTATTGTACGTACCTTTGAATTATCTCCGAAATCACGACAGTGTTATATAACATATAACGTATAACACTAAAAGATAAAATAAAAATATACTTTTTTTACAAATATTCAAATAATTATATCAATTTTAAATTTTTCCTTATTATTAGATGTAGATATTACTAATAATATTAAATAATAATTACTCTTATATAACAATATCGTGTGATTGATGCAAAATTATAAAAAGAAATACAATTTATTTGTTATATTTTACATTTTTTAATTATATTATAATATGAAGAATCCACTATACTTAAAGGAAAGATAAAATAAATATAGCAAAAAGGAGAGTTCCACTCGCGAAACGATTTATTTTCATTTTCTCACTCTGGTAACGAGATAAAGCGCTGCGTTGAGTTCGGACACTAAACACACTTATCTCAAAAGTTGGGCAGTGCGTGAGAAAGAACCAGTGTCGTAACACAAGGTTCCTTTGCCTATTCCTCTAAATATTATAGACATATTGTCTACTGACTAGAATCGTTTAACGACTATATACAAAAGATTTATGGTTCGATTCCCACTCCAAGAAACGAAATATTTTCATTTTCTCGCTGTGGAAGTGGCAAATCACGGCGTTAAGCTTCGCCGCTCAACATTTAAGATCTCCAGCGGAAAGCTTGGAACGGAAGTGTTTTATTAAGAAAAAAGTGTATTAACACTAGGTTGCCTTTGCCTCTTTTGCTTTGTGCGGGATACAGAGAGAAGTTGGAAGTTAAAATCAAAACATTTGATAACCTCGATAAATTAGATTAACTCGAGAGAGTAAAAAGACCATATGATTTATCGTTCTATTAAGTCGTCTACTACAGTTATATTATTAAAGAGCAGTTTATGAAATTATATTAATTATATATATTTTTTATATTTATTTCAGCCCACATAACCGAAGCACTGCAACAGGGTTGCGACGGTTGCACAGACGGACAAAAGGAGAGCGTACGGAGGGTTATACGTCATTTAATAAGAAACGAACCGGACTATTGGCAGCAACTCGTGGACAAATACGACTCAGAAGGGGTGTTTTCTAAGAAGTATGAAGACGAACTAAATTCTCTTTAGGTAGCGACATCAAAATGATTTTAAAAATACAGATTTTATTTTAGCGGCGTTGAATTTCGCTACGAAACACGCAATGCTTGGAAATTCGGCAAAAAAATAAAGATAATATAGCGTGAAACTCAAAAAAAAATATGATTTTAAATGGAAATATTTTCAATGGAATATTGCGTGTAATTTGGTTATAATAGCAAATATTTATTATAGTGTGAAAGTTAATTAAATATACTACTATAAGGTGACATTACTTAAAACATGTTGGTTCAAAATTATTTTATAACAAAATTATTTACACACAGTAGACCTACTTATATCTAACAGTAATAGCAAAAATTAAAGAACTTTCTAGATATAAAAATTATACTTAACTTAATATTAATTAAAATTAATTATTTAATTTTTTAATAATAATAACTTATTTAATTAAATTTATTATTAATTTATAATGTCATTCATTGATTCATTTAATTTATTCAAAATATGAACTAAACCTTCCCTATAACCCAGTAAGCGATTGATTTATGTTTAAGCTTTACATTTTGCTGTTGTTAAGTGTTAAGACTCTCCGTTCTCCGCCAACTGATTGCGAGACTGTTGCATGGAAGATCTGCTACCTCACATCTGCCGATCTCTAACATTGCGGTGAAACCTCAGCAATCGTAGAGACAAAGAAATAGAAAAAAGTTTGTTTATAAATTAACTTAAAAATCTAATAATATAAATTATAATTTATATTTTTTTTGCGCTTTGTGCCCTTGCGCCAGTCGTGGCGTCAGAGGCACAAAGTGTGACTGCAAGACCGACTGGTTGTGGGTTCGATCCCCATTCGAGGAGACGAAATATTTACTTAAATTTAAATTTCCATTTCTTCGCTCTGGTGTCGAGGTTAAGCGCGGCGCGGAGTTCTGCCACTCAACACGCATTGCCTCCAGAATTCGGCAGAAAGTGGGGAACGGAGTATCTTAACACTAGGTTCCCTCTGCCTTCACTGCTGTGTGCGGGATACAGCGTGAAGCTGATATAATTAATTATAATATAATTAATGATTTTTTTTAATTAACTTAGTATTTACTTTTTAATAAACAAGTATTTATTGATCATACATCATACAATATTCTCGCTTTTTCACGAAGCAGTGCTTCATTTGTTTTATTAAATAAATATGCGTACAAAATTAAATGTAATTTTAAACTGATACAATATTTATTACGGCCGACGTAAATAAAGTGAATCTTATAGTGATAAAATAATTTTAAATGAATATTATTTATTTAACGGAAATTGTGTATTATTTTTGTTAAAGTTGTTGGAGGATGTGGTGCAGTAGCGTCCTGACTGTATACGGGACGGTTGTGAGTTTGGTTCTCACTTGGGATAATTAATTATTTTCATCTTCTCGTTCTTGTAACTCAACTCATCAAGTAATGTGTAAAATTAGGCGGAAAGTGGGAAATGGAGTGTCTTAACACAAGGCTTCCTACACTACTTCTGCCTACATTGCTTTATTATATGCAGGATACAGCGTGCAAACTACGGGGTGATCGGAAGGAACCTAGTGACTCTTCCACGCTTTCCGTCCAATTTTATAAATAGAGAGAAGAAACGGAAATATACATTTATTACATATTTCATCTGCTCGAGTGGGGATTGAATCCACAACCGTTAGGTTAGGTTACACTTTGTACCTCTGCGCCACGACTGGCCTCTACTACTATATCTATACTACAATATTACTACTGTATGCGGGATACAGCGTGAAGCACATTTTTTTATATCACTACTATACCCCAAAGCCTTTGCGTTGATATAAGCTATTAAAATACGCATTTTAAAAAATGATATTTATGTTTTGACGTGACAGCATAATTTAAAAGTAACGAGACCCAACAGCCCTCTATAGCGTGACTAAAAAATCACTTCCAACGTGACACAATTTTAACCTAATTATAAAAAAACAAACGTCGTAATTTCCATTGTTTCGCAGAACACGCAATGCCGTGACAGAAATACATACTTACGATTATATATTTTCAAAATTAATTGTAGTATGACCTAAAAGTACTTATATAGTATAAGTACTAGATTGTTTGACTATTTAATTGTTTTAGGTAACTTAATTTATTATTTGCAATTGTTTTTACCTACATTTTCTATGAGAAACAAAAATATTCATCCTATGACGACGTGGTGAGGAGGTGGTGGTGGTTGTGGTGTATATAGGTGTAGGTGTAAATACCACTCAAGCGCATAAAAAAACTGTATAGATTATTAAAAATTAAGGTAAAGGGGAAAAATGGGTATTTCTATTATAAAAGCTTCCTCGGATATTTTAAATAACAGGAGAACAGCTCTTCAGTTCTATCACTATAATATTTGCTTCTTATACATACACCACTGTATTTTAAAGTGTACTTGTCAAGGCACAAGCAAAGAATGAATCCACACTTCTAACGTAATGCCTTTTATATTTTTAAATTAGTCAAATCAAAAACTATCTTGACAATTACAATTATAACAAAATTGTGTCATTTGACTCCACAATATATTGTTCAAAAATTTATGCCAAAGAGAGAATTATAAAGTTTATCAATAAAATATTAGTAAAACAACTTTACATTTTAATAATAAAATTACAAACGCTAACAAATAAGTACATAACAAATGGATTTATTCGATACCTGATCTTCTGCTAGGTGAATGTTGTCAAAGAATGTAATATGGCTTCGTTTGGTACTCACAATTATTTATTACAAATACCCGATGTTCGGAATTACCTGAATGCGCTATATTTTAGTTAATTAGTAAAGCGGATTAATGGTCGCGTTTAGTTTTTAACATCGAATACAC
Organism: Heliconius charithonia; assembly: GCA_030704555.1. Lineage (NCBI taxonomy): Eukaryota > Metazoa > Arthropoda > Insecta > Lepidoptera > Nymphalidae > Heliconius > Heliconius charithonia. The sequence continues at coordinate 9,071,926 of CM060821.1, forward strand.
AAAATAGAAAAAAAAGTAAAGATAAATAAATAGCTCTCTTAACACTACATAGTGGGAATGTTCCCAGGTTCAACTGTATTCCCTTATTTATTTATTCCCTTCACTACGTACTTAAAAAGTGATTAATATGAAATAAAGACGCTTTCGGTATCGCATAGGCTATCGTACGGCTGACTGCGACAGCTATTAACTTCATGGAAATATCGTAGGCCATAAATCCTATCTAACCGCGTTTCCCTCTAAAAGTATATAATTTGGAGTATTTTAGACAAAATTCGGAAATTTTAAGACTCATTTTTGGAACAATGGTACGACATTTGGGTATTTGGACATCGTGAATTGAGGTTTTACGGTTTGTCGTAAAGTTCAATTTAGTATTTATATATGAGTATATAATATGTATGTCTGTATTTTCTTGCAAAGCTTATTAATACTGTAATATGTAGATATGTTACAAAAATGTTAATCAAATACAATTCAAAATTTGACATAATACAATACAAATTACATACAATACAATACAATTTAAATTTTAACGTATGTATAATTATAATAAAAGCTGAGTTAAACTAAGCTTAACTCGGTAAAGCTTTCGATTTCAATTTATACGGCAAAATTTTGGTACTAAATGAAACAACAATGTATTAGAAAAAAATATTTGTAAAAACAAAAACCCCGACTGCATAAAACTAAAAAGAAAATAAACAAGACTAATAGTTTATTAGGATTAACAGTCGGGACCTCTTTACATTATGCTGGGTTCCTGGTAAAGATTTTATTGATTGAAGAATTACTTGTAGGTCCCGACTGGTAATTCAAATTCAAATCAAAAATCTGTTTGTAATATGTTAACAACACGTCGTTATTTTAGATACATATATAAAAAAAACAGGAGTTTCTAAACAAAACGAAAAATCCTCTGCTCCCTGTATGAAGCATCACTATTTTGTTCTAATATCAACATAAATAACATATACATAAGCATATTCGTGGTGAGAGCATGAGCAGAGAGGAACTTTCAAAATAAAAGTTGAAACTTTTATCCGACATAAAGAATTCATAGCTCTATTGCCTTTCTCTGAAAGTAAAATATCCACTCCATCCATCCACTGCATATTTTTATACTTTTTGTTTTCGCGAATACCAGAATAACCAGAGAACACCACTAACCTAGCGGAGAACAGATTGTGGAGACACGAGGTAATTCGAGATATTGAGTGGGAAAACTTAACGCCGCAACTTGTTCAACGAGAGCACGGACATGAAATCTCTTGCCCTGACAAAAGTTATACATCACGCACCACAATCAATTTATTTATTATATGTGTTAAGTAGCGGAACTCAATACATCGCTTTACCTCGTTGCCAGAGCGAGAAAATTAAAATGTTAAATATTTCATTTTCATAAGAGGAAATCGAACCCACAGCCTGTTTCGTTTACGATCACACACTTGTGCCCCCGCTTGTGCACGATTTTGATCATGTACATTATATAATTTTGTTAATTATTTACTGTAATTATAGCACAAATAAAAGAAATTTAACGTGCAATTACTATACAAAGACATTTTATTTTCCACAAAAAGAAATCGGTGCCAAATGTTTCCACATTATAAATCTAAAATGCTGAAATGAGTTTCATCGAACGCAGAAAATTGCTTCGAGTGTTGCGGAACGGTTAACTTTTGTATATACATAGTTTAAAATTTTACCGCAAAAGTGGAATTGGAGTTTGAAAACGATGTATGTTTCACTATGTACCTATTATTAGTGGGTAGTGCTGTAGGAAAGGTCACAGAGTAACCTGACCTTATCTGATATAATCTGTTTTAATCAATTTAACGTGTCTGTGCATCTGTGAAACTGACTCAATTCTTAACCAACTTACAATAAAGTTTTATATTAGACAAAAAATTAAGCTTCGAGTTTGGATTGACAAGAGAGAATGAGCTCTCACTTTTAGCCCAATTTTCGAGACATTGCGTATTCAGTGACGGAACGCTTGTCGAGCTTTGTGTGGTTGACCAGCTTCTATATATGTAAGTGGAAATTGAACAAACATCTACCTTCTCTTCTTCTTCTTCTCATCTCTAACATCGACACTACACCGCTGCACCATGATGGCCTTAGGAAGATTATCTAGATTTATTATTTAGAAGAAATTATATTTTTGCTAAGCCGTTCTAATTTACTGGTTATTGTTTCCAAATATAAAACGTTTGTTGGATCCTTTCGCCCTCATCGTTACGAAAACCACGACGAAGGTTAAGCTTATGTATCATCCTAGAGGATGATGAATACCTTTTTTTGAGGTATCCTAGACTCTCCTAGTCTAGATTTTTCTAGACGGATCCTAGAATTAAATTTAAGAAATTTGATATTTCCCTGTCCTGTTATGTGCGGGATATAGCGTTAGAAGAAATTCAATGCAAAACTACTAAATTACAGTAAGAATTGACGGTAAAGAGTACGTTTCGATGTTCACCAAAAAAACATTTTCTAAATTATGAAAACAACTTTGAATGGAAATCAATACAAATGAAGGTATGTTTATATTGATTATACATAAATCGTATAAAGATGGGTAGGTATATGTAGGTCAGCGATACGGGGGTGATAGCGATAGGCGTTTAATAATTGCGATGATTTTAATATATATTTTATATAAATCTTATTTACATTTTTATTTCTAAAAAATAGAGTAAAAAAATAGGGTATGTTAGTGTAAGGAGAAGGACACTTTGTTCCCTAGTCATCGCCAATTTCAGAGACACTTACGTGTTGTGTAGAGAACGAGCCGTATCCATACCAAGGTAGCCAGAGAGAACTCTCTGCATACTTTTTTCGTCTATTGTCTTCCATCTCTTTATACATTCCCTCCCTACGTTTTTTATGTAACCTTCCTTTTTTGAAGGTCAAACGGGATTTCCACCTACCTCGCGTATCGTTTACATTTCTTACATAAATCTTTTTTTATCATTCTTTCATTATTAATCAGGCTTGTCTCAACTGTAATGAAGCAACAGGTATTCAAAAGAACTGTAGCGATTACCCGATGCCGTATTATAACAAAAGAATACACGGACAAGAGTATTGCTTTTAAAAGAAAAGAAACTTTTATAAAATATCTTAAATCACAATCAATAAAGATTTCTTTCGAAGATTACTTACTACTTTAAAGATTTCCTTAAAATATTAATTATAAAATAAATAAATTCTCCATTTCTTTTAATGTCCGGCTATTTCGTATGTGAAAAAATTAAAATAAATTGGTAGTATTGTCATTTTAATGAAAGTTTCACTTGTTTGAAAATTGAGGATGTTATGACGGTTTCGACAGCTGTTATTAATTTATTTACCACGAATGGATGGACTATCAGGATAATTTTTAAATGAATTTTATTGTTTATTGATTTCTTTTTATATTTAGGCAATGAAAAACATATATCAATTTAAGTTTCATTGTCATTTTTCAACTTAATTCTCACTATTGTTATATTTTTACTTTACTTATGAAATATTTTTTTGTAGAAAATGTATCAAATTTTCACGTAATTTGGCGGGATTTGAATCCACTTCTCTGGCGCCTCTTGGAAACTGTTTTCAAGATGAAATCGTTAACAGCGTTCACATTTTTATACATTTTAAAAAAAAAAAAGTATAACTTCATAATTTGGTTAAAAACCTTGGATGTTGAGATAAATGTAATGTTGAGTTAAATGTCGTAAATATTCTTTATGTTGGGGAAGCTAAATATGTGTTAAGGATTACTGATGAATCTTTTCGCTAAAAATGTTAATAAAGGCATCTTAATTCATTATTGATTGAGCATTGTGAATGAGATCGTAGAAGCAACAACGTACGATCAAAATCGGTACCACAAATGATCACAAGAAGAGAAAGCTTAAGCCATTTCTATTTTTATCATAGTAGCAAGCAGCAGTCCCTGGACTGATGTAGATAAAATACTTTGTTTTGCATTGGCTTTTCAACCGCCATTTTGAACTGTTCTGTTTTCATCGAATGAAATAGTACCGTCTTGTTTGAAGATTGAGTCTACGTTTTTACCGATCCGCACAACATTGACACTGTGTTATCTCTGTGCAATCTGGCCTTAAAAAGACTTCAAAGTGTACATTTGCTTCTTTGAATCAAAATTCCTACTACTGAAGTGTTCTTTGTTGGGGGGACTTGAACGGTCAAGTAGGTAAAGGCTGCAGAGTCTAACTAACACCGAGACTGCTCAGAATACTTGGAAATGACCTCAGTCGGCAATCACTGCGGCCGACAGGCGAGTTCTTGGTGTTTGTAAGGGAGCACGTGTCATCGACAGGGTGTGATGATAAGGTGCATCTGGTGGGCATTGCGATCCAAAGGGATCTCAGAGTTCTATATTGATACTATCAGAGACTTATACAAGACTCTGTTATTTAGGATTGCTGTTGATGACATTATGCTCTTCCAAATTACAGTAAGGGTTTCAACAGATTCCACATACGCCGGGATTAATGGCAAGAATAAGAAGTTTCAAAAAGGTGTTAAGGTTACAAGCAACTGAATCATGGTGCATAGTTTCTAATTTTTTAAACATAAATAATATAAAATTTTCGAAATTTTTGGAAACTCGTTGCTCGTACCTATGTATACAACCATTGTCATGTTTTAATGAGTGCTTTAACTTTTATTTTAGTAAAAGTCGAAAATATCGAAAGTCCCGGATATTGTGAAAAAAAAACTTGTATTTTTAAGACCTATTTTTGATCCGGTATCCTATTATTTTTCAATCCTGGACTTCTAATTGAAACCTGGGAACCTAGTGTTATGACTAGATTAAACTCTTACAAGCACAATCGTACAATTCCTTTCACGTACTTAAAAGTGACTAACGTGAAATAGCGAAGCTTCCGGTATTGTATATGCCATCACACAGCTGATTGCGACAAATATTAACTCTATAATAAAAAGTAGTAGGTGGGCTAAACATCCTGTATATTTGTACTGTCCTCTACGAGTATATAATTTGGGAGTATTTTAGACAAAATTCGGAAATTTTAAAACTTATTTTGGAACAAAGGAACACCATTTCGGTATTTGAACTTCGTGAATTGAGGTTTTACGGTTTGTCGTAAAGTTCAATTTAGTATATATGAATATGAAATATGTATGTATGTATGTTTGTACGTGCTCAGTTCTTGTAAAGTTTATTAATTTTGTAATCTGTATGGTGCAAGAATGTCAAACAATTCAAATTTAACGTATGTTTAATTATAATAAGAGCTGAGTTGAACTGAGCTTAACTCGGTAAAGCTTTTAATTTATATGGCAAAGTTTTGGTACAATTATGTATTTGAAAAGGGCATGTTAACAAAGTATTAAATAGCAGCATAATATTTTTAAACATTTTTTCTAAATAAGTATTATAGCAGCATAATATTAGAATTTTCATTGTCTTAACTATTATTTTTGTATAATCTTATGTGCCCAATTTCTGTAACTTATAAATAAATTAAAAGATTACATTTCCCCTTTTTCTATTGAACATAGTCCGTTGTCTTCAAACAGATTTTTGTTGAAGGATTCAGCGTTAGGCTATATTTAACAAAAATAAGAACATAAACCTACAATTTTAATTCCAGTCGCTTAATGTCAAATTCAATGTATAACTTAATAAATTAGTCCTCTTACATAGCACAGGATTAGAATCCACATACTCTGAACGTCAAATGTTAATTAATGGTAGCTCCAAAACAAAATATATAACCAACCCAAATTACCCGTAACAATCCTTCCTCATCTAAAATTTATATGTGCGGTATTACAAATAAGATTTTAAGGTATTATATACTGAAACCAGTATTACCGGAACTTGCATAATTAAGGCGGAAACGGCAAATCCACTGGAAGAGGTGAATTCTTTTGTGAAATGTAACGGATTTAATTAATTTGGTATATATGGATACAATATCTTTATGCAAAATAAAAAAAGGGTTCAGTATTTTTATACAAATGAGGCCATCGTGGCGTAGTGGAAGAGTGATTGTAATCGCATCTGCGAGTTCAATCCACAAGAGGATAAAATTATTATATTTAAATTGTTTCAATTTCCTTTTTCTAAAAGATAAAGCATGGCGTTGAGTTCCGCCACCCAGCACACAGTCTTGAAAATTAAGCGGAAAATGAGGATCGTAGTGTCTTGGCACTACTGGATTATTTTTATTTTAGTCCTCAAACATATAATATATTTGACTCTTGTTAACAAAATATTTTTTTCTATTTACGCCATTATGACGCAGTGGCATAATATTGGTCACAGCATGGTATTGTGTTCGAATATGATTAACATTACTTTTATTGTAACATATTTTAATCCTTATTTATTTCTATTCATTTAATAATTAATATGCATGTATTAAATTTATTTGTTTAATGTTTTAAATTCATTTTTATAAAAAAATAATACGATTACATCTTGTAAGAAAATCTTCTATTAACTTAAAAATAAAACAAATTTCGTTATATAGTTTCTGATGTAGAGGGATTAATTAGACTTAGTCGGACAAAGACCGATCACATCATGCGGTCAAGGAAGCCACTGACAAGACATCCTCTATTTCATGAAAATCTCGTTTTACAGTACGGTTGACGAGTCGTGGCCGCCCTAAAGTTTAGTAGGTTTTCTGAACGTATTTTGAAGGGCACAAGAGTGCGACTGTAATAGAGGTTTGTGTGTGAGTTTGATTTCTACTTCAGAAAATAAGATATTGAATATTTTTATTTCAAAAAATATTTTTTATTTTTCTAAATATTTATTTAAATTTATATTGTCATTTCTTCGCTCTGGTGTCGAGGCAAAGCGCGGAGTTGAATTCCGCTACTCAACACGCAATGCCTCCAGAACTCGACGGAAAGCGAAGAACGGTGTGTCTTAACAATGGGTTCCCTCTACCTACCCTGCTATGTAAGGGATATATAAGGAAGCTGATTCTTTTATTTCTTCATTCTGGTAACGAGGCAAAACGCGACGTTAAATTCCACTGCTCAACACGCAATGCCTCCACAGTACGGAGAAAAATGGAGAACGGAAGTGCCTTTATGAAGTTATTTAAGGCTATTTAAGAAACTGAGTCGCCTTTTGAAGATCATAAGCCCTTTTTGTAAATAAGTACTTATAACTCCCATACATTCTATCGATTCGGTTCTTCGTATTCTGACATCTCAACACATACCTTGACCTAATACTGATCGAACTCTTTACTTCCTGTAAAGTTATGGTATTAGTCAACATGGTCATGAATTTTAAATTGATATAATCTTTCGTTTTAATTTTTAATATTGTATTGAAATATAAAATGGTTTACTGGCGTGAAAGTTAAAGAGAACAGTATTTATATTTGAAAATAAATAAATTTGTTATGAAATTTAAACCTGCGTTTTAACTACATTGCCAACTGAATGTAAGAGTAACCTCACTTTTGTTTTTAGCCACTTTCCAGTTTTTGAAGCTTCACATTCAAAAATGTATCTAGCATTATTCACGTCCGCTTTAAAATCGGAAAGACAATAATAATATATGCATTTTTAATTTCAAAAACTGAAAATATGTAATTTAAGTAATTAATTTTTTTTTTCATAATATCCACATACACTACAAAAATTGTACTAAGTTGATATTAAATCCATAACCATCACCATCAAATTCATGTACATTCTTTAAACATAGGCACATTATGTACGTCTATGTGTAGTAAAAAATAAATATATTAATTACTTTAGTTCTATAAAATTTTAATTGCGGCGTTGAGTTCCGCCGCTCAACACGCAATGCTATTACATTTTTACCGTAAAAAGTTAACGGAAGTGTCTTATTGGGGACGGAGTGCTTTATCAGGTGCAGTGTCACAGCGTAAATCTAAAAAAAATGCAATTGAACAGCATGATTTAACGAATGTCAAAAGCACTCCTCTCTCCGGAATAGATGTTTTTAACTTCAAAAGGAAAGTTTTTAACTTCAAAAGGAGTTCACTAACAGGACATCCTTATGTCTTGCTAACTTTGATGGAACTTTAACTATCTGAAGTCATCGCCAATCGTACGGATAAAGCTTTTTCTTATAGTTCTACAGATACATTTGTTGCTAAATACTAATAAATTTCAAAATCAAATATTATTTAGCTCAGTTTTTTTATTATTTATTATTGGTTTTATAGAAGTGTCGGGAAATGGCGGAAAGCATTGTAGAAGTCCATTTGAAATAAGAACTAAGGAAATAATATAATTATATGCTTGTGTATTATCATTTTTTAAGTTACACGCCGCGCTTTATAAATGTACGCACAGGGAACCTAATGGCAATAAAATCCTTCTCTTGTTTTCCGACCAAATTTTCGAGACATTGAGTGTCCAGAGACCTTGCCGAGCTGTCTTGTTTTCCTGATTTTATACCTGTAAGTGGGAATCGAACACATATCTGACAAGCATATGGATGGATATCTGGAGGCATTGCGTGTTGAGTGGCAGAACTCAACGCCGCGCTTGGCCTCGACACCAGAGCGAAGAAATGGAAATATAAATTTAAGTAAATATTTAATTTCTTTCGAGTGGGGATCGAACCCACAACCAGTCGGTTTTTACGGTCACACTTCGTGCCGCTGCGCCACGACTGGCCTCACTAATCCTAGAATAGAAAATAAGAAATTCGATAAATTCATAAGGAATTACCAATTTTCTTATCAAATGATGATTTTTCTTTCAAAAACTCTAATAACATAACTCGCCTAGCGAATAAATACATCGCAAACTTCTGCGTAACTGAAAATTGATCGGCAACTTTGTCTTTGTCCGCCGGATTTGTTACAAGGTAACTTTTATTAGTATTTCTACTCCTTGGAGTTAGACCGAAGAAATATAAAAGAAAATAACTTTTCTGTTTCGTTGTAAGATTTATTTGCAATCTTTTTTATTTATAAGGTTATATAAGTTATGCATTTAGCTAACCAGAAGGGTCTTTATTAGAAACGTATAAAAATTTAGACGTAGCGAGACATGCTGGAAATGCTTGAATGCTCGGACTGTTTCCAAGAAGCACGAATTCGAATCCCGCTAAGTTCAGTTTTTTTATCTACCTTACTGGCAATATCACCTCAACTTTACAACATGCACGGGTGTGCGTCCGCTAACAACTTTCATTAACAACTACTTGACAAATCCACAAAAGTATGAAAAAAATATTAAAAAATTCCATATCACCAATTAGAAATACGGTCTAAACAGTTAGAAAAAAAATTAAATCAGCTTCACGCTGTATCCCGCACACAGCAAGGGTAGGCAGAGGAGACCTAGTGTTAAGACACTCCGTTCCCCACTTTCTGCCGAATTCTGGAGGAATATTTCATCTCGAGTGGGGATCGAACCCACAACCAGTCAGTTTTACAGTCACACCTCGTGCCGCTGCGCCACGACCGGTCTCAATCTAAACTCATTAGTCTAAATAGTATTATAATCAAAATATATAACATTAACCACAATAATATAGCCAGAACACAGTAAAACCAACCAAGAATATTGGAAAATAACAAAATTTCACTAATATCAAAGATCATTCATCACAAATTCGCATCAGAGGCTACACTATGATTGATTTAGCAATATCAATTCAGGGATCAGCGCCCTGGAGTGTCGACACCGATGGATGTTATGGCTCCAACAACCTAGAAGATGGGACTGGCGGAGATGGTACTAATCGCTTCTTAATGGCTGGACGTAATTGAATACTTCGTGATGATGGCGGATGGAATTTTAAGGTTTTATGAGTGTTTATTTATTAATTTATGTATTTCATTTTATTTTGAATTCAATATTTCAAAATTCGGTTTCTATTTATAAAAGTTTTGGAAGACAACATGGCGGTAAAATACACACCGGGAATCGTTTTTTAAATAACGGAACCCAACGCTGCGCCATCATAAACAGGGGCCAGGGACAAGAACACAATTTTAAACATTTTCATATTAACAGTCAAACATGAATTCATTTAGCCCCGATGATGTTTATCTGTACTATCGTATAGAGTATACGATCTTAATTGCTTGTTTCGTTGAACGAACTAACCTCAGAAACTATTGATTCGAATTGATTATATTAGGTAAATCGTTTCGACTTGTTGGACTTAAGAGTATGTAAAGTGCCATATACATCTCATAATTATTTCCATATGACCAAGAGGGCTTTAGCAAAACACTGAGGCCAGTCCTGGGGGAGGGACACAAACGTGTAAACGCGAAAGGTTCGATTCCCACTCGAGGTAATGAAATATTTTATGTTTTCATTTCCTCACTATGGTGACGAGGCAAAAACGCTGCGTTGAGTTACGCCACATTGCCAGAATTCGAAAAACGTGCCCACAGAATGCGGAAAGTGGGAAACGAAGTATTTTAATGGGTAGGTACTACTATTAAGAATGTCTCGTGTTCCGGGTTCCTCCTTCAGCCCATCCTGCTAAATGCGGGATACAGCGTGAAGCTGAATAAAACTCAATTTAAAAACACTGTGATAACAGTATGACGGACAGTTGTGTTCTATAAAGAGCATTATACGTTTTGCTAAGTGATTAAAACAACTTTGAATGGAAATCAATACAAATGAAGGTATGTTTATATTGATTATACATAAATCGTATAAAGATGGGTAGGTATATGTAGGTCAGCGATACGGAGGTGATAGCGATAGGCGTTTGTATGATTGCGACATTTTAATATATTTCTATAATAAACTATTACTTAAAACCAGTCGTGGCGCAGAGGCACAAGTTTGCGACAGTAAAAGCTAAGAGTTGTGGGTTCGATTCCACTTGAGGAAATGAAATATTTAGCATTTTCATTTCCTCGCTCTGGTTACGAGGCAAAGTTTGGCGTTGGGTTCTGCCACTCTTCTCTCCGCCTCTCTTCACCTCCACAATTCGTCAAAAATTAAGGAAGTGTTTTAACATTATCTTCCCAGGTTCCCTCTACCTACCCTGCTATGTGCGTTATATAGCATAAATTAAAACATAATAAATATATATATGTATTAATTAGAACACACAACCACCGTCATTAATCAGGCTCGTCTCAACTGTATTCGAGCAACAGGTAGACAAAAGAAATATAACGATTACCCGATGTTGTACTATAACAAAAGAATTCAACCTCTACAAAATGTCTTAACTTACAATCAATGAAGATTTATTTTAAAATATTAATTAAACATTAAATAAATCAGCCATATTTTTAAACGTTTTTAAATGTTATTCAACCCTTAGGGAAGAACCTGGACGGATTCTAGGAGTCGCGGGTTCGAGTTCCGCTACGTTCAAATTTTTAAACGTTTTCTACATAAGTATTAAATAAATCGACCACATTTTTTTCTGTCGGGCTATTTCGTATGTGAAAAAAGAAATGAAAATAAATTGGTAGTGGTTGTCATTATACAAAAATTTCACTTATTTGGAAATTGGGGACGATTCGACGGTTTCGACAGCTGTTATTAATCTGTTATTTGCTATGTATGGATTATCAATATTTTTTTGGGATTTTTATTCTTTATTGATATCGTCATATATTTATTTACACAATGAAAAATAATATCAATTGCGGCCGGTCGTGGCGCAGATGCACAAAGTGTGACTGTAAAATCGATTGGTGGTGAGTTCGATCCACACTCGAGGAAGTGAAATATTTATTTCAATTTATATTTTTATTTCTTCGCTCTACGGTCGAGGTAGAGCGCGGCGTTGAGTTCCGCCACTCAGCATGCAATGCCTTCAGAACTCGGCGGACAGTGGAGAACGGAGTGTCTTAACACTAGGTTCCCTCTGCCTACCCTGCTGAGTGCAGGATAGCGTGAAGCTGATTTAATTTGAGTTATTTATTTTTTATTATTTATGTAACTTCAATTTCAATATTGTAAATTCCGATAAAGATTTAGACCTACAAAGAAAAATATCAGGTAGTGTAAATTAAAATTATTTTAATCAACGACAGAAAGACGACGACTTTATTATACGTTGTGTTCGTTCACGTCTTCTTAATTTTACTTACAATGACAGAATGTATGCAAGCGATGACGTCATTTAACGATAATGTCATAACGTCATTAAAACATAGTATATCATTGGAAACTACGTACGTATACGTCATATATTTTTATATGGACATTTTCTGTGTCATTACAGTAAGCAATCTTATGTGATGGCGTCCGCAGAAGGGCTTTTCCACACCTTATATATATTTTGTAGAAAATATATCAAATTATAACGTAGACGGGAATTGAATACGCACCTATTAGTAATCATTTTCAAGAGACGTCAAAAGGGGAACTCTTTAATTTGGTTAAAAACATTGGGTGTTAAGTAGCGTTTATATTTAACTGAATCGAAGAACCAATTCTATTATAGATTCTCATGTAATTGCCGGCATTGCATCCAAATGTTTCGAGTTAAATATCGTTTTTTTTTTTCATATATGGAGGACGATAAATATGGGATAAGGGTTACTAATTTATCTTTTTACTCTGAAAAATAAGAATTTTGACATTCGGCTGTATATTTAGAAATTACATTTCCGCTAAACGCTTCCATTAAACATATAAACAGTACAAATGAAGTAAATCTCCCCTCAGCTCCAAATACTATTTAGACGACGATCATCTCTCACTATAACTTGAACAAAACGCCTGCGTGTTCGTGACATTCATTGCTCATACATACAAAATAACGAATAGTTTCTATAATCTAAAACAAATCAGCTTCACGCTGTATCCCGCACACAGTAGGCAGAGGGAACCTAGTTTTAAGACACTTTGGTCCCCACTTACCGCCGAATTTTTCGAATCATTGCGTGTTGAGTGACGGAACTCAACGCCAGGCTTTTAGCCTTGGTTCTATTATTTGAATGTAATTTGTTTAATGTAACTTTATTAATTGAGACCTATATTTCGACCAATAAAATCTTTAGAGGAGGTCCTGTAAAAAATAAATGGTTCCCGACCGTTTATCGTAATGAAATATTGATTTATATTTTTATGCAGTCTATGTTTTTGAAAAAAAAAAAAACTAAAGTAAACTAACTTCACGCTTTATCCCTAGCGGTGTAGTCAGAGAGAACGGAGCGCCAAACGCTACGGTGCCTATAGTTTTTGTATGTTATATTTTTTTATTTCCCCGTTTGAGTTTGACGTAACTCTGTTTTGCATGTAGCAAAATAGTATACCTATCTAATTTTCTATTATTTAAAAAAAATGTTAATTAACGAATCTTTCTTATGAGTAAAAAGAAATATAGTTTATATCAGGAAGTCATGGGACCGTAGATCTGACTGGTGATATAGTTTAAATTTTTAAACTAAGGTAAGGTTTTTTAAGATTCTCTTAACATTACGTATATATATACATTTATATATTACAGTTTTCTTTATTATATATGTGTAGTAGCAGAGCGAATTATAAAAATAATCCATACAATCCAAGTAACAACTGTTGTGGTTTCAATTGATTCCCCTTGTGATTTTGTCGACGAAACGAATACATTTTTACAAAGTAAATACCACTATCTATTATAAAGAAAATTAAAATATATATATATATATATATAATTCCTTTTTGTTATATTTTTGTAAGAAAAATGTCTTCATGCTATATCCCGCAAATAGCAGGGAAGGCAGAGGGAACATAGTGTTAATACACTCCGTTGCCCAATTTCCGCCAAGTTCTGGAGGTATTGAGTGTTGAGTTGCGGAACTCAACATCGCGCTTTGCCTCGACACCAGAGCGAATAAATGGAAATATAAATTTCAATTATATTTCATTTCCTCGAATAGAGATCGAACCCACAACCAATCGATTTTACAAACACACTTTGTGCCCCTGCACCACGACTGGCCTCAAACATAAAAAAAAATGTTGCAAGCGTAATTATAAAAAAAAATTAAATTTACAAAATAGTTAACTCAAACGAATCCAAAATAAACCTCCAAACATATTACAAGTTCAAATTAAGCACCCGGTTTATTTCCAATACCTGTATGTACCTATAAGCCAAACATGGCCAATATCGAACCAGCCGCTGGGGACGCAGAATTATTTAGATACGTTCCACCATCTGCGTCTGACCGTTTATTACAGGTGGCTTACAAGTTTATTAGTTAATATAGTCCTATCATGACGCGAGTCGTGGCGCAGGAGTAAAACGTATCTGTAAACGTGACTGGTTGTGGGTTCGATCTCCATTCGAGGAAAAAAAAATATTTATAAAAATGTATAATTCCATTTCTTCGCTCTGGTGCACGCTTTGCCTTTTTGCTTAGGTGTTGAGTTCCGCCGCACAAAATTCGCCAGAAAGTGAGGAACAAAGGTTCCCTCTGCCTACCCTGCTGATTTTGTCTGAGCATATGAAAAATATTTTAGAGGAGATGTAGTGTGAAAGCAATTTCGGTTTTCATTTTTACGGTGAACTTGGCAATGTTCAAGAATCTCCTACATTATTTAACCTACATTATTTTGAAATTGATCATCTCTCTGCCCTTCAAAAATTCTAAAATTTATGCGATAAACTATAATTTTACCATTTGACTTTAAAATAATCTAGGGATATAACCGGGGAAAATAACCGATGCAGGCTTTGAGCTGACATGGCGCAACGTGGCTCTGGTGACGAAACGCGGCGTTGAGTCATGCCCTACAGCACGCAATGTCTCAAATTGGGAAGCGAAAGGGGCAATGAAGTGTCTTAACACCATTTTTTCTCTGCCTACCCCCAAGCTATATGCAGGAAACTAAAGCAATATAAAAAATCTATTTAAATCATATAAAAAAATATAATAGATACAGTACTCACACAAAATAATACTAAAAATATTATTCTTCACAACTTCAAAACAGTCTCTAAATACCACAGACAAGTTTGTCCGAGAACAAAAGGGCCCATCGCATTTGAATTTCATATTCAAGAAATAAACTTAAATCCTGAAGGCTTACGGGGTGGCTTAAAAACTTTTTATCTTGCTTGTTTCCTTTTGCCCGGGGGTGTACTTACTCTGTGTACTCTGTAAACTTTAGTGCTTTCTAATATTTAAATGAATAAAAACGACTATGTCATAAAATTAGTCTTCGTTTTCCCGAGCAATCACACAAAAATAGAAAATTATAAGTTATAATTTAATTTGTAAATATATTTCTTTATAGAAATGGTGTCTTTGATTATTTTTAATAAATCGTTTTTAAAAAGGCCAGTCATGGCGCAAGGGCACAAAGTGTGTAAAATCGGCTGGTTGTGGGTTCGATCCCCATTCGAGGAAATTAAATATTTATTTACATTTATATGTTCTTTTCTTCCATCTGGTTACAGCTTACTGACTGGAGACACGCGGTTAAAAAGTTTCTTTAAAAATGATATTAGGTTCCGCCATTCAACTTAATATCGACAGTTATCGGATTCTCTCTACTCTTCCTAATAAATCTGGGAATATAAGAGAAATATTTTTTAACTGTATATCCATTTTTCACTTCTTATTTTTATCTTTATCTATCAAAAAGAATATTTCATTTTCTTTTCAACTAGGCACAAAATAATAATTGATAGATTGATTAAAAATATAGTAATCATTTCGGTGTTGAGTTTTACTACTTAACACACGATGCCTCCAGAATATAGTGGAAAGTGGGGAACGGAAATATCTTAATGGGGATGGAGGATTTAAGGTTCCCTGTGGCTACTTTGCTATATTAAGGGTACAGCTAAAAAAAAATCTAAAAAAACTAAAACTAAAAAAATAATGGTAAATTATTAAAATAAAATTAAAATTAACAAATAAGACATCTACGGTCATATAAACATGATCACGATGAGCTTATTAAATAAAAAAAATATATATAAAATATTTAATAAAATTAATTTAAAAAATATATTTAAAAAAATATATATAAATAGAATAGCCACGTCTCTACTACTAGAAGCTACTATTTCGATATACCTATTTTTAAATCTTCTCATCTAAACTTTTATTATAAACGACCGCTCCGCATACAGCAATGCAGTACTATCCTACTATCGGTTAATATGATTAATTTTTATAGCTCTGGTAATAAATGTAGACTAATCTATAAAAGAAATCGGAATGTTAGCAAAATTTTAATACAATATTATTATAACTTGTACATTTGTGCGTGTGACTGTAAACGCGACTATTGGGGGTTCGATTTCCATTCGGTGGAATTAATTTATTTATAATTTTATTGGGAACAGAGGAAACCCCGACGTTGAGTTCCGCTACTCAACGTCTCCCACTCCAATGTTTCCCACTTTTTGCCGAATTCTGGAGGCGGTGGCGGAGGTGTTGAGTGGCAGAGCTCGCCACACTTTGCCTCGACACCAGAGCTAAAAAAATGGAAATATAAATTTAAGTAAATATTTCATCTCCTCTAGTGGGGATCGAATCTACAACCAGTCGGTTTTACAGTCACACTTTGTACCACTGTGCCACGACTGGCCTCACCCAGTACCTACAGTATTATTAATAAATAAAAAAAACTCTTAATTCATTATTATCTAACGGATAAAATGCCTAATAAACGATATAACAACCCGTTTCAGTCCCGTAGCGACGTTTCAAACTGTATTTTAATATACCCGTAAATACCAAATAGGGTATTTCCATTACATCTGTTTTGGCTTGAGGATGATTTTCAAAGGTTAACAAATATCAGTTTCGTTCCTTTTAACAATTTATATTTATGTACATACTATATTATAACAATATCGTTGTAACTGACAGTTTATAGTTCTGAAAATCAATATAGGAACCTGACGTAATAAAACGAAGTCAATTGGAAATATTTTTCATAGTTTCAACACTAGGTACAGTAAATTAGTGACGATGTTCCAGTTAAAGTGTGACAAAGCTCAAGTAAGAGATAGCTCGACTTTTTTAACTCGGTAAACTGTTTTTTACAAAATATTTTTTCTGTTCGTAAAGAAAGAAAATTTGACACCCAGAAAACAGAGAATGTCCTCACTAAGATCGATAATTAAAAAAAATAAATCTCAAAGATTTCTTAATTAAGCTTTACGCTGTTACCCACATAACCCAGTGCTAAGATACAGCGTATTCCATACAATGAAAATAATATATCCCATCAACTAGGAATCGAACACACACCCGTCGCGACTACAGTGCGCTGCGCGACGACACCCTTTTCCTAACTGAACCCCAAGGGAAACAATAAAGTCTTCTTAAAGGTAACCAGAATATTTTAATTACAATTTTCATAGAAAATAAAACGCATCCATTTTGACGGCCATTCTAAGAAATCAGATGATTTAAATTCGCAAGATCCAACTTGGCTAATATTCTATTGTTAGAAGTTATACAGTCTTAAGATAATAACTTAGCTGTAACTCGGATGCTGGGGTTCCAAATTGGATTCTTTTGTTTGTAATAAAATGTTACTTTAGAAATGTATATGGCCTAATAAAATTGGAACCTAGGGAAGTATTAAAAGACTAAAGTAACTACTTCTTTACGTTCCATATAGTGTTTACACGTGTAGGTTGTGAAATAAAATTTAAAATGAAATGATATTTATATTGATATTCTACATATAGTAAGGCAAAGAGAACCTAGTGTTAAGACACTATGTTTCCCTTTTTCGCCTTATTTTCGAGATATCGCGTGTTGAATGGAACAATTCTAATTCCATTAAAATTTATTTGGCATTTTAAGACATGGGTATCTACATATTTCTGAAGGAGGCATATATTTGATATCCTTAGTTCCGCCGGGTTGAGTTGCACCACTCATCACGCAATGTCTTGTAAAATTTAGCGGCAAATGGGGAACGGAGTGTCTTAACAATAGGTTCCCCTACCCTACTTTGTGCGGGATACAGCGATAACCTGATTAATTAAGCTTTTAAAAAATGTAACTACACTACACGATCTCTTTATAAATTAATTTAGTTGGCCGAATTGTACATAATTTATGAACCAACAAGTTCCAGGATGGATGACTCCTTCTGCACCGGTATTAATTTTGTTGGGAAGTGCTCTCATGAGGTCTAGACGCGATATTATGAAACTAATAAAATACTTTGAACTTATAGGTAGGTTTGTAGTAGGACAGGCACAAGGATCTAGTGTTTGGATACTCTGTTCTCTACTCCTCTACCCCTCAAATTAAAGTCACTAATTGTTTGAATTCCAACTCGATGTCTTCTACTCAAACGTTCCTGAGATAAAGGCTTGTGACAGAAGGAAGGAGGAACAAAAAAGTGATCTTGTACGGGTATCTTTTTTCCTACATATGATGAATTAGTTTGACATATAACCTCTGTGTATAATTTATATGTCAAAGCTAAAGTTAAGCTGGAAGTGGGTGATATTTGAAGTTTTTGAGCTCCTATGTTGTATGTATGTTTGTATATTTTGACTATAAATTTCTCGAAAACTAAAGGTTATGTTATAAACGTTCTTGATTTAAATTTGATATAACGTAATTTAAGAAAGAACTTAATTTAGCCAGTCCAGGTTTAACTTATTTTACAGAAATTTGTAAAATTCTCCCCGGTGACATTAATAAGTTGTAAAAAACATATAAAAATTTCGACGTAGCACAACGAGAACGTATGGCTTAGTGTTCGGAGCGCCTTTTCGGTTTCCAGAAGGCGCGAGTTCGAGTCTCACTTCAATCAATTTTTTATACGTTTTCTAAATAAGTCCGATATCAATCTGTTATTTATTCATTCATAATTGAGGCCAGTCGTGGCGCAGCGGCACAAGGTGTGACTGTAAACCGACTGGTTGTGGGTTCGATCCCCACTCGAGGAGATGAAATATTTACTTAAATTTATATTTCCATTTCTTCGCTCTGGTATCGAGGCTAAGCGCGGCGTTGAGTTCTGCCACTTAACACGCAATGCCTCCAGAATTCGGCAGAAAGTGGGGAACGGAGTGTCTAAAAAAAAAAAAAAACACTAGGTTCCCTCTGCCTACCCTGCTGTGTGCGGGATACAGCGTGAAGCTGATTTTTTTTTTTTTTTTTATAATATATCAACTTATTTTTTGGCTTCACGTTTTTTTCCCGCATATAGAAAGAATAGGAACCAATTATATTAACCAAATCATAGAAAAAAGAGGAGGAGGCCAGTCGTGGCGCAGTGGTACAAAGTGTGACTGTAAAACCGACTGGTTGTGGGTTCGATCCCCACTCGAGGAGATGAAATATTTACTTAAATTTATATTTCGTCGCTCTGGTGTCGAGGCAAAGCGCGGCGTTGAGTTCTGCCACTCAACACGCAATGCCTCCAAAATTCGGCAGAAAGTGGGAAACGGAGTATCTTAACATTAGGTTCCCTCTGCCTACCCTGCTGTGTGCGGGATATAGCGTGAAGCTAATTTAATTTATTTAATTTTTTTTCATAGAAAAACATTAAAACACTACGTTGTCCACTTTCCACCGGAACGTGGATTTATCATTAGAGTGTGAAAATTGAACCCACTACTGTCGTGTTTACAGTCACATGCTGCACTACAACGGCCATAAAATAATAAATGTCGTAACTAAAAAGCAATTTAAAATATAACTTACTGTACATTTCACGTAATGCGCCAGTCGCTTAATGAAAACAAAGCTGCGTTCACCTCTGTTGCAGACTCATATATTATTTAGTGGGTCAAACGAGCTTATAAAATTATAATGTTAAAAGATCTGCACTTCAAAGTCAAAGGAAAATTTGTATTTTTTTGCTGTATATATTTATTATATAGTCGAAGGTTCCGTTCAATGGTGGTGGTGCTATTGGAGACGCTATGTCCATCATAAGGAGAGAACAGGCTGATGATGATGATGATCATTCCTAAGGAGCATATAAGTTGTTGTTTATACAAGTTTTCTTTTTATATTTTAAATTAATAATGTTTAATAATCGAGCAATGAACTTTTTAGTTAAAATAACGTACCTCTCTGATTCAATATGGATTAAATTTTTCATTTATACTGATGATTACTTCGAAAAAAAAATTTTTTTTAGAAAATATTCTGTAAATTGTAGTTATTCTATACTAGTTATTTTAACTTTATTTAAATATTTATTTCAATTCATAGTAATTAAATTTAGTCACTTCCCCACCATTTATTTCAAAAGCAATATGTGTAATTCGTGCGAGAAGTAAAACAATATTACAAAAATATTAACAATTTTACTACTGTCAAGATACTCGGTCCAAAGGGTACCTACCCAGCTATACATAGGATAATATGCCAAAAATATATTTAATATATTATATTTGTTGATATTATAATGCATTCCTTTAAAATCACAAGCAAATACAAATCCCAAATTTATCTTACAAATATTAACTTAGCTAAGACAAAATTATACAAAACATTCAGCTCACTAAGCGACAGGTGCCTCTAACATTATGATAAAATATTCCGTATTCCATCATCACAGTTCAGTCAACAGGTGCAGTGCGATATTAAAAAAGTTATAGAACTACCGCCCTAGTGGAGAACTGTTTAATTTGAAGGCCTTATTAGTAGTTACTAGTTAGAATGAAGTGGTGCATTTGGGAAGTATGTTCAGTAGAGATGGAAGATGCGAGATGGATGCGGAAAGGCGCATTGCTGGCGGTACAGGGTTAACGGAGCATTAGATGCATGTCAGCCATGTCAGCACAGCTGCACGCTTGACCGTACACAACAGCAGCAGCAGTGTTGGTACCGACAATGTTATACGGCAGTGAAACGTGGGTATTACAGAAAGTAAATGAAAGAAAGATGAATGCTATGGAGATGCGATCTCTTCGTAGGAGATTCGGAGTCAGCTTGGCTGATCGAATCCACAAAAAAAAGATGGCGAGGATGTCACAGTGAAAATGAACGAGTATGAGTATATCTATGGTTTTTTTACGAAATTGTTGCTGAAGGAGTCCATTTTTAGGGTTCCGTACCTCAAAAGGTACAAAAGGAACCCTTATAGAATCACTGTGTTGTCCTTCCGTCTGTCAAAACCATCTATCTCGAGATCACGTTTATGGTTCCTTGAAGCAAAGAAAAAATCAAGCTTATTTTGACTTAAGAAGTCAACGCAGTTAAAAGTCATAAATAAGCATTAATGCATCGATTTTGCTTTATTCTATACGAACTTATCGTGGACCTACAATTATGAAATTTAGCACAAAATAAGAACTAACAAAACAAATAAAGGACAAAAGATAAAAAAATATAGGTATTTTCTTAGAAAAAAAAATTGTAATGAGTTTGTAATAATTTACAAACTTATACTTGTAATTCATACCATACAAAATGATACGATTTTAGTTGACCTACAATCCTGAAGGATTTCTTTAATTTACTCAAACGAAAAAATCTACTGAACAGATATGAAAGAGATCCTAATTAAGATATCATCAAAGATATAAACATCGCTAATAATTGCGTCAACGTCGTTCTATTAATAGGAAGTATAGGGGTGGACCCTAATTGGACGTTGGCCTACAAACAAAAATGGTGTAATAGGCGAGTTACATCGATTACAGCCAATAAATTATTATTATGACGACACTATCTTCATTGATTTATATTATATTTTCTGTTTAGCTTCCCGCTATATCCCGCACTGTTATGGAGTAGGCACAGGGAACTCAATGTTAAAATACTTTGTTTCTCATTAACACACTTCCTTTTACCACTTTCCGCCAAATTCTTGGGATACTGCGTGTTGAGAGGCGGAACTCAACGCGGCGCTTTGCTTCGTTACCAGAGCCAATACAAATCCCAGCGGGAAACGAATCTACAAAAGTACGACCACGTTTTCAGCCGCATGCCTGTAACCACAACGGTTTTTACTAGAATTTGTAGAGTCAAATTATTAAAATTATTAAAAAGTTTCTAGGTATAGTATTTCCTAAGAGTATGTCCTTCGCATAATACTATTTTTGAAGATTAGTTTTTTTTTCATAGTAAGACAGCTTCTGGCTGTAAACGTGATAATTTTGGATTAAAGCAATTTCATAAACCTATTCTGACATGACAACAAAGCATGGCGTTGAGTTCCGCCACTCAACGAGAACGAAGTGCCTTAACCCTACTTTTGCTCTGTCTACTGTGATAAATGCGGGATACATCGTGAGGCTAAATATAAATATAAAAAATATTGATCGCCATAGCCGCAGGGCGGATCAATTAGTGCAAATATTAGAAGCGTAATTCTCCTTTAGTCTCAACTTCCAATCTCGGTATATAATACCAGAAACAACATATATCTAGATATATTTATATTAACCGTTACGCTTCAGTAACATTAAAAGAAACAAATTTTAGAATCAGTCTTCTAGAATCATTTGTAAATTGTTTTGTCTACGTATCAAATAAAATAGATCCACCAATACCACTACCACTATACCATTCTCATTGCTATATACATATATATATTCAAATAATTAAAAAAAAATCATAATTCAAAATATTCTTTATTCAAATAAACTCTTATAAGCACTTTTGAATCGTCAAATGGACATATAAACAAAAAGAAAAAAGCTACATAATAAAAAAATATATATTAATTTGTAGATATTTAACATATTTTAAAATTTGAGATATCAAAAAAGTTCGAACACGGAATGAAATGAACATTGAATTGAGCGAGTGAACCGACTTTAATACGACTTCACCTAAGTAATGTTAAACTTTTAAATGTAAAGTTTGGAAATCTGGTGAGTACGCGAGTAGTTCAAGATAACTTTGAGAGATGACTGAGTTATGCAAAGAGCATACATAACATTTCGCAGTTGGCACTGTTACTTGGTAATACATACAAACCATCTATATCCACATGCCAGTACATGGAAGACGTAGGAGAAAATCTAGTATATTAGTACCGATCAAAATTGCGGTAGAACACAAGGCTAATACCCCGAGGTTCGTTTTGGATGGTTATTTTTGATAGTATCTTCAGCTCCATTATGCATATCAAGAATGTCCTCAGGTATTAGAACAAGTGAATAAAGTGATATTTCTGTTCAGTAAAGAGGAAAGGTGCCGCATTGATGAGAAGGCGAAACGTCAGCACAGCTGCACATTTGATGCAGCGAAACATGGGTATAACAGAAGAGATGGGTGATATATGGGTAAAAATTAAAAAATCTGTGGACTTGCTATGTATTTGTAGGATGCATAGGGATACATAGAATGGCAGGTACTAGAGAGGAAGTCACGATGAAAACGAAGAAGAACATGCTGAAGCAATACGGGCAAAAAAAAATATAAAGGACATTAAGTGGTAGCGTTTGCCGCTCTTTCCTCTTTGGCTACTCTGCTAGAAATAGTTTTAGGATGAAAAATATATACAAATATGAATATAACATTCACCTTTGACATTTTATCTAGATTTAAATTGTACTTTACAGTACATCATCATAATAAATACTTTAGGAGATATCGTAGATTCAAAACGACGTCGATTACGAGCCGCGCGGTGTGATACGACGTTGACGGTTGTGTCAATTTTCATACATTTGCGATATATCACTGATGTTTAATCATAAAATGGTCTGCGCTTATTTGGGTAATAGACTAGTTAGATTTTTCTCTTCTGTCTTGGTTATGTAATAGTTAAGTTTATTTTTGTTTTGTACTGGTTCTGGTTAATATATGTAGAGGCGTGTCGGAGAACGGAGTGTCTTAACACTAGGTTCCCTCTGCCTATCCTGCTGTGTGCAGGATACAGCGTAAAACTGTTTTAATCATTTTTTTTATATACGGGCCATTCAGTTCGACGGTAAACGCAGCAGGTTGTGGGTTAGATTTTCATTCGGTAAAATGAAATATTAATTAATTTCGTGTCCTCGCTTTGGTAACAAGGCAAAGAGCGGCGTTGAGTTACATATACCACTACATATTCCACTCCATACGTAATGCTTAAGATTCCACTTAATAATTCTTTCTTCTGGAAAGTGAAGTGCGAAGTGTCTTAATGTAAAGTGTATTAACCCAAAGTACTAAAACTTTCATATTAATAGTATTAGTGGTACACTACAGACATGTCTATATATAAAAACACGAATAGTTTCATCCTCTTGCGGGCGAAGCCGCGATCGGTAACTTAGTTAGTTAATAAAGTAGACATGATTGTAATAATTTCATTAAAAGTTAAAAAAAAAATTCTTTGTGATAAGTATGAGCGAAATCACTCGACCATTTTCTCGTCTGTTTTAGTTGTAAATGGGATTAGGACTATCATTGTATGTAATACAGGTGGTAGTAATGATTACAGTAAGATACACATGTTCAAATGTAACGTAATTTAAAGATAAACCCTGTATGAAATCCATATTAAAATAAATTTAAAAAATGTTCAAAATTGAAATGTTCAGTAAATTAAAAAAAAAAACAGTTTTCTTTTCTCCACATTGACTTAAAATTCTCAAAGACTAAGCGATCAATAGCTAACGACCAAAACATTTTCTGAGAAAACTCGGCGCCTAACAAGCCATTTTACGTAGTTGAGAAAACTTACATTAGAATCTGTCGAACCCTATTAAAAGTTGTGAGAGAGACAAAAGATTTTTTTTTAAATGGTGGGCGTTAAATGTCAATTTATATATATTTATGTATGTATGTGTGTAATATTACATTTTCTTTAAAAAGTAGAACGAAAAAAATGTTAATTCAGTTTAAACACCGGCGTGGCTCAGTGGCACTTTGTGAGAGTTAAAATCACGATCGTTGTGAGTTCGATGCTCGGAAGTCTGATTATTGTCTCGGAAATTGGGTAAAAAATGGACAGTCTTGGAGCTGTACAATGGCAAAAGCTGTTGATTCAGTTGTAAAATTTAATTAATTGTCTTCCAGGAAGATTCTTAAATAAGAAGCATGATGAGGAATAGATAAGAAGAACCTCGTGATGCAACACAGGTCTCTTCTTTATTCATCTACACATATATATTTGAGATAAACGCGTGTGGAGCCCAATGAAATAAATTTATATTCAATTTGAGATGGGAAAAAAAATATTCTTAATAAATATAAAAAATCCACTGATTGAAATTTGAACGAACAACCGTACAGTCAAACTTTTACTAACCACATTATAAATTCGTGTAAATCATTTTTTAACTTGAAGTAGTGCATTAATGCTACATTTTTAACTCTATAACAAAACGTATAGAGCCAAAACACTTTATTGTATTAATTTCTGAACTATTCCTCCTAAACTGTTAATAGTTAAATTTTCACCGGCTACCGTAAGCTACTCACTTCCTGTTGCCTCGACCTTTTACGCCAGTGGCCCTGACATGCATAAAGTAATTAAACTCCTGCGAAATTCAAAAGAATTAACAAATTAAATGTATCTTTGTTTTCAGTTTTTTCTCTCTGGGATACATAAGCATATAGCAGGGAAGGCAGAGGGAACCTAGGAATCTAATGTTAAGGCACTCACTAGACAAGACACTTCCGATCACTGCGTGTTGACTGGCGGATCTTATATCTGCGTTTTGCCTCATCGATAGAGCGAAGAAATCAAAATAGTAAATATACGTAAGGTCGGTCATGGCGCAGGGGCACAACGAGTGACTGTAAAATCGACTGGTTGCGGGTTCGATCACTACTCGTGGAAGTGAAATATTTATTTATAATTTTTAATTTCTTCGCTCTGGTATTAAGGCAAAGCGCGGCGTTGAGTTCCGCCACTCAGCAAACAATGCCTCCAGAATTCGGCGGAAAGTGGGGAACGGAGTGTCTTAACACTAGATACCCTCTGCCTAACCTGCTGTGTGCGGGATACAGCGTGAAGCAAATTTTTTTACTTTATAAAAATATTATATTCATAAATTGTGTAAATTTGTAAAAAAAACATATCCTACTAATATTACAAATATAAAATATTTGAGACAATTCAACAGATTTAAATAAAACAATATTGTAATATAGCTTTACCGTTGACCACAATATATTTAAAGATCTAGTACAATTTACCCATAAGGCAACAATAAGTTCAAGCGGGCGAAGCCGCGGACTAGTAAAACCTATATAAAACCATCCCCAATCAATATAAATACAATACTCTTACACTCACTAATAGAATCAGAAGAACAGCCCGAACGTTCACCATTTAAAGTACAAAGACTAAATGCTTGGGCATTTTGGCTCTATTAATTAAGATAATTTAGAAGCTTAATTTACTCATCGACCAACGAAACATCGTCCCGGAATGGTTTGGGCATGTTCTATATTACGGGACCCTTTATTTAGGTCAGTAAGCAAATCTTCTTTATATTTTAGTCATCTGTTGAAATTATACGGTTATTTTAGTGTAGTAAAATTTTGTAAATTGTAAGTATTTTTTAAAAGTATTGAAATACAGAGTCTTTATATTTAACGAATTATTATTCAATTTTTTATGATATGTTAAAATAAATGAAATCAGCTTCACACAGAAGGGTGGGTAGAGGGAACCTGGTGTTAAGACACACAGGTCCCCACTTTTCGCCGAATTCTGGAGGCATTGCGTGCTGAGTGGCGGAACTCAACGTCGCGCTTTGCCTCTACACCGTAGAAATGAAAATGTAAATGTAAGTAAATATTTCATCATCTCGAGTGGGGATCGAACCCGCAACTAGTCGATTTTGCAGTCACACTCTGTGCCCCTGCGCCACGACTGGCCTCAACATCTCTCTCTTTTTATTGGCGATTAGAGCATCTAAATATTTACAATAAATTAACGACGCCACACGCGTATGAATGTAAACGAGGCGGTTGTGTGGTTGTGGCGAATTTAATATTTAATATTGACATTTCTGCGCTCTGGTAACAAGACAAAGTGCGGTATTGAATTCCGCCACTTCAAGGCGCAGAATAGAGAGTCTCAACACTAGATTATCTCTGCCAAACACGCGATTTGCGGCATATGCGGGTATACTAATAAATTTTATGAAGAAATAAATTGATAAATGATTTCAAACGAACTCAGTATATCGTTAAAGTAAACTACAAATGTCTCGTAGAAGCAAAAACATAATATAGCTGTCACCTGTCAAAATAAAAGGGAACAAAGGGTCTCTAAGGATTGTACGTTTCCTTAAGAGTCCAATCGAGTATGAAATAGGAAAATGCAACAGCATTTTTCCGAGAGAGGTTTACATTTATAAAGATAACATCCTGATCCAAGATATTGTATGAAAAACGTTAAATATTTTGTTTGTTGTTGTACTTGCCTGTACTCGTGGCTGTTGTGAGTTTGAAGTAATTATATATATTTTTTATTTTTTTAGCTATAAGCTTTCATCCTGCAAATAGTGCATAGAGAACCTTGCGTTTAAACAAAGAAACTCAACACCACATCCTATCGAAGAAAGCGGAGAAATAAAAATAACTGAGGGAATATTTATATTTTCTCCATCTCCACATACTCAGTGTGTCGTTAGGTTGTTCCACTCAATATGTAGAAACAAAAGAGGATTCGTTTTTGCTGCGTTTCAACTGACTGCCAAAAACAAAAGGTGATAACAAAAAAAATATATAAAAAAAACCATCCTACAAAGTTCAAAAAAGCTCACGTAACAAATAAAAACGAACGTTCATACACACTAGGGTTAGTTTTTTAGAAATGCAGTTTAAAAGTGGGGCAACTACGTGCCAAGTTCAACAGTTTCCACACGTCCGCAGCCAATCAACAGATTGTCTATAACTCGATTTCTAATCGCATACAAATCTATGATTCACTTATGTACTTTTTATTCTCTGTGGTTAAAAGATTTTAAAAGAAAGAATAATCGATATTATAGTGTATTATTACATAATTTTAAAAGAGCAAATCGACTAGAAACTTTAACCGAATAAGTTCACATTACTTGTTATTAATGTAATTTAGAATTATATATAATGTGACAGTAGTGATTTAGAAAAAAAATCGCAAATAGTGATGTTATTTTTCATTTTATAATATTTTTAAAAATGTGTAACTATCTTAGCCAAGATGATCTACCTTTATTTTTTTTATTTATGGCTTTTAAGCGTGACAATAAAGCATAAATCAAAGTCAATAATTTATAACAAAATTAGAGAATCTCATAGTCACAAAATTCTTAAATATATATTATTTTTAGCGTCAAGCTGTATTCCGCATGTAGCAGGGTAGGCGGAGTAAATCTAATGTTAAGACACTCCGCTCCCTACTTTCCGTCGAAATCTGGAGGCACTGCGTGTTGAATGGCGAAATTAAGCGCGTCTTGCCTCGTTACCAGAGCGAAGAAATAAAAATATTAAATATTGAATATCATCGAGCGGGAATCGAACTTACAGACTGTCGCGTTTACAGTCATACGCTTGTATCCCTGCGCCACGACTGGCCTCGCTGATAAATAAAAAAATATTTACCAAGTGGTGTTACATGAGGGGTTAAATTACACAATGTTGGCGCATCGCCAACTGAGCCTGAGACGAAAAGCACCAAATGTGCTTGCTATATACACCGCACAAGGAAAAGTGACCTACCTAAAAATATATATTTATATTTTTTTTGGTTTACTACAAATTCTATTGGTTACAAATTATTCCATATAGTTCCATAATCTATATTACTTTTTATATCGGAAAAATAGATTCTAAAAAATCTATAAGAATTTTTGTAATATATTAGCAAGTTTTTTATTAGTGTTTTATGTTAAGAAAATAGTAACATAAAAACATACGACATAAAACGAGACCACATAATTTCATAAATTTGTAAACAAAAGTTGTAAAGTTTTTATGAATGAAGAAATATAATAAAAACAACCACCCGTTTCGTTATATTTATTGCAAATTATTCTAAATTTTGTTATCTAAAATTCTATAGTAAATTTTATTAAATTAAAATAAAATAAATTAGCTTCACGCTATCTCCCGCACACAGCAGGGTAGGCAGTGGGAACCTAGTGTTAAGACACTCCGTTCCCCACTTTCTGCCGAATTTTGGAGGCATTGCGTGTTGAGTGGCAGAACTCAACGCCGCGCTTTGCCTCGACACCAGAGCGAAGAAATGAAAATATAAATTTAAGTAAATATTTCATATCCTCGAGGGGGGATCGAACCCACAACAACTCGGTTTACAGTCACACTTTGTACCACTGCGCCACGACTGGCCTCAATGAATTTTATTAAAATGCAATTTATGAGTTAGGTCACTTTTGTTCTGTGGTTGCAATATATTGGAAAATATATGAACAGACAGTGTTTCAGAGTTAAGAGTTTTTGATATAAACATCTCTTTAAATCTACGTTACCGATTTTCTTGAAATATAATTTAGTATGAGCTCACTATCTGTTCTACTATTATCTTTTTTCATGTAAATTGTTTATTTTTAACCTATAATTAAGTTATTTATTACGTGGCACAGCGTGTAAGCTCGACGGTTGTGGGATCAATTTCCACGCAGAGGAATTTATTGTTTTTTTTTACTCACGACAGAAAGCAGAGAACTTGGAACGGATTTTAATACTAAGTTTTCTTTGATAACGGGTAAAAAAAATCTATTCGAAATTGAACAAAAAATACGTTATTATTGCAAAGGTAACACAACATTACTTTTATTAGTCGATGAATTTTAATTTGAAATTCACTTGAGAAAACATTTATATATATTAAAGTTATCACTCCGACCTGATAGATAAGATAAGATAAGATAAGGTGCGGCGTTGAGTTGCATCATCCAACACATAATAAAACCTGTAAAACGACTTATATGAATATTATTATCTATAGATATTTTTATAATTCCGCTGTATTATAATGTCATTTATTATGGTTCAGTGGCCAAATAGCGTCGGTTGCGGGTTTATATCTCACTCGGGGACGTCGTTGAGTTGTGCCACTCAACGTTCAATGTCACGATTTCCCGCGGAAAGCAGAAAACGAAGTGTTTTGACACTGAGTTCTCATTGCCTGCTATTCAAGATAACGCGTAAATGTACAGCACACTACATGTTTTTATTTAGTTCTATTCTATTAAAATTTTCTATAATAAATA
Organism: Heliconius charithonia; assembly: GCA_030704555.1. Classification (NCBI taxonomy): domain Eukaryota; kingdom Metazoa; phylum Arthropoda; class Insecta; order Lepidoptera; family Nymphalidae; genus Heliconius; species Heliconius charithonia. The sequence continues at coordinate 9,101,960 of CM060821.1, forward strand.
GAATTTGGCGTATTTAGTGACGGTCTGGAGTGATTGTGTGTTAAGTGGCGTAACTTAACGCCGCGATTTGTTGCCTCGATACCACAGCGAGGAAATAAAAATAATAAATACATATTTAATTTCAGTAAGTAACTTTATCAATATATAATGTACCTAAGTAAATTATTCACCTAATTACTAGTAACTAGCAACAAAGAACAATGGACGAATACAGAAATATTTTGCGTTTTTCCGTAAAATCCCGACTTTGTAATAGGTTATTTCCTTTCTATATGACCAATTCACCGAATGAACGTTCAAGTGGATATTCAAGGAAATTACAGTACATGCGTACATAGTGTGACACGACAATGTTATTGCTAAATTAATAATAATGATAAGAGACCGTCGTGGCGCAGTGCCACAAGTGTGTGACTGCAAACGCGATGGTTGTGGGTTCGATTCTCGGGTGAGATAAAGGTAAACAAACCAGAAAAAAGGTTATTTTACGCATCACGACTGATTAAGTTAATATATTTTATAAACGTTGATGCTAGTATGTATGTACTCGAACTCGAATTTTGAGATTGTTGAGATGCTCGAGACTAGTTGGGAATTCCCCTGTATTTATTCAAATAAATTGCCATGATTATTTTTGGATTAATGTGACCTGGTTTCCTTTGTATTTCGAAGTCTAGTTTTAAGTTTATTATTTATACCACAATGCGTCTCCATTGAGTACTAATTCACTTTTAGATATTATATATTTAATAGTACTTGGTCGTAAGTAAGCCGCAACACCTATGAAAGTTGCTGGTTCAATCTTATGTAACGGAATAAAAAAGTCACGATGTATATTACTTTAAATAGACGGAACTCCATACTAAGACTATGAATTATACATATTTATACCTATAAATAAACAAAGACAGTTTGAAAGTACTAGAAATGACGAAGCCTAACCTCATTCCTTTGGTATTCATTAAATTTTGTAAATTATAAATAAAATTTTACAAAAGAAAAATTATTGTATCACCACTAGACCTACTAATTAGTATCGTAAGTATCTCGTTAGTGCCACAAAAGAACTGTTCTGGTCTCTTCGGAATGTCTAAAATAACGAAGAGATGACAGTCAATTGTATTAATAAAGATTAATTAAAAATATTGAGAATATTTAGAAATTAATATTTTTCCCTTTTCTTTTTGATAAACTTTAATAACATATACATGTAGATATACAATTCTTTAAATTATTTTAAGGTTCACTCCGTATCCCGCACATAGCGTGTTAGGCAGAGAGATGGGAAACCTAGTGTTGCTATTAGAATACTTCGCTTCTCCTCTTACCGTCGTTATATAATTACAAATATTATTCTTAAAAAATATAAGCAAGCCAGCATTAACAGCCGGGATTAATTTAAACACAGGGTTGATAGAAGAATCTCAAGAAGATAGTGCGCCGATAGTTAACTTTCTCACGTGTGTATTTATAGGTTTTATCAAATATTTCTATATTAGAAACGAATGTAACAATATATAACTACATACAGTGCAATCGACGACTCGTAGTCGCCTGAAGTTAGGTGGGGACCGCTGTGCAAAGTTATTTTTTCTTTTGATTATTTACTTCCCGGGTGCACAATGCCCAATGCAATTTATTATAAAATTAAAAATTAAATTAAATTAGCTTCACCCTATATCCCGCACACAGCAGGGTAGGCAGAGGGAACCTAGTGTTAAGACACTCCGTTTCCCACTTTCTGCCGAATTTTGGAGGCATTGCGTGTTGAGTGGCAGAACTCAACGCCGCGCTTAGCCTCGACACCAGAGCGAAGAAATGGAAATATAAATTTAAGTAAATATTTCATCTCCTCGAGTGGGGATCGAACCCACAACCAGTCGGTTTACAGTCACACTTTGTCGACTAGCCGCAATTTATTATGAGAAAGTATTGATAAAAGGAGTTTAATGTATTCTCAATATCGATATGACTTACTTAATACATTCTGATTTAGACTGATTACTCCGCTACTTATGACACTATCTGAGGGTATAGATAAAAAGATAACATTTTACACATTTCTAATCACCAATTTACTAGTAATCTTTTTGACAAGAAAATGGAGTGACGTGACAATTTTGAAGAAAATTTGAGCATCGCGATGTGTTTAAATTAAAGAAAAAGTCAAAAAGCCATTAATAAAATGATGGTGGCTGCTTATCAAGAATAAGAAGAATGTACACCTTCATTATCTAATGTTCAAAAGTGGTAAAGTGACTTAAAAAGAGGCGACACTTCCTCGGACAGCACGGTTATCATCTCTATGGATGAAAATAACAAATAGTTTAGAAAATTGTCTCCGTGATGAAAATGTTTCGTGTATTTTCAAAAAATTGTTTCTGGAGATGAAACGTTCTATTTCTGTGGAAAACGTTTTCTTGGTGGTGAATAACTGAAGGCAATAATAAAATAGCATTTTTCAGACAGGGGGAAAAATTTATTTTTACAGGGCAATTCCCTGTAAGTTAATATCACAATATAATAAATGTATTGAGAAAATGGATATTGCTAAATAAACATATTTTTGGATTAATTTGTGTATTTTTACATGCAGATATCAAAAATACATTGAACGCCCCTCGCATGTGAAAATATTTTAATAAGTGATACATGCAACAAAAACATTTTAAAGTTTTGAACTACAACGACTTGTAAATACGAAATTACGTTTGGAGAATATGTTATTTACAGGTGTATGAAAACTCATGTATAACCTCCTTGTTTTTACATTATTAGTCATAAGAGATAATAATATACACCTTTAATCCGGTTTAATAGTTTCATTTTTATGTATGCATTAATTAACTTAATACACGTTCTTGACATCGGAGATGTCATGAACCCCGAAGCATGTCTTTGTTTGACCGATGTATGATAGACATATTACATGCGATGATAATTTAATTGTGATTATTATAGTTTTGATTTATTTGAGACCAGTCGTGGCACTTGGGCACAAGCGTGAGTACTGTAAACGCGACAGGTTGTAAAATTGATTCGCATTCAAGGAAATTAACTACTTAAAAAAATATTTTTCATTGCTCTGGTTTCAAGGCAAAACGCGGCGTAGAGTTCCACCAATCAACATGCCTTCAGGATTCGTATGATAGTGGGGTTCGAATTGTCTTAACACGAAGCTACCTCTGCCTACTCTGCTACATGTTGGATATAGCGGCAAAACTCAGTGTTGAGTCCCGCCACTCAACACGCAATCAATTCAGAATTCGGCGGAAAGCGGAGTGTCTTAACAGTAGGCTTCCCCTGCCACGACACGCATGCACACACGCACGCACACACGCGCACACACACACACACAATCCAATCAAATTATGAGGATTTCTTTTTAAAATCATGCGTCATAGATACATGTTCCTGCATGTTTACTCCGTTATCTTTAAGCAACTTTTTCAATATCTATATAAATATAGGCAAGCAACGATAAAAATCATAAAATACCTATAAACTAATAATGGCCGTCTATATCATGTCATCAATGATTGTTGTGAACTTGTAATTAAATAAATGATTCATTAAGTGTTATTGAACGTGTTTCTTGTATTTACTATATAATTTGTGTTTCTTGATCGAAAGTGGTGTACTGTAGAAGAAAAAAGTTTACAAACCTATCGTAGCTCAGTCGCCACCATCCCCCGCCTGACCACCAGTCCAGGTCAACCAACAGCAATAAAGCCAAATAAAAAAAAACAGTCACTAACACTAGGCCGTATATGTTTCTGTAATGGGTTATGTCTCACACTATAGAATATCGATTATATACATAGGAAATTCTAAATACACTATTAAGATAACAAATTTTAAGTATTTTAAGTTATTTTTTTTTATTTAATTACATATTGTGGCGCAATTTCAGTTGAGTAACCGCTATAATATAGGCAGCTGCTTGAAAATGGCTGTAAAATAAATAAACGTGTCACTACACATTCATTTACTTTACAGCATGTATCATTGTTGAGGTCGTCGTGCCGCAGAAGCGTGTGGCACTAACGCGAAGGCTGTGGGTTCGATCCCCATTCGAGGCTTTGAATTATTAGTTATTACTATTTTCATTTCTTCGCTCATATATTAAGACAAAAGCGCGGCGTTGTATTTGCACTCAAAAAAATATAGCCTTGAAAATTTGACAGAATTTTGAGAACGGCGTGTCGTAACACTAGGACTACTTATTTTGCTATATATGGATAGCATGAAGCTGACAAAAATGTATCATAATTTTTTCTTTACCTCTATTTGTATTGCAAATAATCATTATTAATGATATAACTAATAAACATACACTATTTATATATTTTTATTATATTATTATATTTTTTTTTTGTTTTTTTAAGCAAGTTTAGCTTCAGAAACTTAGATAGATAACAAAGGTGCATGTATAGCATTGGAAAAAAAATCAAAACGAAATACACAAACTAAAAATCACCTCACATTTAAAAAAAAAAGAAAAAATATGAATCACAATAAAAAAACACCTAATAAACGTCACCAGCGTGCCAACTAACCTTAAAAACTTAGTCATTGGCAAGGCGTCGGACTCGGCGCACGTCTTTTACGTCTCTATTTTACTTTACAAAATGTGGTTACTAATATTTCTGTTTGTTTTACCTTTAAACGCGCAAGACGCGCCACAAGTGACTATAGAACAAGGTGTAATTATAGGATCTAGAGCGTTAGATGGCGATTATTTAACATTTTATGGCATACACTACGGTGGCTCTACCGCCGGTGCGAACAGATTCAAGGTAAATCGTTCTGTTTATCTTTATTATTATGTAACGATTCTTATACGATTCATAGTAGGAGTGTGCATCAAATTTGTTTTTTTTTATTCTTTTTAGTAATATAGAGTCTTGGTGTAGAATTATTATTTTTTTTTAAATATTTTCATGTGGGAGAGCGTTTGCGCGTTTGTCGGTCAAATCTTGGAATCATTATATTAAAAACAGCTTTGCTAATATATTATTTAAGATGGACCTAGAAATAGCCTGATATTATAAGCCTTTATTAAACGATGTTTGAACAAAGTAATTTATCGCAAGAATTTGAACAAAACTGTGTGAATATGAAAAAGGGATCTTAATTTATATAAGCGATTAAAATACAAACATTGATAAAAAAAGGTTAATATAGATAAATTTTGTGTATACAACTTATAGTGCCCAATACTGGGGCTACTTTTATTTTTATTTAGTTTTGTAATTATACCAACGGGCATACTGTAAATTATGTAAAAATTACATTCTTGACCTTTAATTTAATAATGTTAACAAGGTGTAGGTTCTAAGGAATTAAAACGATCAAGAGGTTACCTCTACTAGCCAATAGCTGTGTCATGTCGTAAAAAGAGGGAACCTAGTGTTAAGACACTACATTCCCCACTTTCTGCCGGATTTTGGAGGCATTGCGTGTTGAGTGGCAGAACTCAACGCCGCACTTTAGCCTCGACACCAGAGCGAAGAAATGAAAATATAAATTTAAGTAAATATTTTATCTCCTCGAGTGGGGATCGAACCCACAACCAGTCGGTTTTACAGTCACACTTCATGCCGCGGCGCTACGACTGGCCTATTATGAATTTTAATGAATCATTATCAATTAGGGCAAGTGGTTTTCACATATTAGTAAGTTTACTTGTAATAAAGAAATAACATGTCATTCCACTAGAATAAGTTAAGTTTGTTCAAGATGTTACGAATTATATTATTGTTCATAATTATATATGTATGTATGTATGTATGTGACATGACTCTGTGAAGGAGAGGTGGAGAAGCTACTTCCAGGAGTTGCTGAATACTCAGCACCCATGCAGTCTTCATCACGACCCACCCCCTAACCTCGGACTTATTGCCCCAATAACCCTTGACGAAACTCGTAATTGCCTTCGACGCATGAAGAACGGAAAAGCGGTGGGACCTGACGATATTCCGATCGAAGCGTGGAAATCGTTGGGCTCTCTTGGTGTCCTCATACTTACTGTCCTTTTTAACCATATCTTGAACACTGGAAAGATGCCACACCAGTGGCGGCTTAGCTTTATTACCCCTATTTACAAGGGAAGGGGCAGTGTTCAAGATTGTGGTAGTTATAGGGGCATTAAGCTTATGAGTCATACCATGAAGCTCTTCGAGCGCATGATCGACCTCAGGCTCCGCCGCGAGTGTACTGTCTCTGAGTCTCAGTATGGATTTCAGCCAGGATCGGGCACTATGGACGCCGTTTTCGCCCTCAGAACATTGATGGAGGCATACAGGGAAAAAAGGAGAGCTCTGCATGTGGCCTTGTTAGATCTGCAGAAGGCCTTTGACTGTGTGCCTCGTCAGTGTATCTGGTGGGCATTGCGATCCAAAGGGATCCCTGAGGCCTATATTGGGATTATCAGAGATATGTACCACGATTCCGCGTCTATAGTTAGGACTGCTGTTGGCGACACTAAACCCTTCCACATTACAGTAGGGGTTCACCAGGGCTCGGCTCTTAGTCCGTTCTTATTCAATGTGGTGCTCGATACTGTCTCGGCTCACATCCAAGACCAGCCTCCATGGCTGATGATGTATGCCGATGATATAGCACTCATTGATGAGAGCCGACTGATGCTGGAGCGTAGAGTGAACCTGTGGAAGGGTACGCTTGAGAACGGCGGTCTTAAACTTAATGTGTCGAAGACCGAGTACATGGCCTGCGGGAGCCCGGACTCGAGCACTATCCTTATAGGTCCTGAACCAGCCGTTAAGTCGGAAAAGTTCAGGTACCTTGGATCCGTTATGCACGAGTCCGGAGGCATCGATCACGATGTCTATAGCCGGATAAGCGCTGCTTGGGCCAAATGGCGGGAGGTCACTGGTGTGGTCTGCGATCGCAGGATACCGCCCAAACTCAAGGGTCTGATATACAAGAGCGTCATCCGACCGGTTCTTTTATACGGCAGCGAATGTTGGCCGGCACTATCTCGGCACACTCAGGAGCTTCACGTCACGGAAATGAAGATGCTGAGGTGGATGTGCGGCGTAACGCGGTCTGACCGCATACGCAACACATTCATTCGAGGTACTCTTGGAGTCCGTGACGTAGCGGATAAGCTCCAAGAGCGTCGCCTGAGATGGTTTGGTCACGTTACGCGCCGGCCTAAGAACTATGTCGGATGCAAGTGCCTTGCTATGTCAGTCCCTGGAGTGAGACCTCTCGGACGCCCAAGGAAGCGCTGGTTGGATGTCGTGAAGCAGGACATGAGAGCCAATGGTCTAACCACCGAGGACGCTAAAGACCGTGCAAAGTGGAGCAGGTTGAGTAGGAAGGCAGACCCTGGCAAAAGCCGGGACTAATGCCAGGTAGAAGAAGAAGAAGAAGGAGGAGTATGTATGTATGTATGTATGTATGTATGTATGTATGTATGTATGTATGTATGTATGTATGTATGTATCGTAACGACCAATCACGTATCTCTACCAAAAATATTTTTTTGTACTTTTCTTAGCAACTTGTTTCGGTACTACTCGTCACATAAATATCATCTTTAAGTGAACCACATTAAGGTCAAAATCAAAAATGTAAAATATTTTCATAGGAATTAACTGCAAATTTGATTGAGCGTTTTTTATGGCACCTTAAAATTAGTGTTGAGATAAAGACCTAAACTGGTTTTTAAAAACTGTTGCAATGGATTCTTATAAACGTATTACTTTGTTATTATTTTTGTTATCAATTATTAATTCGATATGATGTTTTAAAAAATAACTCAATGTTATACAAAAAGAAAAAGTTCTTGGAATGACGAATTCCACTTCAGATTTCAAAATTGTTAACAAATATGTGACAAACAATATTATTAGATAAAATTCTAGTAATCTAAAGACAATTGTAAAATGATAACAAACAATGGAACATCATGATGTCATCAACGACAATTATAATATTTTTAGCAATAAATAAAATAAAGAAATTACATAAATCGCAAAATTATTATTAAATTATATATATTTTGGGGGTAAATATATAAACTAATAGAATGAGACATTTAATAAACTTTAGACATCTTTTAACACAACACAATCATAGAAACATAAGTAAATTTATGATGAAAAAAATAAGAGCTGAAAATAACAGTTAAGCGTTTTCTTTGTGTGTGTGTTAATTTATTTTTTATCATTTTCAGCCTCCGACAGCACCACCTGTATATCCAGGAGACTACCATGCAATCAACAGCGAAGTTATTTGCGCCCAGCCTTCTTCCAGGGGAATAATTGGCACAGAAGACTGCCTGGTACTTGATGTCTTTACAAAAGATGTAGCATCTCCTAAACCTGTGTTTGTTTGGATCGAAGGGGAAGAATATGAAACTACAAACAATGCATTATACAATTTCAAGCATTTAGTTCAAGAAGGAATAGTTGTTGTGTCCATAAAATACCGTTTATCTATCTTCGGTTTTCTTTGTCTAGGAGTTCCAGAAGCTCCCGGTAACGCCGGTCTAAAAGATGTAATCAAAGGTCTAGAATGGATCAAGAAAAATATAGCGCCATTCGGAGGAGATCCCAATAATATTATGCTTGTCGGTCATGGTTCCGGAGCAGCTATGGTCGATTTGATCACTTTGTCACCAATGTCTAAAGATTTAGTTCACAAAGCTTTTGCTATCAGTGGTTCTTCTTTAGCTCCGTGGGCAGTAGCATATGATCCCATAGGTTATGCCAAAATGGTGGGTGATAAATTAGGTTATACTAACAAAAGTCCAGCTGAATTAGCCAACTTGCTATCAACCACCGATATAACCGTACTCAATGGCATTTTAATAGACTTTGATTTTACAATAATACTCCGCTATTTGCTCCTTGTGTTGAAAATGTAAAGTTAAATGGCACGTTTCTTTATGATGCTCCAATCAATATATTAAAATCCGGTAATTATACCGATGTGCCTTATGTTGCTGGATTCACGGATAGAGAAGGAACGATGAGAGCTCTACAAGTAGTATCCAGAAATTGGTTAGAACAAATGAACGAAAACTTTGCAAATTTCTTGCCTGTAGATATAAAATTTGAAAATAATAGTGTGAGGTCTAACATAAGTCAAACTGTGAAAAAGTTTTATTTTGCTGAGCAAGCCGTTAGTATGGAAACTATAGAAGATTTTCTTGACTACGAAGGCGACATTTTAGTACTTGTGCCGGTAATAAGAGCAGCGAAAGAACGAGGACTGACTTCCAAATCAGATGTCAGACTATTCGAATTTGCATTTAGAGGCTCTGCGAAATCCGATGATTGGATATACCCACAAATTCCCGTGACGGGAGTACGACATGGCGGCTTTCTTAACTTTTTGTTTAATTCAAACGTAGATATCGGCGGAAGCAGCGCCGTGTCTTCTATAAAACAACGTGTAGTTTCATTTGCAAGGACAGGGTAATAATTTTTTTACATATTGGTAAATTGTTTTTATCGGTACTTTATTGACATTCTTTAAATAACAATTTTGACTATCGACACTAATTTGGGTATTAAAAAAACATAATATTAAATAATTTTGCGCTCGGTTTACGTCTGATTAGAAATTATTTAGTTTAAAAAATATTTTTGGGATTGGAACTCACAATCATGTAGTACAATTATTCATATTAATCATTCTTTTAGTTTCACGCTCAGGATAGGCAGAGGCAAGCTTAAAACCTAGTGATAAGACACTCCGTTCCCATTAACACGCTTTTGTTCCCCGCTTGTCAAAAGAATTCTGGAGGCATTGCGTGTTGAATGTTTTGATTATAACATGGCGTTATCAATATTAAGCCATACTTCTAAATCTTTTTAAAGTACAGTTGCGTTTTAGGTAAAAAAAATATAATAATTAAAATAAAAAATATATTGAGGCCAGTCGTGGCGCAGTGGTACAAAGTGAGACTGTAAAACCGACTGGTTGTGGGTTCGATCCCCACTCGAGATGAAATATTTACTTACATTTATATTTTCATTTCTTCGCTCTGGCCACCCTCTGCCTACCCTTGCTGTGTGCGGGATATAGCGTGAAGCTAATTTAATTTAATTTTTAATTTTAAAAAATATATTTCAGGTCACCCGCACCCGTTAACATGACTGAGTGGAAGCCCGTTATGAAACCATTGATGAACGTGCTTTACCTCAGTGGTGGAGAAGTAGCTCCCAATGTCACAATATACAAAGAAGAAGCTTTGGGTAATAGGCACGTGGAGAGGACTGACTTCTGGGATAATATCCTTGAAAAAAGATACTTGCCACCAAGAACCGTCTCGTCTGCTGGGAGCTTGGTCAGCTTTGGACTAGTGGTTTTATTTACTCAAATCATAGTTAAGGCTTTTTAGATTACTAAATAAAAACCTAATACGTAATTATTAAGTTTTTCTTTAAATGTAAGATTTTTAATTTTGTATTGTTACACTTAACCGTCCATTTCGGTAGTAATACTATGTATGTAAAACAAAATTTAACATTACATCTGTACAAAAAAAATTACAAACAAATTTTCTAATGGATTTTATTGCATTTATTAAATTTTAGGTTTTAAGAAATAAGGTTTTCGAACAGTACTTTATGTGTTTTGATTTAGCTTAACGTTGTATCCCGCACATAGCATTTTGAGCATAAGGAACCTGGGAACCTAGTGTTAAAACACTCCGTTCCCAATAAGACACTTCCGTTTACAATTTTTCGCCGAATTTATAACAATTGACAAATGTTATATGATATTACACTTATCAGAAGATATAAGTTTCATACATTTCACAGAATCTATATGAAAATTATATTGTATTAAAGTGACATATTTTTATATATAAAATCATGTGATAGTAATTGTTTATAAATAATGAATAAAATTATTATTAAATATGTTATTTTTACTTTAATTTTGTTTCACCTAGTTATACGACTTTTAACTTTTACGTAAACCTGAAAATTAAATTGCCTGTTTGTGTAATAGTTAACGATTCTTAATAGTTTGCTGTACGTCGTGGACTTTATATTATTTTTAAAGTTACTCCACACTTCGAAAAGAAAAAATATTTATTAAGAAAACATATAAAAAAATAACCCGCAGGATTTGAACCCTCGCTTCTTGGCAACCGTCCAAGCGCTCTGACCAAAATTAATTATATTAAACTTTTAGTTGTTACTATAACTTAGGCTTAGCGGCTTAGCGCTCGGACGGTTTCCAAAAGGCACGGGTTGAAATACCACAACGTCAATTTTTTACACGTTTTCTTAATACGTTACTAGTATCTTAATTTTTTTTTATTAGAACATATAGGGTATTATATACATATATTGATTGATTATCTAACTTAGTGTATCTATAGGTTTAACCTAAGCCTTGAAGACATACCGGTACCTATGCGAGTTGTCCATAGATGAATATGACATATTATTATAGATAAACAGGATAAGGCTCTATTGTGCCGTACATTTGCAACGGAAAGACGAGGCCATTCTTATCTGAAACTTTACGCTATCTAATGCAGCTTTGGATTAATTATATTAGTTCACTACTTACCAGCTTCTCGCTGTACTCCACATTGAGCAGGGTAGGTAGAGGGAACTTAGTGTTAAGACACTCCGTTCCCGACGAATTGTTCGGAGCATTGCGTGTTGAGTGGCGGACATAACGCCGGGCTTTTGCGTTGGTGCTCGAGTGAAAAAAAAACCATAAATAATAATTGATTGACAAGTGAGGATCGAACACAAAACCGTCGCGTTCCAGTCACACTACGTGGGTTCCTGCGCCACGACGGCCTCAGTTTACTAGGTATTTAAAAAGGCAAGACCATCCATCAGGTCCACAGAATTTTAATAGTAATAGTAAAGATATTTCTTTAGTTTAGTTCACAATTATTTAGGTTCCTGTACACTATATCTAGGTCATCGTTTAAATTCTAGGTTATCAGAAGCAATTAAAGCGTGAAGTGTTAAATCATCGTAAAAGAGCATATATTTTTCTCTCAATTGTAGTTGTAGTTAACGATTCACCGCTTCTTATTCTATTGTCGTTGAAATATGCTAGCAATCAAAATGTATAATAATTTCAATGTAGATCTATAAGAATCACGCTGTATCCCGTACACAGCAGGATTGGCAGAGGGAACCTAGTGTTTTTAGACACTCCGTTCCCCACTTTCTGCCGAATTCTGGAGGCATTGTGTGTTGAGTGGCAGAACTCACCGCCGCGCTTAGCCTCGACACCAGAGCGAAGAAATGGAAATATAAATTTAAGTAAATATTTCATCTTCTCGAGTGGGGATCGAACCCACAACCAGTTGGTTTACAATCACACTTTGTGCCGCTGCGCCACGACTGGCCTCACGTATAGGATAGGTAGAAAGAAAGAAGATAACTTAGTGTTAAGACACGCCGTTCGTTGCTCTCCACACAAATAACAAAATAAGAACAGGGATAAACAAAAACAGAACAGAATAACAGACAACAAACAGAATACTTAATTTTTGGAACCAGGCCAAAACCAACATTCCCTCGAACAAATTGGAACCCACACACACCATCTACGTGCCAACTAAGTCACGACGGCGTCAACCATTTATATAATGACCAGATACATTACCATAGTCCTTGACATTCTACGATAATCTTTGTGCAGATACAGATGCTAATTTCCACTAGGTATAAAAGTGTTTCTATTCAAGCAAACCGGCATTACCGTTATATAATCTAGTACGGCGTTCCATGCTTTTATTGTTTATGAACTAGTACTTACAGCTTTGATAAATATTCATCAGCCACTTAAAGTAGGTTCCTTGAAATTTCTTATCAAATACGAACAAAAATTAACAGAAAATATATTCAATTAATGAATAAATATAATGTTTTAGTTTCACGCTGCATGACAAATTGGGAAGAGGGAATCTGAGAACCTACTGGTAAGACATTCGAGTGGAAATCGAACTCAAAACCAACCGCATTTCAAGTCTCACGCTTGTACCACTGCGCTACGATGATGCGCTAGATACTGTAGTAGCTCTAAGTTGTGTAGTTTATTGTGCTGCAGTTGATACGAACGCGTGACTAACCCTGATTGCTGTATTTCATAATATTAAGTACATATTGACCAATAGAACGTCTTCACAGAATCTATATTTTCTCTTAGCTTCCATATATTTTTTAAAATCTCTGTAAAATATTATTTCCATGAAATTTAAAATTATAAACGGGTTCGTTTCAAGTCGATTATATTACAGTTATTCTAGCGTACATTTCTCGTTGGCAAAGCGCGGCGTTGAGTCCCTCCACTCAACACGCAATGCCTCCAGAACTGAACGGAACGGAGTGTCTTAACACTAGGTTCCCTCTGCTTATCCTGCTGTGTGTGGATTTTTGATTTCACCTTACCTTTATTTTTTAGTCTATATTGCCACCATCGTGTAATAACTTACCTGCAAATAAAAAAAAATATTAGTATTTTAATATAACAAAATCATGTTAGTGAAATAATATATATATATATATATATATATATATATATATATATATATATATATATATATATATATATATATATATATATATATATATATATATATATAAAATTTAAAACTAACAGACCAATGTAAAAAACATACAAAACCAACCGTTCTGATTTGACAGCCAATTTATACAGAAGAAGATGAAGAAAATTCATAATTACAAGTACATTATTGAACTAAAAGAATGTTTTAATTATGTAGTTACTTATATTATCCAAGTGTAAAATTATAAAATAAAGCAGTGGCGCAGGGGTACAAAGTATGACTATACTACTTGACAAATTGTGGGTTCGATTCCCACTCGAGGAAATGAAACAAATAATATTTCAATATCTTCGCTTTGGTATCGCGGCGTTGAGTTCTCCAACTCAACGGTGATAAACAAATAAAGATGATAAACAAATGAACCTTAGAATATCTCTAGGACTAAATTCTGCTAAATTCCTATGTATGTTTTTCATAACTGCATTTCTTTGTTAATATCGGTGTTCGATGTGTTTATAGTGACAGATTAAAAAAAGAATTATAATTCAATGTGGTATAAAAATTCACAACAGCACATTTTATTGAAAAACATTCAATAAAATGATTGTTATATTGTTATCAGAAAAAGTTATGAGATTTCCAAACTATTCCCGACCAAATTGGCCAAAAACTACGACTAGCAATGGTATCTATTATTTCACAATATATGAATCTGGAAATAAAAAAACTTGTTCGATAAATGTTGTTTATGTTTCAATATTTGGGATTTTTCGCATAGAACAAGAAAAAATTGAAATGTCTTGTTTATTTCTCTTCTTAAACGAAGAGAAAAAACCATAAATATGCCTAAATTCATTGTTTCGATATTTTTGAGCTTTAGGCTGTATTCCACATATAAAGGGTATGCAGAGGGAACCTGAGAGCTCAGCGTTAAGAAAATCCGTTCCACTTTAAGATGCTTCCTTCCATTCCTCACTTTTCGCCAAATTTTTGTAGCACTGCATGTTAACTGGCGGAACTCAACACAACGCTTAACCTCGTTATCAGAGCGGGCGAAAATGAAAATTTCACACTTCAAAGTGCGAATTGAGCGCGGGGTCAAAAGCCACGTCACGTTTAGTCGCAACTTGTTCCCCTGCGTCACGACGGTCACTGACAATTTGATTTTTGTTAAAAAAAACCATCAATTTTCTACCTTCCCTACAATCATACATCGCCAATGCAATTTGACGTGATGTTAATTTTAGATCACATTAATAATTTTAAAGTAGGAACTTAAGAACTTAAAAAAAGGAATTTTGTTACATTTGACATTTATTATTTGATTTCCACTACTAAATAATTTCAAAAGGTAAGTAAAGAGAAAAGCAAAAGTACCTATTTTATCTCTCGCATAAAATAAAAAATATAAGGCATAGTGTTAACTGTGATTAGTACCTATACCTCATAGACTGAGATGCCAGGGCCCTCAGACCTACGTCATTTTAACAAAGCAGATTTTTTTGGAATTAATAGTTAATCATGTAGATAAATCGTAAGTTACACACTCATCTACTTTAAAGTAGAAGCGCTCGTATTTAAATATATTTTTGACAATAACATAAAAAATGTATATTTATTGTTACCAGAATCTTTACGTTGGCATTTACTCTCGCCAGACTTACTCTCGACAGAGTCTTAAAGATTGTTTAAAATTGGGGCAAACTACGTTTTACTTGCAAACCTTACTTTAACATATATTATTTACGGGCAATTTCAATACCCCTTATAAGCCCAACCCAATCCTAACTACATATTAGACTCATAGTCCTAAAAAAATCAGCTTTGCTAAAATGACGTAGGTCTGTGGGGCCTGGGATCCTGGTCTATTAGTATGCTTACTAAAAAAAAAAAAAAGTGTGGCAAAAAAGTTTTATTTGTACTTTGACCTGTGTAAGAGTAATCAAAAACTACTCAAAACTCTTACTTATTTCATAACTGTAGGTCCAGCGGAAGTCCCCTATGGGTTTTGATTATGCAACGAATTTCATACCAAATACAGCAAAATCGATGCATAATTGGTCGTATCTTTTGATTTCGTCGACTTAGAAGCATGTTTTTTTTGTCCTTCAAGGCACTACAGACCTAAATATTTAATATTAATTATTATCTTGACACCTTTAAGCAATCCCGAGACAAATGACAGACGGACGGACAACAACGTGATCCTCTAAGGGTTTCATTTTTATTTTTCTAAAAAAAGGCGACGGACTCCACGTTTGTAATACAAAAAATATGGGCGAATGCCATCTCTACCTGAAAGTGTCATAGAGACAATTAATATTTAATAATGAATTACGATTTAATAGTTAATATAATCTAATAATTAATTATGATTTAGTGATTAATTAAGATTTGGTAATTAATTATAATTTAGTAATTTATTATTATTTAAAGGCCGTAGTTGCGCAGCAATATAATCTCTAAAAGCGACAGGACTCTGAGGAATGACATTAATAATTACATCGCTCTGGTAACAAGTAAAATCGTGATTTTTAGTTTCGCCACTAAATCAAAAATGTATCGAAAATTCGTGAAACCCGAATGTAAGGATCAGAGTGTTTTGACACTAGGTTCAGCACACAGCGTAAAGCTAAAAACATATATAATTTCACAAGAATTCTATAAAACGATGCTGCAGCTTGCACCAATTTCAGAAAACATTCTTACTAAGACAAAGGAATACTAATATTTATCACTTAGCATTAAATTGTATAGAATGAGACGAATGTCGTGACTTAACGCCGTTCACAAATGTTATTAAGGAATGGCTGCTCTTCCTACCTTCACAGGTATTTTCTTTTATAATTTGTTTTGTTATAACTCCGCTCGTGTCACCGGAGATTTAATAGAAATTTACGCGAACATTTCGTATGCATTATAACAATATCTTGTTTTTGGTATAAAATATCACTGAGCACTAATATAATGTCATAAATGACAATACAAAATGAAAAAATTATGGTCAACAGTGGTCTAAAGCGTGAGTATCTTACTGTAGACAAGTTGAAGGTTCGATTACCATTCGAAGAAATGATATATTTATTATTGTCATTACCTTGCTCTGGTAACGGGGCGAAGCGCGGCGTTGGCGGCCTCCAAATTTAGGCAAAAAGTCAGTGAAAGAAGTGTTTTAATAAGAACGAATTGAGGACGGCTTTTAATATTAGGTTCCTCTAGGTTCCTAGGTTTTTCCTGCCTAACTGCTACAGAATACAGCAGAAATAAGAAGTAAAAAATGGAAATACTAAAAACAGAAAACGAAAGATTGGTCAGTAGATTCCTTTGGGAGTATAAGAGAACATTATTTTTTTTTTAAATTTCTAAGAAAAGAACGCCATTTAAGCTAGCTAGTTTCCATATTATTTCAAACAAGAAATTCCAAATGTATCTATTCTATTTTGAGTTTCATACTACTCATAAATTCGCTAATATATTCCAATAATATTACAAAATTGAGTTACGAAACTAAAATACAAGTGAAACAATGGATGCCAAAGTAAATACAACCTAATATTTGAAGAGCATTATCATAAGCAGCTTTGCAAGTCTTATATGAAATCTGATCCTGATTTTGGGCGTGACTCACGCAGATTCTGCAACAAAAGTGGGGAGAATTGCGTTTGCAGGAATGTGTAGGTGCTATAAAACATAATCGATATAATCATATATTTCCCATATTTTGTGGGAAAAATGTGTGAAATGTTTGTCATGATTTAACATAAATTAATTTTTCAATTTTAATAATGATTATATTAATTTTGTTAAAGGTAGATCCTAAAAGTTATGTCCAATCAATAGCGAAAAAAATCTGTATTAGCTCTTAAAGGTCTTACCTTAAGCTTAGTGAAAATGAAAAAGGATCACTTGTTTATAATAAAATCAATTCGACTGGACAAGAATTCCAGTGTGATAATAATAGAATTAAAAAATAAGATGAGACGCTTTCTCAACGGCCTGATGGCGAATATCTATCTTCCCAAAGATGTATGATAAGAAGAAATAATGATGTTAACATCTAACAATTTTCAAAATTCCACGTTTTTTTAGATAAAACTCATATATGATATGGAATCTAAGCACTGATCTGTAACTCTCTGCTCAACATTGTCCAAAACAAAAATTTCTAAGCGCTCTTTATGCAAGAATTTACTACTACTTGAAGCAATTTATGACTTTTGGCTCCAATTTATACATGAACCACAATCTCGTGAAGCCAAGGATTTAGCAACGCACCCGTAAACCGTGGAGGGGATTATCAGAGGATTGTAGTCATTGGAAATGATCATGGAATGACTTATTGGAACATCACTATACATTAGTAACTGAAATACAACAACATTTGTTCCTTTGCCAATTGTATAAATAGACAATTTTATTTAATAAAATAATAATCTTATTTTATTCAGAATCAACTCGCGACTAGTTGTGGATTGGATCCCTACTCGAGGAAATTAAATATTTATTTTAATTTATCTTTCAATTTCTTCGCTTTGTTGTCGAGGCATGAGCGCGACGTTGAGTGCCGCCACACAACACTAATGCCTCCAGAGTTTGAAAATAGGAAAAGAAGTGTCTTAACACCAGGTGCCCTCTGCCTACCCTGCCGTGTGCGGGATACAGCGTGAAACACAACATAATTTATGTTAAAGTAAATATACTCATAAATCCGTGTGCTATGTCATCGTTGTAAAGCAAAAGCAAAATCTAATAATAGACGGAAAATAAAACACATAATGTCTATATTTTTTAAATTATTTTTGAAATTAGTTAATTCGTTACAACACCAGATGTTTGTCATATTATTTTTTCTACTTTCACACATAAAATATAAATCGGTGAAGTAACTAGGTAAATGTATAAGCTCCACTGTTTGGTAAAATAGTTATTAATAGTATTACTATAGATTCTGTCTCGTGTAAGTTTTAAGTCGAGAACGCAATGATTTACCACTAACTTGTTTTTACTCACTCTGTATTTATATATGCATAAGCAGTTTCAAATATGTAATCAATAATATTACTATATATTTTTTTAGGTATTATGTATCATGAAACTTTAAAAGAGATAAAAGTAGTAAAAATAGAAATAAAATTTCATTTCCTTGCAGAAAACAGTTTCTTAAAGACCTGACGTTCAAATGAGCTATATATTACATTGAATTGCAGCATTTCCATTCCTATCTTGTATCGATTTTGAAGAATCTGACTGTACCGACAGAAATAAAAGATGATTTAATATAATTTGTTTATATGATTTCTTCGATAACTGTGTTACTTATTACTATCACGATGTATTTCGTGGCGCAGAGCACAAAGTGTGACTGCAACATCGACTGGTTGTGGGTTCGATCCCCATTCGAGGAGATGAAGTATTTATTTACATTTATATTTTAATTTCTTCGCTCTGGTGTCCAGACAAAGCTCGTCGTTGAGTACCACCACTCAACACGCAATGCCTCCAGAACTAGTCGGAAAGTGGAACAGTGTCTTAACACTAGGTTCCCTCTGCCCACCCTGATGAGTGCGGGATACAACGAGAAGCTGAAAAAAAAAGATGTAGTCGAACCCAGTGTCCTGTCATTGACTGTATGGCCTATCAGTCTGTCTGTCTGTCTGTTTATTTACAAATATATTTATAATAAATTAACGGCTCTTAAAATTAAAAAATGAAATGTCTTAGAAGAAAAGAAAATGTTTAGGACAATGATTTTTCTATCGCTACTTTCTTTAATGGTCTTCGCGTTCATAGCAGAGGCAATCTCAAAATAATTACGTACTATTTAACATCTCTATCGTTTAAAGTTTTATTTTACGCTACTTACTTTAGGATTGTTCCTAATTGATACTAGGATATATAAACCTAGTCTTATGTGTAATGTTACATTTTACCTTTAAATATGTATGTAACTTTATTATATCTGGAAGCCGTAGTGTTTCAGGGACACAAAGGCGTCACTGTAAAGCGACGGTTGTGGGTTCGATCCTCACTCGAGGGAATGAAATATTATTTATTAATAATTTAATTTCTTCGCTATGGCACCAAGGCAAAAGCCCGGCGTAGAGTTCCGCCGCTCAACACGCAACGCAATGAAAGTGGTCTTAACACTAGGTAATTGACAGTTTCCTAAATGAAATTTTGTATTACAAAAATGGCAAACAAATCAAATTCTACAGCGTAGAACTTCATCTTGATTACCTCGTATTCATACACTAGCTCTAACAAGACAAAACTGATCTTGGACTGATCTTGGGACGTTCCGATTTTTAACCCAAAATTAAATGTCCCCATGACATACTAGTCCCGCTTTCCGGATTAGACTACGCACTGTAAGATATTTTTAAGTTATTTATTTATATAGATAGATAAAAATATTTTGTAGTGTTATAAAATATTTAAACGGAAAATTGTTTTGGTGTCGTCATTCGATATTTAATTTAACCTCAAACAAATACATAGGTCATGAAATAACTAATTTCAATTATTTATATTTTTCTAATGTCTAGCTTTTTTGCTTTAACATTTTAAAATCTCTCGTTTCCCACAGATAAAATCTAGCAACGAGGGACTGACCGCTGGACACTGGTATTGTGAGTTAGGTACGCCGAATTGACAAACGTGATGTAATTAATCTATAACCATAAATACCTTAAATATCCAACAAAAAACTGTCTTCCAATATGAATAAAGTAGTTCCTGAGATAAGCGTATCCAACCTAACAATTTACTCATCTTTATTTAAAATAGGTAGATTTAATTATAAGTAGAGTTACATCATTAGTTAACCTTACCATGATATATTCTATTTTAAAACAACACGCTCGTACTATATTAAAAAGCCACTCATATCAAATAAATATTTACTTGCCAGTGTAACTTCTGAAAATACACCGGCCTTGTACTTGTATTTTGTTAGTATATTTTTCCTCGGTACAAATGAAACGTGTCCGATAATAAATATTTAATAATGTATATATTTTACCTCTCACTATCCCTGAATTGGTCTGACTGCCTGAGTTCTCCGAGATAAATTAAATAAGTAATGGAAACATTGGCTTCACGCTTATTCCCGCAAAGCAGGGCCGAGAAAGAGAATCTAGTGTAGTCAAAGAAAATCTATAAAAAATTTTAGAAAACTGTCAATTACCTATTGTTAAGATCACTTTCATTGCGTTGCGTGTTGAGCGGCGGAACTCTACGCTGGGCTTTTGCCTTGGTGCCATAGCGAAGAAATTAAAAAAATAAAAACTCACAACCATTGCGCTCACAGTCAGGTACTGTCCCTCAAGACCACGTAGTCTTATTTTTCTTAAAAGTGAAAAATAATCCTTCTCTATTACAGCCATCTCTTGTAGCTTGTACAGTTTTGTATTTTGCAATAAATGCATGCCCTTTTTAACTTTTATTGCTGTATCGGCACCTATAAAATACTCCGACATGTTTTCCGCTGAAGTACTATCATGGATATAAAAATATTATTGTATGAGAGTATAAGCCTAACCGGCATCAATAATATAAGAAATTTCTTTGCCAACAGCCAAATTTTACAGCAAAAAATATTAAAAAATTCGTATTAATAAAACGTATTGCTTAACTTCTCCAGAAGTTTTCTGTCCTAGCAGCAAAAAAACAACCAATACTTAACAATTTCAAAAGTGAAATTTGAATTGACAACCAAGTGGTTGTAAGTACGTGGCATCTAGTCATTAATTCTGATAATAAACTAGAATTTTAAAGGTTAGTTTTTAACAAAATAAACAAATCAGGACTGATAGCCAGAAGTCACCAAGCATAACAAATCCGACGATCGTTGTTCAAATAGAGATATAAACTAAATGGCCCGAGGAGAATCAAATCAAATAGACTACTTATTTGATCTTGGAACCGATTTCTAGAATCTTCAATGGCTTATATTTTACAGTGGTTTTAAATGGAACAGATCTCTTATTTATAATTTTTGGATGTACAACACAAAAGTGAAAATAAATGTTAAAGTTGACTCTTACCTAGTGTCAAGTGTCAAGGAACTCCTTTTACATTTTTCGTCCGAAAGGAATGATAAAAAATTAAAACAACGAATACAAAAAGATAGTCGGCCGTGTTTTAAATTTGCAAAGCATCATTACTTCCTCAGATATAGAGACGATCAGGTACATAAATTCACCATCTCATTCTTACTAAACACAAAGTAAAGACGTTTATATTAAAATACACTGTAAATCTAATATGCGGCTCTACACCAACGATCAAAGTGGAGTAAATTTATGGTTTATAAGAACACTCGGATCACTCAACAACGTGCTCGCGCCTAATTTCCATCAAAGAAAACCTGAACTAATTAAGAGTTCGACCTGTTGAGTTTCTTTACTCCATTTCTCATGAGTACCTTTAAAATCTACGCCAGTAAATTGTTTATCGAATTTTCATCAATATTCGCTTGGCATGACATGAAATGTATGGTTACTCCATACAGCTTTTTTAGTTGTTTAGCTGAGGGTGCCTAGTGTTAAGATACTCCGTTCTCCACTCTTCGCGAACTCTGGAATCATTTCTGGAAGCGCGCTTTAAATCGACATTAGCGTGAAGAAATGAAAATAACAAATATTTCACTATCCACTTTTCTACTTTTACAATTACACGCATATGACCCTGCACCACGGCCTCTTATTAAATTTGTAAATTTAATATGGAGAGGTATAGTTCGTATTATATTTATTTTTCCGTTCCTCAAAATAAAAACGAACCTCCATCGCCTTGTTGTCCGTCTGTTAAGACTATTTATCTCAAGATCGCGTGAAGATATTTAGTGGAATTACTCTCAAATATTGAAGTCTACGCAACCAAAAGAAACAATCGTCTTAGCATCTTTTTGCTGCCTTTGTATGAAATTCGCCGTATAATCAAAACCTAATAGGGTACTTTTCCTGTCTGTATTGCCACAAAATTACAGATGTACGTGAGAAAAAAAGAATTAATAACTCTCTATATGCACTGTGATTATATGATAAAAAATGCGGAAAGTGTGATGGATCCTTTTTTAGCTTTATATGGTGTCCCTCACATGGTAGGGTAAGCAGAGGGAAGCTGGAAACCTAGTGCTAAAACACCTCGTTCCCATTAAGACATATCTGTTCCCCATTTTGCCTCTGCGCCACAACTGGCATCAATATTCCTCACAATTTATTTAACCAAATAAATTCATAATAACAAAGGCCCAATGATCCATTATTAAAAATCAAAGCAATCTGAAGCAAAATAACCAATTATAAAGCTTTAACAAAAGGAAATTGTTTGATAGCCATTCACTTGTGTTCCTTAATTGAGGTTATTCAACTTTTAATTGAATCTATTCTCTTAACTAGGAACAATTTGCTATTAACAATTTCGACTGCCCTAACAGATGATTTAAAAATGGGAAGTCTGAAATCTATCAAATACCAAGAGGACAAAATAAGCTTTAATATAATATTATTTAGAACAATTAGTATTTAACAATGGTGTAAGATAATTTTTAAGAAAGGGTCTAGGGTCTGGGGTGTCAAAAAATATTCAAATATTTATCGTAATGTAAGTCTAACATATAGAATGCGGGACGTAGCCGTCTAAATGATCGATTAAGTAGTGGGTTGTAGTCCAAATCAAATTAACAAAAGATTTGGAACCAGTAGAGATTCGTAAAGAGTAATAGATAATAAGTAAAAATATAATCCTACAATAGTAACGATTTTAAAATTGGAATCAATTTGATTAAAGCCATAAAATTGGCTATAAAATTCAACGCGTTCAAGGCGACTTTTAACGTACAAGTTTTTAGAGTTAATCTCGGATAAAAATGTTCAATATTTTTATAGTAGTGGCAAATTATGTTCGCGTTTATTTTTGTATAAAATTAGCTTCGAGTTTATTACTTAGCCTTATTCGGATATGGGTTATCTACATTTTATACACCAAAATAAAAAAGAAGCTGAAGATAAGAAGAAGTGCGGTCATTCACCATCACGATGGTCAAGATCGATCAAGTTATTGAAACATTTTTCGACTTTTATACGGTTATAAGCGAGGAGCTGGAGAGAGACCAGTGGAGGCAGATCATCTGACCTAAATGCAACTGATGCCGACCGCAATCCTCCGACACGAGAGACCGCAGAGAGAATCAATTAGTCAGCATCAGATTTAGCAGAAGCCATTCTATCTCCGGTCAGACCTCGAGCGCTAAGAATGTGCCAAACAGAACTTTTAGTAAATTTTTAGTATGTGGATGAAACCGCGGTAAATTGATAATAATTTCCATAGCGTCATGATTAGTATCAGGTCTCTCACACTCTGCTATCCCCAAACTAATTTGACAAATGATTTAGTCTCCAATTTATCCAATTTTGTGTATTTTATTTTACTTGCTGTTTATTAGATTGCAAATGAAGATAAATGATCATTATTAATTATATTTTTCTAATCTATTTTATGAGACAATTTTATTACTTTTAAATTGGATATAAAATATATATACATGTATGTAATATCCCAATATTATGAGGTTACACGGGAACTTTACAACTATATCATTAGAACGACGAAGCATTCTATATACATATGCACATATCCCTCATAGCATTATGAACAATGACGAAATGCGTCTCCTGCATTATTTCAAAACGTGTAAATACATCATTGTTGCACTAAATAATCAATATGTTTACTTATTATTGGTAAAACATATTTTATAGAAGAGACGAAAATAAGATTATCTGTGTAATATACCAAGGAATAATGTATGATTTAAAAAATATCCACATAAATTACTACATATAAAATTAATTAAATATTTTAAAAAATGTTTTAGGTGTAATAGCTATAGGAGTACATTCAATCGCTCTGGTAACGAGGCAAACCATTATGTTTCGCCACTCACCACGCAATGTCTCCTGAATTCGGGAACAAATCGGATACGGTAGTGTTTTAATGGGAACAGAGTGTCTTAACACTAGATTCCTGTAGTTTAGATACTTAATATTTATACACTATTTTGATTTACAATAGGTATACTTAAGTATCTAATCTACATCTGACGTCAAGGCCTAATCTAAGGTTGTTTAATAAAAATATACTATAAAATCGAGGGTTCCTTATAAAAAATAAGCATTATTTGGCAAGTGATATCCATGTTATAACGTCAGATAGAAGTTACACCTGAAAGTAAGAAATTAGAAATAAAAAGAAAGATTTTATATTTCATTGCTTTAGTTTAATACAAATTAAATTAAAGCAATGAATTTCATATTTGTTTCTGTTACCGTACAACTGCGCATTACTTATACGCTATTGCTTTGCAATAGATAAGTACATTAAAGTTTTGATATATTTTTAAAATAAAGTATTGTTAACAGTTTGTAAATATCAGACGTTCTAATCAAAGAATTAAGACAGTTTCAATCATTTCATGGTTATCACTTTAAAATTGCTTCATTTACCTGAGTTGGGATAGAACCTGCAACCATTGCGTTTTTAGTCCACTGCACTGTCCATCTACCTACCACGGGCTACCTACCGGACTAAGACGGCCTTATCATTTGTATAGTATACAACATATAAAGCCATTAATTCTAATTACACCGTTTAGGGAACCCTATTTGGTACTGGAGCGGTCTCAGAACGGCTTTAAGAAGATTATATGTACAAATGACAATAAATAGGTGGATAGTTATGAATGTTTGTGACGTCCGTGACGCTATGTTTGTTTCTCCGTTATCAACTACTGAAGTGTTTAATTAAATATCTCTGTAAATATGTATAGATTTGTTAGAGGCCTCGGTTGCGTATGCGCATGATTTTTTTTTAAGATAGCTGACACGATTTTGTACGCAATTTTATGTATTTTTATTTAAACCTTCTTGCTGCCCGCCACTTGGTTCGCGCTTTAGGGCTAAAGATGGAAAAGCTTATTTTTTGCGTTCTCCTAGATATTCCGAACAGATTTTTCATTAGTGGTACCATACACTCCATAATCTACCTTCATGCGCAGTCTAAAGTTTTTACTTTTTAAGTCCAGTAGTTTCGTCTGTGTTGCTTTTATATAATATTTTATATTAATGCTAATGACTCCCTCTCCTTTCTTTTTTTTGAACCTCTTTCTTTTTTTTCCTATTATAAAGTTGCTATTTTAAACGGCTTCTATTCAAAAATAGAGGAGATTCGTTATTAGTTCATTTTTCTAGAACATTAGCTTTTATTATTATTAGATAATGCATTAAACGGTATATTATTGAGAATTATTACAATAAATAAATATATATTAATTTTAATTAAACGAAATCATTGACTAGAATGTTAAGAAAAAGTTACTATCCAATCTTTTCACTAAAGAGAAAGCAACCTGGGAACCTAAGACTTAAGACACTCCGTTAATTAAAACACTATCGTTCTCCACCATTTTTTTAAATTTCATTTATATTTCCTGAATCTATCTATTAGTATAGAGATCTTAAAAAGATGAACTATACAAGTAGTTTAGATTTCTTTTAATCTAACGTACAGCTTCACGATTTTTTCATAGGTACAGTGAACCAATACACTCCGCTGGAACCTGGTTTTAATTCACTTCATTTCCCACTTTTTGCTTAATTTTAGAGACGCGGCGTTGAGTTCCACCATATAGGTGGAACTAAACGCCGCGTGTAAATGAACACTTACCTTTTTATTAATGACATTAACAATTTTCTGCGTATACGCCGAAGTGAAAAGCAAAGTGTGGACTGGAGCTTCCGTTGGTATTCCAAGTGAGGTCATTTTGAAATTGAAAAAACTTGAAACTTTCAACTGTTACAAACTAGTATGGTAGCACTATTTTTTCATAATCTTTTCGGTTGTCATTGTTTTGTATTAAAATTATATTAAAAGCACCAATAAATATTTTAAATATCGAAAAAACCACTAACATCGACAGAAATAAATAATATAACACAGTTGTATTAACATATCTCGTCGTATGAATGAAGAAAAATTAGAGATAAAAATAATGATTTATAAATATTATTTGATTAATGATTATGAACCAGTATTGTTATGTTAAAAAACTTTTAATATAATACTTTTTTTAAACATAAACGGTTGGATTTTTTATAATTTGTCTTATATAAAAAAATGTATTTAAAAAAAATACCCAAAAACACTAAAACAATATGGAATGTCTCAAATATTACAAGGAAATATAAGAATAATATCTCGACACTTGGCAACACTACACGAACAGGTATCACTGAGAAATTTTCCACACACTAAAAGTAGAATAGAAGTTGTAAGTAAGAGCAGCGCTCTCATCATAGTGATTTCATTTAATAAACAGTTTGACGTCGACGCTCTAACTTTGTAATGGAGTGATTAGTTGAAATTACACTACAATAACGGTTAGGAGACGCAGTGATACGAGCAGTTATCTTAATAAGATCTATCTAAATGAGTTATAAAAGCTAACTAAAAAATTAGAAAAAAACATAAATATTGTTAAAAATAAAGTAAAATTTTCTCAAGGAACCTCAACTATATTAGATAAATTGTTATAATAAAAACCTTGTTGTCTTCTAGAATCATTTTGTATATCTTTTTAGTTACTTTTCGCTAAAAAGCTATGAAAATATATCAGCTTTTCATAATAACATTAAATATTTTTTTTTAATAAAAAAATACTTTTTTAAATTCAATCAAAGTTAAGGTTCATGTTATTATGTATTATATTATATCAATGTTAGTTTATCTATAACTAAAAAAAAAATAGGGAATAGTTTCTTAACACTAGGTTCCCTCTGCCTACCTTGCTGTGTGCGATATACAGCGTGAAGCTGTATATAAACAAAGGAAATAAATATATATGTGAAAATCTTAAATACCTTCTAAATTTGCCATAACGAGCAAAACAGAAGGTTGTTGTACGAAGATTAATGATCACCAGATAGCCGGCTTGGTGAGCACATCAGTAGGTACATAAAAAGCCCTCTGAACAATATAGCACAATAGAATTACTTTAGGAGGGTGTGGCGAAATGTACGCATTGTCGTAAGACCTCCGGAATCCCTCTACAGGGCTCGTCTATTTAATTATGTTAGGTACCTCTCTTAAGAGTTTAATAGCTATGTTAAATTTTTGTTATTAAATATTCAGCCAAACTAGAGGAATTGAATTAAATAAATCAGATTCACGCTGTATCCCGCACTAAGGGAAAAGATTTTTTTTTTCGTTTTTGATAGATAATGGACCCCTTTGTATGCGAGGCCAACACGCACTTGACCAGTTTTGTTGTATTATTTAATATATCTCCAAATATCATTTTGGAGATTTGACTCTAACATAAATGGAGTTATTATTAATTCGTCTCAATAAAAAGGGTTTCGGTACAAAACGGACGCCACTACAAAGTGACGACGTCTGTGCCTCAGGCTCGAGTTAAGTTCTGTGTAAATTAGAGCTGTACAATCAAGCAATTTGTTTAATCAAGTAACCACAGTACGGCTTTGTTTACTTCGTTAAGATCTCAACAGAAGAATTTGAGGCCAGTCGTGGCGCAGTGGTACAGAGTGTGACTGCTAAACCGACTGGTTGTGGGTTCGATCCCCACACGAGGAGATGAAATATTTACTTAAATTTATATTTCCATTTCTTCGCTCTGGTGTCGAGGTAAAGCGCGGCGTTGAGTTCTGCCACTCAACACGCAATGCCTCCAAAATTCGGCAGAAAGTGGGGAACGGAGTGTCTTAACACTAGGTTCCCTCTGCCTACCCTGCTGTGTGCGGGATAAAGCGTGAAGCTAATTTAATTTTATTTTAATATCATGGAAGTTGTAGGTTGTAATCCCGGTAAGTATATTAATAATTTTATATATTTTTATTTCACATCTTTTCGATAAATAAACTAAATCAGCATCTCGCACACAGTAGGGTAGGCAGAAGGAAGCTAGTGTTAAGACACTCCGTTCCCCACTTTCCGCTGTATTCTAGAGGCATTGTGTGTTGTGGCGGATCTAAACGCCGCGCTTTGCGTCGACACCAGGGTGCAGAGAACAAAATATAAATAAACATTTCCTCCTCTCAAGTGGGGATCGCGAACCCACAACCAGTACGCCAGGACTGGCCTCAGTAACCACAATACAGTGGGTAAATAAACTATAGGAAAAAAAATTTAAAAAATGCTTTGAGCAAGTACTCTATAATGGTATTGATGATAATTGAAGTATATAATGTTCTATACATAGTATACTGTAACAAAGTCGCTTCCTTTCAATGTACATTTCAATCTTCCAAATTACGCAACTAACTTTAAAGTGGTTCTCACTAAATGACAGAGTAGTTGAAAACTAGATTTCTATGTATAATAGGTTTAGGTGAAGCATACTATACAAAGGTATAATCAAAAATATAAAAGATTCGTAATCCTTCAATATCACGTTGAAAAAAAAAAATCTTCTTCACAAGTTAAAATTATATATCCCAAGCGGGCGAAGCCGCGAACAGAACCCTAGTGTAAAAAAAAATCAGCTTCACGCTATATCCCGCACACAGCAGGGTAGGCAAAGGGAGCTTAGTGTTAAGACACTCCGTTCCCCGCTTTCTGACGAATTCTGGAGGCGTGATGAGTGGCAGAACCCAACGCTGCGCTTAGCCTCGACAACATAGCAAAGAAATGGGATATATAAATTTAAGTAATATTTCATCTCCTCGAGTTGGGATCGAACCCACAACCAGTCGATTTTACAGTCGCCTAAGCCCTAGTGTAATAATAATTATATTCACGATAATTTACCGGCTTTTACCAGCTATATGTACTGTAATTTTCTACCTTCGTGTTCACGAGAGCTGTTTGCGATGGCTGTAATTTCATTATACTTTTAACTTTTATGCTTTTGAAGTGAATAAATCAATTAAAAATTTACATTGATTTTTTTACTCGAAAACCTATTGATATACCAGTAATATTTATCGCAAGTTTTTATATAGGTATACATTAGAAAAATATAAAAAATCAAATCAGCTTCACGCTGTAAATATACATATGTAGAATTTGTTATCATATTTAAAAAAAATGAAATTTTTGTATTTTGTTTTATGATTTTTAAGGGAAAACCGTTTTAAAAATTATTTTTACTGTAAATAAAGTTAGTCGAAATAAAGGTATACAGGTACGAATATAGTATAGAGGTTTTATTTGATATGAACACAGACAGAGGATATCCCTTTAGGATGTGTTCTTTAGACAGGAAGCGTATCAAGAGAATATTTCAAAATTCTCTTTAGTGTTAGCGATAACAGTCTATTTAGCCTAACCAGTATTTAATGGCTTTAGTTGTACATTTTCTAACATAAAAAAAAATATGTAGTAAGAATTAACTATATTAATAAGTCAACAAAAAGTATCCTGCTAGTTTTATAAATGTGGAACGATGTGAGGATGGAAGTTAGTTTTGAATGTTAGTTTGCTTGTTCCAGTTTTACGATTTAGATTTAAATTTACAGTAATAACATATAGAATTGAGAAATTGTGGCCAGTCGTGGCGCAGTGGTACAAAGTGTGATTGTAAAACCGACTGGTTGTGGGTTCGATCCCCACTCAAGGAGATGAAATATTTACTTAAATTTATATTTTCATATCTTCGCTCTGGTGTCGAGGCAAAGCGCGGCGTTGAGTTCTGCCACTCAACACGCAATTCCTCCAAAATTCGGCAGGAAGTGGGGAACGGAGTGTCTTAACACTAGATTCCCTCTGCCTACCCTGCTGTGTGCGGGATATAGCGTGAAGCTAATTTTTTTTATTTTTTTTAACATATAGAATATAATTTATGTAAAGAGTTTGTTTAATTTAATTATCATACAACAACAACCTTAGCGGGCGAAGCCGCGTATATGTCGCTAGTATGATTCCTTCCGTCCGTTTCCACCTTCCCGTTCAAGTCAACTTCAGAACCCAACGCCGTAATTGATCAATAGCTGAACACTTTATTCTCTTAACTATGAATATTTTAAAATCTAAATTCGCACTTATCCAATACATTCAGACATACTCCATAATACTCAATTGTTTTGGAGTTTTTGTACGTTTCGTTTGAACAGAACAAACAAATAAATAAAATATTTCGAACGAAGTGGATCGCTGTGTTGTTCCACTATCCCACGAGGGGTTGTATGCAATGCTGCAATAAATTTCACAAAGTATTCTAACTTTAGTTAGTATGTACCTACAGCTTTAGACGTCACCAATAATTTAGAAGTAGGTAAAAATTTATGCCGGTAGCTACCATCTGTTATAAAACGCCTAATGGAAAAAATATATAGGTAATTATTTTTAACAAAAAAATATGATATAATAAACTTTATTTTATTTTTTGTCGCTCTGGTAACAAGATGAGGCGTTGTGTTTCGCCACTCTACACGCAATGTCTCGAATTGGACAAATAATAGGCAACGGAAAATGACGCTAAATGAATCAAAATGGGCTTAACGCTGCTGCTGTACTGAACCTAGCCTGGAATCCTACCTACTCTTTACCCCACTTTTTCACACTCGCCGAATTTTTCAAGACATTCCGAGTTGAATGGCTGAAGTAAAACCCCGTGCTTTTGCTTTGGTAAAATGAAAATATTAATAAGTAAATAATAATTTATTCCCTCGAGTGGGAATCGAACCGACAACCGTCACATTACAATCACACATTCGTGGGTCACGACGGTGGGTCGATATTAAAACAATGTAATACATTTATAATTATAACATTTTATAATTTTAATATATTTTTAAGCCTAAGTTATCGAATAAACGGAGTTATGATAAATTGTTTCTTAAAAATTTGTTCATAAATAAAAATTCATGCTATAAACTAATACCGTGGAAAACGGAAGTTTGTTAATGGGAATAAATTATGCTAATCCACCTAGGGTTGAGATAGGTTCCCAGGTGGTTCCCTCGGCCCACCATGCTGTCCGTAAAGAAATACTATTAAATCTTTATTATCGTTTTATATAAAGCTTGACTTTTATACAAGTTTTGCTATTCAGTAATCTGTGTTAGACTACAGTTCGAACGACCCATTCGAGACGAAATGATTGGATCTAGTGATTTATCACATTTCTCGCTGGTTATTTTTATTTTTATAAAGTTTTAATAAGTTATTTTACTTCTCATTTGTAACACATATTTATGTTTGCTTAAATTATATTAAAGGGTTAAAGCGTGAAGCATTTTTTTTTTGCCTTACGCTTTTCTCCTGCATAACACTAAACTCCATTTGGCGTGTTTTTCATTCAAAGCCCAGCTTTAAAGTAAATTTACATATAAATACAACTTATAGAAACCCAATATTCTCCCAGAAACATGAATTACGATAAAATATAGATATGTTTCTCATATATTTAGTCAATACCGTAGTAACAATTAGTCCTTATTGAAATATTTAATATTTTCATTTCTTCCCTCTGGTCTCGAGATAAAGCGCTGCGTAGAGTTCCACCGTCGTTCAACACGCAATACCTACAGAGTTCGGCAGAAAATTGGGAACGGAGTGTCTTGACATTAGGTCACTTCTGCTTACCCTGCTGTGAGCGAAAAAAAGATACGATAGACATTCAACTGATATAATATGTTTAAACTATTGTGGTTGTGTTAAATGCATCGGTCAATTGAGCCATTACGGCCATATTAGCGTAACTTACAAATAAAACATTTTACAGAAGAAGATGTTTTTTTTATTATTTTTCTACGTATATTTTCAATTTCAACACATAGATTACGATAAAACATAGATGGATTGCATCTATTTTTAATCAATTCCGTTGTAATAATTAGATTCATAAATTAACTATCACGCAGCTGTACGTACAGATGCCGTCTCAAACTGAAAGTATATTTCAGTCTGTTTATTTGAAAGTAAATAGCCTATAAATAAACTTGAAAAAGCAAGCACACGAAACGAAATATTATTTTTTTTTCAAGGTAATAAATAGATGTATGTTTTAGAAAGTCGTATCGAACAAATTTTACATTGAAATGTAAATACTTCTTTTACGTGGTGGGAGATCTAAAACTAAATGTTTAACTTTATTTTGATAAGTCTTCTGTATTAATTTTGTTTAGCTTCACGCGGTTTCCCATATATGCTTAGCAGGGTATATGAAAAGAACCTAGGGACCAAGACACTTCGATCTCTTGTAACCTTCCGATTCAAAGATTTCGAGATATTACGTCCATCTCGCACATTTATTTTTTTAATTAAATATTTCATTGCCCCTAATGGTAATCGAATCAACAACAATCGTGATTGCAGACGGACTTTTGCACCCCTACGCCACGATGGCCTCATTACTGAACAATTTACCAAAGTCAACAAAGCGCTGTCCATTTTTAGCTGATTGGAAATATTATCAGCAACGTTTAATGATATCATATTTAAAGATAGAACTTAGGACACTTTATTCTTCTCTATGCACTCGAGTTTGAGATGTTGTGTGTAGAGTACCGGAGCTCAACGCTGTTATTTCTCATACCAGAATAGGGAAATGAAATCGATTTTTTTTACAATTATGGTAGTTGGGATCGAACCCGCATTGTATATAGAAAGAAGATTTCCCACTGCACCACTGTATATCTATATGGTAAAATGACATATTAGGCTATATTAATCATTAATCTGTAGTGATGGTGATATATTGTGACATAATAATGCTTTTACATGTATAAGTGAAGACCAGTCGTGGCGCAGGGACACAAAGTGTGACTGTAAACGCGACTGGTTGTGGGTTCGCTCTTACTCGAGGAAATAAAATAATTGTTTAAATGTATATTTCCATTTCTACGCTCTAGTGTCGAGGCTAAGCGCGGCGTTGAGTTCTGCCACTCAACACGCAATATCTCCAGAATTCGGCAGAAAGTGGGGAACGGAGTGTCTTAATACAAGGTTCCCTCTGCCTACACTGCTGTGTGAGGGATACAGCGTAAAGCTGATTTACTTATTTATTTTGATTTAAATTCTCATTCCTTCGCGCAAAGCGCGGCGTTAATATCGTCTCTTATCACGCATACCCTCCAGAATTCGGCGGAAAGTGGCAAATGGAGTGTCTTAACACTAGGTCCTCTTGACGTACACTGCTGTGCGCGGGATACAGCGTGAAACTGAGTTTCATTATTTTACACTCATAATAAACACGGAGTCGGTTACCTTTCGTAGGTATGCTTCGCGCGACACACTTATACGTTTCTCATGCGGTAAGGAGATACTGTTGCTATACGAAATGAATTATTGCGCCATTAAACGAGCGTTTTATATTGAAATAATTCAAGAAACAAGCATTATGCTATCTTTTGAAAAACGCTCTTGAGATTAGATTTGTAATATTGTTAGGTTTGCACTCAGAAATGAAAATTAGTTTTTAACAAACATTAACGGAGGGAGAGAATTTAAATGATACAGCTTTGTAGGTTTGTAAGTGGTAATTATATTGGCAAGTATTAAATTTTGTTGTTAAAAAAGTGTTAATAAATATTATTAAATCGTTAGATATATCGTTAATCTTTAAATACTTTAATGTAAAAAGCCAATTATGGCGCAAGGGAATAAAGTGTGACTGTAAACGCGACTAGTGGTGGGTTCGATCCCATCCCCAGTCGAGGAAATGAAATATCTAAGTAAATTTATGTTTCTATTTCTTCGCTCTGGTGTTGATGCAAAACGCAATGTTGAGTTGCGCCACTCAACCTACAATGCATCCAAAATTCGCCAAATTTCCTTTCAAAATTTCCCTCCACCTACTTGATTTATTATATGTAAGAATGGTATTATATGGTAACACAATCGCTGGTCACATGGCCGCACGAACAGCGTGAAACAAAACCACGTGTAGAAAATTTACATCATATGCTTTGGATTACCCGCTCAGATTAATTTTCTTAATTAAAATCGTGTGCGAAATTGAATCGGACCAATGTTTATATATATTCTCATTTTCCGTTACAATCTATATCTATCTATCTATCTATATTCAGTACCTACTAGATAAAAGACTACTAGACGTATAGATAAAAAGACAATATACTATTATAATACGTAATAAAAAAAACTGATTTATCTTTAAAAATATCCCTTTAATTTATAAAAAAATGACCCCATAGTAGAGACGAAATTAGAAATAGTTATTTTTTACTTTTATTGTCTTATTTTTAAAAACATTTCGAAAAATCGATCAACGATTACACTAGGACGACTCCGGTATAAACGATATATCAAACAGGAATTAATATACATATCATTATTTATTATAATAGTCACATAATAATACAAAAATTACTAAATAAAATTGAAATTCTAATATCATATACGTATGTGATACATATGTCATTAAATAGGCAATAGGCTATATTTTTATTTCTTCATTGGTGTCGAAGTAAAGCGCGGCGATGAGTTCCGCCACTGAACACACGAAGCCTTAAAAAAAATCCCTCTGCCTGTAGGCAGCCTGCTTTAAGCGGGATATTGCGTAAGGTTAAAAAAAAAAATTTAAATACTTATACAAAAACCTACTAAATAAAATTCAAATTCTGCTATCACATATTTATTTAAGTGTGCAATACAGCGTTAATCTCCATTTAATTAAAGCAATCACTGTTCACAGATGTTCTATATTCGACTAATCTCGGCCAACGTGACCTAAAAAGGAGGTTGCAGTTTTATTATATAAAAAATCTATGATAAAATCGTTTTCAGATAAAAATAATAGCATGAGACGCACACAATGTCAGAGTTTGCTTATCTGCAGAAGTATATAGTAGACAGAAGAACCTAGTGTCTTGACACTTCGATTTCAACTTTCTATTAGAATTCCTGACGATACGAAAAAATATATTATCTCTTAGAACCAAAATATATTATAATATATTTTATTATAAAAAGAGGCCGGCAGGTCGTCGCTCAGTAGCTCAACGGTGCGACTGTAAATGAGACGTGGGTTCGATACCAACTCAACGAAACGAAATATTTAATATTTTCATTTTCGCTCTGGTATCGATGCAAAGAGTGGCGTTGACTTTCGTCATTCAACACGAAATGCCTTCAGAATTTAGCGGAAAGTGAGAAGCGGAGTGTCTTAACACTCGGTGCCCTCTCCCTACCCTGCTATATATTAAATAAGTATACCTACACCTAGTATAGAATGCTTACACGCAAAAGCTTTTCGCGCTTCATTTCCAGTAAAGTTATATGGCATGCTATTAGTTCTCAATGCTACTTTACATAATAAAGGACCAGAAGAAATCGAGTTTAGAAGGAAAATTCTTAGTAACCTTTCCAATATGCTTGAGTAAATTGATTTTATATAGAATATCGTTTACCAGAGCTCACTTTGCATACATTAAACTTAATTACTAAATAATATTTGTTGAGGCCAGTCGTGGCGCAGTGGCACAAAGTGTGACTGTAAAACCGACTGGTTGTGGGTTCGATCCCCACTCGAGGAGATGAAATATTTAGTTAAATTTATATTTCCATTTCTTCGCTCTGGTGTCGAGGCAAAGCGCGGCGTTGAGTTCTGCCACTCAACACGCAATGCTTCCAAAAATTCGGCAGAAAGTGGGGAACGGAGTGTCTTAACACTAGGTTCCCTCTGCCTACCCTGCTGTGTGCGGGATACAGCGTGAAGCTAATTTAATTTTAATTTTTTACTAAATAATATTCTTATTTTCTGATAAGAAAAATGAAAATTAATATAAAATTGTTTGTCCTTTTTTTTCTAAATAAAGTTTAACTAAGCATCGAATATTTAGGGCATTTTTTTTTATTATTTTACAACTACAAGAAAAAATATTAAATGCCTATCGTAGAGCAAAACATGCCAGTCAAACGCCACCACGAGAAAAGATCATCTATGCGAAAGACCACATTGTCCACACAGGACGAGATTGGATGTCGAATCTCAAAAAAAATTACAAGAGTAGGTAAAGGAAATTGAAAGAAGTCTGCATCCAACATTGCATTCATGGGGCTGCTATAAATAGATGGATTGCAAATGGTAAAAATGAAGGGATCTCAAAACGTCTCTAAATTAAAGTATTTGCTGTTCGTTGTTGTGTTGTTGATTCGACCCTCACTCGAGGAAATTAAATGTTTAATATTATCATTTCTTCGCTTTACTAACGAAACAGAGCGCGCCATAATTTGGCGGAAAATGGAGGACGGAGTGTTCACTGTGTGCGAGAAACAGCGTGACGGTAAAAAATATATAGGTATTTTTTTTCCAATATATTTTGTAAATAATTATATCAAGCAGATATGGCACGTTCTAACCAAAGGTCTCGAGTACACATGCTCATATGAGTTTCTTAGTTCTATGGGCATAATTTAAATCTTCATCGTGTACAGTACGATCAACAAGTTGTGTCCACCCTGAAGTAAGCTATAGACTGCTGCACAGATTTATTTTTAAGATTTTCCTTAAATTTGAGCGTTTTATTCCCCAGTGAACAATTCGCAGAAGTTAAGAATACGACCACGACTTGTTGACCGTACTGTATGTAACGCTCATTTACAATGCACATGTAAATTAAATTTACATTGGCATCCAAGGTTGGTTTAGGAGGAAGAAAATCTTATTGATATTATCTATGAGTGTTTATTTAAACTAATTTTTATAAACAAGTTCTCAAGTAGGAGCCGAGTGTTAAGTGACGGAACTTAATGCCCGCTTTGTCTATCTGAACTGAATAAATAACTAAAGATTTAATATAGTTAAATCAACAAATGACAAATCGTTTCAGGAAAGACGATCGATAATGATCGACGAAGATAATGGTTAAGAAAACGAATTATTCAAATTAAATTACATTTAGAACTTAACGATACACAAACCGAAAAGAAAAATATCGTAATAAAATAAATAAATCAGCTTCACGCTGTATCCCGCACACAGCAGGGTAGGCAGAGGGAACCTAGTGTTAAGACACCCCGTTCCCCACTTTCTGCCGAATTCTGGAGGTATTGCGTGTTGAGTGGCAGAACTCAACGCCGCGCTTAACCTCGACACCAGAGCGAAGAAAATAGAAATATAAATTTAAGTAAATATTTCATCTCCTCGAGTGGGGATCGAACCCACAACCAGTCGGTTTTACAGTCACACTTCGTGCCGCTGCGCCACGACTGGCCTCAAATATCGTAATAACTATAATAAACAATTTTGAAACAATAAATAGTTAGTTCGATATAATAAAAACATAGCTTAGCTTACTAATTTCTTATAAATATCGACAAAGCTTCACCATTATTTCCAGACATAACATGAAAAACACAATAAAATATATAGTGATTTTTAAAAGGTTTTTTATGTAGAATTTTATTTACAACTGTGTCAGTATCAATAATTAGATACATACGTTCCACACAAAAATTTAGTATGGATTTTACAAATACACGTTCAACATGCTAGTGTATGTACACATCAACAAATTGCCAATGAAATGCAGATAAATCAAATAACACCAAATTCCATATAACGAAACACGTCACACCAACCATATAATGTCATACAAATGATAATATTAAACATGCCTCCCAGCACCGTTCAACAATCTAACCATCGTCGAATTCATAATTATTAATAAATAATATTTCAATGGTTCTATTTAGATAAATAAATCAAATCAGCTTCACGCTGTATCCCGCACACAGCAGGGTAGGCAGAGGGAACCTAGTGTTAAGACACTCCGTTCCCCACTTTCTGCCGAATTCTGGAGGCATTGCGTGTTGAGTGGCAGAACTCAAAGCCGCCCTTAATCTCGACACCAGAGCGAAGAAATGGAAATATAAATTTAAGTTAATATTTCATCTCTTAGAGTGGGGATCGAACCCACAACCAGTCGGTTTTACAGTCACACCTCGTGCCGCTGCGCCACGCCTGGCCTCTCTATTTAGATAAAGCAGCTTCTTTATAAATTTATCTAAAACTATAGATAAAAGTACAAGACCAAACAAGACTATCTATTTTTAAACATTTTTAAGTGTCATTCCACACTTAAGAAAGAAAAACACTTATTTAGAAAACGTATAAAAATTTGAACGTAGCGGGACTCGAAGCCGCGCCTTTTGGAAACCGACCAGGGGCTCTGACTACTAAACCATATGTTCTCGTCAAGCTTCGTCAAATTGTTACAATTTATTATGTTGTTATCAGCTCTGCAAGGAGATTTTTATCGATTTCCGTTACCCAAAGACAATTACTTGGATTTTTTTTTTATGGAAAAGGACAAGGCAAACGAGCGTTCGGGTCACCTGATGGTAAGTGATTGCCGCCGCCCACGGCCCCGTGCAACACCAGAGGAGCTACAGGTGCATTGCCGGCCTTCTAAGGTGGAGATAGACGCGCTTTTTGAAGGTACCCATGTCATATCGACCTGGAAACACTGCCGCGGGTAGGCCATTCCACAGTTCCGTGGCGCGTGGAAGGAAGTTCCTACGGAACCGCACAGTAGTGGATTGCCACGTATCCAGGAATTATCGTCTGGCAAGAGAGAATACTATTTTTTAAACATTTTTAAGGTCCAGGTCCGTCCCACCTGGTCGGTTGGAATGGAATGGTATGGAATTTCGACGTAGTTTGATGAGAACGTACGGCTTAGTGGTCAGAGCGCCTGGACGGTTTTCAGGAGGCGCGGGTTCGAATTCAGCTACGTTTAAATTTTTATACGTTTTCTAAATAAGTATTTCAACACTTTCCAATCCTTTGCTACTTTTAATATCTGTGCTTAAGCACAAAAATTTTTACGATCATTATTTACTTTACAAGTATTTTAATGGAAAAACACTCAGGCAAAATATTTTAAATAGTACGCTATATATACATCATCAAATTGCCTTTTACTATCTTAAATGTAACAGACATACATACATACACAAACAGTGGATGGTCAGTTCAAAACAAAATGAGATTTCACAATGATAACATGCCTCACAAACTACTGACTTTGTGTTTAGGATCAATCGTCATAGAGAGACTCAGCATCGCCAGACCGACTTTTTTGAGACCACTTTGCACCCCCTGCTGAAAAATGCACATAAATAAATAAATACATATAAATAAATAATCAATTCTATAGTTAGAAGTTAGAACTACACTGAAACAGATAATAAATTTTTGTGTGATAATTAATATTAATATTTATTAACTACTATTATTAATACTATAAATATATCTTATCTTCAAATAGTACACATGCATAATAAAATATTTCAGATATCCTGAAAAGAGCAAGTGAAAGTAATTCTAGTAGAGGAGAAGACTATTTTCAATAAATATATTGTTAGGTTGTTACGCTATTATAGTCTAATAAAATTCGGCGGAGACGGAATGATTTAAAACTAGGTTCCCAGGTTCCCTCTAAATACCCTGTTATGTGCTAGATATAGCTCAAAAGAAATGGGCAGATCAAATCTAGTTAGAAACATACACCTAACTCTATGCACCTTTACATTGCCAAGTCTACTAATTTAATATGTTAAAAAAAATATTAGTCACATCTAAAAGGATTTAAAAACAAACGATTTTCTACATTAACATAAGCTTATATAAAAAAAATATAAATAGAAGGATAAAATAATAATAATACAAAATATACCTCTCGTAGTACTAGAAACTGAGTGATGACTGACCTGCTTTGCGAAACGATCGCTTTGTGATATAGATGCAAATACTCACTTTGATCCTTTCATATTAATGTTATTGGGTGAAGCGTCTGGTTTCTAATCTACGACGATGGGATGCAATGGAGATTGATTTATTACTAGATTATTTTGATTTAATGGTGAAATTTCAACAGAATTTAATAATAATCATCAATTACGCTTCATATTATTGCAAATGGATATTATTATCTGTATAGTAAAGTAGGGTAGAATAGGGACGCTAAGGCATATGAAATTGATATTTTTGAGACTCTTAAATTGGCTGGTTATCTTGATTTTTTTTCTTAATATAAGACTGGATTCTTGACATCGATTATTTCGTTTTTTATTAGCTCCATGCTTTATTTCCCATATATCAGGATAAGCAATGGAAATCTATTGGTAGTACACTTCGTTCCCATTACGATTATTTATTATTATTTCTTAATTATTAATGAAATTAAAATATAATTTAAGAACAGTTGTATTTTTACTGCTTTACCACATGCCTTACGCGATTTTTGACTTTAACAAACTTGAAATAAAAAGATATTTTTAAGATATTTGAAACAATTTTTTTAAGACTAATTACAAGTTTCAAAAATAAAACACAAATTTACTCCGACCAAGCACCAATTTCAGGACAAATCGAACTTCCCAATAGCAAATATATGAGCATCTGCATTGCAGTGCTGTGCCAAAATTAATTATTTAGTTTCAATTATTATTCTAAGATATATCCACCAATTAACACTAGGTAAATAAATAAATTAACTTCACGCTGTATCCCGCACACAGCAGAGTAGGCATGGAAGCTAATATTAACACACTTCGTTCCCCATTTTCCACCGAATTCTGGTAGCATTGCGTGTTAAGTGGTGAACACAACGAAGAAATGAAAAAATAAAATATTTATTTTCCTCGAGTCGGGATCGAACCCACAACCAGTCGCGTTAACAGTCATACACTTGCGCCTAGTAATATATTTCTAAAATATAAACTTACACATTTTTGCGGAAGTCTTATAGTAGTTTCTC
Organism: Heliconius charithonia; assembly: GCA_030704555.1. Classification (NCBI taxonomy): domain Eukaryota; kingdom Metazoa; phylum Arthropoda; class Insecta; order Lepidoptera; family Nymphalidae; genus Heliconius; species Heliconius charithonia. The sequence goes on from CM060821.1 coordinate 9,143,240, forward strand.
ATTTGTTTAGGGTTGGGCTATTACTTATGAAAATCGTTAGAAGCGTTAAACTAATTAATTAAAACTATATATATATATATATATATATATATATATATATATATATATATATATATATATATATATATATATATATATATATATATATATATATATATATATATATATATATATATCCTTAGGTGTAACTGATGTCTGTCCAGGCAGTTTACTGCGTCGGATAATAATATCACAGTTCAGAATGGGCATGTCGCAGTGCAGTAGGTACTGTATTTGGAAAGCGTATGCGATTTGCAAGTTTAGGTTTGACTATTGTGTAGGATATGGTAGGATAGGCGGAAGGAACCTGGAAACATAGTGTTAAGACACTCCGTTCTCATTAAGTCACTTCCCTTGCCCACCTTCTGCCTAATTCTCGAGGCATTGCATGTTGTGTGTCGGAACTCAACGTCGCGCACAATATAAAATTTTCACTGAGTGAAAATCGAACCCGAACCGTCGGAATCTCCACAAATCTCGCTGAACTTCCGATTTAAATTTATTTAAACTTTCTAGAACCTTGTTCATATAGGACTACCAGCACGTTTTTGTCACATTTGTAAAACTGAGCTGTTCTATCTTAACTTTGATTTGATCTCAGGGTAGGGCCCGCCTACCACAATCCCACCTTGCCCCACCTTAGTGTGGGTGGATACAATAGTGTCAATGTAAACGTTAAAGTTATTTTATCTTTGTACCACATTTCCAAAGTGCAAATTATGACCAATGATACTTATATTGAAAGTTAACAAGTTTATTTTAAAAAAACTCTAAAGATAGGTCACTGAGGCCAGTCGTGGCGCAGCGGCACAAAGTGTGACTGTATTATCGACTGGTGGTGAGTTCGATCCCCACTTAAATAGATGAAATGTCTATTAACATTTTTATTTTCATTTCATCGCTCTGGTATCGAGGCAAAGTGCGGTGTTGAGTGTCGCCACAGACACGCAATGAGAACAGAACTAGGCGAAAGTGGGAAACGGAGTGTCTTAACACTAAGTTCCGTCTGCCTACCCTGTTATGTGCGGGATACAGCGTGACGCTGATTTGATTTAATTTAAATAGTTCATAATTTGTTAAAAAAAAATTGAATTTTCAACATATAACTATTAATCGTGAAATTCAAAATGTTTTCACCAAGAATTATTAAAAAATATATTGAGGACGTCGTGGCATAGTAGGACAGCCTCAGGCATGCATCGTTTTACACGCAATCTTCAATTCCCATTAGAGGAAATGAGTTCTTTTAATTTTTCTCGGGCTGGTAAAAAGTGTCGTAGATTTCCTCTATTCTTTCCTCAACTCTCTACTACTTCATACAAGAGACAGCGTGAAGCTAGAAAAAAAAATACTAAAGAGAAATAATAAGATATTATATTTCTACCTATATACTTAAATTTTGAGGCCAGTCATAGCGCAGCGGCACGAAGTGTGACTGTAAAACTGACTGGTTGTGGGTTCGATCCCGAGGAGATGAAATATTTACTTAAATTTATATTTTCATTTCTTCGCTCTGGTGTCGAGGCAAAGCGCGGCGTTGAGTTCTGCCACTCAACACGCAATGCCTCCAAAATTCGGCAGAAAGTGGGGAACGGAGTGTCTTAACTTTAGGTTCCCTCTGCCCACCCTGCTGTGTGCGGGATATAGCGTGAAGCTAATTTAATTTAATTTTTATATACTTAAATAATATAGTACACAATTTCGACGGAACTGGCAAAAGCGTTTCCTTTATGTGTATTATCCAGAACCGGAAACAGCAAGTCAATATAGTAGTATCATCGGATACCGGATATCGGACATTGAACTCGAATACGTTATTCGGTGCTTAAACGTCAGAGTAATATCCATAGATAGGCATGTTTATAATTAAAATTTATTAACAGCCGATATGGAATTTAACATACTCATGTCTAGTAAATGTAATTGTTTTTTTTTATCTTCTTACTATTTGCAATTTTGAATCAATTAACATAACGCACACCGGAGAGTAAGAAGATGGAAACTAGTGTTAAGACACTCCGTCTCACATTTTCCGCCGAATTATGGAGGCATTGTATGTTGAGTTTGACTCGACACCAGAGCGAAGAAATGAAAATATTAAATATTTCATTTCCTCGAGTGGGAATCAAACCCACAATCTGTCGAGTATTCACAATCTGTAGAGATTTTTCGAAGTAGAGGTTACCTCAAGCGGTTAGAATATGTCATATCATTTATATTAGTTATATATAAAGAATATGCGAACTAAGTTGCAGCTCAATGCATACTCTTCTTCACCTCTTACTGTAAAAAACTATAAGTTTTTTCCATGAATTTACAATATAAACATAATTTGTATCCTTTTACTTTTGATCTTTATTTCCCACGAACACAGGCCATAATCAATTTAGAAAGACCACCCACCGGATTGTTTACATCTAGATTCAAGCTAAATATTAAACAAAGATAACGGCGCGTGCGCCGGCCAGGTGGGCATACTGCATGTTCTTATATAAATAGTATTGACATTTAGATATACTGTGAAAGGTTAATGAATAATGTTTTTTTTTCGCGTTTTAAAATAATATACTTTGCAGAAAAATATGTAATATTTCTTTGCAGAACAAAGAAAAAGAAAAAGAAAAATTCGAAAAGAAAAATTCGAAAAGAAATGTAAAAAAATATATAACATTTTTCGCGGTTTTAAATTTTTATAAGGTTTCTAAATAATTATTTTTCTTTCCTAACTGTGGAATAACACTTTAAAAATGTTAAAAATATATATAACACTTACTAACTTGGTTGTGGAATTAAATATTATAATAAATATTTTTTTCATTATAATTTAAAGAGCAAAGAAATGGTAATATAGATTTAAGTAAATATCTCCTCGAGCGGGAATCGAACACACAACCAGTCGGTTTTACAATCACATTTAGTGCCCCCTCGCCACGCACCTCAATAAAGGCGCTTGAATAATTAATTGAAATAATTAAAAATTAAGTTGAGGCCAGTCGTGGCGCAGTGGCACGAAGTGTGACTGTAAAACCGACTGGTTGTGGGTTCGATCCCCACTCGAGGAGATGAAATATTTACTTAAATTTATATTTCCATTTCTTCGCTCTGGTGTCGAGGCTAAGCGCGGCGTTGATTTCTGCCACTCAACACGCAATGCCTCCAGAATTCGGCAGAAAGTGGGGAATAGTGTCTTAACACTAGGTTCCCTCTGCCTACCCTGCTGTGTGCGGGATACAGCGTGAAGCTGATTTTTTATTATTAAAAATTAAGTTAAGCTATTCTATGGCAGAGTTAACTCAGACCGCAATTGCACTGAAAGAATTATCGTGATGTAACCTATAGTCTTCCCCCATTACCTGACTTTCGAACACAAAAAATATTTTTCAATTCAAACCAGCAGTTCCTGAGATTAGTGTTAAGCTAAACAAACTCCTCAGCTTTATAATATTAAAATAAAAATATAGATTTATTTATGTTCTATAAATAAAATAAAAAAAAAGTTTTATAAAACCCTCTATAGTTTTATAACAATTTTCATGAAATCTAAGTTACATATGTTTTTTTTTAATTTTCGAATATAAATAAGGCTTTACTTGAACAAGTTTGAAACGTTTAGGGTAGTATAGGATGTACGCTTTCACTCAGTATTTATTCAAGGTTTATAGCAACAGCTGTCACACCGGCCCCCACAAAGTTCCCTTAGTATAATACACGGTGTCGCTGTATTCAAATATGGTATTGACCAACGTATTAGGTATATATATTGCATTGCAGGTTGGTAGTGGGATCAGTCTCCAATCGAGTCAATAAATTATTTTTATTAAAACATTGCAAAATACAATTTCTTAAATTCGAGCGTTTAATCTAGAATTATTATGCCCAATTGCGGGATAAAGCGTGAAGCTAAAAATTTATAAAGTGAAGCTATTATTCAGTAATGTCTGTACGTTGAAGCCAGTCGCGGCGCAGAGGCTGTAAGCATGATAGGTTGTGGGTTCGATTTCAAATTAAGGAAATGAAAATATTTTACATTATCATTTTCTTATTGTGGTATAGTTACGAAGAGTGCGGCGTTGAGTATCGACACATAAAGCCTTTACGCCGCGTAGTTTCGGCCTTTTATTGTATATCACTCATACTTATACAGCTTGGAACCCGTTACCACTTTGATGACTCATCTATGGCCCTCAACATTCTCTATATATATGTATACATAAATATTAAAGAACATTTTCACATGCTAATACAAAGCCTGAAATAGTTAAACTAATATAAAAGTACTAATAAATTGACGGCCTTGAACAATGTGTAATTTTTTCAATGTTAACACGCAAATTTGCAACTTTATATCTAAATGTATGACAGAAAAATGGAAATAGGACACGGAAATTAAACAACACAGCAAAATTTTTAGTAGCATAATTTATATATTTTTTTTTACTTTAACTAATAAAAAAACGTTTTTATTGACAAGACAGGACTAAAGTATGGTTTGAAATTTATATTACATTATCTAGTATTTATTTCAATTAATTGAACGATTGAATTCAATACGTAGTACCGTATAGAAGGGCCTTCGTTGAATCAGGGCCTTCTGAATAATAGTTTCACTTTCAAAATTTTTTGCTTCACGCTTTATCACGCAATTAGGCAAAATAGTTCTAGATTAAACACTAGACTTCGAGAATTGCATTTTGCAATGACTTAATTCGATACTAGGTTTTGTCATGCCAGAACAGGGCATTGAAAACAATTTATTACCCCGAGTGGAGACCGATCCCACTACCAACGCACCGTCGCACCGTTACCACGCCACAATGGTAATTTTTTTTCTATGTTCACATTATATTCCATAGAGAACTGACATTGCGTGTTAGTGCGCACGCGATGAAAAGATCATAGATAAGTTTCGCTGTAATTTTTTTTAATATATTGTTCATTTTAAAAAAGAAAATTACTACAAGTAAAATGGTTTTAAATCATTCAATGTCGTGTCATTGCTATATATAATAATAAGGCGCTTATTACTACTTATTACCGCAGTTGTTATATAAATTGTTTTATATTATATAGTACGTTAAGCGTGGTATGGTATGAATTGATTACAACGTCACACACTAAGAGCGACGGAAAATCTTGGGCCCAAATGTAAAGAGTTGAGATATGGTCCAAAAATTTGGTATTTTTTTTCAATTTTAGTATGTCAAAATTTATCTGAATTGGCAATTTGGAATCGAAGATAAATGAGAAAAATAGTGCTAGATCCTTGATCGATATTAATTAACTGATTACTTACGAAAATAAAATATTTGTCAATTTTAATTAAGTTATAAGTACATTCAACGCACTTATTAGTGCATATAATTACAAGATAAATAAAGAAAATATTAATCTGAACAAACTGAAAAAAGAAAAATAAATTTATTTGAATCAATCATATTTTCGGGAACGCCATAATCAAAGAACCATACCAACCATACCAATCATATTTTAATTGACAAATGTGACAGATGATAGACATTGACCTCTCTTTGTCTACTGTTTTTTCCATTTTTTTTGATGCGTTTTGAGTGCTTCTCCGTTTTTTTGATCTTTTCAACGGCTGCTGCTTTTCTTTCACGAATTGTTTTCTCAGTAATCACCTATTTTACAGAGGTTGATTGTGTTGTGAACTTAACCTAACATTTACCAAATCTCTTATACCTCAGTTCTCAGATTGCCAAAACTAACAGAATTTCCAAGGAGGGAATGATGTACCTGAATCTGTTAAATCATATGATTTTCATTTATTTACGTACTGGGCCCAACAATCTATGCAGTTGTTTCAGCCTCCTTTATTTTGACACTATGATTAGTGTCGTACCAGGCGCTGTGTGTGAACATGGTGTGTCCAAATATCTAGTGCAGTTAAAATGTTTGAACAGGTAGACATTTTCAATACGCCGCATCGCGCACTTAAAACATTACATCATCACTCATGTAAAGATCAGCTTCACGCTGCATCCCGCATATAGCACGGCGAAGGAGTTAGTGTTAGAGCTAGTGTTATGGTACTCCTCCATTTCCGCTGAATTCAGGATGCAAGCGTTGCAGAACTCAAAGCCATTATTATTTCGTTTCATCGAGTGAACATCGAACCCATAACCAATTGCGTTTGAAATCACACACTTGTGACCCTGCGCCAGAACTGGCCTCATATAGAAGATGAGACAGTAAAATCCAACTCTATCATCACACTACACCTGCCTGCCCGCCTTACTGTGTGCGGGATACAACGTGAAGCTTAAATAAATAAATGAAATAAATAATATCCCGTAATATCCGGACTTCTAAGAAGCACTAAATGAGAAGTTTCTGTATCACTCACGTTAGTCATAAAACGACGCCGGTGATAATGAGAAACGTGCTTAAACGTAACACACGGGTAACCTTTAGTTTAACTTACGGATCATATTACTGCTTGTTGGTTCAGTAGTTTCATAGCGTGGATAGTGACAATGAGGGTATGGGTTCAAATACCGTATTAAATTACAAGATTCTAATCAAACTAAAGTTTTGAAGATACAAAGACCTACTAAATAAACATATCTATACTAAATTAATGTGTTCTTTTTTTTAGCTTCACGCTGTATCCGGAACATCCGCGTATAGCAAGATAGACGGAGAATCTGTATTAAGGCACTCCGTTCTCCACTTCCCACCGAATTTTCGAGACAATGACTGGTATGATTAAAGGTTTACGCTTTGATCATACCAGTCTCTGCATATCGCTTTCGCTTCGTCCACTGTCACGGTCTCCGAGGTCTCATATTTTTACATGACCTTCCTCCAGTACCATCGATACTGTTCTCTAAGGTCAATCGAAGTCTCCCTCTACACTTAGCTACGTCTCTTTTTTGCCAACTTCATTTCTCTCTTAAAAAATAACATAAAAACAAGTCAATGCCTCAAATATCCCTTACTTCGGGGCAAAACTAAACGATACGTTAATTTTATATGACATAAATATTAATAAGCAATATAGAGTAAACAACTTCCAACATCTGTTTCAGACAGTTTTTCATGCGAGTCCATTAAAAGCTTAGTAACTTTTAGACTAAGTGAGTTTTGGTAGAAACAAGTAAATTCATATATTTTTTTATTTAAAATATTTTGAAATTGTCCCTTGTGACACAGTGGCAGAGTGTTATTTTAAATTTTCTGCTCTGCTGCGTTGAGTTCCGCAGTCTCAAATTCGGGTGGAAAGCGAAGGGCAAAGTTGCTTACCACTGTTTTTTATTTCTTTAAATAGAGTAGAGAACCTACTTGACTCATTAAATGTTTCAGAAATCTCTTAGAAATTATTTATTATTTTATCCTCGAGTGAGAATCGAACACACAATCTGCCTTATTTACAGTCACACGCTTGTGCGCCATATCACGCCGCTCTGATCATCCCTCCTGTGAACTATGAACGGGATACAGCGTGAAGCTAAAGCTAAAAAAAATATGGTCACTAAGGTTTCATTTAACAATGGTCAATGAGCTTATTGTACTTGTTTATATTAAAAAAGACGAGTTAAAACGCTTTTAATTTTTATTATTTGACATTTTATTAAAACGTCAATTTGAACTTAATGAATAATATAATATAGAATTTTATTTTTATTTCTATTGTAAGATCTTACTTTGTTCTAAAATTATTCTTCGTACGCTATAGATTTTGCGTACGCGGCGTATTTCATATGAAATGAAGCAACAAAGTGATCCCGTAAGGGTTACCTTTTTTTTCTTTTTGAGATATAGATCCCTAAAAATGGACTTATTATTTTAGTTTGGTAATCTATACTATTTAATTTGATTTTGCTGACAAAAATATTCGTATTTTATACAAAAATGTTCAGTTATTTGATATCAGTCTAGGTCAGGGGTTCCCAACCTTTTCTTGATCAAGGACCACTTTTATATCATTCTTGGTAACAGGGACCACTATGCATGTAGGTATATTAAAAACTTAACTGTGATAATTAAACAGAATCCCCAATCATAAAATTAAAATTGTTCGCGGACCACATTTAAGCTTCTGCGGACCACTGGTTGGGAACCACTGGTCTAGGTAAACCATAACTGCGCGCAAACTGCAGACGTAGTTTTTCCAACATTAATGCCGTTTCCGCAAAAATTTCAGGTTAAAACATAGATTATATAATGCTCCACAAATCTCTATATATCATTGAGAAATTGCAAACAGCTAGTTGGCTACTTTAGAAGGTGTCAACTTACATCGGAGAATTTAATTCTATTTATAAGACATTTCAGTCTATTTTATAATCGTACCATGTGGAGTTCTTTCAATCATCATACAAATAATAATTTGACAAAAAACATCAAACAACAAAGCATTAAAAACTAATTATTTTGCCAAGTCAACAAAACAGTTATATAAAATAACGTCAATTTTCGTGAACAAAATACTCCAAATTGATGTAAATTGTTTATTGAGCAAAATAGCCTTTATGTTGCTCCACGATCCCCTCTATAAATCTTGAAATCTCGGTGTTTTTTTACAATCATACAATATGGAGTTCTTTCTATCATTATACAAATTGAAATATAAAGATACATCCAATTCAGTAAAACAGTATAAAATAACTGTAACATCAGTTAGAAAATTTGTCGAACTAAGTATTTTTAAATTGATAAAACTTTTTTTCTATGAACCGATTGTAATAAAACCAAACCCTATATGTCAAGGGAAGCGAGAATCCAATAGTGAAAACTGCATTTAAATTGGTTAAGCCGATTATGAGATTACAGACAAAAATATCAAAAAATATTGTTATGGGTTCAATTACATTAATAAAAGTAACAATAACATTTTCTCTCATTAATCTATGTACAGACGCCGATCCGTTACGATTTTATTATAAGTATAGATATAGATTATACTAGTACATATTAAATGATATAATTTTGTTTTGACTAGCTCTATATATGTTTTCATAGGCTAATATCATGAGGCTCTACGTACAACGTCAATATAGCTTTCGCAAATATGTTATTATTACAACATTCACATTGTTATTTTGTAATAACTTGACCTAATATAAATAACGAGTCAATGAATGAAATTAGTAAATGAATGAGTTATGAAAGAATGGCATAAAAGATTTATGATAGAAAAGTGAGTGGTTGATGGTGATGACAAATGTGTGACTGTAAAACCGACTGGTTGTGAGTTCGACCCCCACTCGAGGAGATGAAATATTTACTTAAATTTATATTTCCATTTCTTCGCTCTGGTGTCGAGGCTAAGCGCGGCGTTGAGTTCTGCCACTCAACACGCAATGCATCCAGAATTCGGCAGAAAGTGGGGAATGGAGTGTCTTAACACTAGGTTTCCTCTGCCTACCCTGCTGTGTGCGGGATACAGCGTGAAGCTGATTTAAGTGAGTGGTAAGAGAGGTAGAGGGGGACCTCGGTTGACCTTCGAAAACACAGTATCAAAGATACTGGAGGAATGTCACGTAAAAAGCACAAAGACTCCCCGGAGGGCATGTATGAAGAGGTTGATGATAGTGGACGAGGCGAAAGAGGTATGTAGAGACCGTAGCGTTTGACGCTCCGTTTTCTCCGGAGTCGTAGATAATTACAATTAACTTACAACATTAGTGTAAATATATAAATAAATATAATAATGTATATATTAATATTATACATAATAATATTATATTATTAATATATATTAAACCTTTTTAAAGTATAATCAAGGTGACCAATTAGCATTTGAGTGTTGGAGTCTTGTACTATAATAGGAATTGAATGATTCAACAGTATGGAATATCGGTTATCGCGAAAATTAACATACCCTTGTTTGTAATCACTTATGTAGGTACTCAAGATACTTTGTATGACTTAAATAAATTGTACAAAATAAACAATTAAGTTTGGTTGAACGCCCCAATCTTAGGAACAACTCGTTCAAATTTAAAAAAACACTTCCGTTTTGAATACTAATATAAAGCCTATACACATGTTTCGTTTCAGGCATTTAGAATGTGTTCTATATGTGAAACTTTTTTTTCACGTTGTTTCTCGCTTGTCGTAGGGCATACTCCGCTTCCCACTTTCCGCTGAATTCCCAAGAAACTGACCGCTGCGCTTTGCCTCGGACACTAGAGCGCAAAAATTGAAAATATTAAATATTTCATTACCTCGAGTAAGAATTTTAATTATTTCCCTATTTCTCATAGGTTCGTTGTCTCCAATAATACACACACAGAATGCTAGCTATAATATAAAAGAAAAAAAAAATACACACAGAACATAATCAAAATTGTTTCAGCCATTTAGGAAAATTACAAGACGATTGTATAACTACATAAGAATTAAAACATTGCACGATTTCAAAAGACTATACACGCAACGCCTTAATGTGCATCACAGTAACGTGACTTATCTATAGAAATTCTCTTTTAATATTGAAATGGTGCAGTAATATAATATGCTTCTATTATATAATTATTTAGAATCACGCTGTATCTCGCAAACAGCAAGGAAGACAAATGGAACCTAGTTTTAAGATACTCCGTTTCCCATTTTCCACCGTTCAGAGGCGGAACTCAACGACGCGCTTTTGCCTCAGAATTTACCTTGGGAATCGAAGAAACAACCAATCGCGTTTACAGGCACACTCGGTACCCCTGCGCTGCGCCACGACTAGCCTCATACATGACAATCATTCTTTTAAAGCACTGATCTATTATCGAAAACCACGTCAAAATCCAGCCATCTCTTCAGTGATCGATCGGCATGACTTTCTTCTTCTCTTCTTTTCTGAAGATGGTTATTTAAGTAATATTAATATATAATATATTACATTTTATAATTCAAAGACCCACTCCATTTTGGTCGTTCTGCACAGCAATTTCTAAGAGAATTTAGTCAAATACTTCTCTCTATTGTAACTAAGCCTTTTGGCAAAGAAAATCAAATGTCCGTAAATTCAATTTCCTTTTAGTCCTGAACTTAATTCATTGCCACCTAAAGAGATATCTACTGAAACGATCGAAACATCATTTAGGAATTACCTTTTACATCTTAAATGCTTTTCCTAATTGTAACTGATACCTATTTGACACTATTTGTTTAACACAAGAAAATGTATCAAAAAAATGTTTAATATAAAATTGTGTGTGTATATAATTTAATATATCCTACTTAATCCTACAAATTTTATAAATGTGGAAGTTTGTGACGATGGATGTTTGTTCCACTGTCTCGCAAAACCTTCTGACCGAAATTTAGATAAAAACTTTACAGTAGCACTGCTTATACAATATCAGAATAACATATAGGCTACATTCATCTAACAACTTCACTCTGTATCTCGCACACAGCACAATAGGCAGATGTAATCTAGTGTTAAGACACTCCGTTCCCCACGTTCCGCCGAAAATTAGATGCATTGCGGTATATAGTAATGGAACTCAATGTCGCGTTTTCCTCGACACCAGAGCGAAGAAATGGAAATATAAATTAAAATTAATATTTAATTTCCTAGAGTGGGGATCGAACCCACATCCAATCTATTTAACAGCATAGTGTGTGCCCTCTGCACCACGACTGGTCTTCGTGTAACGATTTTGTGTAATTTGAATACAAAAAAAAATAAGTTAAAGCGGGAAAAGCCGCGTTTGGATCGCTAGTCTGTAAATAGTACAAAAAATATATTTTTACTTTGTTTTAACGAAAAATTACAAATGGAGATTTATATAGATAGATTTACATATTATTGAGTTAAAATTTTTAATCATATTTTTTAGAACATAATTGGGCCTCTCTATATGCCAAATGACAGCTCCGTCTGTCTAGACGTTCAGTTAGTCACTCAGTGCTCAAATAATATATAATTTAAATTCGCTCCTGCTGGTGACATGGTAGCTCGCAACGGTTGGCGTTGACTTTCAAGATGTAAAATGGATAATTTCGTTGTTTCCCGTTTCTGTAAGAATTTTACAAAATGATTCTTTTTTAGAACTTCTTTACACTCCTACTTTCTAAATTCAATCAGTAACGGAAGAGTTAAATAATATAGATATGAGAGGTGAGAACGTGTGGGTATTCTAATATAAACGAAAAAACGCTAAGTATCCGTATCAAATTAAAAGATAGTAAAAGGTGCTCGATGATAGAGATCACATGATATCACAGTAATATAAATTTATTTTGCATACAAACGTAATTATATTGTTGTAAGAAAAATATTGAACTCTTTAAAAAGCAAAGTTGAGGTCAGTCGTGGCGCGGCGGCACTAAATGTGGCTGTAAAACCGACTGTTTGTGGGTTCAATTCCCACTCGAAGAGATGGAATATTTACTTAAATTTATATTTCCATTTCTATGCACTGGTGTCGAGGCTAAGCGCGGCGTTGAGTTCTGCCACTCAACACGCAATGCCTCCTGAATTCGGCAGAAAGTGGGTAACACAAGGTTCCCTCTGCCTACCCTGGTGTATGTGCGATACAGCGTGAAGGTGATTTTTTTTAATAAAAGTAAAGTTAAAGTACGTGTACTAGTGAGTTAACCATTGACTACATACTACATATATGTATCTCAATTATCTTTTTTTTCATAATTCAAAATCCACATCATTTATTAATAATGTTTAAATTAATAATATTTAAAATCAGGGCAAAAAATGTTAAGAAAAAATAATTAATAAAGTCGAATATGGCTAGCTTTCTAAAGCTTTTTGTAGTGTCTGTTTAATATAAAACGATAAATATAAAAAGATATATATTTGATAGTAAATAAAAGAAAAATCTAAATATATAAAATATCTCATACTACTATTATAATATTAATATAACACTGTTACTTTGATCTAGAAAGAGGAAGAAAATAAAAAAAAAAACATATAAAAATATTTGGTACAGAGATGTTTCCTCGTGGTCTTAGAACATTGGCCCATAATGTCCAATTCGCCGCTGCTGCTGACGGGTGCCATGGCAACCATCTTACTTGCGACGTTCCTTAATTTAGATCAAAAGTATATAATATATCGTAGAATGATTTCGGGAGCCTCGAGACTAGTACTTTTGTATAAACAAAATGTTGTAAATTAATACAAACATGAACGAGTACGCGCGGCGTTGAATTCCATCACTCAACACGCAATGTCTCGAAAATTTAACGGACTAATTAATATATATAATACTATATATAATAATTACTACTTCCAAATATCATCCTAAAATCCACTATCGCTAATATGTAGGTGTTGAGGCCAGTCGTGGCGCAGTGGCACGAAGTGTGGCTGTAAAACCGACTGGTTGTGGATTAGATCCCCATTCGAGGAGATGAAATATTTACTTAAATTTATATTTCCATTTCTTCGCCCTGGTTTCGAGGTTGAGCGCGGTGTTGAGTTCTGCCACTCAACACGCAATGACTCTACAATTCTGCAAAAAGTGGGGAACGTGTGCCTTAATACTAGTTTCCCTCTGCCTACCCTGTTGTGTGCAGGACATTGCGTGAAGCTGATTGGATTGGTCAGTTTACATGTAAAAAAGGAAACATTATGGAGAACGTAGTGTCAATTTAGGCAAAGAGAAATACTAAGCCATAAAGTAAGTTTTTTATTATCTTTTCTAATTACACTACAGACACCATCCGTACCTTTTGTTATGCAATACATTCACTTTATAATAATAACAAATTGAAATGTTGCTATAAATAAGTATAACTTAAAATGAAACAATTGATCGTATGATTGTATATGTAGAGCTATACATATAATCGTCATACATACGATCGCAAAATCATATATATACCCTTAAAGGAGTCCTAGCACTTCAACACGCCAATGTAAACGTGCAATACGAACTGTTTTTGACATATTTAATAATGTTACATTGAATAATGAAGTATATCGAAAATAGTCCGGCTTGGCTCAGTTAGTATAGGAAAGATAAGATATTTTTTCTTGTAGTAGAGATTACATGATAAAATAAATTATCTAAAAATAACGTTTAGAATCACAATTTCAAAAATACATTAGAAGTCATTTTAGGCACAAACAAAGTTAAAAGGAAAGATTAGACGTGATCCTGAAAAGCTTAAAAGATTCAGTGCTACAGAAAATTCAAACTCGCTTTATGGATAAGCTTAACGGGAGAAGAAAAAAGTGATAAATCACTTGGGCCTCGAGCCAACAACGAGACAATGCTAAATATGGTATCCACATTTATCACGACAATAATCCGTGAGAACGACATGTACAGCGCATTTAGAGAAATGAACTTGTTACCATACTGCCTGCCGTTTAAAGAAAAAAAGGTACAACAAAATGTTTTTACAAAATTATTAGCCTAATTATAACACAGTTAAGAAGGACATTTTTAAAAGTTTTAGTACAAGAAAAAAATGTAATTGAAAAACCGTAATTTTCACATGTTAAATATAAAAAACGATGTAGCCATTGCGCTTATTTTAATGCTTACGACTTGGCATTATGTAGAAGAAAAGTCAAAACTGTCGGTTATGTCTTGAATGTTAATAGTTAAGATCAGTGGTTCCCAATCAGTGGTCCGCAGAAGCTTGAATATGGTCCGCGAACGATTTTAATTTTATGACTGGAGATGGTGAGGAGAAGTCATAATCCATAACCATCTCATAACAATTTCTACATTTATTTATTTAATGGACATGAAATTTAACACAGAAATTTGGAACGCCAAACGGTGAACGGAATATCTCGACACTACGTTATTTACACTTATATTTCTTGCTTCTCTACTAAATGCAGTATTTGTTAAGTGTACAATGTTAAGTTAAAGTAACCTATCATACATTAAAACAATTTTATATAAAATTTGTTCACATCGTCCTTCAAAGTCGGCGTGAGATAAATTTGAATACAATACTCGTTTAAAATATCTTAAAGGCACACGCGAAATTGAAACCAGCGAATATAAAATACAATAAAATAAGATGAAATTGATTTTTTTTGAGCTATTCTAACATAGCATCACAAAAAAAAGAAGAGGCAAAGAGTCGTTTCAGTATTAAAATAGTAAATTATTATCCGATTTTTAAACTGTGTATACCACAAAATATAGTAATCCATTAAAAATGCGTACCTTAAAACCTATATAGAATAACCGAGTTCTGGAGTTCTTTCAAAAAATCAGCTTCACGCTGTATCCCGCACACAGCAGGGTAGGCAGAGGGAACTTAGTGTTAAGACACTCCGTTCCCCACTTTCTGCCGAATTCTGGTGGCATTGCGTGTTGAGTGGCAGAACTCAACGCCGCGCTTAGCCTCGACACCAGAGCGAAGAAATGGAAATATAAATTTAAGTAAATATTTCATCTCCTAGAGTGGGGATCGAACCCACAACCAGTCGGTCTTACAGTCACACTTCGTGCCACTGCGCCACGGCTGGCCTCAATATATTATTTATATGTATTGTAAAAAGTAAAATTTATTAATTCCATATAACGACCGTATTGTAAGGTAGTATGGAAAAGTTAGCTAAGGTACCTAATTATCATCAAATCTGAATCGAGGTCAACACATTATCGAAACACAAAGAAAACTATATGAAACCATGAAAATTCGATAACGCACAGCCTTGTGGGGAGAATGTTATGTATTTTCTTGAAATCAATCTTATTGCCGTTGACGTACGTTAAGGACTTGTTGATTTTTCTATAATATACGTATATAGTAAATTGGAAGTAGGTTAAAAATGAATTATAATCGATACTGTCTATATAATTAATATAATAAAGTTGTATATTTTGTTTAGCTGAACATCATAATCTTAGAAACTACTGGTTGAAATGTTTAGAGGACGGTTCGATTTCCACTCGGGGGAACGATATATTTAATATTTTCATTTCCTAGCTCTAGGGTAACGAGGCGAAGTGCGGTGTTGAGTTCCGTGAAAGTGAGTACCCTCCCTTTGCCTACTCTATGTTGTGATAGATACAACGTGAAGATAAAAAGAAGTAAAGAAGCAGCTACACATTTTTTTCCTACATAGCAAGAGAGCCAAGTATCGAGACTGTCATAGTACTAGGATCTTTCTGTTCTTGTATCCGACTTTTGCATTCTGCCTGGATACGAAACATTGCGTGCTGAGTGGTGGAACTCAACGCCGCGCTTGGCCCTGCCAGAGAGGGTAAATATAAACAATTCGTTGCTCCCGAACGGCAATCGCATTCACAAAACAAAGATTTACAGTACATTTTATTAATATAATAAAAACGAAAAAATATTATGTTATCTGTGAAGGTATAAAATTCATTATTTTCCTGCCGGGAAACAATCAATATTTCTACTGAAAGTTATATTTATATATAGGGAATCAATTTCTATTAACAAAATAAATCATAATAAATCAGCTTCACGCTGTATCCCGCACACAGCAGGGTAGACAGAGGGAACCTAGTGTTAAGACACTCCGTTCCCCACTTTCTGCCAAATTCTGGAGGCATTGCGTGTTGAGTGGCAGAACTCACGCCGCGCTTAACCTCGACACCAGATCGAAGAAAATGGAAATATAAATTTAAGTAAATATTTCATCTTCTCGAGTAGGGATCGAACCCACAACCAGTCGGTTTTACAGTCACACTTCGTGCCGCTGCGCCACGACTGGCCTCACATACATTTCTATTAATGTTTATATATTTATGGTTATCTGTTTACGCGTCACATAAAAAGAGAAGGCATTAGAGAAATTGGTAACAAATTGTATTAATGAACATGGTAAGCTATAAATAAATTAACAACCTTGAAACTAGCTCAAGATTAGCATTATTTTTTTTTAGCTTTAGCATTGCCTGTTGAGTGGCGGAACTTAACGCCGCCTCGACAAGAGAGCGAAGAGACGTCAACGTAAAAATTTTATTTACTCGAGTCAATTGAAATCACAACCAATCGCGTTTACAGTAAGACGCTTGTGCTCCAGCGACTCGACTGGCCTCTTTTAACAAAATATTACAAATCATTATACTACCTATTTTTCACGCACTATAAAACAAAATCTCTTTCTACTTATGTATGTTTGACTCATTTAAGTTTTGTAACGAACTTTAATGCGGTATTTCATTAATAATTCAAAGAAGTTCTTAAACAAGACGCGACTTCGTACAATATATATATTAGCAACCTTAAGAAGCTAACCAAGTCAGAGCGCTTTTAGTTCTTCTTGCAAAACACGGTGACGCTGTAGAGACCACCAAGACGACCAACTGGTCCTGGTGGCAGTCCAAGCCGGCACAACCGAAACAAAAAAAACATAAAAAAATTAACCGAACAAAAAAAAATACACCCAAAACAGACAGTCACTCACACCTACCTAATATAAATAGCTACAACAAAGTTTACGACGCGTAAAACAAACGACGCCATAAACGTTTCGTCAATTGTCTATGGCTGTCAATGGAAAAATTTTTTACCCAACATCAGTCAGTACGGTTATAAAATATTGATGAATCTTTGTATAACATATACAAAAAGTAATTCCTATATGCATATAAATAAGAATCAAGAGGAGGCCATCTTGGCACACTGTCGGATTGTAATACGACGGTCGTGGGTTCGATTTCCACTATGGCATACTATGACTTCGATTATTTCCATTTCCTAAGACAACCCAATGTAATGAGAATCGGGCGGAAAACTAAAGAAGGAGTGCCTTAACATTAATTTCTCTCTGTCTACCATGCACTGGTCGTTTTTTAATTAATGAATTAATACAATATAATCTATAAATGAATACAATTAATGCCAAGTAGAAGAGGAATCTATAAATGAATACGGCATCTCAAGATCGATCTCAGAGGTGAGTTGATATCTACTAGTAGGTACGAGACCACGCTTAAATATTAATATGTAAAAGACAGTAGAAATCGATTATTACTGTTTAAATATAGGTTACGTAAATATACTCGATGTACATATATTTAAACGTCGCGTTAATGGTCTTCGGTCCACAGTACAGTACTTAAAATAAATTAGCTTTACGCTGAATCTCGCACACAGCAGAGGGAACCTAGTGTTAAGACACTTCGTTCCCCACTTTCTGCAGTAGGTACTTACTTAAAATTAATTATTTGTACTATAAATATAAAAATAGTTATAAATGTATAAAAAAATGCTGGCAGTAGTAATAAAAACATTTTCTGTAAAAAGTAATTGGATAGTGCATAAAATATTTTTATTTTTAATATTAAAAAAAATAACTTCACGGGGAATAGAGGCCAGTCGTGGGGCAAAGGCAAAGTATGTTATCAAGGCAAATCGCGGTGATGAATTTCATCACTCCCACTCACCCCGAAAATTCGGCAAAAAGTTAAGAACAGAGTGTTGTAACACTAGATTGCCTCTTCCTACCGTGCTATATACAGGATACAGCGTGAGCTAAAAAAAAAGTATGAACTGTACGACGATTTTGCTTTCAATATCAAACATACATAACTTAAAGTTAATAGTAAATAATATAAAATAACCCGAAACAATTATTTTTGCGGATGGAATAAAAACGTAAATATTATATTAAAACCTACAGAATATACAACTATAGTATAAACGACGTTTGCTTTACATATTTCTTAAAGAAGCCGAAAGAAGAACTCATTTTGTGAAACACAATATGTATTTCAATCTTCTAAAATATTCATTCAATAAAGTTTCAACTTCCGATAATTAACTAACTCCACGATATGGATTTTTCGTGATTAATTATTAAACTGAGGGCGGTCGTGGCGCAGGGGCACAAACGTGTGGCTGTACACGCGGCAAGTTGTGGGTTCAATTTTCACTCAATGAAAGTAAATATTCTCATTTTCTCGCTCTAGATACGAGCGACGCGTTGAGTAACTCAACGCGCAATCCCTTTCGGATTTCGGCGGAAAGTGGGAAACAGAAGCGTCTCACACTAGGTTCCCAGGTTCCCTCTTGTTGTGTGTTGTTGAATAAATAAATGAATAAACTAAAATTAGAAAATGTCACCGCAAAATAATAAAAGCCGGCCATAACTTGAGTTTTGATAAATCACCCAGCGTATTATAATATCCTTTAGGCAAATCATGCTCTCTTTTTATGCTAAAAAGCCAATTTTCACGACAAGTGCTACACCAAACGAGCAATTCCCCAAAAAGTCGACGGCACGGCACCGAAGCCGAGCCAAGTGTATGAATAACCTAATCTATCAACCGCAAAATATCCTACACAGACGTCACTATAGAGAAAATAATAAAGAATTTTAGAAAAGACACCCTTAAAAGGAATATTTTAAAGGTTATTTTGCATTAGCGCAGTTTTTACACCTTTATGTCGTGTTCGGTGTGAATTAAACATGATATCGCAAGCTCTTATTTCCCTTTGTATTTATATAGAAAAATAGGTCATTAATCATTATGTATATAAATATAGTAGTACATAAAAGTTTACCTTCGAACTTTGATATTTAAGCAAATCTTGGATATATTTAGTTAGTTCATCCTTTTCTTCACATTTCGCTAGTTTATATTTTAAATTCGGCATTGATTGATCTTAAATTTTAAAGTAGATAACGTCAACTATAAAGGTAACATAATGGAAGATAGTACAGATTTTTTTTAAAACAGCTTTAAAGAATACAGACTTAATAGACTTAATTTAACGGAAGAATTTATAAAACATAGTATATAAACGAGAAGAACTTTTTTCCGAAAACAAAATGAGAGGCTGTAAAATAAGGACGTAAGCGCGAAGAAATACGTTCAAAAGCAAAATGTCCTTATTTTACAGACTAGAAAATGTTTAATAAATATTTATTCATCCATTTTATTTTAACAGCATAATAAAATTAGTTAGTTTCCTTCACGTACGGTGCAATTCCACTAACAATTAATTTTCGGGAACTAAGTCATATCGAGATGGTGATTTTTTTTATCAAGTATATATGACTGACTGACTGATGATGACACAGTCATGTTTCGTCAAAATCGGTTCAGTACTTTTTAAAATAAACAAAAACCACAAGTATAAGTTAAAAATGCACGACTAAGGCCTGTATTTATAAACTGTTCTCTGAGATCGAGCTGGAGATGCCGTTTTCATTCGAATATAGAACTAAACTGTTCAATAATATATCCATCTAATAAATAAATAAATAAAAAATGTCACTGGGATCCCTCTACCTGCCAAATAAAACGTGAATTATGCGTAGACGACCGTTTTTTGTTCAAAAATCATGAACATCAAATTCAAGGAGCTTTAGTAAAAATTCAAAATGACCACTCCAGTCACATATATTTTAAAATATTTGATACCTACTGGAATATTCACTTTTTTTTCTGTTACCTAAGTAAAGCCATATCATAAAGTTATTTACTTTAATCTTTCTTTTTGTGAATTACATCAAAAAGACCCAAAATGAATAGATTAGCTGTATTGAAATTCGCGGCTGTCTAAATTTGCTAATAAAAAAAAATATCGAGAAAAAAACCTACTTCATATACGAAACTCGCGTCAATTCTCACATTGCCATTATTAAAATATAAAATTAATTAAATTTCATTAGAAAAAAAAAATGAGTTTTTCCTAATATAAAATAGAGGTTAAAATTAAAAATTAAATTAAATTAGCTTCACGCTATATCCCGCACACAGCAGGGTAGGCAGAGGGAACCTAGTGTTAAGACACTTCGTTCCCCACTTTCTGCCGAATTTTGGAGGCATTGCGTGTTGAGTGGCAGAACTCAACGCCGCGCTTTGCCTCGGCACCAGAGCGAAGAAATGAAAATATAAATTTAAGTAAATATTTCATCTCCTCGAGTGGGGATCGGACCCACAACCAGTCGGTTTTACAGTCACACTTTGTACCACTGCGCCACGACTGGCCTCAAAAAAAATAGAGGTTAATGTACGAAAAATTAACAGAAATCGCGTGACGGCTTAACTTATTTCTAAATCGTTAATTTTCACTAACTAACTTATTACACCTTCTGGTTTCTTCTTCTTCTTCTTCTCTATATTATTCTAAACAGAGTAATGTTTACGCATTTTGTATTATCCAGTAATATTATGTTCATTCATATGACGAACAATGGAGTAACGGGAGTGTCTCTTTGTTGCGACTTGTGTGTATACACCGAAACGGGCATTGTTAAAAGATACGTTTAAATATAAAAAATAAAACTGAATTAAACATATTTCTATTATATATAAAAAATATAGCTCTTTTCAAATAAATCGTAATAAATTTTGTTTTGGCCAAACAGGTTAAAAGTTTTTTAATATTTTTAAGACAATGTAATAAGTTGTATATATTTAAATTAATATTTTTAATGTAAAATTAAAGTTCATATTAAATAAACATCGGAGTGTATTTATTATTTCTTATTTATAGCTAATGTCAATGTCATTTTCATTTACAGCTGCAAGATTCCTATCGTAATGGAGTTAAGTATTTCGGTATTTTGCATCCAAATGTAGTTTAAATACTTTTTTATCTTTGATTATATTATAATATAATAAATAATACTTATAATTTTAAACAAGAACTAATAATATAGGTACATAATGTTTAATCATTTGATGGGCGTAATAAGTGCTTCAGGAAACAAAGTTTTATAGAACACATCGCAATATATGTAATATTACATTTGAAAATTGACATTAAAAATACATTAGACTTTACAAATCAACACACATGACAAATAATACAATTAAAAATAAATTACATCGTCATAAAACTTATGCACGTTAATGATTAAATGGGTTTATTTTTAACCTTAAACGTCAAAAAGATAACCTATAACTTAACTGTTTCCGCTAAACGCGTTTGTTTATACAAAACATATGTAACAAACACACTCTCACCGTTTTAACTTCGTTGTTTGATGATTTCGCTGTTGACATCGCCTTGATCATTCTGCTAGAATTATCCAAAAGGCACTTCTGGATGCTCATAGCTAATCACGTCACAAAAAATACACTTTTGCACGCAAACACTAGAACTAGAACCATTTTGTTTTATCACATCTCAGTTAAGAACGGCGTGTTAGGTTATATCCATTGATTTGACGTAAGAAAGTTTTCTGTTCGCGTAATACGGACACGTGTACACGTGACGGCGAGCCGAGCTCTACTGTCGGATGCCCAGCGGCGCCCCCTGCGTGTCGAACAAAGACTTTAGACCCTGGCCGAAGCTGGCTACTCCAGCAAATATAATTTTAAATTCATATTGCCAAAAAATAACATTTTATTTCAATATATTTAGTACATTAGTATCTAGATGTCAATCAATATACTGAAGTGTTTTTTTTTAAATACGCAGTTTCTTATAGTCAGGTTTGACCTACATTTATTCAGCCCAATGAAACGTAATTTAAAAATCAAATATAATTTAATATTTCTAATAAAATTTAAAAAAATATAGAAATATTCTTGTATATTTAAGCTTTAATAACTTTTTTTTGAGATCATGACTTATCCTGTCATGTCATGGTGAAGTCATGGTCCTGTGCGGCTTAAAAAAAACACATTGTGAAAGACCCTCGATACTTTAAAGATTATTTCTATCCATCCGCATAGTTTCTTTTTATACATTCAGTTTTACATTTAGAAAAACAGGTACTTGTTCAAATGCGATATACTTTTTCAAATTTAAATAAACAGGTTTGAAGTGAATGTGTTTTAATATTTTTCAAATTTGCATGAATTTGGAGCCAATTATTAATTACCTATCAGCTGTTATCACATACAGTAATGTATTGGCGTCGTTTTGAAGCAATTGCCATGCAAATTCTGTGTACGGTAAGTCTACCTCGTATCCCTAACTCTTTGCATGCTCTATAGCGGGGTAAGCGGAGAGAACGCAGTGATAAAACACTACGTTCTTTACATTGTCGACAATTCGTTTGACATTTCGAATCAATACAGTGGTTGACTTTCGCTTAAATAGTCAATATTGACATTTTTTTTATTATATGTAATTTATTTTATGTTGCTATTTTTTATTGATTTTTAATTGTCCCTTAAAGTTTTTATTTATTATTATACGTTTTTTTCTATCCTTCACAAGTTAGAAAAAAACGTATAATAATAAATACAGACACGTAGGGATATCCAATTTTATAAATACAGTATTAAGATCTCTTTATTTATTAATGTTGTAGGTAACCGTAAGTACAGTAAGTTAGAGAAGCGATACTACATACGTTTATTGCCTTCTATTTAACAAATATCTATAGTAACCAGACATATCAAACTATTATAACTGTATTCAAAGGAAAATGGGGAACAGAATGTCTTAACACTAGGTCACCCTGCTGTGTGCGGGATACAGCGTGAAGTGAAAATTTATTTTATTCGAAATGTAAGATTACTTTTTTAATAAAGAAATATATTATACATACATATCTAAAAACTCACTCAATATAAAACCGCGACGTTAGTTTCGCCACGTAAAACACGTAATCTCTCAAATTTAAGGCAAAACGAGAGCCCGGAGATATCCGTTGAAATTACTTTAGATACCATATAATAGAGTGGGGTCCCACGAGTTAGGATCGAACCCACAACCAATCGGTTTTACAGTCACATTTTGTGCCCCTGCGCCACGACTGGCCTTCTACATACAATGCATATTAAATTGATATGGAAGGAACTAGTCACGGCTGAATGTAGTTCCAGAGGTCGGTTACTAGGCTGACGGTATGAGCTTACGTATTTTATTAGATTTTCATTTGAAAGTTAATCTGCAAATAGCTGTCTATGGGAAAAAATCGTATCCATTTTGTACTTGTGAACTGAAAATACGCTCTGGTGTCGAAGCAAAACGCGGCGTTGAGATCCGACACGAAATTTCTCCAGAATTTGGCGAAAAATGGGGAACAGAGTGTCTTAACATTGGGTTCCCTCTGCCTACCCTGCTGGGTACTGAAAATATACTATTTAAAAGCAGCCGTTCAATACTAAAAAATGTTAAATTGCCTCAGCGAAAAATTCCATATTGTGTTCCATATTGAAAATCCATTCCATTTGATTGGTCAATAACCATCTTTTCATCATTTTTGTTTTATATCCTTTTGATGGTGGAACCATGGGATATTATAAAAGATAAGATCAAAGTCATTATTAAAATTGTTATATTTGGTTCGTAGGTTATAAAAATCTTTTCGCTATTTATCCATTTCAATATTTTCAATTATCCAATATCGATATAGGGTCAAAGGGGAACAAAATTTGTTTTTATATTATTTTGCTAATTGACGAGCTTGGTAATTGATAGTTTCAAACTAGATTTCTATCTTCTCTTGTTCACTTCACGCTATATCCCGCAAGTGGCGGGTTAGGCAGGCTTTAGTTTTATATTTAACTACCTAAACTAAGCTTATAACTAGAGATAATTATCTAGATATCTAATTCCTAAGAAAATCTAGAAAGTTTTGGATTGCCCTTTTGTACACGTGTTACTTATATTAACAACATAAAAATTGTCATTTGTATAAAGTTAATTTTAAAAATTAAATATTTAATTACCTCAACAGTGAATCGAACCTACAATATATCGCGTTTACAGTCAAACACTTGTGCCCCTGCCCCATAATCGGCCTCTAATAGCTCAACAGTTTTAATTATTTTTTTACCGTTTTCCCAAAACCTATATTTCAAAATAAAACAAATATAAGTACGGATTACAAAGAAATATAAATACGGATAAATTTGAAATTTATATCGTTATAAAGTACAAAGACAGTCGTTACACCATCGTCGCCGCTTGAATTATCGTACTCACTCGGAACTTTGCTGAAACTTCTTCCAAACCAGGACCGTTTGTTTGCTCACCTTAATTAACTACTGCGTAGGAAACCTACACTTGGGCGACTCTCTACTAAATGTTCTTTGTTCTAAAAACTATTAGTTCGAAGAATTAATTCAATTTTTCAATTACAATTTTAAAATCTTTTCTGCATTTTCAGTCCCAGAAAATTAAATTGTAGTAACTAAATATGCTCTGAGTGAATATAAGCTTTTCACAAGGCGCAATTGATAAATTTACTTGTGTTATCGTTTCGCGTGACATATATTTAAAAAAAAAACAGCTACGCCCTTTTTGCCGCACTGCAGTGTAGTTCATAGGCAACCTAGTCTTATAACACTCCGTTCTACACTCTCCGACCGATGTCACGACATTGCTACCAGAGCAGAGAAATAAAAAAATAAAAAATATAATCAATATGCGAAACGGATCGAAACCACAATCAGTGCGCTGCGACACGACGGTTTTAATGTTTGTTATAAGCATCTATAATATTTTCGGTTCAATGTACCATCTGTGGTACGTTTACACAAAATATAGGGAGACTAGCGGGAACCATAGAAGGACATAATATATGTTTAGTGCATAAACACCTTATTTCTTTCGATAAAATATTTTTAATATTACCTTGTTGTTTTTTTTATTTTTCAGGCCAATTTTTTTGTTAATAAAATTTCAGGGACCAGGTTATTCTGGGGTGGACACGGACCACCTGACCTCCCTCTTCCTACGACCATGAACCTAGTGTTGATACACTCCGTTTCCATTAATTCCGTTCCTTCTATTGCTAACCTACTAAAAGTTATTGGGAATATTTTCAATTCATATCAATTAATTTAAATTGAAATTGTTTGCTTGTAACTTAGATCACATAGACTTTCTATGAAGCGTCTAAATTTTGGTCGACCTCGATTTATACGAGACAGATATGAGAGCTAACGCAGCAACGAGGCATAACTTATATTTAAAATAAAATAATTTATCTACTCATTTATAAATTCTGTATCGATTCATTGCATCCTTAAACGAATAAATCAGCTTCACGCTGTATCACGCGCACAGGAGGGTAGGGGGAGGGAACCTAGTATTATGACACTCTGTTGCGTTGCGTGTTGAGGCAGAACTCAACGCCGCGCTTTGCCTGGATACCAGAGCGAAGGAATGGAAATATAAATTTAAGTAAATATTACATCTCCTCGAGTAGGAATCGAACCCACAACCAGTCGATTTACAGTCACACTTTGTGCCCCTACGCTACGACTGGTCTCCTCCATCCTTAAATATTTATACAAAATAAGCCATCATACAAGATTGTGCTTGCTGTTGTTTTTCAATCTTAAATAATGTTTTTGTAGCTGCCTAAATACATCAATGTTGTGGCTTCGTGTCTAAAGTGGTAAACTGTAGTTACATTTTAAATACTAACATTATGCAGCATTAGACTCCGTAATTGTCCCATGTAATAAAAATACATGATATTACTGAAACTGAACGGTTTTCGTAGTAGTGGTATTATATAGGGAAACGAGTAAAGGGAAGAGGCCAGTCTCGACATAGGGGCACAAGCCGGTAACTGGTTGTGAGTTTGTTTCCTACTCAAGAAAATGAAATATTAATTATTCTCATTTCTAAGCTATGGTAGCGGAGCAAAGTGGCTATGCCTCCAGGATACGGCGGAAACCGGCGGATGCCTACCCTGGTATACGCGAGAAACAGTAAGCGGTAGCGGTAATTAAGTAAAGTATCTCTAATAATACTTTACGTGTGTTGAGGCCAGTCGTAACGCAGCGGCACGAAGTGTGACTGTAAAACCGACTGGTTGTGGGTTCTCGATCCCCACGCGAGGAGATGAAATATTTACTTAAATTTATATTTTCATTTTAAATAAAACTATTTTAACCAGATTAATCGCGTATATTTAGTTTTTACATTTTTGGAAACCCGACGTTTCGAACACTTTGCAGTAGTCCGTGGTCACGGGTAGACTGAGGTGGCATTCGTCTGTCAGTTGACATAATTACTATATCAAACTACCGCCAACGATTTCTTAATTTCCTCGCGTACTGCCCTGGATTCTTGCAGAATGAGCTAACTGTATCTTGCCCTCTGGTATGGTGGATCTGAGACTTCAAAGATTTGATGAGTGGGTCCCAGGTGTTAGAAAGCTTCCAGCCGTCCTCTCTATTGAAATTAGGATATTTTTGTATTTCAATAGCCTCACGGATCATTCTAGGAATATATCTATTTTCCTTAGCGAGGATGAGGGGTTTATCAAACCTTATGTAATGGCTAGGTTTATCCACAGTGTGCTCACATACAGCCGACTTTGATACATGCCCATTCTTTATATCTGAGATGTGTTCCTTCACCCTAACACCGATGCTTCTCTTTGTTTGACCAATGTATGATAAGCCACATTCACAATCTAGTTTGTATACACCTGCACACTGTAAAGGAATGTTACTTTTAACTGGTCTCAAGAATTGGCTCACTTTCTTGTTAGGCTTGAAAATAGTTTTTATGGAAGCTCTTCTTAAGATGTTGCCAATCCTGTCCGTAACCCCCTTCACATATGGTAGAAGTGCCGGCTGTCTCTCTACTGTGGGTGGCTTGTTGGTCTTCTGACAACGCTGGCGGGGAACTGGCAGCTTGTTCTGATGAAGGGAATTCTTCACCTGGCGAAGCTCGTCCCCTAGATGTTCAGCGTCACAGAGGTGGTGGGCTCTCTGAAACAAAGATTTGCCAACGGTAGATAACTGTGTAGGGTGGTGATGCGATTCACCATTGAGGTATCTATTGGTGTGCGTGGGTTTCCTATATACTGTGTGGCCTATTGTGCCATTGGGATTTCTTATGATTAACACGTCGAGGAAAGCTAGGGAATTATTGGCCTGTAACTCTATTGTGAATTGAATATTGTTATTAATAGAGTTAAGATGGTTTAAGAATATATAACTATAGTCCGTAGGTAAAATTGTAAAAGTGTCATCTACGTACCGCTTATAATATTTTCATTTCTTCGCTCTGGTGTCGAGGCAAAAGTGCGGCGTTGAGTTCTGCCACTCAACACGCAATGCCTCCAAAATTCGGCAGAAAGTGGGGAACGGAGTGTCTTAACACTAGGTTCCCTCTGCCTACCCTGCTGTGTGCGGGATATAGCGTGAAGCTAATTTAATTTAATTTAATTTAATCTCTAATAATCTGCACGATTATTTTAAAAAGTGGGTTAGCTCACTTTGTTAGAACACCCTGATATATGATAACGATAAGATTTAATGAACAAGAAGATTAATTGTGTGATAACACGTTATGTGTCTGGAATCTAGATATTGAGACTAGAAAATGACCTTGATTTAGTACTATATAATATATGTATATGTACATATGTGAAAAGAGTGATTTAGTTCTTTAGTTTTAGTTCTACCACATTCACATTCCATTTGTTATTGAATTTTAGTTTGAAATACCGGAAATACGCTTTATAAATATCAAATTTAGGTATCTCAAGTTTTTTCTTATGTATACCTATCCCTTTAAATCTATAAATTTAATATAGAGGAGAGGCTGCTCGCTCGGTCCTTTTCGTCCGACTATTTATTGATGGTAAATTGGCAATACGATTACTCTTGTGAGTAGGTATGACGTAGCCTTTAAGACTCGCTCCACTCTCGGTGGAAGCCGATGATTACGCGTACGAATCCCTTTTGGGGAAACATTTCATATAATATTTTATATAAAAAATATTAAATTTCTTCAATCTAAATTTTACTGTTCTGTAGTACCTTCTATATTTAGTATTTATGGAAAAATAACAAAGTAATTTATTATTAAAAGGCTAAAATAAAAACAAAAATAATTTTAAAATATGAACTATCGATTTGAAATTGATATTTTTTTATCAATGCCATTGATTTTTATATGAGTAGAGAAAATAAATTAAGCAACATTTTTTATAGAAAATTAATTTTTAAATACTATTCAACCTTTTCCGTTTACATATCAAAAATGCTTCCAAATATTAATAGTTCTAGTACAAGGAGATGGTTACTAAATTGTTTGCTTTATGCGGACCCACAGCCTCTTTGACAGGTGTACAGATGCTCTTGAGATTGATTGAGATATGGAAGCTTAAATTTCAATCCAAATTTAGTAAGCGCCGTGACTGACAGTTAATTAACTATTATAGTTTATAATGTACAATTAGAAATAAATATATTATTCGTATTACAAATTATCATATTTTTTTTTGCTTTTTTTTTATCTATTATGGAATAAATGGGATTAAGATTTTAATAATTTGATTTTTTTATTTAATAATGAATGTCAGAAATATAAAATTTTAATAATGTAAAACACATTTGAACCTTATTTGTATTTTCTTATTAATTATATTGTCTATGTCGCCAATCTGAAGTAAATAAAAACATAATCGTTTTTAAAATTGCTGTTTCTTCCCCAAATCCAATTTCTTTTAAAATTAAATCTTTTCTCATAACAATCAACAGCTTACAGCACTGTCTATTGTAAAAAGCCATAACTTAGAAGTTACCCTAGTAGTTCTTCTATTTGGTACTAGATGGCGCTGATTACCCAAACATACATGGACATAACGTTATCAAGCCGTATTAAAATATAAGATTAAAACAGTGTGTGCGCGAATGTTGGTGAGGAATCTCGTTTTTTTTAATATGTAAGATTTTTTTGTTATTGTTCTAGTAATCATATTACTTTATTAATATTTATATGTTTAATGGCTTGTTAGAAATAAAAATTACCAAATGAAATGGAATATTTTGTAAGTTGAACTGTTGTCGGTTGGTTGGAATGGAATATTTTGTAGGTTGGTTGGTTTCTT
Organism: Heliconius charithonia; assembly: GCA_030704555.1. Taxonomy (NCBI): domain Eukaryota; kingdom Metazoa; phylum Arthropoda; class Insecta; order Lepidoptera; family Nymphalidae; genus Heliconius; species Heliconius charithonia. The sequence continues at coordinate 9,172,932 of CM060821.1, forward strand.
GATACGTCTTGTAACGGTAATTGATATAATTTTAAAGTTATTGTTATCAATTACGATATGTTTACATTTTTTATTTATTTCTGTATTTATTTCTTAAATTCACTTTTGATTTGCCTGTTGATTTACGAGTTAGATTACTTCGCTGGTAATAAATAAAGTCACTGTATTTGTAAAATATTATTTTACATTTCCAAAATGTCTGTAAAGTTATTTAAATTATATACATACTAATGAAATATGTGTGATTCAGCGTTGCCAGATGTCCCGACTTTTAACCCAAAAATAAATATCCCGTTCGGGACAGGTATAGTGCCGCTTTTCGCTGATTATTCTAAATCTTTTTTAATTACCTTAAGATTTTAATTAATAACTAATCGTTTCATAGAAATATAAATAAGTATGTACGTACACTATGGTCAATAAGTCGTGGCCGCCTTAAAGTTAAGTTTGCTGAACTGGAAGAAAATAATCAAATAAAAAATAAATCAGCTTCACGCTGTATCTCACACACAGCAGGGTAGGCAGAGAGAACCTAGTGTTAAGACACTCCATTCCCCACTTTCTACCGAATTCTGGAGGCATTACGTGTTGAGTGTCAAAACTCAACGCCGCGCTTTGTCTTGACACTAGAGCGAAGAAATGATATTAAAAAATAAATATTTTATTTCCTCTAGTATGGATCGAACCAACAACCGCGCCACAATTGGCCTGTGGTGGTCGTGGTGTTGACTATCAGAATTTAATTAATTTTTTTGCTTCACGCTGTGTTAAGTGCATACCAGGCATAGGGAACCTAGTGTTAGAAAACTACGTACCCCCAAATGGAGATCAAATCTTGCAATTACCACATCAAAATTATTTTAAATATCTTAACTGATTCTAACACAAAAGTATAATTATCACAAATATAGAAGTATTATTATTATTTAAATAAGATTATTATATATCGTTTATCATTTATACTTGCTTTGTCACGATCGTGGCGTACCTAACTGGCTGTTGCTGTTGTGACTGTTATAAACATACGAAAATCATTTCCAAATTGTCATTGGATTCAAAATAGAACATAAAATACTATTATCAGACAATTTATTTCAGAATTACAATAAGGACTAAATTATTAGTTTTTAAAGTGTCGTGTAAAAAGGGTAAAACTGGACTCTTTATTAAGGGTCCACTTCCCTCCATCCATTCTGTCGGGAACCTTACGAACCGTCATAGATAGACAATTGAAATTTTCACATATGATATATTTCTGTTGTCGCTTTAACAACAAATGTAAAAATCGGAATAAAATAAATATTTAATGGGTTTCATAGATACTACAAACCAGAGTTTTTTTGTCTCATTTTTATAGATAATACTCCAAGACCCCAGGACCAGATCTATGTAATATTAGCAAAGTCTCTAAGAATCTAATATGTAGTTATGACGGTATGCGTACATACTAACTTGAAAATGGGACCCTTTCAGAGATCTTAACAACATATTAGACTAATCATCCTTAAAATTTAAAATTACTTAGGTCAGGGGGCCTTGGGATCTCTGTATATTATGGTACGATCTGTAACCCTTCGTGCGTGAGACTGACGAAGTTTTGTAATAAACGTTGTTATTTTCAATCTCTTTTTTTCTAAGGAGACAAAGCAATACAAATTTACTTTAAAAAAAAGTATTTGTCTAAAACAAGAAAGCTTAATCTTTGTCAAAGTGACAAATAATGTAATTAACATATCTTAGACGTATTTTTAAAAAAAAATATCAATTAATATTTTTTCTTAAAAAAAAATAAGGCCTTTATTATCAATTTTTAGTAGAATATCCACAATGAGTCGAACTCCAAACCCAGCTAAGGTCCTGCTAAGAGAAAAGATCGCGTCGAGCATAGCAGCCCTCTCTGCCGACGAGAAGAAACGTCAGTCCGATATTGTTTACAAAAAAGTATGTATGTATTATTTATTTTTCGAATGTGCACGAAATTTAGCGTCGCGTTTTATCAACGTTTGAGGCCAGTCGTGGCGCAGCGGCACAAAGTGTGACTGTAAACCGACTGGTTGTGGGTTCGATCCACACTCAAGGAGATGAAATATTTACTTAAATTTATATTTCCATTTCTTCGCTCTGGTGTCGAGGCTAAGCGCGGCGTTGAGCTCTGCCATCAACACGCAATGTCTCCAGAATTCGGCAGAAAGTGGCGAACGGAGTGTCTAAGAACACTAGGTTCCCTCTGCCTACCCTGCTGTGTGCGGGATACAGCGTGAAGCTGATTTATGTATTTTGTTTTATCAACGTGACCCGAATAACCGGTTTTATTTTATTCCGCATAGCACAGTAGGCAGAGAGAACCTAGAGATATTATACTCCGTTCTATGCGATCCGCCAGATATCTAGATCATGGACATGGAAATAATACATTACTTCACATGCTTTAACTTATTGTTATATTATACCGAAATTATACAAAATCCAGAGGCCAGTGGTCGTGCAGAGGCACGATTATGTGACTAATATTTTTAGTAAACGCGGCAGTTTGTGGATTCGATTTCCACTCGATGAAATTAAATATTTGATCTTTTCATTTCTTCGTTCTCGCTATCGAGGTGAAGCGCGGCGTTGAATTCCACCATTCAACACGCAATGTCTTCAGTAATCGGCGGAAAGTGTGAAACGGAGTCTTTACAGTAGGAGATAACAGCGTAAAACTGACAAATAAAGAAAAGAATACAAAATCTTTACATAAATTGTAGCACTGTATCATTTTGATGTTCCATGTTCATTTCATTCAGTAGTTTCTGAGTAAAAATGAAACAAACATCCAGCCTCACAAACTTTTATAAATAAAAATAAATCAGCTTCACGCTGTATCCCACCCACCCACAGCAGGGTAAGCAGAGGGAACCTAGTGTTAAGACGGGAGTGTCTTCTTCCCCAATTTCTGCCCAATTCTGGAGGCATTGCGTGTTGAGTGGCAGAACTCAACGCTGCAACTTTTATATTATACAATAGGACTCTACACATTTTCCTTTAAATTGTGTCCACATCCGTTTTCTAGCGATTATATTATATTAACATTTTATCGCCTCTAAAGTCAATTGATGTTATCAATTAACATTATAGAATTAATACCGAAGTAAATAAACACTCACGTTTTGTTTTACAAAGGTTATCTTTAATTCAACATATTCCTCTTATTATGTTTCATCATGTGACGGATATTATATAGTAGATATATTAATAATAAATATTATAAACATTATCTTATAATATAATATATTTTACGTCCATTTATTAATAAACAACAAGTTGTGGATTCGATGCCCAGTCAAGGAATTATCCCGTATATGGCAGAATATGCAAACGGAACTTAGTGCTTAGACACTCCGTTAGATGCTCCTCGCTTTCCGCTGAATTTGTAAGACATTGCGTGTTGAGTTTTGTAAGTACTTTCTTTTTATATATTTCTTCATCAAATCTATTTTGTTGAAAATTCAATGATGTAGTAAATCCAAATTTTAAAGCAATTACGACTCTTTGTTTGTTACGTAATCTTAGTGCCGTGGATTTTTTTTGTTAGACAAAAATCCTACAAAATTGTTTTCCTATATTTTTTCTAACAAAAAGCTACGGTTTTCTTCATTTAATGGTTTATCCTAAAGATTCGTATATATTATAATAATCAAAATCAGCTTCACGCTGTATCCCGCACACAGCAGGATAGGCAGAGGGAACCTAGTGTTAAGACACTTCATTCCCCACTTTCTGCCGAATTCTGGAGGCATTGCGTGTTAAGTGGCAGAACTCGCTTAGTCTCGACACCAGAGCGAAGCGAGTAAATATTTCATCTCCTCGAGTGGGGATCGAACCCACAACCAGTCGGTTTTACAGTCACACTTCGTGCCACTGCGCCACGACTGGCCTCTATATATGATATTTTTATAAAACTACTAAATGCATACATACCATATCTTCACTTCTAGATAACCAGCCATTCAGATTACAAATCAGCAAACAGGATAGCAATATTTATGAGTACAGACGACGAAATCAACACAGCGCCTATTATAGCCCATATAAAATCCAAAGGCGCGGCGGCCTTTGTGCCACAGTACGCGGGGGGAAAGATGAGGATGCTGAGGCTGGAATCCGGAGACGAAACTAACATGCCTTTGACCAAACATGGAATAGCGCAACACTCAAAGGATCAGAAACGGGAAGATGCTTTAGACGAAGGTGCATTTAATTTTATACAGTTTTAAAAGACGTTTCATAGTATATTTTATGGTATTCAGCTGAACGGCAAGTTCTGGAAGAGTATCAGGTTTATGTTGCGAATTTATTGTTTTGTCATCGGATCTAGATACATGTGCAAATTTTCAAGATAAGATAGAAATAAGTAGGTCATAGAGTTCCGAGATTCTTTATATTGATAGACGATTATTAATAGAGTGTTAAAAAGACTATATTGACTTAAATTCCTACAGTATTTCTTACAAAGCAAATATATAAAATATTTATTCTTTAATACTTTTCTACATTTACCAAAAATATTAGTCATTTCTAGTACAACAAAAAATATCATGGAGCCAGCCAAATATGGAGAACTCATTAAAGAAGAATACAAAATTAAAACAACTGCATTATGAAACATTTTTTAATATATTTTTTGACTTCTTATTTCCAGGTCTAGATTTAATCATAGCTCCAGGTGTAGCGTTTTCAAAGAACGGCGGACGAGTCGGTCACGGCGGGGGATACTATGACAGATATATTGCTAATCTGCGGACAAATCCTGCTACTGCACCTAAGGTAGATTATTTTACTTTTTTTCAATTTCACGCTACATAGCTATTTAGCGTTAAGCCCGCCTTTTGTACATTTTTCTTCTTTGTAATTTGTGCAATAAAGTATATATAAATAAATAAATAAATATCCAGCATTTATTAGGGTAGGACTCTGCTTATCCTACTAGCGTAGTGTTAAGGCACTCCGTTTCTCGTATTCTGCCGAATTTTGGAGAAAATAACAGTAGAAAAGACACGAGAGCGAAATGAATAAAAAATAAATCAGCTTCACGCTGTATCCCGCACACAGCAGGGTAGGCGAAGAAATGAAAATATTTAATATATTAATTTCTCGAGTGGTAATTGAACCCACAACCAGTCGCATTTACAGTCACACGTTTGTGCGTTTTCCATTATCTAGTATTTAAATATAAAATATTCAAATATAAGCGGCGCAAATCGTAGTGTCTCGAAATTAGGGCGGTGCGTGGGGAACGGAGAGTGTGAACATAAGATGTCAACCTAAAAAAATCATCTTATTGCATACTTTACTTACTAGTTCTTTAATTACCAGTGTTGTATATATTTTTTTATTTATTTTATATTTTTAGGTTATAGCAATTGGATTCAAATGCCAAGTTTTAGACGACGTCCCCATGGACGAGATGGACCAAAGAATTGATGACGTAATATATCCTGACAATTAATCATTACTTAAAATAAATAAATTTAATATAAGATAAGACTAACAATAATTTTATATAATAAAATAAAATGTTTTATGTTTATTAAATATTTTAAAGAGACTGTAGAAATTGATTTTAATAAATGGATGATTCCTATAGTTCGTTTGATTTTTTCAAAGTGTAGTTCACATTAAGAAATACAGGTAAAGGGGCGTGCGACTATAAACAAGCGCGACAGGTTATGGGTTCGATTCTCACTTGAGGAAATATTTAATATTTTCGTTTCTTCGCCCTGCTAACAAAGCGCGGTATCGTGTTTCACCACTCAATACGCAAACGGGAAACGGAAGTGTCTTAATGTTAACGAAGTCTTAACACTACATTCCCAGGTACACTCTGGTTTCTCTTTTTTTTTTCAATTTAAAAAAGACAGCAAAATCAAAAAAGAGAAAATAAATAAATCCACATAGTATGTATTCATTAATTTATTTTATACTATAGTTATCACGCACTTGGTGCTATTACATTTCAGTTTGGCCAAAATATTTTAGTATCAAATCACAATATATTTATTTAATAATATAAAGAATTAACGTAATCTATAAAATTTACAATTTTCTGTATGTTAGCATAGTATAATGTTAATGGGTAAAAAGACAACCCTAAAAATGAAAAAAAAATGTATAACATATACAAATAAAATATTTTAAAATTTAGAAATTTTGAAAGCAGAACAAAATAAATATTACAAATCGTGAAACAGTCTACAATCTTATACAAACATTCAGACTACAAAAATGTTTATGACTCGCTTCTTTCATCATTTGAATCATATGATCTATAATAGAAAAAGAAAAATTGGAAATTATAGAGACAAAATAAATATATACCTTATTTCTTTATGAGAAAAACTATTTTCCATTAAATGTTTATGTATTCCACTATCAAAGCATTTTATAAGCTATTTATTTAATAAAAATTAAAATTAATTCAAACACAAAAAGTCAATCTTTGTGTTTCTGGTATTGTTTGTTGGGTATATTTTGCTAAAATAAAAAAAATAGAACTTCGATAGGGGAATTCATATATAATAAAAATATGTAAACATTATTTAAAATATTTATAATAAAATTAAAATGATTACTTTACATGTATATTGGGGCATATGTTGCATTGCATTGTGCATTGTCTGTTGTGTGGCGGAATTAAACGACATGTCTTGTTACCAGAGCTAGGAAACATATATAATTCACTGTTCCTAGTGAGAATGGAACTTACGACCCCAGTATATACAGGTACTGTACTACTCTGCCACTGCCCCAGGACAGCCTTAATTAATTGTATTTTATTAATCGAAATGTTTGGGATTCGAGGCAAACAAATTTTGTTTTTGCTAGATGGAACAGAACAGACTAACATAGTTAGGTTTCCTTTATATAATCTGAAATTAAGTTATATAAGTTATATATCTATTTATTTTTATTGAAAGAGAAACCTTCTTAGACTCTTAGTACTTATTATCAAAATTAAAAGTTAAAAATAATCAGACAACATCTTTTTATGGACAAAGCTGATTAAGGTTTATATATAAATTTTACAGTACCTACTTTAATTTTTTTTTAGACGAGACTATATTTCGGGCATACAAAAATATTTTCAATAAAAACACAAAACAGATGATTGTCCAAAAAATATTGAAAAATTATAAATTTATTTTCACGCTGTATCTCACATGTAGAAAAGTAGGCAGAGAGAGCTTGCTTTGCACTTTCCGCCGAATTCTGGAGGGACTCCGTGTTGAGAGGCGAAAGCGAAGAAATGAAAATATTAAATATTTCATTTCCTCGCATGGGAAACGAACTCACAACCCACCGCGACTGACCTCAAATGTATAACATAATTAAATGGCAAAGAACTTTGAGTTCTTAATAGTTTTATAAAACCTTATATAAAGTATGGTAACTTACACTAGGTAGAGTAAGTTCCCTAAATATGGACCACCATATCATTTTCTTTTACTAAAACCCAAATATATGTAAATAATTAAAATGTTCTTATTTAAATAATGAGGTAAAATATTCAAGAATAACAATTTTAGATCAAATAGTAACAGGTACAAATTTAATAACAAATTTACTAATTAATAGCGATTTAGGAACTTTTGCAACGAAATATTAAAAATGGACCACTTAGCTTTTACTAAAAACCCAGTACCCTGTATAATATGACTAACTTCATGTCGTTAGCATCGACACATATCGAAAGAGGACGGTGGTCTACTTTATACGACTAGTCCATATTTAGGGAAATTACTCATACATAAATCGTAAAAATCTTGTTAATATTTTTCGAATGGCAATTTTTTTTTACAAAAAAATGGTATTTTTAACCACAATCAAATTACAAAATTAATATTATACATTTTTACATTTCTTATTTCGTCTAATCTAATATACTATTATTACTTCCTACGTGTTATCTATCTTATCTTATAAACTGACAAAATAAAAGATATCACACACATGGCCTTTAATTGATAACATTTTCTATTTCTATTTCCTAAATATATTATAATAATCACCACAAACGTTAGTTCAAATGAAAAGTACTGATATAATAGAAATTAAAATAAAAAAATAACGCCACGCCTTATTCCGCAAAATAGCAGGATGGGTAGAGGGGAAACACCCAGTACCACACAGTACCCTTAACCCAGGCACTGTATTTTTTCAGGCAACGTCGCGCTTTGTCTTTTTACCAGAGCAAGCAAATAAAAATTATCTAATCGCATTCAAATGTAAATTTTCAAAATTTTAAATTAAAGCATTTTTTTTTTATTTAATTAAAAAATATTAATAGTAAAATCGATAACTTAAAATAACTACTACTATACTATATATAATATCATTAATTAAGAAATACAAAAATATAAAATGGCATATTTCGATGAGTTTAAGTTTAGAAATTTTGTAACAGCGAGGATTGTTCCCAATTAAATAAATAAGAAAAATTTCGATTCTACAGTTCAAGGCTTAAAATATTTCTTAAAACCTAATTACTTTTATATCCCCTAATATTTTATCACATAATTTAATCAAAAATGAAAATTCACAGTAAATAGAAAATATAAAAAAGTATCCTTTGATTTATATTGTAAATATGAGAATTTTTAAGTTTTTTCCAATTTCATGCAAAATCAACTAAACGGATTTCGGCAATAATGCCGCTTATACACAAGAAAAGTACATAGACTACGAATTATATAAACATTTTTTATAATTTTGCTACATAAAAATAAGTTTAAGCGGGCGAAGCCACAGGAAAAATGACTTAATCATATTTGTAAAAACATACACTAAAGTTTTATCAATTGGCCCTTTCTAGTCAAGGCTTTTTTCATCGAAGAACTGCTCCAAATACCCTCTGGCCTCTAGACATCAGCAGTTCTACAGCTCCAACAGCAGCGAGTAGTAAAAGTAAGGCTATTACTGCCAAAACGGCTCTACATCTTCTTCGTCTTCTTTCACCGCGGGCCAGACGCCTTGTTAGCTCTTCTCCTCGAGTGCCGTCTAAAGTGAATAGAGCACTGGTTGCCTGGAAGTAAAGTAGACGATTTAATTACAAATCTTATATTTTCTGTACATGTCTAAGTATATGTCGCAGGGTCCTATTTTTTTTATAGAAAAGTGTTCGGATCACCTACTGGTAAGTAACCCCCACCAACGACCTCGTGCAATACCAGAGGAGCTACAGGTGCGTTGCCGGCCTTTAAAGTGGAGATAGACGCGCTTTTTGAAGGTACTCATGTCATATCGACCTGGAAACACTGCCGAGGGTAGGCCATTCGACAGTTCCGTGGCGCGTGGAAGAAAGTTCCTACGGAACCGCACAGTAGTGGATTGCCACGTATCCAGGTGGTGTGGATGATATTTTAGCCGATGACGTACTGTGCGGTTAGAAAACTCTGCGGCAGGTAACAGGTCAAACGGCTCTTCAGAACACTCCCCATGGTAAATGCGATAGAAAAAATAATAATATTATACAGGGTTTGTTTGGTTTAACGATTAAATGAACCATTAGAACTATATTGAAATTGTTTTATTGTTGTTCAGTGTAAGGTAAACTTTTGGATGTCACCCACTGCAGGTGCGGTCAAAGTTACATATCCTAGAATGTGTCATGTATGGTATACCTACACGGCTCTTACGTAACTTTGATAACGCCGTTAAAAGTTAAAAAAAAAAATTAAATTAGCTTTACGCTATATCCCGCACACAGCAGGGTAGGCAGAGGGAACCTAGAGTAAGACACTCCGTTCCCCACTTTCTGCCGAATTTTGGAGGCATTGCGTGTTGAGTGGCAGAACTCAACGCCGCGCTTTGCCTCGACACCAGAGCGAAGAAATGGAAATATAAATTTAAGTAAATATTTCATCTCCTCGAGTGGGAATCAAATCCACAACCAGTCGGTTTTACAGTCACACTTTGTGCCACTGCGCCACGACTGGCCTCGCCGTTAAAAGTTAGCTTTATATAATACAGTTATCGAATACCGATAGTTAGGCTATTCTTCGCGAAGCGGCACAAGCGTGTGTTTATAAACGCGATACATTGTGGATTTTTGATTCCCACTCGAGGAAATGTTATTTTCTTGCTCTGGTAACAAGACAAGACGGCGTTGATCTCCCCACTTAACACGCAGTGCCTTCAGAATTTTCCAGAAGTCTTAATAAGAATGGAGTGTCTTAACATTAGCTTCCCGGGTTCCACCTTCCCACCCTGCTATATGCTCAATACGAAGCTAAAGAAATAAAAATGCTGTTATGCTTTATTAATCTCTTAGCAAATTCATTATCAAATTTCAAAAAATGTTGAACTTTCACACAAAAAAAGAACATAAATCATACCCACAAAATATTTTAGTAGTTAATGTTATATAGATGTAACTTTGTAACATAAACCCATTCAATACAAGTACCTAATGTAATCTTCAAAATCCATTGACACCAATAAGATGAATATACCAAAGAGTTCTTTCAATTTATCAATAGAGGTAGGTACATTATTGTAGGTATATTATTATCTGACGTCATAGGTCACAGGTTCGGTTACATAATAGGTGAAGCCACCATAGTAAAGGAGTATGTTCCGTATTTGTGTTTCATATTTTCTTATAATATTTTTATATTCTACTTTATTGTATTGTAGAGACCAGTCGTGGCAAGTGTGACTGAAAAACCGATTGATTGTGGGATCGATGCTCACTCGAGGAGATGAAATATTTACTTAAATTTATATTTCCCTTTCTACGCTCTGGTGTCGAGGCAATGCGCAGTGTTGGGTTTCGCCACTCAACATGGAATGCCTCCAATTTTCGGCGGAAAGTAGGGAATGGAGTGTCTTAACACTAGGTCCCCTCTGTCCACCCTGCTGTGTGCGGGATACAGCGTGAAGATGATTTAATTTTATTTTTTTTTGTTATTAAATTTGAATTCAATACTGAACCAATACTGGTTTCACGCATTCAAGTGAAATTGGTGAAATAGTTTAATATATGAGGTAAACACAACATCTGGTTATTTTATAATTTTTAATACATAATGATATATTATAAAATATTAAGGTATGGTTAGTCCTAACGCAGGGGCAAAAGTAAGTATGTGACTGTAAAACGACAGGTTCTACACTCGATTCCCGTTCGAGGAAAGGAAATATTAAATATTTTCATTTCCTCGCTCTGGTGACGAAGCCTCTAGAAACCGACCTTAAGTGAGGCGCGGAAGTTTCTTATCACAAACGGAATATTTTAAAACTAGGTTCCTAGGTCCCCTCTGCCTACCCTGCTTTATACGGAATACAGCGTGAAGTTAAAAAAATGAAAAAATAAAATATATAAACTCGACAGGCTTGTAACTTTTTTTAATTACCATACGCAGAAATATGATAATAAAGCGATAAGAAAATTATTGAAATCGCATAAAAGTAACTGTTAATTTTAAATATACAACCTCACGTCATATGTGCAACAGTAATTATTGACGCAATTAAAAAAAATAATATATTTTTAAATTTATTATAATAGCCCTACGGTACAAGAGCATTCGGCGCGACTCGATTTCGCAATATCTCGATTATAAATAAGAAAAAAAATCGATTAACTTTCATTAGTCAAAAATCATTACAAAAACAGTTAAATTAATTATCAAAACAATATACTTCAATAAAATCAGACAAATTATTATTATTGGTATCCGATAACAACGTGATTATTATTTTTTTATTGTAAAAACACGCCTACTAAATTTAAAAACCTTGTAAAACACTTAGCGAAATGAGTTTGGAAAGAGTGGTGATGGCTAACTAATATATACGTATATATCTTCTTTTAATTTTTTTTTAGATCCACGTCATATTCCACTTATGGCAGGGTAGACTGAGGGAACCTGGGAACCTAGAGTTACGACTTAAGGCACAGCGTTCCCATTAAGACACTTTTTGCCGAATTCTGGTATATTGGTGTTTTGAGTTTTTTTTATAAATATTTTAAAAGCTAAATTGTATAAAGTAGTCATTCAATCTAAAATATATGGTTATATACCTTGGATACATGGAGTCCTTTATCTAACATGCAATTATTTAGAATCAGCTTCACGCTGTATCCCGCACACAGCAGGGTATGCAGAGGGTACCTAGTGTTAAGACACTCCATTCCCCACTTTCTGCCGAATTCTGAAGGCATTGCGTGTTGAGTGGCAGAACTCAACGCCGCG